>OZ024823.1:64273196-65473196 GCA_964016985.1 Anodontia alba | reverse complement strand
TGATCCTACTGTTGAAATGTGATTGAGAGTTTGTTCAAATGATGAAGCTCCATTCATTAGATGATCCATTCATTAGTTGCAATGATAGGATTGGAAAAATGTTGCATAACGATTGCATATCTGCAGTGGCTTTGTCACTCAGGTGAGCGAGCCGTGGCCCGTGGGCCTCTTGTTTTAGTTTTGTCACAATGATGTGGGTAGCTAGTGTCAACAGATACCTTTTGTCATTGTAGTCCACTGTGGAAAGTTTCAAAAAATCTCTTTAACCTGTGATTTTCTACAAGTTTTTTCATTATTTCATTAGATCAAATATAGCTAAATTTTCTGATCAGATATCCAAGATGTTCGCCATAGCAGCCATCTTGAAAATCTATTTTTGGCTTCTTTTCCTGAACAGAAAGACTTATTGTCTCTAAACTTGGTACAGTACAAGTATCGTGATGGTTATGTCGTTCGCGCTTCACGATAAAAAATTTTGCTCATTAGCGTGAAACAAGTGTGGGTTTTGCGCGAAGCGTGAAGAATGAAACACAAGGTTACATAATCGTAGCGTGAAATGTATTACTGGCACAAGTGTGACAAGCGTGGAAAGGATTAACGACAGCAGTTAAATATTTCTGTCACAGGTGAGCCTGTGAAAAAAGATCGATTCACGGTACTTTTGCAGTAGATTTTGATCCAGAAGTTCTCATTCCGTTGACAGAAAACCACGGCACAATAAATAAAATTGCACCTTATCTACATCAGGTACTCACTAGGATTTTAAAAGTAGGAGTCCGGGACTACCTTTTTATAAAAAGTAGGAGTCCCAGCCAAAAAGTAGGAGTCCCACTCCTCAAAAATAGGAGTCCCAAATTTTTTTTATGACTCTCCTTTAAAAGTGAGCGAGTCCCCGGTAATTTCATTCTATAAATACCTGATGGAGAATCAGTTTATTTTCACATACGTTTTTTTTTTTTTTTTTTCTCAACTGATTTTGGTCTCTGCTTTATGTATTATTCTGAGCAATGCCTGTAACCAACTGTTGGTCTATCACACATCCTGATGTTGTTAATTAATTCACAATGCCTGATGGGCCCGGTGGTTTGCCCGCCTTCACCTGTGAGATAGCCTTCTTAACCATATCAGTGGTGATTAGGATGGGCGGGCCTTCCACTGGTGGTTGATAAGACAGGTGGTCTGGGTCCCAGTCAAACTCAACGTTGAGAAGCCTTTGGTAGTGCTCTAACCAGGCCTTCTGCTTTGCGTCTTCGTTCATTGACATCTCTCCTGCATCATTCTTCACTGGTTTGTCACAAACAACATCAGCGTTCTCTCTTCTAAACTGGTTAGCATTCTTGTCGGCTTCTTGACGAGCATTGTGCACTGCATGTCTGGCATTGCGTTTGGCTGCATCGTATGATGCCCTAGTGCTTTTACCAGTCTTCCAGGCCTTGAAGGCTTACCGCTTGGCAGCAATGGCCTTTTGCATGTGTTCATTCCAATCAACATCTGTTTCCATCACCAGATTTCACGACCCCAACGGTGGGGCCGAGTTGTGCCACATACCTCCTCAGTTGTCTTGAGCAGTCCAGTCTTGATGTTGTTCCAGATATCCTCAGTGGCCCCATCAGCTACACCTGCAGACGTGCTCACATGCAAGTTGAAGACCTCCTAGAAATGATTGCTCATCTGAGGGTCTTTAAGCTTCCAAACTTTGAGGCGAGGGGTGAACTTGAACTTGGATTTTGGTGGCACATCAATCCTTATGTCGCATACAAGAAGCTGATGTTGCAGGGCTACTTCCTCGCCAGGGATCACTTTTACATCTGTGAAAAGTTTGCGCATGGTCCTACTGAAAAGGATGAAGTCTATCTGCGTGGCTATGTTTCCCGACTTGTACGTGATGAGATGACTGTCACGTTTCTTGAAACGTGTTCCCAAGAAGCAGGCAAATGCTAGGGCATACTCTAGGGTTCTCTCACCCTCAACATCTGTTTCCGGCCTGCCATACCCCATCCAACCATGCACTTCCCTGTATCCAGTGCCTGCACAGCCTACATGGCCGTTCCAATCTCCACATGGGATCATAAATTCTGATGCTGGGATCCTGGCAGTCACAGCACGCAGCTGATCAAAGAACAGGTCCTTAACCTCATCACTTAGACCACTCTGTGGGGCATACACAGACAAGAAAGGTAGCCACACACTGGCCGACTATAAGTTTCAGTGTCATCTTACTGTCGGAGACTCTCTGCACCTCAAAAACTTTCTCTATCCACTCTTCCGCCACGAACACTCCTACACCAGCAGTACTTTTGTCATTTCCAGACCAGTAGAGCTTGTACCTGGTGTCCTTGACCTTGATTGTGCGGCAGTTGCCACCACGGTATCTGGTCTCCTGAATGCAGCAGACATCCACTTACCTGTGGGATAGTGTTTCCACTACCTCGCAAACGCTTCCTCTCAGAGTGTTAACACTGAATGTTCCAACCCTGAATTTCTTCAGGTGCTTGCTTGATTCGCCACAGTGGCCCAACCCTGCCTCCCACACCTGACAGGAGGCCAAGCCGGAGACGTTACCAACAGAACTTTTTGACGAAATTTGCCCATAAGCAATCCCAAACCAGATTTCCTTCATACCAAATGCACATGCCAAGTTTGGTTAAAATCCCTTGACATTTACTCAAGTTATTGTCTGGAAAACATAAATATGGACGTATCTCGGGCAGATAACTCTTGTCAAAATTTGACAAAATTTGCCCATTAGCAATCCCAAACCGGATCTCCACAATATCAATGCACATACCAAGTTTGGTGAAAATCCATTGATGTTTACTCAAGTTATCATCCAGAAACGAAAATATGGGCGTGTATGGGTATGACGTAAAGCTGCATCCAGCTGTGACACTCAACATGAGTGTGGGAATGTGAGGCTACCCTCTATCATAGTTGCCTCCCCACCTTCAGGGTTACGAGGCTGCCACAACCTGGGTGGCAGAGCTAGGCAGCAATCATCTACAGACCGATGGCTTGGTGTTCTAGCTATTGTGGTTTGGCGGACGATCCTTTCTTTATAAGGACAACGGCAAAGCACACTGCCCGAGTGCGGGAACTGCGTGCATGCTCAGATGCCGTTAAAGAACTGAGTTGGGACGTCAGCTAGGACAGGCGATCCCGTAAAAACAGTTGTTCCAAAATCTTTTATGGCAAGCACAACAGCAGAATCTGAGATAGGCGGTGCCAGACACAAAAAGTTCTGTTGGTAATGTCTCCGGCTTGGCCTCCTGTCAGGTGTGGGAGGCAGGGTTGGGCCACTGTGGCGAATCAAGCAAGCACCTGAAGAAATTCAGGGTTGGAACATTCAGTGTTAACACTCTGAGAGGAAGCGTTTGCGAGGTAGTGGAAACACTATCCCACAGGTAAGTGGATGTCTGCTGCATTCAGGAGACCAGATACCGTGGTGGCAACATTTTTGAAGCAATCATCATGAATCTTGCTCAGAATGTTTGTCTTGATGATTTCTAGGTCAAGTTTGAAACTGGGTCACATGGGGTCAAAAACTAGGTGACTCTCCAAATCAGCAGAAAACCGTTAACACTCCAGAGGTCACATTTTTTAAATAATCATCATAAATATTGCTCAAAATGTTTGTCTTGATGATTTCTAGGTCTAGTTTAAAACTGGGTCACTTGATATCAAAAACTAGTTCACCTGGCCAAATCAAAGGAAAACCTTGTTGATGCTCTAGAGGTCACATTTTTGAAGTGATCATCATGAATCTTGCTCAAAATGTTTGTCTTGATGATTTCAAGGTGACGTATATTTCACTGTCCAGTGACTTTCTTAAGTTTTTCCGTTTAGGTCAGTTTCTCAGTAATTATTGGTCCTACAGAGTGATATTTGGTACTTGTGAAGTGTTTGTGTTTAGGTCAGTTTCTCAGTAACTATTGCTCCTACAGCCAGTGATACTTAGTACATGCATACATCTTAGTATGGCCTCTTGAGTGCAGTCATCCATATTTGACCTTGACCTTTATTTCACAGTCCATTAGACATGCTACATTGTCTTACTTGTTAATATAATCATTTTGAACTTTGATCAGAATGTTTGCCTTGATCAGTTCTAGATCAGGCTCTCAGTGCTCTGTTGCTCAGGTGAGCGTTACAGGGCCATCATGGTCCTCTTGTTTTTAATACTCTTCTGAGTTGCCTCCCTTGAAGAACAAAAATAAAATAAGTATAAAACAAGTTAAAGCTTTACAAAAATTTTTCCTGCAGCATTTTTTTTTAGCTCACCTGAGCAAAAGCTCAGGGTGAGCTATTGTGATCACCCTCTGTCCATCGTCCATTGTCCGTCGTCAACAATAAGTTTGTTAACCCTCTAGAGGTCACAGTTTTGACCCAATCTTGATGAAACTTGCCCAGAATGTTTGCTCCTATGAAATCTAGGCCAAGTTCGATACTGGGTCACTTGGGGTCAAAAACTAGGTCACCAGGTCAAATCAAAGGAAAAACTTGTTAACACTCTAGAGGTCACATTTTTGAAGCAATCATCATGAATATTGCCCAAAATGTTTGCCTTGATGATTTCTAGGTCAAGTTCAAAACTGGGTCATGTGGGGTCAAAAACTAGGTCACAAGGCCAAGTCAAAGGAAAAACCTTGTTAACACTCGCGGTCACATTTTTCAAGCAATCATCATGAATCTTGCTAAAAATGTTTGTCTTGATGAGTTCTAGGTCAAGTTCAAAACTGGGTCACTTGGGGTCAAAAACTAGGTCACCGCGCCAAATCAGCAGAAAACCTTGTTAACACTCTAGCGGTCACATTCTTGAAGCAGTCATCATGAATCTTGCTCAAAATGTTTGTCTTGATGATTTCTAGGTCAAGTTTGAAACTTGGTCACATGGAATCAAAAATTAGGTCCCTGGCCAAATCAGCGGAAAACCTTGTTAACACTCTAGCGGTCACATTTTTCAAGCCATCATCATGAATCTTGCTCAAATTGTTTGTCTTTATGATTTCTAGGTCAAATTAGAAACTGGGTCACTTGGGGTCAAAAACTAGGTCACCAGGCCAAATCAAAAGAAAACCTTGTTAACACTTTAGCGGTCACATTTTTGAAGCAATCATCATGAATCTTGCTCAAAATGTTTGTCTTGATGAGTTCTAGGTCAATTTCGAAACTGGATCACTTGGGGTCAAAAACTAGGTCACCGTGCCAAATCAACAGAAAACCTTAAAACTCTAGCGATCTTATTTTTGAAGCAATCATCATGAATCATGCTCAAAATGTTTGTCTTGATGATTTGTAGGTCAGGTTCGAAACTGGGTCATTTGATATTAGAAACTAGATCACCAGGCCAAATCAAAGGAAAACCTTGTTGACGTTCTAGAGGTCACATTTTTGAAGTGATCATCATGAATCTTGCTTAAAATGTTTGTCTTGATGATTTCTAGGTAACGTATATTTCACTGTCCAGTGACTTTCTTAAGTTTTTCGGTTTAGGTCAGTTTCTCAGTAATTATTGGTCCTTCAGAGTGATATTTGGTATTTTTAAAGTGTACTTTTTAAAGTGTTTAGGTCGGTTTCTCAGTAACTACTGCTCCTACAGCCAGTGATACTTAGTACATGCATACATCTTAGCATGGCCTCTTGAGTGCATTCATCCATATTTGACCTTGACTTCTATTTCACAGTCCATTAGACATGCTACATTGTCTTACTTGTTAGTATAATCATTTTGAATTTTGATCAGAATGTTTGCCTTGATCAGTTCTAGGTCAGGTTCTCAAAGTACTGTTATACTCAGGTGAGCGTTACGGGGCCATCATGGCCCGCTTGTTTTTTTTTTGTTTTTTTTTGGTTGTTTATTTTTGTTAGCTCACCTGAGCAAAAGCTCAGGGTGAGCTATTGTCATCACCCTATGTCCGTCGTCCGTCGTTCGTCGTCAACAATTAGTTTGTTAACACTCTAGAGGTCACAGTTTTGACCCAATCTTGATGAAACTTGGTCAGAATGTTTGCCTCTATGAAATCTAGGTCAAGTTCGATACTGGGTTACTTGGGGTCAAAAACTAGGTCACCAGGTCAAATCAAAGGAAAAACTTGTTAACACTCTACAGGTCATAGTTTTGACCCAATCTTGATGAAACTTGCTCAAAATGTTTGCCTCTATTAAATCTAGGTCAAGTTCAAAACTGGGTCACCTGGGGTCAAAAACTAGGTCACCGGGCCAGATCAGCAGAAAACCTTGTTAACACTCTAGCGGTCACATTTTTGAAGCAATCATCATGAATCTTGCTCAATATATTTGTCTTGATGATTTCTAGGTCAAGATCGAAGCTGGGTCACCTGGGGTCAAAAACTAGGTCACCTGGCCAGATCAGCAGAAAACCTTGTTAACACTCTAGCAGTCACGTTTTTGAAGCAATTATTATGAATCTTGCTCAATATATTTGTCTTGATGATTTCTAGGTCAAGTTCGAAACTGGGTCACTTGGGGTCAAAAACTAGGTCATCAGCAGAAAATCGTGTTAACACTCTAGCGGTCACATTTTTGAAGCAATTATCATGAATCTTGCTCATTATGTTTGTCTTGATGAATTCTAGGTCAAGTTGGAAACTGGGTCTCCTGGGGTCAAAAACTAGGTCACCTGGCCAGATCAGCAGAAAACCTTGTTAACACTCTAGCGGTCACATTTTTGAAGCAATCATCATGAATCTTGCTCAATATGTTTGTCTTGTTGATTTCTAGGTCAAGTTCGAAACTGGGTCACTTGGGATCAAAAACTAGGTCACCTGGCCAGATCAGCAGAAAACCTTGTTAACACTCTAGCGGTCACATTTTTGAAGCAATCATCATGAATCTTGCTCAAAATGTTTGTCTTGATGATTTATAGGTTGAGTTCGAAACTGGGTCACTTGGAGTCAAAAACTAGGTCACCGGGCTAAATCAGCACACTCTAGCGGTCAAATGAAATGTATCAATACTTTAACACTCGAAGCGCTTAGCATATTCAGCGGACGGCATTTTCATTTTTTAGCTCACCTGAGCTCTGCTCAGGATGAGCTATTGTGATCACTTTTCGTCTGTCGTCCGTCCGTGCGTCCGTCCGTGCGTCCGTCCATTAACATTTTCAAACGACTTCTCCTCTGAAGCTGCTGAGCCAATTTTGCTCAAATTTCATATGGAGCCTCCTTAGGGTGGGGGAACGTAAAATTGCTAAAATGGTCACGATCCGTTGACCAAGATGGCCGCCACGCCCATATATGGTAAAAACCTTTAAAAATCTTCTTCTCCAGAACCGAGAATGCCTTGGGGCTGAACCTTTGCAGGAATCATCGGGGATGGGAGGTGTACCAAAATTGCCGTACGTGGACGTTTGACCTTTTTACAGCAAGGTCGTTTGCTTCCCTATGCATTTGTATGGGAAAAACCTTTAAAAATCTTCTTCTCCAAAACAGAGCATGCCTTATGGCTGAATCTTTGCATATATCATTGGGAACGGGAGGGCTACCAAAATTGCTAAAATAATTGACATTTGACCTTTTTATGGTTAGGTCAATTTTGCTTCCTTATGCATTTGTATGGGAAAAATGTTCAGAATTTCAAAGAACTTCTCCTCTGGAGCCTCTGGCCCAATTTTGCTCAAATTTCATATGGAGCCTCCTTAGGTAGGGGGAACAAAAGATTGCTAAAATGGTCACCATGCCCATATATGGTAAAAACCAAGATGGCCGCCATGCCCATATATGGTAAAAACCTTTAAAAATCTTCTTCTCCAGAACAGAGAATGCCTAGGGGCTGAACTTTTGCATAAATCATCGGGGACAGGGGGTCTACCAAAGTTGCTAAAATAATGGTCATACATTGACATTTGACCTTTTTATGGCAAGGTCAAGTTTGCTTCCTTATGCATTTGTATGGGAAAAAACATTTAAAAATCTTATTCTCCAAAACCGAGGATGGCTTGTGGCTGAATCTTTGCATATATCATCTGGAACGGGCGGTCTACCAAAGTTGCTTAAATAATTGTCATACATTGACATTTAACCTTTTTACCATAAGGTCAAGTTTGCTTCTGTATACATTTGTATGGGCCCCATACATTTGTATGGAAAAAATGTTGATAATTTCAAATGGCTTTTCCTCTGAAGCCTACGGGCCAGTGTTGCTCAAATTTCATGCAGAGCCTCTGTGGGCAGGAGAATGAAAGATTGCTAAAATGGGTATGGTCCATTGATCAAAATGGCTGCCATGCCCATATATGGTAAAAACCTTTAAAAATCTTCTTCTCCATAACCAAATAAGCCCTGGGTCCTAATCTTTGCACAAATTATGGGGGATAGGAGGTCTACCAAAATTGCTAAAATGATGGTTCTATGTTGACATTTGACCTTTTTACCTCCAAGGTAATTTGCTTCCCCATTTGTATGGGCCATATACGTTTATATTGAAAGTATCGAAGTGACTTGTAGATCAACATAGTTAAAATTGTTCTGATTGGAAATTTAAGAAGGCCGTCATTTGGTTTATATTTATAATATTTCCCTGCCACTATGCTGTTTACATGTATAAAATCATGATTCTTCAAAAACCACTTAGCCAATTTCCACCAAATTTCACATTGATCCTTCTGTTGAAATGTGATTGATAGTTTATTCAAATGATCATGCTCCATTGACTGTCAGGCCCATATATTCTTCTTCAAAACTAAGAACTGCTCAAATGATGATATTTTCATTAGTTGTGATGATTGGATTGGAAAAATGTTGCATAACATCTGCATGTCTGCAGTGGCTATGTCACTCAGGTGAGTGAACCGTGGCCCGTGGGCCTCTTGTTTTCTTCTTATTTTCCTGTGTAAATTAAGCGTGGCGTAACATGGGAATCGTATGCTAGGCAGACGTTTCACATGAAATGTTCAGCCTTATTTTCATTGTAAAATACTAAAACAGTTAGATCGACATCTCCTCCAGAATTTTCAGCAGTATTTTGGGGGTTGAAACTATTTTCTTGGCAGCCGCAGCACGTGCAAAGTAACGCGGGGAAAAATGGGCCAGTCTGGATAAAAGTGCTTGTCACATGAAAACGAATATAGGAAGACTCAGGCGACCACCACCCTTAATCCAAAACTAAAACTGGGCGATTAGAAATCATCCGAGGCTTTGGGCCAAATACGTCGCCGGCCTTGCGCATTGGGGCTACCAGCTGTTGTTCGGATATACCCTTTGATACTCGCAGCTGAAACATAAAAAATCAGCCGCAGAGTTGGTTGTCAGAAGCAGAACTATTTATGTAAGTGGGTACATTTGCAGTCTGATCCTACTGCTGCCAGCACTAGTTAAGATGGTATTTATTGTATTCGCAGTTGTAACAATTTTTGTGTAATTATCGTCGTGTGAGAGAATGATCTGAGTGGTCAAACTTACCTGTACAGAATAATCTATCGCCCTTGCAAATACTCGCAAACACTCCGAATATCATGGGTACACTGAGGTCCGCTGAATGTCCTCGGAATATCGAGCGCATAACTTCGAGTAAAACTTTTTCACTCGGAGTGGTTTACTCCAAACCACTCGGCGGAAAATCGCGGATTGTAAAATTGGTCCACGAAATCAAAAAAAAAACATGGTTCTTTTCCTGGGCCGTACTGTACGTCCGTCCCATAAACCGTGTCCGGGCCATAACTCCTAAACCGTATGGAATATATTCATGAAACTTTACAGGTGCATGCATGACATTGCGACGATGTGTCATGAAAAAGGAAGACAACTCTTGCATGTTTGGTTTTTGAATTATCTGCCCTTGACTTAGTTCCATATAGTAAACCGCGTTCGGGCCGTAACTCCTAAACCGTATGGAGTATATTTATAAAACTTTACAGGTGCATGCATGACATTGAGACGATGTGTCATGAAAAAGGAAGACAACTCTTGCTTGTTTGGTTTTTGAATTATCTACCCTTGACTTTGTTCCATATAGTAAACCGTGTCCGGGCCATAACTCCTAAACCGTATGGAATATATTTATGAAACTTTACAGGTGCATGCACGACATTGAGACGGTGTGTCCTGAAAAAGGAAGACAACTCTTGCTTGTTTGGTTTTTGAATGATCTGCCCTCGACTTAGTTCCATATAGTAAACAGTGTCCGGGCCATAACTCCTAAACCGTATGGAATATATTTATGAAACTTTACAGGTGCATGCATGACATTGAGATGATGTGTCATGAAAAGGAAGACAACTCATGCTTGATTGGTTTTTGAATTATCTGCCCTTGACTTTGTTCCATATAGTAAACAGTGTCCGGGCCAGAACTCCTAAACCGTACGGAATATATTTATGAAACTTAACAGGTGCATGCATGACATTGAGAGGATGTGTCGTGTAATAGGAAGACAACTCTTGCTTGTTTGGTTTTTGAATTATCTGCCCTTGACTAAGTTTTATATAATAAACCGTGTCCGGGCCGTAACTCCTAAACAGTATGGAATATATTTATGAAACTTTACAGGTGCATGCATGACATTGAGACGATGTGTCGTGAAAAAGGAAGACAACTCTTGCTTGTTTGGTTTTTGAATTATCTGCCCTTGACTTAGTTCCATAAAGTAAACCGTGTCCAGGCTATAACTCCTAAACCGTATGGAATATATTTATGAAACTTTACAGGTGCATGCATGACATAGAGACTGTGTCCTGAAAAAAGAAGACTTGCTTGTTTGGTTTTTGAATTATCTGCCCTTGACTTAGTTCCATATGGTAAACCGTGCCTGGGCCATAACTCCTTAACCTTATGGAATATATTAAGGGGTGGTCGGGTGGTGCGAAGGTGCTGTGTATCTTACATCACTGGGGCGTCCAACTGATATTGGCTTACAGTTGGGCAAGGCCTGCTATCCTTGTAGTGGGTAAGGGAAGAGGGGGAATGTTTTTATTTCGTCTGTTTCTCTACTTTCTTTCCTGTTCCTCTTTCTTCCCTGTCCCTCTCTTTCATCTCCTCTACTCTCTCTTCTATCTCTTTTCTCCCTTTCTCTGGGAGACGACACAAAATGACCCTCAAGGGTTGACGTGTCGTTAAACCCCAACACAATCAATTATGGAATATATTTATGAAACTTTACAGGTGCATGCATGACATTGAGACGATGTGTCGTGAAAAAGGAAGACAACTCTTGCTTGTTTGGTTTTTGAATTATTTGGCCTTGACTTAGTTCCATATAGTAAACCGTGCGTGGGCCATAACTCCTAAACTATATGGAATATATTTAGTTTCTCCAGAACCGAGGATGCCTTGGGGCTAAATATTTGCACAAATTATCGGGGACAGGAGGACTACCAAAGTTGCTAAAATGAGTGTCGTACTTTGACATTTGACCTTTTTACGTCAAGGTCATGTTTGGTTCCTTGTGCATTTGTATAAGCCACATACATTTGTATGGGACAGTTGTTAGCACACCTGAGCACGAAGTGCTCATGGTGAACTATTGTGGTCAGTCAGTATCCGTCGTGCGTCGTCCGGCGTCAACAATTGCTTTAAAAGCCTACTCCTCCCATACCCTGGGCCAGTTGACTCGATACTTGGTAGGAAGCATCGGGGTGACTTGTAGATCAAAAATAGCTAAAATTGTTCTAATCGGAAATCCAAGATGGCCGCCATCTTAAAAATCTATTTTTCGCTTCTTCTCCTCAATCAAAAGGCCAGTTGACTCCAAACTCCGTAGGAAGCATCAGAGCGACTTGTAGATCAAAAGTAGCTAAAATCGTTCCGATCGGAAATCCAAGATGGCCTCCATGGCCACCATCTTGAAAATCTATTTTTCACTTCTTCTCCTCAATCAAAAAGCCAATTGAACTTGGTAGGAAGCATCGGGGTGACTTGTAGATAAAAAATAGCCAAAATTGTTCCGATCGGAAATCCAAGATGGCTGCCATCTTGAAAATCTATTTTTGGCTTCTTCTCCTAAACCCAAAAGCCAATTAATTTGAAACTTTGCAGGAAGCATCAGAGTGACTTGTAGATCAAAAATAGCTAAAATCATTCCGATCGGAAATCCAAGATCTATTCTCAATCAAAAGGCCAATTGACTCCAAACTTGGTAAAAAGCATCGGGGTGACTTGTAGATCAAAATCGGAAATCTTGAAAATCTATTTTTCGCTTCTTCTGTTGAACCGAAAGGCCAATTGACTCGAAACTTAGTAGGAAGCATTGGGGTGACATGTAGATCAAAAATAGCTAAAATTGTTCCGATCAGAAATCCAAGATGGCTGCCATGGTGGCCATCTTGAAAATCTATTTTTCGCTTCTTCTCCTAAACCCAAAAGCCAATTGACTCGAAACTTAGTAGGAAGCATCAGAGTGACTTGTAGATCAAAAATAGCTAAAATCGTCCCGATCAGAAATCCAAAATGGCCGCCATCTTGAAAATCTAGTTTTCGCTTCTTCTCCTGAACTGAAAGGCCAGTTGACTCGAAACATGGTAGGAAGCATTGGGGTGACTTGTAGATAAAAAATAGCTAAAATCGTGCCGATCGGAAATCCAAGATGGCCACCATGGTGGCCATCTTGAAAATCTATTTTTCTTTTCTTCTCCAAAACCGAAAAGCCAATTGACTCGAAACTTGGTAGGAAGCATCAGTATGACTTGTAGATCAAAAATAGCTAAAATCGTTCCGATCGGAAATCCAAGGGGGCCGCCATGGCTGCCATCTTGGAAAATCTATTTTTCACTTCTTCTTCTGAACCAAAAGGCCAATTGACTCCAAACTTAGTAGGAAACATCAGGGTGAGATAAAAATGAGCTAAAATAGTGCTGATCGGAAATCCAAGATGGCAGCCATGGTGTCCATCTTGAAAATCTATTTTTCGCTTCTTCTCCTAAACCCAAAAGCCAATTGACTTGAAATTTGGTAGGAAGCATCGGGTGACTTATAAATCAAAAATGGCTTAAATCCTTCCGATTGGAAATCCAAGATGGCTGCCATGGCGACCATCTTGAAAATCTGTTTTTCACTTCTTCTTCTGAACAGAAAGGCTTATTGACTTTAAACTAGGTAGGAAGCATCGGGGTGACATGTAGATCAAAAATAGCTAAAATCGTCCCTGTAGGAAATCCAAGATGGCCATCTTGAAAATCTATTTTTCGCTTCATCTCCTGAAGTCAAAACTTGGTAGGAAGCATTGGGGTGAGTTGTAGATCTAAAATAGCTTAAATTGTTTGGATCGGAAATCCAAGATTGCCACCATGGCGGCCATCTTGAAACTCTTTTTTTTGCTTATTTTCCTGAACCAAAGGGCCAATTGATTTGAAAATTGGTAGGAAGCATCGGGATGACTTGTAGATCAAAAAATAGCTAAAATCCCAAATTGCGACCATGGTGGCCATCTTGAAAATCTATTTTGAACTTTTTCTCCTGAACCTAAAGGGCAGTGGACTCAAAGTTCATTGGAAGTATCGAGGTGACTTGTAGATCAACAGTAGCTAAAATCATTGTGATTGGAAATCCAAGATGGCTGCCATCTTGTTTATGTTTATTATATTTCACTGCCACGGTGCTGTTTACATGTATAAAATCATGATTCTTCAGAAACTACTTAGCCAATTGCCACCAAATTTCACACTGATCCTACTGTTGAAATGTGATTGAGAGTTTGTTCAAATGATCACTCTCCATTGACTGTCATGCCATATAAATTATGTTCTTCTTCAAAATTAAGGACTGCTTAAATGATGAGCTTTTCATTAGTTGCGATGACAGGATTGGAAAAATGTTGCTAAACATCTACATATCTGCAGTGGCTATGTCACTCAGGTGAGTGACCTGTGGCCTGTGGGCCTCTTGTTTACTTTTTGAGTTATCTCCCCTTCTTGTGTTTTAATTTGATTTCTTGTCTCTGCTCTGTAACATGAATACCCTATGGAATACTTTGATGATGCTTGGTACAAATGTAGAACAGGACGAGATGACGTGTTGCGTACAAGAATGACAACTCTGGCAGGATTGTGTGAGGGGAGGGGGGGTGGGGGGGGAGGGAAGGGGTTAACCGCTTAGAGGACTAAGCCTGCCCAGTAAACGTGTGGTTAGGTAAACTGACCATGCTCGACATGACGCCATTGGGTTGACTGGGCCGTAAAACCTCAACACAAACAAAATCTTTTAAAACATGAAATCCGCAAATTGAGTACATGCAATGTCACAACTTTTGTGTATTCAAAACTCGCACATTGCTGAAGCAGACTTTCCCACTTTCACAACAGAGAGAGTTTTGCTGCCAAACGATATAGCGCTGATAATGCTTTAGCCAAACTTCAAAATTAAAAGTACTCTTCTTGAAATCATTTCACTTCGCACACCCCAGTTAGTTACTTAAAAAAAAAAAAAAAAAAGAAAGTAAAGAAAAGAAACGGACGCTGTCAACCCTTCCGAAGTTTGGATTTGTCCAAAACTGACTGTTTCACAAATGGGGCTCTCGGAGGGAAAATAACATACCCAGAAGAAGAAAAAAAGTCCCTCGCATCAGTAAACTGTTGCAGACAGCGACAGTCCCGATCAGCCTATAAACTCTATCAACGATACTCGCGACCGGACTATTGCAGGCTATTTACAGACCCCAGTCGCAATAGTGGCCGCGTGTTTAATCAACACCCACTTTTACAATATGCGTCGGGCCAGCCTCGGTGGCTCAGTTGGATGCGTCGTCCGACTGGAGATCAGGAGGTCGCGGGTTCAAACCCCGCCGAGGTCGGCAACATTCTTTCGTGGAGATTGATCATGAAATATTTTCTCAGTCATTCTCTCCCTTCAGCTGATTCAAGAAGGGCAGTTGTCAGTTTCTGGTGAAAGAATGTGCACAATACTGGTTAACCGCTTAGAGGACTAAGCCTGCCCAGTAAAGGTGTGGTTAGGTAAACTGACCGCGCTCGACATGACCCCATTGGGTTGACTGGGCTTAAGTAAAACCTCAACACAAACAAACAATATGCAAACCTCAACACAAACAAACAAACAATATGCGTCAGCACACCTGATCTATAAATAGCTACTATGACGGTGTTTACTACACTGTGTGTACACAGTATACCAGTACACATATTCTGATGAGGAAGCTACCGCGTGTACTGGGTTTAAAATATCGCCATTCTTGTAATATTGGTGGGTGGTTGGGTGGTGCGAAGGTGTCATGTATCTTTTGTCACCCGGGGCGTCCAGCTGATATTGGCTTATAGTTGGGCAAGGCCTACTATCCTTGTAGCAGGTAAGGGTAGGGAGGTGATGTTTTTATTTCTTCTGTTTCTTCACTTTCATTCCTGTTTCTCTTTCTTCCCTGTCCCTCCCTTTCATCTCTTCTGCTATCTCTTCTGTCTATTTTCTCCCTTTCTCTGGGAGACGACACAAAATGACCCACAAGGGTTGACGTGTCGTTAAACCCCAACTCAATCAATCAAAAATCTTGTAATATTGCCGTTCCAAATAGGCGCCCCCTCTTTCCAATTTTTTTAGCACCCGGGCCACTAAATGGGGCGAATATGGTAATATAATTTAGACGGTAGTGAGGGGTTGCCTTTAGGTATAGGAGCGATTATAAGGACCAGTGTTTTTTAGCTCACCTGAGCTATGCTCAGGATGAGCTATTGTGATCACTTTTCGTTCGTGCGTGAATCCGTGCGTGAATCCGTCCGTCCGTTAACATTTTCAAACGTCTTCTCCTCTGAAGCCGCTGAGCCAGTTTCGCTCAAATTTCATATGGAGCCTCCTTAAGTTGGGGGAACGAAAGATTGCTAAAATGGTCATGGTCCTTTGGCCAAGATGGCCACCATGCCAGTATATGGTAAAAACATTTAAAAGCAGACTTGGGGTAATTAAAAATGTAATTGTAATTAATTACAATTTAATTACAATTTTCAAAGTAATTGAATGTAATTGTAATTAGACACTTTTTTGAATTACATTAATTGTAATTTAATTAATTACAGTGAAAAAAAGGAGAGTAATTGGCAGTTACTTTTCAATTACTTTTCATTACATTTGCATCAGATATGAATTTCGGTTCTGAAAACTCTTGTTGTTGTATAAGCCTTAACTTTGGATGCCTGTGATGAAGGATAAGCACAAGTCACTGATTGCTTTTACCTAGTAGTCCTTAATTTTGAGGGTCCAAAACATAAAAAAAATCACAGTCATATATCAATATTGAAATGTCTAACTGCAAAGTTTGGAACAATGCTGGAGATTTATATGACCATCGAGGTAAACAGACACTGTTGTGTATCTGAACCTAAATATTGGGAAAACAAACGTCATAACCAATAAGCATAGCAAACAGTGTAGGCCTTGATAAGGACCTGCACTGTCTATTCCACTGAAAATGCCTAATTAACAATTTAAATGAACAAAACAAAATCACAGAAAAGTGTCCCAATAGTTAGGGTTAACATGGTAAACGTTCTTTACAAAAAAAAAAAAAAGCAAATCATAATACAGTCGACTCTCGTTATCTCGAACTCCACGGGACCTGATAAAAATGTTCGAGTTATCATTAGTTCGAGATAACCAAATTGTGACGTCATAGGTATGACGACTGTTCGCCTCTCTGTTCGGCAAAATGTGCTTGGAAGGCACATGTATATGGCAATTTAAATAATTGACGCATACTTCAGTTTGCATTGTTACTGTTTGTTTTAGGAGATGCAATGGTTCTCTTGGAATAATATCATGAATAAATGTTAATAATAATAAATTTCAAACGTCTCTTGTTGTCTTTTAATACTCCTGCAAATTTGGATTTCCATATGAGCTATAAATAAATTACTGGTTTCGGGGTTGTGTTAGCTATATGTTATGAGCTGGTTTGGATTAACTCCCTTCGCATAGACGACTCGATAAAGAGTTGACTGGTTTCCGCTTTTGCATAAAACGCTTACAATGTTAAGCGGCAGCTGTAAGCTAGTTTGGATTATCTCCCCTGGGATAAACGAACCATCTCAGCGCGGCAAACTGTAGATCCTGCAGAGAAAGCTCGTTATGAACCGTCTCGTCTGGACCTACACTATTTGTGCGGGTATCTGTACCAGTCTACAGGGTCGGAAGGGTTAACATCGGTACCCATGTGATTCGTCTATTTGAGGCCGTGCACGACAACTCCTATTAGAAGACTGTGCGACTGTCAAAGACTCGGATCAGCCTGCACGCCCACGAATTTTCCATTATACGCATGAGCCTTATCTGGGCTTACCAAAGAGCACCCCCTGACCAAAGAGTAACAAGCGAAGATTCAGACTTAGCTAGCCTGATCAATACAGGCTGATCTGTGTCGGAACCTGTCACGCACTGACTTTTCTTGAAGACGCTATATCATTCAGACGGACAGTGAAGAGCATATCTAAACAATAAATTAAAGAAACTTCGTTGATTAATCTTCCATAACACTATTCCGAGCCGCTTTTTATCTTACAAATCAATGACACGAGACGGTGTTGAGCGCCGCATGTCAAACCCGACTCGACACGCACGTGATTTCATAATTACGGATTTTAGACATTGTTTGTGTTGTTTGTAATTACCTGGACAAAGGGGAAAATTAAAATATTGATTTATTTATCATTGGCCTATTATGATTTTCATTAACTGAGAGACGGGCAGCGCCGCATCTTACATTTTTTTTCCTTCGTCATGGTCCGAGTTCGAGATACGAGGTAGTAAAAACTGAAAAATATATTCAGGTACTGAAAATGATGGACGAGATAGCCGAAGTGTCGACATAAAAGTAGTTAGACATACGCGAAGCTGAAATACAATAAATACATAGGGAAAATAATCGGGACTTAGAAATCAGTTCGACATAAGTGATAGGATCGAGATAAGAGGGGTCGAGATAACGAGAGTCAACTGTATGTGTATTGACTTCAGGACACAACAGGTGGCCTATTGTTAGCTCACCTGAGCACGAAATGCTCATGGTGAGCTATTGTGGTCAGTCAATGTCCGTTGTGCGTCGTGCATCGTCCGTCATGTGGCGTCAACAATTGCTTTAAAAGCCTACTCCTCCTACACCCCTGAGCCAATTGACTTGATACTTGGTAGGAAGCATCGGGGTGACTTGTAGATCAAAAAAAGCTAAAATTGTTCCAATCGTAAATCCAAGATGGCCGCCATCTTGAAAATCTATTTTTTGCTTCTTCTCCTGAACTGAAAGGCCAGTTGACTCCAAACTTGCTAGGAAGCATTGGGGTGACTTGTAGATCAAAAACAGCTAAAATCGTGCCGATCGGAAATCCAAGATGGCCGCCATGGCTGCCATCTTGAAAATCTATTTTTCGCTTCTTCTCCTGAACCGAAAGGCCAATTGACTCCAAACTTGCTAGGAAGCATTGGGGTGACGTAGATCAAAAATAGCTAAAATCGTGCTGATCGGAAATCCAAGATGGCTGCCATGGCAGCCATCTTGAAAATCTGTTTTTCACTTCTTCTCCTAAACCCAAAAGCCAATGGACTCCAGACATGGTAGGAAGCATTGAGGTGGCTTATAGATCAAAAATAGCTAAAATAGTTCCGATAGGAAATCCAAGATGGCCGCCATGGCAGCCATCTTGAAAATCTGTTTTTTGCTTCTCCTGAACCAAAAGGCCAATTGACTCCAAACTTGCTAGGAAGCATTGGGGTGTCTTGTAGATCAAAAGTAGCTAAAATTATTCCAATCGAAAATCCAAGATGGCCACCATGGCCGCCATCTTGAAAATATATTTTTCGCTTCTCCTGAGCCAAAAGGCCAGTTGACTCCAAACTTGGTAGGAAGCATCAGGGTGACTTGTAGATCAAAAATAGCTAAAATCATGCTGATCGGAAATCCAAGATGGTCGCTGTGGTGGCCATCTTGAAAATCTTTTTTTTGCTTCTCCTAAACCCAAAAGATCTTGTAGATCTAAAATAGCTTAAATTGTTTGGATTGGAATTCCAAGGTGGCCGTCATAGCGGCCATCTTGAAACTCTTTTTTTCGCTTATTTTCCTGAACCAAAGGTCAGTTGATTTGAAAATTGGTAGGAAGTTAAGCATTGGGATGACTTGTTGATATAAAAATAGCTAAAATCGTTCTGATCTGAAATCCAAGATGGAGGCCATCTTGAAAATCTATTTTACCCTTCTTCTTCTGAACTGAAAGGCCAGTTGACTCGAAACTTGGTAGAAAGCATCAGGTGACTTGTAGATCAAAAATAGCTCAAATCGTTGCGATAAGAAATCCCAAATTGCGGCTATGGCGGCCATCTTGAAAATCTGTTTTGAACTTTTTCTTCTGAACCGAAAGGGCAATTGACTCAAAGTTCATTGGCAGTATCGAGGTGACTTGTAGATCAACAGTAGCTAAAATCATTCTGATTGGAAATCCAAGATGGCGACCATCTTGTTTATGTTTATATATTTCCCTGCCACTGTGCTGTTTACATGTATAAAATTGTGATTCTTCAGAAACCACTTAGGCAATTGCAACCAAATTTCACATTGATCCTACTGTTTAAATGTGATTGAGAGTTTGTTCAAATGATCATGCTCCATTGACTGTCATGCCATATATAATATTCTTTTTTAAAATTAAGAACTGCTTAAAAGGATGATCTTTTCATTAGTTGCGATGACAGGATTGGAAAAATGTTGCATAACATCTGCATATCTGCAGTGGCTATGTCACCCAGGTGAGCGACCTGTGGCCCGTGGGCCTCTTGTTATTACTTTCACACCTAGGACCAAGTCATAATCATGAGTCTAAATGAACAAAAGATTTTGTGAAATGTCTTTATTTAGCAGCAGTTAACTGTTAAGCCTTGTCATGCTGAATAAATCAAGATGCCACACCCATGTCTAATTTTCAGCCAATTAGATTAATTAATCCAAGAGTTTGATACAAATATACATACTTAATAACAAACAGTGCAGAGCCAGAAGCCAACTGATTTGGTTCTACACTGTTTGCAAAGGCAGGAATATCTGGATTCAGCAGGACTAAGTTAAGATGAACTCAGTAGATCAGACCTCAGAAGAACAACTGTCACCACCCAAAAAATAAAAAAGTCAAATGGCAGCTTATTCAGCTTCCTATCTCGGTCTGCTCAACGACATAGACATACTTCAGGAACTAATGAGCTGATCTTATATCTGTCAGAAGATGAAGAGGAGACAGGGTGTGTGTGCCGGCCTCGGTGGCTCAGTTGGATGCGCCATCCGACTGGAGACCAGGAGGTCGCGTGTTCAACCCCCGCCGAGGTCGGCAACATTCTTTCGTGGAGATTGAACATGAAATATTTTCTACGGTCATTCTCTCCCTTCCGCTGATTCAAGAAGGGCAGTTGTCAGTTTCTGGCGAAAGAATGTGCACAATACTGGTTAACCGCTTAGAGGACTAAGCCTGCCCAGTAAACGTGTGGTTAGGTAGACTGACCGCGCTCGACATGACCCATTGGGTTGACTGGGCCGTAAAACCTCAACACAAACAAACAAACAAGACAGGGTGTGATATCATAATGTACTGGGGCTTGAATTCAAATACGAGGGCAAGTCAATAAGTAACCAGCCTATCCCATTTCCAATTGACCGAGACACCCAAGATTTTCATGCCTTGTTTCAATACATGTTTTAGGCCTGAGGGCAAAATTGCACCCTTATCATGTCGTTCACTCATAAGATATTGAATGTCAAACATGGCTAGCAATGCAAAAGTAAGCTTTTCGTCAAAAGTGGAGTACCGTGCTGTAATTCGGTACTTGTATTTGAAAGGGAAAACAAGTCAGGAAATATATTGCGAGTTGACCAATGTTTATGGGTCTTCTGCACCATCGTATGCACAAGTTAAATTCTGGGTTGGGGAATTCAAACGCTGTAGAACATCTTTAGAAGATGAAACCAGGTCTGGACGCCCATCAGATGCCATCGATGAAGAAATGTGTAACAAAGTACGGGATCTGGTGTACTCTGATAGGCGAATTAAGGTGGAAGAAATAGCGAATGCATTACACATTTCACATGGTAGCGTTTCAACAACTTTACATGATCGCTTGGGTATGCACAAGCTAACAGCCCATTGGGTCCCAAAATCCCTTAGCGATGAGCAAATGGCAACCAGAGCATCAGTATACAGCGCATTGTTGAAGCGGTTTAGGTCAAAAGAAGATGATTTCCTTTCACGTCTGGTGACTGTAGATGAGACCTGGGTCCATTATTATGAGCTAGAGAATAAAGCTCAAAAGTCGCCAGAGTGTAGGGCCGGGGTCTCCGAGGCCAAAGAAGTTCAAAACTCAACCCTCTGCTGGCAAGGTGATGGCAACTGTATTTTGGGATGCACAAGGTGTTATTATGTTGGACTTTCTAGCAAAGAAAAGGACAATAACAGGTGCGTATTATGCAAATTTGCTCGACTAACTGAGAATTGTGATCCGTGAAAAACACCGAGATAAACTCTCCAAAGGGATTCTGCTCCAACATGACAATGCGAGAGTCCACACTTTCAAAATTGCAATGGATGCTGTTGAGCTGAATGGGTACGAGCTAATACCGCACCCCGCCTCTTCTCCGGAATTAGCTCCTAGTGACTATTTCCTATTCCCAGACTTGAAAAAGGATATCCGTGGACGTCATTTCCGGTCCAACGAAGTCGTGGCGGCAGTTGAGGAGTAGGTCAGAGACAAGGACCCTGGCTTCTTCAGTTCTGGGCTGATGGCACTGGAACACTGTTGTTCCAAGTGCATCATTCTAGAGGGCAATTACATCGAAAAAGAAGAGATCGATCCCACCCAGAAATAAGTTAGGCTGTTTTTTTATTGACTCGCCCATGAAGTTTCCTGTACTTAGCAAAATGGCTTAAATATATTTAGCTCTTCCAGCTTCTTCTGCCCCAGTAGAAAGATTGTTCTCAATTGGTGGCAAGATTTTTCGTGCTGAGAGATGTACGTTAAGTGACAAACATTTTGAAACGCTTATGTATCTGAAGTGTAACTGTAGTTTAGACCTGTCTGGTGCTATTGGAATCAGAACTAAATGGGAAATATAAATAGACAGTGTGTACATATTTTTTTTTTAAATTGTACAATCAACAAACTTATTATGTTTTTTTTTTAATTTTCTGTGCTCCAAAAGTTCTTATCTTGAAAATGAATAAAATTGAAATTGACATTTTTCCATACATCTATGCAACCATAGTTTTCTAGATAAGTCCGGTTTTAAATTCACCAAACAAATACACCTAATGCTTGAAACAAAAGAAGAAGAAATATGAAACTTGACAATGTAATTGTGATGTAATTAATTACATTTGGCAATGTAATTGAAAGTAATTAATTACTTTGCCAAAAATCAAGTAATTATAATTGTAATTTAATTGAGAGAAAGACAAATAATTGTAATTTAATTAATTACTGTCCACCCTTCTTCTCCAGAACCAAGGATGCCTTGGGGCTGAATCTTTGCATAAATCTTTCGGCCACGGGAGGTCTACCAAAGTTGCTAAAATGATAGTCGTACACTGACATTTAATGATGGTCTTATATTGACATTTGACCTATTTACGGCGAGGTCAAGTTTGCTTCCCTTTGCATTTGTTTGGGCCCCATACATTTGTATGGGAATTACAAACGACCTCCTCTGAAGCCGCCTGGCCAATGTTGCTCAAATTTCATGTGGAGCATCCTTGGGGCAGGAGAATGAAATATTGCTAAAATGTTCACGTTCCATTGACCAAGATGGCCGCCATGCCCATATATGGTAAAAACCTTTAAAAATCTTCTTCTCCAGAAGCAAATAAGCCCTGGGGCCTAATCTTTGCACAACTCATAGGGGACGGGAGGTCTACCAAAGTTGCTAAAATAATGGTCCTACGTTAAAGTTTGACCTTTTTACAGCAAGGTCTTATTTGCTTCCCCATGCATTGGTATGGACCCTCTAGAGAATTCATATTTTGAACATCTCCTCTATGATCCAATTGAATTGAAACTTAATGAGGAGCATTAGGACGCCTAGTAGACACAAAATAGCTAAAACTGAGCCAAAAATCCAAGCTGGCCACCACAGCCGCCATCTTGAAAATTAATTTTCAACATCTCTTCCCAAACCTTTGGTGGCTTTGAGCCGAAACTTCTCTGTAGCAATAGGATGACTTCTTGATCAAAACAAGCTAAAATCGTGTCCATCGGAAATCCACAATGGCCAAGGTGAGCTATTGTGATCGGCCAGTGTCTGTCATCCGTCGTGTGTTGTCAACAATTTCTTCAAATGACATCTCCTCCTAAACCAGCCAATTTCAAAATAATTTCACACAAATGTTCCTGTTATGCCCCTCTACCAAAATTGCTTAAAGGTTACGCTCCATTGAACAAGATGGCGGCCAGAGCTAAAAATAGAAAAATCTTCAACGACATTTCCTCCTTGGCCAGTGGCCCGATTTCAAAATAATTGCACAGAAGTGTTTCTCTAATGGCCCTCTACCAAAATTGCTAAAATGGCTCCACACAGCTGAACAAAATGGCCGCCAGAGGTAAAAATAGAAAACCCTTTAAATGACATCTCCTCCGTGGGCAGTGGCCCTATTTCAAAGTAATTTCACAGAAGTGTTCCTCTTATGGCCCTTTACCAAAATTGCTAAAATGGTTCCGCTTGCCTGAACAAACTGGCCACTACAGCTAACTATAGAAAAACCTTTAAATGTTATCTCCTTGGTCAGTGGCTCGATTTGAAAATGATTTC
The DNA here is from genome assembly GCA_964016985.1 of Anodontia alba. NCBI lineage: Eukaryota > Metazoa > Mollusca > Bivalvia > Lucinida > Lucinidae > Anodontia > Anodontia alba. Next base: position 65,449,484 of record OZ024823.1, on the reverse strand, counting down.
ACAGAAATGTTCCTCTTATCCCCCTTTACCAAAATTGCTAAAATAGTTCCGCTCTGCTGAACAAAATGGTTGCCAGAGCTAAAAATAGAAAAAACCTTTAAATGACATCTCCGTGGCCAGTGGCAGGATTTCAAAATAATTTCACAGAAATGTTCCTCTTATACCCATGTGCCAAAATTGCTAAAATGGTTCTGCTTTGCTGAACAAAATGATCACCAGAGCTAAAAATAGAAAACCTTTAAAGGACATCTCCTCAGCAGCCTGTGGCCCGATTTCAAAATAATTTCACAGATATGTTCCTTTTATGTCTTTTTACCAAAATTGCTAAAATGGTTCCACTAGGCTGAACAAAATGGCCACCAGAGCTAAAAATTGACAAGAAACATGCTCTGGGTCTTCTTTGCTTGCTGGTGCTTCAGAGGGTCATCTTCCCAGCTGGCGCATCACATGGTCTTCTTTCCCAGCTGGTGCTTCACAAATTTCCTACTTCTAAGTTTTGCCATAACAACCAAAGAAAATGGCTGCCTTTAATCGAAATATCTCAAGCCTCGACACCATCACTTCCACAAGCTATCTTTTTGAGTTATGCCCCTTTGCAAAAAATTGCAATGAAATTTTGTAAGCAAGATATCTCAAAAAACTATTTGAGTTGTTGTATTGTGACTTAATGTGCTGATAGGGGATGATAAGTAGATTACCCAGTTAACTTTTGAAAAAAATCTGAATTTTCTTTTACTTATGGGACTTTGAAAATTTCAGCATATATATTCACGTAAGCAAGATATCTCGAAAACTGTTTAAGCCAATTCCTTGAAACTTGACAGGCTGATATGGAATGATGATTAAAAGACCTGACTAACTTACAGCAGTTAACTCATGTGAGCATTGTGGCCCATGGGCCTCTTGTTCATATTTCTCATGATAACACGTTGTGATCACAGAGGTGCTTCAAATGAGTACCCACAGCATACGTTTTCATGGAGAAATAAAATAGCTCGATAACCTGTTTTTGGAGTGTCCAGATCATTTTTTTTCCAGGCCTTCAGGGAAAAGTGTTGTGGGTATTCATTGGAATCAGAGACAATTCGTGTGAGTACCACAACATGTTTACTTGGAGAAATAACATTATGCGTACTTTATGATTGTTAGGAGCTAGGATGTACATATCAGCATTTGGGCCATTTAAAAAAAGAGTCAAAAGTGTGACATTGGAGGTCAAAAATAAAAATCAAACTATGAGTCAATGCTGTCTATCAAAATATTAACTTTGATGATACAGGTTTCACAAAATGGACCCCTCATCCGAGCATTTGTGGTGGATGAGGGGCATTATTGAAGCAAGCCGGAGGCGAGCATGTATGATAGAGCAATTCGTTCCGCTAGTCGAACTCGGCGCTATTTATAGCAACGGTCAAAATCAGCTGATTCGATAATGACCTTTACCTATAAAACCGGAAGCCACACGTGTGAAAATCATAATTTAAAGACGGTCATTTTGTTGAAATCAAATAAAACGGGAGGGAGTCTAAGACAGGGGAGGGTTCATACATGCTCGCCTCCGGCTTGCTTCAATAATGCCCCTCATCCACCACAAATGCTCGGATGAGGGGTCCATTATTTTGCGCAAGCCTTTGGCTTCACATGTATGATAGAGCATGTTTAAAGATCAACAAAATGGCGTAAAACAAAAAAGCCATTTCATGAATCAAAAGGTACTTTATGACAAGACAGCATTAACAAAAGAACCTTGAATATTAGATGTATGAGATTCTGGATACAAGCAGAACTTTTTAAAGTTTTTAACAGATGACCAGTCCCCTGTCTTAAGAATTTGTTGTAAAGAACAACCTCTGTTAAAAGCAGCTGAAGCAGCCGCTCCTCTAAAGGAATGTGCCTTAAACACACCAGTATCTATACCAGAATTACTCAGTACCTCCTTAAGCCATCTGGCAACAGTCTTTGTACATACAGACTTCTATGAAACATAAGAGATAAATACTTGACGACACTTACGAATACCTTTTGTCTTTTCTAAATAAAAAAGTAAAGTATGCATAGGGCACAATATTTCCTCCTTAAAATGAGGAACCTCAATCTGAACTGTCTTTCCTGGTTTTGACGTCTTTAATACTTTGTTAACAGAAAATTTTACTTTACTCTCATAAACAGACATGTCATCTAAATTCAAAGCCACTAGAGTCTGAGCTCTTGGAGCTATTGCCAAAGTGACCAGCGCTACAACTTTCAAAGTCAAAGCTTTCAAGTCAAGATTTTCCAAGGGAAAAAGAGATTTAAGGTAGTTAATCACGACAGAAACATCCCATGAAAAATTATAACGGGGAAGAGGTGGAATTTCATTATATAAGCCTTTCATAAAACGAGGAATGAGTACCGTATTATCACACCATGAATTCCCTAATAATTTCAATGTCTGCAACAACATAGATCTATGGGTATTAACTACACTATAAGACTTACCTAACGTCTTCAAAAAGTGTAAGTAATTTAGAACACTCACTTCAACCGTACAAATCGGATTAGTCTTTTTTGAAAAATTCCAAAGACACCACTTCTTCCATGCCAATGAGTATTGTTTGGTAGTACCCTGTCTCCATGACCCCAAGATGGTTCTAGTAATGTCTGCTGAAACGCCAGTTGTCTGGAGGGACGCCCTGAGACAATAACCCCAATCAGCGATAGCTTTCTCCCCAAGGGAGATGATGAAGTGGCTGCGTCAACTGATATGCATGTCTTGGAATTCTGATAGGAGAAGAAATCAACATTGATAAAAGCAATGGAAACCATGACTGAGAAGTCCAGTGTGGTATTATCATCAAAACTCTGTCTACTTCATCTTCTACAATCTTATTAAGGATTCTACTGATAAGGGTGAATGGAGGAAAAATATATGGAAGTGTGTCCTTCCAACTAAAAGAAAAAGCATCATAACGCCATGCTCCTGGTTGTGGAAACCATGAAACAAACCTATCAGCCTGATGATTAATGTATGAAGCAAACAAATCAACATCAGGATAAAAAGTTTGTTCACATAGCTGCAGAAAAAGCTCCTTTTTTATCATCCATTCAGTGGAATCTGAAAAGTTTCTCGAGTTAAAATCCGTGTCCACGTTAAAAATCCCAGGTATGAAAGAGGCAGATATAAAAATATCTTTCTGCAAACACCACTGCCATAATTCTGATGCAAGCAAGTCCATAATAAGCGAACCTATTCCACCAATATTATTAACATAGGCTATAGCACATGTACTGTCAGACTGAATAGAAACATGTACATTGGTCATTTCTGAGCAAAAGGCCCTCAGAGCATGAAAAATGGCAAGGAGCTCTAAATAATTTATGGGAAAATTGCCCTCAGCCTCAGTCCACCTACCTCCAGTGGAAACGCAAGATTTTAAATCAAATGCACCCCATCCTACAAGGGAGGCGTATGTTTGAATAAAAACAGTTGGCTTTTCAGGTCTGATAGGCTTTCCATTCTTCTTATCAACATTATCTAACCACCACCTAATTTGTAACCTGCTGTGAGGGGAAAGCTTAATTTTATGCTCATAATCCTTGGATGACCCCAAACCTGCACATTTTTCTCTCTCCAGAGTCCTGTAATGCAATGGAGCTTCCAAAACAGCATGAAAGGCATTAATAATTAAACCAATAAAAGAAGCTAGAAGTCTAATAACAACAGTCTCTGATGAAAGTAACAATTTTGCTGTGTTTATGATTTTCTTAAGCTTTTTGTCAGGAAGAAAGACCTTAAATTGTAGAGAATCTATAATATACCCAAAATAGACAATTCTCTGAGACGGTTCAAAAACTGACTTTTCCTTATTAATTAAAAATCCCAGGGACTCCATAGTATTTGCCATAGTACAAGTAGTACTGTGACAAACAGTTTTATCTCTGTTCATATTTATGGAGTCATCTATATAATATGAGCAGCGATAACCCTGGTGCCTGAACCAAGCAAAAATTGGTTTCAAAATCTTAGTGAACAGCTCGGAGCCATCGAGTATCCAAATGGGACACAGACAAATTTGTACATCTGACCAAGCCAAACGAACTTCAGATAACACTGAAAATGATCAGCCACTGGTATTGCAAAATAAGCATCACTCAGGTCCAGACTGGTGAAAAAATCCTCTTTCTGAACAAGATCTAAAACAGTAGGAAAGGTTTCTTGTTTAAAATGTTCATAACTTACAAACTCATTTAAGTACTTTAAATTTATAACGGGTCTGAATTTACCATTAGCTTTTGGCACAATGAATAAAGTAGAAATAAACTGCTCTGGTTCATTGTGCGTAGGGACAATGGCTCCTTTTGATAATAAATTTTGGACTTCCTGGCTAACAATTGCTTGTTCCTCTATGGAAAAAGGAATTTCATTTGGAATTTTCAACTGCACAGGTGTACTATCAAACTCTAATTCATAGCCAGTGACAGCAGACAAAATAAATGGGTCACTTGTATATGACTTCCAGACATCAGCATAAAATTTAAGCCTTCCACTCACCTTCGGTGACTCACCTAAGCAACATCGTTCTGACTCGTCACAGTGGCAGACTTTGTCCCCTTTTTTGGAGCCTGAAGCTGTTGAAACTGTTGAAGCTGCCTAAACTGGGCCTGCTGACGATTGTAAGGATGGTACCTATTGAAACCACGACCACCATACTGCCCAGAAAAATTTGGGTTGTGACTGTAGCCTCTGAAAGCAAAGCCCCTGCCCCTTGCACGACCTCTACCATGACCTCTGAAACCTCCAAAGGGCGTATACTGATCCCTTGCTACCGAAATACTTGTATCGCATTTTTTAATTTCCTTATTAAGATCATCACCAAACAACTTGTTGGTAATTGGAATGGCAATATTACAAAGAGAAGAGTACTTTTTCTTTAGAAAAGGTCTTATCATGTACCTTCTTCTGACAGAAAGGTTAAACTGTGCTTGGCCTAAAAGGACCATGGTATCAGACACAAGGTTCTGAGCTTCCTCAGACATTTTTGACTTCAAAAGTTGAATTAATTTAATAACAGGTATCATACCCATGGCAATAAGAGTTTGAATGTCTTGAAAAGCCTTGTCATAAGTTTGAGCCTTCCTACTAATTTCACTCCATATTTCTGGATTGACTGAAGGGGCAGACATATAGTCACAGTTAGACGGAAGTTTATACTTTGTCAAAATGTCCTCTACATCACATTGTGAGGTACAAGCCGTGTTAATTAATGATGCTAAAGAAGCTGAAATTGACTCCCCTTTCTTTGGGGTCTTCAATTTTGGCAACTGCCATGGGATGTCATCTACCATTTGTTCATTTTCTTTATTTTGAATGTCATCAGAAAATAATGCATCTCTGAGCTGAGCATTAAGAGGTTTTGCTGGTGCACCACTTGGTACGATTTCTACATCACTATAAGGCCCATCATTATCAACTTCCACATTTAAATTGTATGTGTCATCACCATAGAGGTCAAAAACACTTGGACCTTCATTTTGCACCGAACTGACTCCTAAAAGTTCTCTAAGCTGCAAAATATCATTGCTGGACAAATTTCCAATGTCAAATGCAGCTGAACTGTTTTTCTTTTTACTTTTGTCTCTTACATTTTCTTGTCCATTTTTGGGGGCTTTAGTTTTTCCCTTCTTTGAAGGTGCCTTGGGGTTAGACACCTGTCCCCTTCTCATTTTTATCTTTATTTTTTGAGCTTTCCAGAGTGACAGCGTCACTCTTTTTAGAACTACTTGTTTTTTCCACTTTATCTGCCGTATTTTTATATGGCAATATTTCTTCATTCTCAAAACCAGAAAATTCAGACAAGTCCGAACATTCCTGGTCGGAACCATGTAAAGAAAGGACATCGTCCCTTCTTCCAGCCATAGTTATATTTCTCAGAAATAAGCTTGGACTTCGTCCGAAGCTACGTGGATAACCGAAAATATCAAAGAAATTTATCTGTAAATGAAATGTAAAATGTCACAAACTCACCACGCCGAGAAAACGATCTTTTCTCTTTGACCGCAAAACGAAATATGATTTTCACACGTGTGGCTTCCGGTTTTATAGGTAAAGGTCATTATCGAATCAGCTGATTTTGACCGTTGCTATAAATAGCGCCGAGTTCGACTAGCGGAACGAATTGCTCTATCATACATGTGAAGCCAAAGGCTTGCGCAAAATAATGTTGATGGGAAATGAAAAGAAGAAAACACTTTTTTGAAAATTTTGAATTCATTTCAACCTTTTTGTATTTTTTATTTAATTACGGGATTTTTCCAAAATGGAATATGTTTGGAAATACATATCTTTTCCACACAATTTTACATATGTATTGATAACATATATATAAAGGAAAAAATTGACATAAAAATGTGACAAGCCATTTTTTCTCAAGACTATTTAAAAAAATTGTTGTATTTTACAATAATTTGTCACACTCGGGACATAATGAGAAACTTTAATAGTATTCTACTTTTCATTCAATTTCTCTCTGACAGCTTGCATTTATTCTAAGTTTTATGTCATGGAAACATTTTGTAGTTGAAATAATTCAAGTTTTTACTAACCTGCAACTATATTTGTATGTAAAATAACTATAGAACACAAATAATTGAACTTTGGTACAAAGAAACTAGTCATTCTGCACAAGAAAGGCTTTCTAAAAGCAGTGGTTTTGTCAGGTGCTTAGGGAAAACCAATATGCTTGATTAAAACATTTAATATTGTGTCCTTCACTTTATGTTAGAATGCAGCCATTTAAATTATGTTAGAATGCAGCCATTTAAAAGTCTTCGGCCTGAACTGTTACACTCGGGACAAAAAAAAAATGCTCTTTAGTTAACTGATATTGATAGAGCCGGTTTGACTTTCATTTAGTTCTCTGGTGTCAAATTTCATCAGTATCCCTCTCCCTGACAACAGTTCAGGTGGTTTCAGCCACAGTTGCTATCTTGAAAATCTATTTTGAACTGTCTTCTCATGAACTGAAAGTCCCAACTGATGAAGCTTGGTAAGGAAGCAAGCATCTGGATGACTTGTAGATCAATAAAAGCTAAAATCATTCTGATCGGAAATCCAAGATGGCAGATATCTTGAAAATCGATCAATTTTTCGCTTCTTCTCTTGATCTTAAAGGCCAGTTGACTCGAAACTTTGTAGGAAGCATCACGGTGACTGGTAGATCAAAAATGGCTAAAATTGTTCCTATTGGGAATCCAGGATTGCTGCCATGGGGGCCATCTTGAAAATCTTTTTTTTGTTTTTTTTTTGCTTCTTCTCCTGAACTGAAAGGCCAGTTGACTTGAAACTTGGTAGGACACATTGGGGTGACTTGTAGATCAAATATAGCTTAAACCATTCCGATCATAAATCCAAGATGGCCGCAATCTTGAAACTCTATTTTTAGCTTCTTCTTCTGAACCGAAAGGCCAACAGACTTGAAACTTGGTATGAAGCATCAGGGTTTACTTGTAGATCACATGAATAGCTCAAATCTTTCCAATCAGATATCCAAGATGGCTACCATTGTAGCCATCTTGAAAATCTATTTTTCTCTTCTGCTAAACCGAAAGGCTAACTGGCTTGAAACTTGATAGGAAGCATCAGGGTGACTTGTAGAGAAAAAAAAGCTAAAATCCTTCTAATCGGCAATCCAAGACGGCCTCCATGGCTGCTTTCTTGGAAATCTATTTTGCGCTTCTCCTGAACCAAATGGCCAGTTGACTCTTAACTTGGTACAAAGCATCAGGGTGATTGTAGATCAAAAAGAACGAAAATCGTGCCGATTAGAAATACAAGATGGCCGCCAATCTTGAAAATCTATTTTGAACATCTTCTCCTGAACAGAAAGGCCCATTGACTCTAAACTTATCAGACAGGAAGTATCGAGATGACTTGTAGATCAAAAATAATTGATCATTCTGATCAATAATCCAAGATTGTTGCCCTAGCAGCCCTATTGAAAATCTATTTTGAACTTTTTTTCCTGAACCAAAAGGGCAATTGACTTGAAACTTCATTGGAAGTATTGAGTTGACTTGTAGATCAAAAGTAGCTAAAATCATTCTGATTGGAAATCCAACATAGCTGCCATCTTGAAAATCTATATTGAACCGAAAGGCCAACTGACTCAAACTTCTTTGGTAATCAGGTGAGCGATGCAGGGCCATCTTGGCCCTCTTGTTTAGTTTAGGGTCTGTCTTGACCTCTCCCTAAACTTTCTCACTCTTTCTGCTGATGAGCCTGGCCTCTTTTTTTTCTGTAAACTTTTTGGACCTTGAGGCAAAAGACAGCTTCACAACAAATTTTGTCATTTTTCACAAATTTAGCAGTTCAGCTGTAAAAAATCAAGAAATTTCATACCACAATTCATTACAAAAACTTTATGTCCCGAGTGTAACGCTATTTTCTTAATTTTACTGCTGTATAAAGATGATTTTTAAAATACAGGCACTTATATTTAAATATATTTTTATGTTTTCTGTTTCATGATGCATATCTTTGACCTTATATATGAAGGTATGACTAGATTGTAAGACCATCATTTTCCAACCAAACATGATTTTTGTTGTACGCAAAGACAAAAAAAAACATCAAGATTTTTAAAAATATAACATCAATACAGTCTTATTTCCATTAAAAGTCCCTTCAAAATTAAAGTACAAAGACTCTTCTTATAACTTGTAATGGGTTTACTTTTGTTACTTTTTATGGTACTGATTTAAGGCACTAAACAATGTACAAAGGCTTTAATGCAAATAAGGTGTACCACTCGGGACATTTGTTTTTAGGTTCTAAAAAGGCACACAAGCCTTTCACTATGAAAATCTTTGGATGTATTAACTTTTGGGCACTTGGTTTCATGAAATATAAAACAGAATGCAAATTAAAGCAGCATGTGGAGATGATATGAGCATTTAAAGTCAAAATGTTACACTCGGGACATTTGTGGGTTACAACACATATAATGGTGCTTGTTAAGTATAAATGAACATGCATTAGTAAGTTCATGCTTTTTTGGAAGCTGTAACATTGGAATTATCAACTAGGGTTAGTCTGGCTAATATAGCTCTACTGTATGCAAATTATAATAGACTTCTTTCAAAGATTGGTGTTTTGGGGTTGACAAAGTTTTCCACACATGCTTCCTTCTGAGAGGGTTCAAAAGTAACAAAATATTTGAAAGAAAATTATCCATATCCAAAAACTATATGCCTAATAAGTGATGTTTACTGTGAAATAAAAGGTTATCTCTACAAGAGTGTTTATTCTGTATGATAGCCAGATGAAAATTGATGTTTACTTTAAATGTCACACATTTTTTCGTTACACTCGGGACAAATTTGACTACTTAATGTTACAGAGAATTTTTTCTATTGAACCTATACTTATGAAATTTTGCCACAACTTTAACATTTTTATAACACATAATGTGGCATAAACTTATCATAAGCAAGTCTTTTCAGTTTTGGTGCAGGTCAGTTTGAAAAAAAAAAGACTCATTTTTTTTTAAATGGCCCATTTATGAAATCTCACATACTGGTAAACTTCTGAAATGTCCATCTTTCAGACAAAATAACATGCCTGAGTTCTGAATATTTATCCAGGATAGTTTGGATAATGAAGAGGAAAAAATACAGTTTTGTGCAAATGATCAAGAAATAGTTTAGTCATATTTGTCCCAAGAACAAAACAACAACAAAAACTTCGGTATCATGATTTTTAAAACTAACTTGGTACATGTATAGTTGAATGGCAAGCTGCCAAACAGGAGAAGACACCCAAGTAAGGTATTTGTGTCTAACACAAAGCAAGACAACTGAAGAATAATTCCCTGAATGTGGTAAAATATGCCCACATTTATGCCAGATATAATTGTTGAGTTACCGTATACACCCTAAGTATTCAGACAGACAAACATGAACAGACAGTGTGTTCCCAGATAAGGTGCTACAAAATGTTACTTCTGTTCTGGATCTATATTGTTTGCCTTTTATCCAGCAGTTTTTGGATACAGCATTAGGTAGGAAAAATAGACGGCCAGGAATTAAAGTGTCTGAATATTTAGGGTAAATATGGTCAGTAAATATAAAATAACACTATTAAGTTATAGTAGGATGAATGTTTGCTGTCATTAGGTAGCATGGAACTCCCATATTTAGCATATGAAGAAATTTTCAAATGCTAACTAAGTTTCCCTTGATTTAACATTACATGTTCTTGTCATTATGTTGCTCTGTTTTTTTGTTGTTTTTTTTTTGTGTTTTTTTGCCATTTGCATTGTGTTAACAAGTCTATGTGATTAAGACCCCGACAAATCCCACTTTATGTAGTAAGGAGAGGTGTTTGCAGGGGTATACATTATTATGCCCCCAACTTCAAAGAAGTTGGAGGGGCATATTGCTTCTGGGTTGTTCGTCCGTCCGTCCGTCCGTCCGTCCGTTCGTCACGCTTTTTGATGCATAGCATAACTTTAAAACCGTGAATGCTACTGTTTTGAAATTTCATATATGGATTCCTCATGAAAAAATAGCTGACACGTATTTTTTTTCTTGACAGGATTATGCCCCTTTTCTGAGTTATGGCCCGTTGAAAAAATATGGATGCAATCTTGTCAGCAAAATATCTCAAAAAGTATTAAAGCTAGAGCCTTGAAACTTGATGAATAGACTGGTAGTGATGAGTAGACAACCTGATTAACTTTTGAAGAAATTTTGAAAAATACTTCTTGAGTTATGGCCCTTTGTAATTTTGGGCAATTTTACCTTGTCATCAAAATATCTCAAAAACTGTTAGAGCTAGAGCCTTGAAACTTAGTAAATGGATTTGTAGTGATGAGTAGATGACCTGATTAACTTTTGAAGAAATTCTGAAAAATACTTCATGAGTTATGGCCCTTTGTAATTTTGGGCATTTTTATCTTGTCAGCAAAATATCTCAAAAACCGTTGGAGCTAGAGCCTTGAAACTTAATGAATAGACTGGTAGTGATGAGTAGACAACCTGATTAACTTTTGAAGAAATTTTGAAAAATGCCTTTTGAGTTATGGCCCTTTGTAATTTTGGGCATTTTTACCTTGTCAGCAAAATATCTCAAAAACTGTTAGAGCTTGAGCCTTGAAACTTAGTAAATGGATTTGTAGTGATGTGTAGATGACCTGATTATATTTTGAAGAAATTCTGAAAAACACTTCATGAGTTATGGCCCTTTGTAATTTAGGGCATTTTTAACTTGTCAGCAAAATATCTCAAAAACTATTGAAGCTAGAGCCTTGAAACTTGATGAATAGACTGGTAGTGATGAGTAGACAACCTGATTAACTTTTGAAGAAATTTTGAAATATACTTCTTGAGTTATGCCCCTTTGTAATTTTAGGCATTTTTATCTTGTCAGCAAAATATCTCAAAAACTGTTAGAGCTAGGGCCTTGAAACTTAGTAAATGGATTTGTAGTGATGAGTAGATGACCTGATTAATTTTTGAAGAAATTCTGAAAAATACTTCATGAGTTATGGCCCTTTGTAATTTTGGGCAATTTTACCTTGTCAGCAAAATATCTCAAAAACTGTTGGAACTAGAGCCTTGACACTTGATGAATAGACTGGTAGTGATGAGTAGACAACCTGATTAACTTTTGAAGAAATTTTGAAATATACTTCTTGAGTTATGCCCCTTTGTTATTTTGGGCATTTTTATCTTGTCAGCAAAATATCTCAAAAACTATCAGAGCTAGAGACTTGAAACTTGGTGAATTGATTGGTAATGATGAGTAGATGGCCTGATTAATTTTTAGCTCACCTGAGCTCTGCTCAGGATGAGCTATTGTGATCACTTTTCGTCCGTCGTCCGTCCGTCCGTCCGTGCGTCCGTCCGTCCGTCCGTCCGTTAACATTTTCAAACGACTTCTCCTCTGAAGCCGCTGAGCCAATTTTGCTCAAATTTCATATGGAGCCTCCTTAGGGTGGGGGAACGAAAGATTGCTAAAATGGTCGCGGTCCGTCGACTAAGATGGCCGCCATGCCCATATATGGTAAAAACCTTTAAAAATCTTCTTCTCCATAACCGAGGATGCCTTGGGGCTGAATCTTTGCATGAATCATCGGGGATGGGAGGTCAACCAAAGTTGCTAAAAGAATTGTCGTACGTTGACGTTTGACCTTTTTACGGCAAGGTCAAGTTCGCTTCCCTATGCATTTATATGAGCTCTATACATTTGAATGGGAAAATTGTTAAGAGTTTCAAACGACTTCTCCTCAGAAGCCTCTGAGCTAATTTTGTTCAAATTTCATATGGAGCCACCTTAGGGTGGGGAAACAAAAGATTGCTAAAATTGTCGCGGTCCGTTGACCAAGATGGCCGCCATGCCCATATATGGTAAAAACCTTTAAAAATCTTCTTCTCCATAACTGAGGATGCCTTGGGGCTGAATCTTTTCACGAATCATCGGGGACAAGAGGTCAACCAAAATTGCTAAAAGAATTGTCGTACGTTGATGTTTGACCTTTTTACGGCAAGGTCAAGTTCGCTTCCCTATGCATTTGTATGAGCTCTATACATTTGAATGGGAAAATTGTTAAGAGTTTCAAACGACTTCTCCTCTGAAGCCTCTGAGCTAATTTTGTTCAAATTTCATATGGAGCCACCTTAGGGTGGGGGAACGAAAGATTGCTAAAATTGTCATGGTCCGTTGACCAAGATGGCCGCCATGTCCATATATGGTAAAAACCTTTAAAAATCTTCTTCTCCATAACCGAGGATGCCTTGGGGCTGAATCTTTGCATGAATCATCGGGGACGAGAGGTCAACCAAAGGTGCTAAAAGAATTGTCGTACGTTGACGTATGACCTTTTTACGGCAAGGTCAAGTTCGCTTCCCTATGCATTTGTATGAGCTCTATACATTTGAATGGGAAAATTGTTAAGAGTTTCAAACGACTTATCCTCTGAAGCCTCTGAGCTAATTTTGTTCAAATTTCATATGGCGCCACCTTAGTGTGGGGAAACAAAAGATTGCTAAAATTGTCGCGGTCCGTTGACCAAGATGGCCGCCATGCCCATATATGGTAAAAACCTTTAAAAATCTTCTTCTCCAGAACCGAGAATGCCTTGGGGCTGAATCTTTGCACAAATCATCGGGAAGGAGAGGTCTACCAAAGTTGCCAAAAGAATTGTCGTACGTTGACATTTGACCTTTTTACGGCAGGATCAAGTTTGCTTCCCTATGCATTTGTATGAGCCCCATACATTTGAATAGGAAAATTGTTGAGAATTTTAAATTTCTTCTTCTATGAAGCCACTGAGCCAAATTTGCTCACATTTCATATTGTGCCTTCTTAAGTCAGGGGAACGAAAGATTGCTAAAATGGTCGCGGTAGGTCGACCAAGATGGCCACCATGCCCATATATGGTTAGACCCTTTAAAAATCTTCTTCTTCAGAACTGAGGATGCCTTGGGGCTAAATCTGTGCACAAATCATCAGGGACAGGAGATCTACCAAAATTGCTGAAAAGATTATCGTACGTTGACATTTGACCTTTTTACGGCAAGGTCAAGTTTGCTTCCCCATGCATTTGTATGAGCCCCATAACATTTATATGGGAAAATTGTTGAGAATTTGACGACTTCTCTGAAGCCACTGAGCCAAATTTGCTCAGATTTTTAGCTCACCTGAGCATGAAGTGCGCATGGTGAGCTATTGTGGTCAGTCAATGTCCGTCGTCCATCATGGGTCATGCGGCGTGAACAATTGCTTTAAAGGCCTACTCTTCCTACACCCCAGGGCCAATTGACTCGATACTTGGTAGGAAGCATCAGGGTGAAATGTAGATAAAAAAAATAGCTAAAATCGTTCCGATCGGAAATCCAAGATGGCCGCCATGGCCGCCATCTTGAAAATCTTTTTCGCTTCTTCTCCTGAACCGAAAGGCCAATTGACTCCAAACTTGCTAGGAAGCATCAGGGTGACTTGTAGATCAAATATAGCTAAAATCGTGTCGGTCCAAATTCCAAGATGGCCACCATGGCAGCCATCTTGAAAATCTATTTTTCGCTTCTACTCCGAAACCCAAAAGCCAGTTGACTCGAAACTGGTTAGGAAGCATTGGGGTGACTTATAAATCAAAAATAGCTAAAATTGTGCTGATTAGAAATCCAAGATGGCCACCATGGCAGCCATCTTGAAAAGCTATTTTTCGCTTCTTCTCCTGAACCGAAAGGCCAATTGACTCCAAACTTGCTAGGAAGCATCGGGATGACTTGTACATAAAAAATAGCTCAAATCGTGCCAATTAGAAATCCAAGATGGCCTCCATGACAGCCATCTTGAAAATCTATTTTTCGCTTCTTCTCTTAAAACTAAAAGTCAATTACTTGAAACTTAGTAGGAAGCATCAGGGTGACTTGTAGATCAGAAAATAGCTATAATCATTCCGATCGGAAATCCAAGATGGCAGTCATCTTGAAAATCTATTTTTTGCTTCTTCTACTGCACCGAAATGCCAGTTGACTCAAAAGTTGGTAGGAGGCATTGGGGGTGACTTATTTTACTTGTAACGTTTAGAAAATTTCAGCATTTTAACCTTGTAAGCAAGATATTTCAAAAACTGTTTAAGCCATTGCCTTGTCATAAGAGTATTGGAAAAATGTTGCATGCCATCTGCATATCTGCAGTGGCGGTTTCACTCAGGTGAGCGAGTTGTGGCCCGTGGGCCTCTTGTTTTGTAAATTCTGAAAAATATTTCATAAGTAATGGCCCTTTGTAAATTTGGGCATGTTTCCCTTGTGAACAAAATATCTCAAAAACTATTGAAGCTGGAGCCTTGAAACTTGATGAATAGATTGGTAGCGATGAGTAGATGACCTGATTATGCCCCCAGTTTCGAATGAAATTGATGGGGCATATTATTTTGCCTTCATTTGTCCATCCGACTGTTTGTCCGTTCATCAAGCTTTTTTTTGTGCACGCCATATCTTAAGAACCCTGCACGCTAGGGTTTTGAAATTTTATATTTGGGTTCCCAATGAAAAAATAGCCGACCCGTATTTTGTTTCTTGTCTAGCATGTTTATTTAAAGTTATGCCCCTTTGAAAAAAATCAGAATTAAATCTTGTGAGCAAGATATCTTGAAAAGTATTTAAGCTGGGTTCTTGAAATTTGATACAGTGAGTGGGAATGATGTGTACATTACCCGATTATATTTTGAGAGAATTCCATGAAAATATTGATAAAGTTACGGCCCTTTGCAGTTCTGCTCATTTTGACCTTGTCAGCAAGATTTCTCGAAAAGCACTTAAGCTAGGGTCTTGAAATATTATATGCTGATTGGGGATGATGTGGAGATTACCTGGTTTGTTTTTTAGGGAATTCCATGAAAAATTGATGTAGTTATGGCCCTTTGTAATTCTAGGCATTTTGACTTTTTCAGCAAGATATCTCAAAAAGTATTTAAGCTAGAGCCATGATATTTGGTATACTGATTGGGATTGAGGAGGAGATCACCTGAATAAATTTTGAACCAATTAAATGAAATGTTGGAGTTATGGCCCTTCGCAATTTTGGGCCATTTAATGTCGTTGCTTTATTGTGTATAGCATAAGTTTAGAACCATGTATGCTAATGTTTTGAAATTTCATGTTTTGATTCCTCATGAAAAAATAGGTGATCCGTGTTTTTTTCTTATCCCAATCATCTCCTATTTTAGAGTTATTTCCCTTTGATAAAATAACATTGAAGTCATATATTTGTACTGTTGTTACCGTCATGGCTAAGCAGTGTTGGAGTCAAACAGTGTTAGAGTCAGGCAGTTGGGGGCATAGTGTTTTACAAACACCAGCTCTAGTTTTTCTTGTTTCTGCTTTGGATGTGGAGTGTGGCTGCTTGTTAGAACTGCCTAAATGAGACGGTTCTAATGGGACCCACGGTCTGTATTTGGGGTGGGGATGGGAGGAATATCATCATTTTCCATCTGAAATTCTTCATTTTTAAGGCCGTAAAATTCTGATTGTTTTGCATAGGCGTGGTGGCATGATGCTTCTGCTTCCTTTTCAATGTTGCATTTGCTCATGTTTATACATGTCTGTTTATTAGATGCCATTTGTTTGTCTGTTTGTATAGTATGCTCTTACGCCACCTGTGTGTGGCCTGAGTGTATGTTCAATAAAGTTATGTTCTGTTCTATTCTGTTCAGTATTCCTGGTGTGATTTAATGATCAATAAACATTAATCTGTTTATAGGGACTGCAGATATTGATGGGGAGTGTTTACACAGAATCCGTACTAATACAGTTTGCATAACAGAAAATTTACTTCACCAATATGACACAAGCAGACAATGCTGTCTGTATAATTTGGTAATTAATGATACATGTAAATTGAATCGAATAATCTGCCAGTTAGCTCTTGAGTCAGCTCTCAATCTTATAGGCTCTTGTTAAAAAAAAAACAAAAACAAACATGGCTTCACTGTTTTATTGTTTGAAAAATAGTATTTCTGAGCTGAAAATAGTATCAAGATGTTTGGTGGGTAATTCACATTGTAGATGGTAACGGTGATTATCCACAAGAGCAAGTTACATTTTGATGTAAAAACAACAACAACAAAAAACAAGCAAACAAAAACACCTAATTTACCACCATATCTGGAGCTATGTTTGAATAGTATCAACTTAATAAATTCTTTCGCAATTGATACGGAAACAATTTGCATATCAGTTACAACCTTTAAAAGCAGGCCCCCATAGCCTAGTGGATAGGAGAGTTGACTGACTCTTAATCCATTAGGTTTTTCCCCGGGTTCTCCGGTTTTCACCCACCTTTGATGAATGATCGGCTCGATGTAAGTGAAATATTCTTGAAAGGGCCATAAAACCCAAATAAAAAAAAAAAAAAAAAAAGCCTTCAAATAGCGTTGTGAAAATATATAAAACTTCAAGATAGAGGATGGGCAAAGATTCCTTGCCATGCAAAATGTTGCCTAGAAACTGTTCACAGCATGTTTAACTTCATCAGAGAACTGTGATAAACAGTGTCATATACATAACTAGTATCACATTGATTGATACTCTGACAATATTCCTACAGTGAATTAATATGAGCAAAGTTTGTTCTGCCCAGTGAACTACCGCATAAATATGGCAAAGAAAGTGTGGCATATTTATTTCGTTCACATCAGCATGCTATATTTTTCTTTAACAAAACTACCGTAGTAAAGAATTCTTTAACAAAACTACCATAGTAAAGAAACCTATGTAAACAAAGGCTTTTATATTAGGTGGGAACTTGGTTATAATTTCGCAGAATTCCTATACATGAGTTTAAGAATTATTTCTATGGGTGACTTAAGTTTGCCATTTGAATTATTTTTCAGCATGCATTTCATTTGTTTACTTTTGAATAAAAGGAGCTCAGTTTGCTTAAATAAATTACCATATACATGTATTCTTTTTATTGCAGCTTTTTTGGTATCTTCAGCACTCTGGGCAGAATCAGCAGACGACAGATTGATGGTATTTTTAGCTCACCTGAATGAAATACAGTCTGTTGTCCATGTATGCATGTCTGTCCATTCACAATTTTAGCAGAATTTATGGTGATAACCATTTTGATTGGATGTCACAACAACCCAAAGATTATATGGATTTAAATTGGAAAATGCTTAAATCTGTTCAAACAATATTTCAGAAACCCCTCTGCCAATAGTAACCAAATTGCATTTGGAGATTCCTTTGGACAAGAGCTTTCAAACTCCCATATAAGATGATCATATAATGGTAAAACATTGAAACAACGTTTGCAAATTGAGATCAAATTGCATATGGATTGCCTTTGGACAAGATCTTTCTGGTTTGCGAAAATATCGAAACAGCATCCCAGATGGCAACCATATACTTACATGGTAAAAACCTTTACCATGACTGGCAAAACAGCAAGACTAGGTTTTAGTAATCAGCATAACAACAAGACTGGGTTTTAGTACGGACTCCAGTACAAAATTTTAGCGAACTCTAGCATTGGAAAGATGTACCATTTATTTTGACATAGGAAGAAAGCCTAGACATGTCTGTATATAAAACAACTGTATTGTGCCGGCCTCGGTGGCTCGGATGCGCCGTCCGACTGGAGACCAGGAGGTCGCGGGTTCAACCCCCGCTGAGGTCGGCAACATTCTTTCGTGGAGATTGATCATGAAATATTTTCTACGGTCATTCTCTCCCGCTGATTCAAGAAGGGCAGTTGTCAGTTTCTGGCGAAAGAATGTGCACAATACTGGTTATTGCTTAGAGGACTAAGCCTGCCCAGTAAACGTGTGATTAGGTAAACTGACCGCGCTCGACATGACCCCACTAGGTTGACTGGGCCGTAAAACCTCAACACAAACAAACAACTGTATTGCAGATATGCATACATTGCATTTTGTGAAAACTTGCACCTTTCTGTGGAGGCCCAGCTGATACTTAATAAATTCTAAGTATGAAAAACCTTGTGTATACAGGTTAAAATCATAAAAAAAGAAAGAAAAATGCTCAAAGCAGAAAGCAGAATGTTTATTTTTTCATGCGCATATGCAAACATGATGTCATTAGTGACACCCCGTTTTTTTTCCGCTTTTTAGGGAGGGTAACCCGTTTCCTGGGTTTCCTGTCTGACATCAATTTTAAATTTCACATGCAAACTGTATTTCAAGTAAACTTTCTACCATTTTCTATTAGAAGGTATGCAGAAATGGATTAACAACAAAAAATGTTCGAATATGGCTGCTACATTGTAACCTGTAAGAAAACTTTTGATTGCAAATTTTATGAAACCATTTTGAATGACACATTTTAAATTTTACTAGTCGTCTTTCGGACCTTGATGCTTATGTTTTTTTGATAAAAAAATATTCGTAAAGAACACTGTATTTTACTTATGTAAGTCTAAAACATGCATGTTGAGGGGAATTGCCGAGCATTTCTTCATATCCATAATTTCAAAACCTTTGTGGAAGAACTATACTGAAGACTAAACATGGTAATTGACGTAATTTTTGCAGGCTAAACTGTTCTTCAAAATTCCATAAAATATATGCCATTTTACAAAACAAAACAAAATTTTTTAAAAGATCAGTGTTAATTAGCTCATCTGAGTGCGAAGTGCTCAAGATGAGCTATTGTGATCGGTCATTGTCCGTTGTGCGGCGTAGGGTGTCAACAATTTGCTTTAAAAGCCTACACCTCCTACACCCCTGGGCCAATTGACTCAGAACTTGGTAGGAAGCATAGGGGTGACTTGTAGATTAAAAATAGCTAAAATCGTTCCGATCGGAAATCCAAGGTGGCTGCCATGGTGGCCATCTTGAAAATCTATTTTTCGCTTCCTCTTCTGAACCGAAAAGCCAGTTGACTTGAAACTTGGTAGGAAGCATCAGGGTGACTTGTAGATCAAAAATAGCTAAAATTGTTCCGATCTGAAATCCAAGATTGCGGCCATCTTGAAAATCTATTTTTCACTTCTTCTTCTGAACTGAAAGGCCAATTGACGTGAAACTTGGTAGGAAGCATCGGGGTGACTTGTAGATAAAAGATAGCTAAAATTGTTCCGATGGGAAATCCAAGATGGCGGCTATGGCTGCCATCTTGAAAATCTATTTTTCGCTTCTCCTGAAACAAAAGTCTGATTGTCTTGAAACTTGATCGGAAGCATCGGGATGACTAGTAGATCAAAATAGCTAAAGTCATTCTGATAGGAAATCCAAGATAGCCGCTATGGCTGCCATCTTAAAAATCTACTTTTCGCTTCTTCTCCTGAACGGCCAACTGACTCCAAACTTGGCAGGAAGCATCAGAGTGACTTGTAGATAAAAAATACCTAAAATCGTTCCGATCAGAAATCCAAGATGGCGCCATGGCCCCTGTCTTTGAAATCAATTTTGCACCTTCTCCTTAACCGAAAGGCCAATTTATCTGGTAATCAGGTGAGTGATTCAGGGCCATTTTAGCCCTCTTGTTTATATTCAAACATCAACTGTACAGATTAATTTAGCGGAATGGGGTGTATATTGGGTGTATATTACCTGTTATTACATACATGTGTACTATACCCTTAAGAGAATTTACAGTTGCTTGGCAAAATTCCAAAACAGTATCATGCAAAATGCATGCATTTCTCCAAAATGCAATTAGTTTCGCATTGCTATACACTGGTTTTGTATGAACCAATGTCCAAGCTTTATAAATACAAAAACTCAGCCGTATATCTTTCCGATTGTAGGGTTACGTTTTTTAGCAAGATACAAGATTTGAGAAACCCGACTATTTGAGGTTATTTGGTTGAAACTTTGCTCAGAGGGACAGGTTTTCACATGTATACAAAGACTGTTTTACTCAGGTGAGCAAGTTGTGGCCCAAGGGCCTCTTGATCTTACTTTTCTCAGAAAATAGGGTGTGGCATTTATGCAAAGTGTCCCCTTTGAGACATTTTCAATCAAATGTCAAAAGGTTTTATGAGAAAAATAAGAAAATTATTCCAAATGTCGTCTGCTGGGAGTAAAACTACTTCCCAGGTAACATTAAAGAAGATGACTTCCAATCCTGCTACCATATTTATCCTAGGACAATCTGGCCTGGGCAAACCGTGTAGACCCAAATCAGACAACACAGAGCCTAGCATCTGGTCAGTGTCTACACTGTTTGCCTTTTATCGAGCTGTTTTAGACACATTAACAGGTAGTAAAACATTTAAATTTTAGTATAAGTACCTTTAGGAGTTAGTGTTTCCTGATATTAAGAGTAAATAAGATATGTCAGAATGCAGCTGGCTGCTGGAAATTTTACTTGGCATGCAAAGCATTAAATGATTACAACCTAACCTACTTTTGATTGCCTTCTTCAGAGGAAAAGTTTTTATTTCTCCAGAAAAATCTTAAAATATTTATCCTGAATATTTGGAATAGTAAACCTTATAGACCCTGATCAGATACTGTGTTCTGCCTCTTCTAATCTGGGTCTATATTGTTTGCTCAAACCTGTTTGTGAATAATTTAGGGTAATTATAGTAGAGTGTTTTGGTGGAGAAGTAAAAAAGTATTTTTCTGGGTATCCAACTTATCTGGAGTTTGCTTTGTAATGATCATTTGTAGATGATCATGAATTGTCACATCTAGATACACTGGTGCATTACTCAGACATGAAACTTGTATGACAAGACTGCTACAGGGGAAGGTGGCAGATAAGTGTGTGGGTGATTTGTGACTCTACTAGATAAACAGAGTATTTAGATTAAAGTACTTGAGCAGCCCTGTGGAGACAGCAAGCAGCCTTTTCAACATGATGATAACCTTTAAACTACTGCACTTTAGGGGACTGAATAAACTTTGTAGATTTTTACCCTTTTTTGTACAAGGAAGACAACTGCTGTGACTTCTGTTTGCTCTCCGTCATTAAAAAAACCCTTTTGAAAAAGGGACTGCTTTAAAAGGAAGGGATTTGGTCTCCTTGGGACCTTCTTTTAGAGTAAAACCCTTTCTAGATTGGGAGATAAAATATTGACAGTTACCTCCCCTGAATGTGTACCCATTCCTCTTAATTAACAACAGACAAGATTTGAAGATATTTTTCTTCTTATTTACCCAGAAAGTATTTTTCTTCTTATTTATCCAGAAAGTAGAGTTAGCCTTTTGTGTGAACTGTATCCACAACCGTATAAAAAACAATTTGTCATCTGCTGCCAGAGAGTCTTTAAGCAGAGTGGGTACTCTTTCAGGGGAGGCAACACCTCAGATTCATAACTCCCTTCTTCCAAAAGGAGAGAATTTGCTCCTCCCCGTGGCAGGAAAAAAACACATCTTAAAATTATCGCCATAATTATCCGTTTTTCTTGAGTTAAGGTAAATGATTGTATCTCCAAAAGGCAGCTTGCTCTGTTTAACATTTATCCCAAGTTTGTTGCCAATGCTCCTAGATAAGAAGGATATGCACGTAACCGTTAATACCTGGATCTTCATTTAAATATAGATTGTGGCTTCTTATAAGAATTGTCGTATCTTCAGATAGATGAATTTAAACAAATATTATTTCCTTTATTCCTCCACAGACGCATATATGCTGGATGCTGATTAGAAGTGACAGGATGAGGCACTTTTAATGTGTACCCACAATGTACATCTGTATGGGCTGTAACGTCAGAAAATCTACCGTCAGACCGTTTGCCCAGCAAAGGTTAAGATCAGCCTGTGCATTTGTATAGTCTGGTCAGAATCTTCACTGGCTGCATTTTGGATGGCCAAGGATGCTAAGTTTCTTCAGATAGACAACAAAGACTTATGACTGCACATATGTGCAGACTGATTTGAGTCTTTTTTGGGTGCACACATCAGAAGGTACGTTTTCTCATGTTGTGGCTCATATGTTTTCTTGGAGAAATAAGAAAAGCATTTATCAGAATACCCCTTGTCTAGAGCTATGACTGAATTGTAACACAGAAGAGATTGTAATGAGAAGCCCCAATATTGGTTTTGAATGGAGAAATGGGAAAGAACAGCCACATAGAGAAAAAATTCTTATCAAAAGTGTGGATGTTTAATGTTACGAGGCTTGTGTTTCAGCAAACTGCCATGAATACCATGAGACAGAAGAAATGAACACCCAACAAAGTCAAGGGATGACAGACCTAGGTGAGTGGAATAGTAGGTTTCTGTACATGTAGGCATATTACCAAATTGTTGGGACAGACAGGCACATGCAAACAGCATAGACACAGAACAGATACCACAGAACATGGGTCAGATCAGGTTCAACACTGTTTGCCACTCATTCAACAGTTTTTAGACACCTGGGCAGGTAGTAAAATAGACGATCAAATTTTAGAAGTATGATAAGAATTAGTTCCAATATATATGGTAAATACAGTACATCATGCAATAGGAGGACTGGTATTGCAGTAGATCTACTTGTTGTTTCCTGTTCTAGAGGTGTTGAACCTGGGGAAAGGTGTGGTTGTGGGGGAAGGGGTGCACTTACTATAATAATGTGATACAATTTTTAGCTTGCCTGGACAAAGTCCAGGATGAGCTATTGCACTACCCCTGGAGTTGGCATCCACATTTACGTTAAAGTTTTTTTTAAGAGCTTATATTTTCCAGACCGTTTGATAGATTTTGGTTCATATTTGGTATGATGATAGATATAGTTCCAAAGTTTTCCAGCAGTACCCCAGCCCATTACCTCAAGGTCCCAGCCCATTACCTCAAGGTCAGGGTCATGGACTTAGAAATTTTTAATGTTAAAGTTCTTTAAGAGCTTGTATTTTCCAAGTTCTTTAAGAGCTCGTATTTTCCAAACTATAGACCTTTTTAATGTTATTGTTTTCATCTGGGACACTGACTATGTGATAACAATATTATGTCACGTGACCAATAATTGTGGATGGCAAAAACATTTCCGGTTCCATTGATACTAATTGATTCTAGCCAAACTTTACTTGGATATAACATTCCTTTTGGTCAATATTCACTCGTAAATTTTATTTAGCGTTTAAAAATACAGCTTTAGGAAGCAATCTGACTGCTTTTCCTTAGACAAATACAACTGTTTCAATGATATTTTTCCGATATCAGCAGGCACGCGCGCAACCGTAATTTTGCTTTATGGTGACCACTTTAACGCCTAGTTTTAGCTAGTATAAAGTCAAAATATGTGTTAATATTCATGGTTATGACATTTGAATGATCAATCGATGAGAAGCTTTTCTGAAAAGAAATTTTTGACGAATGAAAATGCTTTATTTTTCTGAAAAGAAATCGGCAATTTTACTGTCCGATAAACGTAAACAACACCTTTCTGCCATCCAATAGGTACGAGCTCAGAACGTACTCTGTGTTAAAGACCGAGAGGTTCCGGATGATTTTTATTGTGCGACGTAGTGTTTAAAAAGGTCTATACGATGGATTTTGTTCATATTTGGTATGATGATAGATACAAGTCTGAAGTTTTATTCAGCAATACCCCCTGCCCATGCCCATGGCCTCAAGGTCAAAGTTAAGAACTTAGAAATTATATATTAAAGTGTTTTAAAAAATTAATTTTCCAAACCATATGATAGATTTGGTTCATATTTGGAATGATAATAGAAACAGGTCCAAAGTTTTATTCATCATCACCCCCAACCATGCCTATGACCTCAAGGTTAAGGTCACAGACTTCAAAATTTTATATTTGATCCCTGATAATGTCAAATTCATGATAACAAATGACCAAACCGTAGCACAAGAAATCCTATCAAGAGCTAAAATGCCATAACATTTCCTTTTAAAGTAATGATCCTAAGTATTGGGACAGATAGGCCTAAGCAAACAGTACAGACCCAGGTCCTAAAGGGCAGTCTGATCAGCGTCTACACTGTTTGCTATTCCGTCTGCACCTTTTGGACCAGCATTCCCACTCACATTTTGATTTAGGGGTACATGTACCTCTTGGGTTCAGCATTTGGGAGTACAGATCACTTTTTGAGGGTACACAGATTTTGAGGTAATTCAATGCGTTATATAGTACCGGGAAGACTGTATAAAAACAACATTTTATGACATCCTTTTCATTTTGCCTTTCGGACTGATTGTTGCCGCCAGCTTCGTGCTGAACGTCTTCATTAGAACCTAAGCATTTCAGTGATTTGGTGGCAGAGGGGCCTTCAGTAAAATCCAAAGATTTGCACTTTTGCGCCCCTTTCTCCACTGAAGAAGCTCAGAATGACGTGACATCTTTGTTGAAGCACTTCAAACCGACCACGTGTTTTGGCAGGTAATGAACAATCATGATATCCCTCTCGGATATAAACCATATGGTCATCAGTGATTGGATCATGCGAAAAAGACCATACGCAATAACCAATGAATAATTATTTCATCCCTCTCGGTAAGAATATTATTAAATTCCGTGATCGCCGTAACGATCCTCGATCCGTTTCTATGCACTGGCTGTACGCATTCGTTATTGTCCACCGGCAATCACAGTGTTTTGATGCTTTATTAATATTCAAATGGATGCTAATGAGCGAAAACTGACTCAAGCAGGATGTACGAATGTTGCAATTTATACGTGCACCAAATTTGCAGTACGTTTTGTATACGTAGATACCAACAATTCTGTACGCTCATGGCAGATTCTCTACGTGAATCACGTACTGTGGTAGGTGAATGGGAATGCTGTTTTGGACTCATAGTATCTCCCCAATTCCAGGCGAGCTATGTTGTCTGCTGACAGCTCTTATAAATTTTTGATGCTCCATAATAGCATCGTGAAAATTTAAGAAATTTTGAACGAATGCAACTTGTTGAAAACCCACTTCCAAACTACTTACCCTGTCAATTTTTGCATATTTTGCAGCCATTTTTACTATGGGAAAAATGGAAATTTTCGATTATTTAAAAAATCACTAATAGAATAGAACTTTTGGTGCATAGATAGTTACAATAAATTGTTTTGCATTGAATCCTGACACAACTTTGCAAATTTACTTCTTCTCAAAAAAAGTGCCATGCAAAATCTGACTTTCTGAAAGATATCTAAAACGGAGTAGATGTAATACACGTGGCATTCACCTTTGTCTCTCACTGGGCAAATTCAGCAGATGGCAAATTGGTGATTTTTATTTTTCTTCTTTTCCCAGAAAATAGACTTTGTATCAAAGCCTATTATCTGGGGAAAACAAGAAAATTTTTACAAAACCTTGTCTCCTGAAATTTTTACACAGTATGGTAAGCTTTAAAATTGCATCATAGCACCAGATAAGAGTATCAGTATATTTTTCTTATTTCTCCACAAAAAACGTACATTGTTAGTACTCATAAGAAACCTTGGCAAGGTGCTTCTAATGAGTACCCACAGCATAAGTTTTCGTTGAGAAGTAAGAAAAATGTGAACGTTTTTTAGACACTCGCCTGGACAAAGTCCAGCAAGAGCTATTGCACTACCCCTGGTGTTGGCGTTGGTGTCTGCATCCACATTTAAGTTTTTTAAGAGCTTATATTTTTCAGACCATTTGATAGATTTGGTTCATATGTGGTATGATGATAGATACAGTTCCAAAGTTTTATTCAGCAATACCCTGCCCATGCCTATGACCTCAAGGTCAAGTTCACAGACTTAAAAAAAATTATATTTAAGTTTTTTAAGAGCTTTTCCAAACCACATGATGGATTTTGTTCATATTTGTTATCTACTTGTATCACCCTGACACTCCAGTATCATCCCACATCCACACACCTACCCCTATGATTACAGTGAAAAGTCTGCATACTGTATTGACTCTAAACATTGTTATGGCCTATCGCTCCTACCTTTGATTATCTGCCATGGCAGATTATTCATAGCTTGTAGGTATATATTCAATCTCTGACAACTGTGTCAGGGAGTCCACTCTTTGGCTCAGTGGTTAGAGCATTGAATTTTTATCCAGGCAGACCGCCATCTTGAAAATCTATTTTTGGCTTCTTCTCGAACCAAAAAGCCAATTGATTTGAAACTTGGTAAGAAACATCGTGGTTACTTGTAGATAAAAAATAGCTAAAATGGTTCCAATCGGAAATCCAAGGTGGCTGCCGTGGTGGCCATCTTGAAATTCTATTTTTCGCTTCTTCTCCTGAACCCAAAGGCCAATTGACTTGAAACTTGGTAGGAAGCATCAGGCTGACTTGTAGGTTAAGAATTGGTAAAATTATTCCGATCGGAAATCCAAGATGGCAGCCGTGGCGGCCATTTTTAAAATCTATTTTTGGCTTCTTCTCCTGAACCAAATGGCAAATTGAAACTTGGTAGGAAGCATCGCGGTGACTTGTAGATAAAAAACAGCTAAAATCGTTCCTATCGGAAATCCAAGAATTCTGTTTTTTGCTTCTTCTCATGAACCGAAAGGCCAGTTGACTTGAAACTTGGTAGAAAGCATCAGGGTGACTTGTAGATCAAAAATAGCTAAAATCATTCTGATTGGAAATCCAAGATTGCCGCCATGGCCGCCATCTTGAAAATCTATATTTTACTCAGAAAGGCTAATTGACTTGAATTGGCTAAAATTGTTCAGATCCGAAATCCAAGATGGCTGCCATGTTTAAAATCTATCTTTAGCTTCTTCTCCTGAACTGAAAGGCCAATTGATATGAAACTTGGTAGGAAGCATTAGGGAGACTTGTAGATAAAAAAAGTAGCTAAAATTGTTCCGATGGGAAATCCAAGATGGCTCTATCTTGAAAATCTATTTGTCGCTTCTTCTCCTGAAACAAAAGGCCAATTGTCTTGAAACTTTATGGGAAGCATCAGGGTGACTAGTAAAACAGATAAAATCATTCTGATTGGAAATCCACACAGTTTGATCTGGGTCTTTGCAACAGATAAACGTAAGTGAAATATGGGCCAGCCAGGACTTTTGCAAAAAAAAAACAACTTGAATGAAACAAAGTGATGCCCAAGAAACATCTGACCAGCAAAGTTCTAGATCAGCATTTGCATGCATGTGCATCTGCACAGTTTGTATCAAGGTCTTTGGATCTTTACAGTAGAAAAAACACTTACAAGAAATGAGGGATGGTGTTCAAGAAAACATAATGACCTCCAAAGTTTCAGATCAGCATGTGCATGTGCATCCGGACTGTTTGAGCAGGCTCTTTGCAAAAATATCAAAAAAACAACAGCAATAAAAAAAAATGTAAGGCCGTTTTGTCTTCCACTGGACCTCCATGTGATTTCTTTCTTTAATACGTGTACTCCGGATGCACGAACGATGGCATGAGCGAACAAAGAAGCAAAGAAATAAATGAAAGAAAGGGCGAATAAACATTTGCCCTGTTATATCACATACAAAGAAGTCGACCCATTATAGAAATTCATATCTTACATGCTAATGAACAAACAAGACAATCATTAGGTAATGTGCCTTTAATCATCAGAAGCTATGTAGAAATACTTTGTTAATTTTTCTATAATGTATGTAGATGATTAATCACATAATATTAACCCTTAAAGCGCCAAGAAAAACTGCATCTGAAAATGTCGTGTTTATGTCATCTGCTGAATATTCTTGCAGACTTTTCAAACCTATTTTTGCATACAGGCAAACAGTGTGGACCCTGATCAGACTGCTCCTAAAGGAACAGTCTGATCTGGGTCCACACTGTTTGCAAAAATGACTTTTAAAATCACAAGCAGATGACAAAGCGGACGACAATTGTTGTGATTGGCGCTTTAAGGGTTAAACCATATTTGATTTTCAACTGATTTGTGACTCAAGAAGTTTAAAATGTGTTTTGTGGTATGGTTTGGGTGATTTTTGTGTGGTTTGGGGGTGTTTCAATGGACCCAGAAAGGATAAATCATATGCCTATTTGCCAAAGCTAGTGGGAAATCAAATGGAATAAAATTATGATGGACTTTTAAAGTTCTAAAAGTCAGATAAAATGAAATTTTGTTTGCTTTACCCTAATTCAGAGGAAAGGAATTTTTGAAACTTGCAACTGTGCAAAGTGACAAGGCCTTCTTGTAGACGCCAAGAAAAATGTGGTCTACGTACCCATGCCATAGAACATAAAATGTTGAAGCAGTGACAAGTCATAATGTTCAGGTGAAAAAACACGGACCCCAAAAGAAAGGGTGCAATCAGGTGTCCTAGGAATTTAAGGGTTGCGACAGTCATTTATACCATAGATTTAAATTGCGGTAAGTCAAAATGACAGAAGCTATATAGTGCAAAGAGAGGTGCATATGGCAGTGAAATTAGATATCAACATCGTATCTAGCGTTTATACATACAGTGGGGTGTGACTTTGACAAGGAAACTTTCGAAGCTTCAGGTGAAAAATTTGGGCTTCGTTTTAAGAACCTTTATTGTAATATTGTAAAAAAAAAAAAAAAAAAATGCCAAAAATTCTGCTATTCTTCGTCGCTTATCTTTGTTTTTGAAGATGCTTCTTGTTTATGCTTGATTTCCTTAAGGGTAAAACTTGGAAAAATTGTGTTTTAAAGAAAGACTATATAGAAAATAACTAAAAGGTGTGCATGATAAATACATTAAGACATGGGAAGCTGTGTATAATAAGTCCTATGAAAAAACTACATTCTTCCTAGCATTTGATATCTGCAGCCTGGTTAGGGCCTCGCCTTTCTGCAAGATTTAGCCAGCCTCAGTGGCTCAGTTGGATGCTCATCCAACTGGTGATCAGGAAGTCACAGGCTCGATCCCTGCCAGGTCTGGCACAACATTCTTTTGTATAGATTGATCATGAAATATTTTCTAGGGTCATTCTCTCCCATCTGCTGATTCAAGAAGGGCAGTTGTCAGTTTCTGGCAAAAGAATGTACACAAATACTGGTTAATTGCTTAGAGGACTAAGCCTGCCCAGGAAAAGTGTGGTTAGGTAAACTGACCGGCTTGACATGACCCTAATGGGTTGACATTGCCGTAAAATCTCAACTCAATTAAATTCTGCAAGGTTTAGTTTGGGCATAGTGAATATATAGTGTGACCCTTTTCCCTTGACATGTTCTTCCTTTTAGGACTTGTATACTTTGTGTTGCATGTATATATGCAAGGTCATTATCTAGCTGTGTCAGCTGTGTAACCTTGAGCACTCTCTGGGCAAAATCAGCAGATGACAGATTGATGATAGTTTTCTTATTTTTATGATAGTTTTCTTAGTTTGTCCAGAAAATAGGTTTTGACATTTCATGCAAATTGTCTCCTTAGGAGAATTCCGTATTAAATATCAAGCCCTGTTTCTGGAAAAAAAAAAAAAAAAAAATCAAAATGACATCTGCTGAAATTTTTACCTAACATGCTAAGCTTTAACAAATTACCACCATGATAAGTCTTGTAGAAATGTCCCTTATTGCATCAGACAACGAAAGCCCAGATCATCCTGCACTTACATAGCCTGTGATATCAGGGCCTTGATTCACGCAGTGAATTATTGCTGCCAAACAGTGAAGGTTATGAATAGACCAGAGATTTACAGGCTGATCTGGGCCTTTGCATTTTGCACATTTATTTACATGAAGATCCCTTTTTCAAAAGACCACCCTAATAAATTATGCAAGTAGAACAGGTTAATGTGAGGTATGTCATTACAAAAACAGCCCAGCCATTACAAAAACAGCCCAGTCATGTATCATATGTGTGCAGTCTGGTCAGCTTTTCTCTGTGAACATGGCAGAATCATCATCATCATCATCATCAGATTTTTGATTAACGTGCAGGGGCAACATCCACATCAGTGGGCCCCCTTTCAGGTAGCTGGCTTGCTGCATGCATGGCAGATCTCACACCAGATCTCCAGGTATGTAAAACAATGTAAAAGGTAAACAATAAGGAGTCATGATAGTGAGCAGCAGAGACCAGGCTGCTCAGAAATACAGGCTTGACAATGTCATTGCTGTAAGAGTATAACATAAGGGTTGACTGGGCCGTAAAACCTCAACACAAACAAATCAAATGACAATCGCACAATTTCAAAATATTTGCACAGAAGTGTTCCTCCAATGGCCCTCTACCAGAATTGCTCAAATGGTTCCGCTTGGCTGGACAAAATGGCGGCCAGAGCTAAAAAATAGAAAAACCTTTAAAAGACATCTCCTCCACAGCTAGTGTCCCGATTTCAAGGTTCCTCTTATGGCCCTTTACCAAAATTGCTAAAATAGTTCTGCTTACCTGAACAAAATGGCCACCAGCTAAAAATAGAAAAAAAACTTTAAACGACATCTCCTCCTTGGTCAGTGGCCTGATTTCAAAATGATTTCACAGAAGTTTTCCTCTTATCCCCCTTTACCAAAATTGCCAAAATGGTTCTGCTCTGCTGAACAAAATGGTCACCAGAGGTAAAAATAGAAAAACCTTTAAACGACATCTCTGTGGCCAGTGGCCTATTTTCAAAATAATTACATATCAGTGTTCCTTTTATGGCCGTTTACCAAAATTGCTAAAATGGTTCTGCTCTACTGAACAAAATGGTTGCCAGAGCTAAAAATAGAAAAAAAAAAAACCTTAAAAGGACATGATAAGTAGATGACCCAATTAACTTCTGAAAAAATTCTGATATTTTATTTTAGCTCACCTGAGCAAAGCTCAAGGTGAGTGTTGTGATCACCCTCTATCCATCTGTCATCAGTCGTCCGTCGTCCGTCGTCAACAATTAGTTTGTTAACACTCTAGAGGAGACAGTTTTTATACACCTGTTTGAAAAACGGGACGTATTATGTTACGGGGTATGGCGTCCGTCCGTCCGTCCGTAAACTTTTTTGTTTCCGGCTAACTCCACCTACAGTTTACATCGGATCAAGCTGAAACTTGGTATATAGTTAGACCATGATGTAGTGCAGCGCATATTGTTTCGGGGTTACAGTCCACCAAATGTTTGCAGAGCTATGCCCTTTTGAAAATTTCTGTAAACTTTTCATTTCCGGTTAACTCCTCCTACATTTTACATCCGGTCAAGCTGAAACTTCACTTATAGTTAGACCATGATGTGGAGCAGCGTATATTGTTTCGAGGTTACAGTCCACCATATATTAGCAGAGTTATGCCCCTTCGAAAATTTCTGTAAACTGTTCGTTTCCGGCTAACTCCTCCTACAGTTTACATCCAATCAAGCTGAAACTTCATTTATAGTTAGACCATCATGTGGAGCAGAGCATATTATTTCGAGGTGACAGTCCACCAAATGTTTGCAGAGTTATGCTCCTTTGAAAATTTCTGTAAACTTTTCATTTCCGGTTAACTCCTCCTACATTTAACATCCGATCAAGCTGAAACTTGGTATATAGTTAGACCATGATGTGGTGCAGGGCATATTGTTTCGGGGTTACAGTCCACCAAATGTTTGCAGAGTTATGCCCCTTCGAAAATTTCTGTAAACTTTTCATTTCAGATTAGCTCCTCCTACATTTTACATCTGATCAAGCTGAAACTTCATTTATAGTTAGACCATGATGTGGAGCAGCGCATATTGTTTCGCGGTTACAGTCCACCAAATATTAGCAGAGTTATGCCCCTTTGAAAATTTCTGTAAACTTTTTGTTTCCGGCTAAATCCTCCTGCAGTTTACATCCGATCAAGCTGAAACTTGATTTGTAGTTAGACCATGATGTGGAGCAATGCATATTGTTTCAATGTTACAGTCCACCAAATACTAGCAGAGTTATACCCCTTTGAAAATTTCTATTAATTTTTCGTTTCTGGCTATATCCTCCTACAGTTTACATCCGATCAAGCTGAAACTTCATAAATAGTTACACGATGATGTGGAGCAGCGCATATTATTTCCAGGTTACAGTGCACCAAATATTGGCAGAGTTATGCTCCTTTGAAAATTTCTGTAAACTTCGTTTCCAGCTAACTCCTCCTACACTCTACATCCGATCAAGCTGAAACTTGATTTGTAGTTAGACCATGATGTGGAGCAGTGCATATTGTTTCAAGGTTACAGTCCACCAAATGTGAGCAGAGTTAAACCCTTTGAAAATTTCTATTAATTTTTCGTTTCTGGCTAAATCCTTCTACAGTTTACATCCAATCAAGCTGAACTTCATAAATAGTTACACGATGATGTGGAGTTGCGCATATTATTTTGAGGTTACAGTGCACCAAATATTGGCAGAGTTATGCCTCTTTGAAAGTTTTTGTAAACTATTCGCAGCATATTGTTTAGAGGTAATCAATCAATCAATCAGATTTTTAACGCTACCAGGCACCATAGGCACATAGAGGCAGCACCTTTAGAGGTAATAGTGTGCAAATTTTATTTTATAATAGGTATATTTTTTTGCAAATAACTAAAGTTATAACCATATGGGCAAGTTATTTGTTTTTTTTTTTTTTATGTCCCCCCACCATGGGGGGTGGGGGGTGGGGGGTGACATATTGTTTTTAGTGCGGATCCTGTCGGCGTAGCCACTTGTCTGCACTCTATCTTCTTATTGAATGGACAGATTTTGGCCAAACTTACACAAATATATCATTGGGAGGGGGAAAAATGCTGATTAGACTTTGGTGACCTTGACCCCATTTTCAATGTCACAGGAGGCCTTAGATTGTTGGAAAATGGGGCGTAGCCTCTTGTCCGCACTCTATCTCCTTATTGAATGGACAGATTTTAGCCAAACTTATACAAATATATCATTGGGAGGGGGAAAAATGCTGATTAGATTTCAGTGACCTTGACCCCATTTTCAAGGTCACAGGAGGGCTTAGATTGTTGGAAAACGGGGCGTAGCCTCTTGTCCGCACTCTATCTCCTTATTGAATGGACAGATTTTAGCCAAACTTATACAAATATATCATTGGGAGGGGAAAAAATGCTGATTAGATTTTGGTGACCTTGCCCCATTTTCAAGGTCACAGGAGGGCTTAAATTGTTGGAAAATGGCTTGTCCGCATCCTATCTCTTGAAGGAATGAATAGATTTCAACCAAACTTGCACATCTATATTGGTGGGACATGTAAAATAACTGATTAGATTTTGATAACCTTGACCCCATTTTCAAGGTCACAGGAGGGCTTAGATTGTTGGAAAATGGCTTGTCCGCACCCTATCTCTTGTAGGAATGAATAGATTTTGACCAAACTTGCACTTCTACAATGCTGGGACATGCAAAAGAACTGATTAGATTTTGGTGACCTTGACCCTATTTTCAAGGTCACAGGAGGGCTTAGATTTGTTGGAAAATGGTTTGTATGCACCCTATCTCCTGAATGAATAAATGGATTTTGATCAAACTTGTACAGCTATATAGTTGGAACATGGAAAAGTACTGATTATATTTTGGTGACCTTAGCCCTATTTTCAAGGTCACAGTAAGGCTTAAATTGTTGGAAAATTGCTTGTCTTCACCCTATCTCCTAAGTGAATGAATGGATTTTGACGTCTACATCTTAATTGTTGACACATGGAAAAGAACTGATAAGATTTTGATGACCTTGACCCCATTTTCAAGGTCACACTAAGGCTTAGATTGGTGGAAAATGGCTTGTCTGTACCTTGTCTCCTGAAGGAATGAGTAGATTTCGACCAGACTTGCACAGCTATATTTTTGGGACATGCATCAGAACTGATTATATTTTGGTGACCTTCACCCCATTTTCAAGGTCAGACTAGGGCTTAGATTGTTGGTAAATGGCTTGTCTGCACCCTATCTCCTAAAGAAATGGATTGATTTTGACCTAACTTGTACATCTATATTGTTGTGACATGGAAAAGAACTGATTAGATTTTGGTGACCTTGACCTCATTTTCAAGGTCACACTAGGACTTAGATTGTTGGAAAATGGCGTGTCTGCACTGTATCTCTTGAAGGAATGGATGGATTTTAACTAAACTTGCACAGCCAAATTGTTGTGGCATGGAAAATAACTAATTATATTTTGGTGACCTTGACCCCATTTTCAAGGCCACAGGAGGGCTCAGATTGTTGGATAATGGCTTATCTGCACGCTGTCTGCTGAATGAATGGATGGATTTTGACCAAAACTTGCACAGCTATATTGTTGAGACAGAGACAAGAACTGATTAGATTTTTTGTGACCTTATCTCATTTTCAAGGTTACACAAGGGCTATGATTTTAAAAAATGGCTTGTTAGCACCCTATCTCATTGAGGAATGGATGAATTTTGACCAAATTTACATATAGGTATATTGTGACCTTGAGTTTATTATAGATACAATATATTTTAACAATATGTCTGTTCAAACTAGTGGGGGGACATACGTTTTCCTCTGTTCAATGTTTTTTTTTTTTTTTACATCTTCTTTTATTAGATTTGCAAGGAAATGTTGCCATTATTAAATCTTTATAAATACATTTATTAAATGATACAGAATTAAGAAGCTTGACTAATATCAAAACTTGTAAATATAATTCTTTTTGGATTTTTTTTTTTTTTTTTTAATACTCTTCTGAGTTAGCTTCCTTGAAGAACACAAATAAAATCAGTATAAAACAAGTTAAAGGTTTACAAAAAAAAAAAAAAAAATTCTTGCAGCATTTTTTTTATTTTTATTTTTGTTCTTTATTTTTGTTTTGTTATTGTTTGGTCCAATATTGAAGTATAGGAAAAACAAATCAGCCAAAGGCTCATATGAGCTTATAATATAGCCATGCTTCTGTCGTGTGTCCTCCGTCCAAAAGCACTTCTACCTAGATGTAGCAAACCTCCCTATTTTCCCAGGAGGGAGAAGTCACTTCTCCCTTAATTTCTGGGCCAGCTTGGACCCTTAGGTTACAGTTCACCAAATATCAGCAGAGCTATGCCCCAATGAAATTTAAAAAAAAAATTATTTTGTAATTCCACTTACAGTTTATATCCAGAGCACTGAATTATACAGGAGCCAGTTTATGTGCTACATCTTATTACTTGCCATGGGCGTATAATGCCCTAGGCGGAGCTCTTGTTACCCAATCTTGATGAAATTTGCTCAGAATGTTTGCCCCTATGAAATCTAGGTCAAGTTAGAAACTGGGTCACATGGGGTCAAAACCTAGGTCACCTGGCCAAATCAAAGGAAAACCTTATTAACACTCTAGCAGTCACATTTTTGAAGCACTCATCATGAATCTTGCTCAAAATGTTTGTCTTGGTGAGTTCTAGGTCAAGTTTGAAAATGGGTCACTTGGGTAAAAAATTAGGTCACCAGGCCAAATCAGCAGAAAACCTTGTTAACACTCTAGCAGTCACATTTGAAGCAGTCATCATGAATCTTGCTCAAAATGTTTGTCTTGATGGTTTCTAGGTCCAGTTCGAAACTGGGTCTTGTGGGGTCGAAAACTAGGTCACTGGGCCAAATCAACAGAAAAAAGGGTTCCCCACTGGGGGTAAATCTGCTCTGTTTTATTTTTGTACCCCCATTGTATAGCAGCATATAGAGGCTCACTTCAGTTTTAGGGGTAGAAGAAAAATTTTGGGGGTAAAAAACCCTCTGCAGAGGGTAAATGGGAATGCCGAGAAAACCTTGTTAACACTCTAAGGACACATTTTTGAAGCAATCATCATGAATCTTGCTCAAAGTCTTCGTCTTAATGAATTCTAGGTGAAGTTTGAAACTGGGTCACTTGGGGTCAAAAACTAGGTCACCGGGCTAAATCTAAGGAAAACCTTGTTAACACTCTAGTGGTCACATTTTTGAAGCAGTCATTATGAATCTTGCCCAAAATGTTTGTCTGGATTTCTAGATCAGTTTCAAAACTGGGTCACTTGGGGTCAAAAACTAGGTCACCAGGCCAAATCAAAGGAAGACCTTGGTAACACTCTAGCGGTCACATTTTTGTAGCAATCATCATGAATCTTGCCCAAAATGTTTGTCTTGATGATTTCTTGGTCAAAGTTGAAACTGGGTCACTTAGAGTAAAAAACTAGGTCACCAGGCCAAATCAAAGGTGACCTTGTTAACACTCTAGCCATCACATTTTTGAAGCAATCATCATGAACCTTGCCCAAAATGTTTGTCTTGATGATTTCTTGGTCAGGTTTGAAACTGGGTCACTTAGGGTCAGAAACTAGGTCACCAGGCCAAATCAAAGGAAAACCTTGTTAACACTCTAGCGGTCACATTTTTGAAGCAATCATCATGAATCATGCTCAAAATGTTCATCTTGATGAATTCTAGGTGTAGTTCGAAACTGGGTCACTTGGGGTCAAAAAATAGGTCACCCAGCCAAATCAAAGGAAAACCTTTTTAACACTCTAGCAGTCGCATTTTGGAAGCAGTCAACATGAATCTTGCTCAAAATGTTTGTCTTGATGATTTCTAGGTCCAGTTCGAAACTGGGTCATGTGAGGTCAAAAACTAGGTCACCTGGCACTGGCCTCGGTGGCTCAGTTGGATGCGCCGTCTGACTGGAGACCAGGAAGTCGCAGGTTGAACCCCTGCCTAGGTCGGAAACATTCTTTCGTGGAGATTGATTATGCAATATTTTCTACGGTCATTCTCTCCTTTCCACTGATTCTAGAAGGGCAGTTGTCAGTTTCTGGCAAAAGAATGTGCACAATACTGGTTAACTGCTTAGAGGACTAAGCCTGCCCAGTAAACGTGTGGTTAGGTAAACTGACCACACTCAACATGACCCCATTGGGTTGACTGGGCCGTAAACACAAACAAGGTCACTTGACCAAATCAGCGGAAAATCTTGTTAACACTCTAGCAGTCACATTTTTGGAAGCAGTCATCATGAATCCTGCTCAAAATGTTTGTCTCGATTTCTCGGTGGCTCAGTTGGATGCGCCGTCCGACTGGAGACCAGGAGGTCGCGGGTTCAACCCCCGCCGAGGTCGGCAACATTCTTTCGTAGAGATTGATCATGAAATATTTTCTACGGTCATTCTCTCTCTTCCGCTGATTCAAGAAGGGCAGTTGTCAGTTTCTGGCGAAAGAATGTGCACAATACTGGTTAACCGCTTAGAGGACTAAGCCTGCCCAGTAAACGTGTGGTTAGGTAAACTGACCGCGCTCGATATGACCCCATTGGGTTGACTGGGCCGTAAAACCTCAACACAAACAATTCTAGATTAATTTCGAAACTGGGTCACTTGGGGTCAAAAACTAGGTCACCAGGCCAAGTCAAAGGAGGACCTTGTTAACACTCTAGCGGTCACATTTTTGAAGGAAACATCGTGAATCTTGCCCAAAATGTTTGTCTTGATGATTTCTTGGTCAAGTTTGAAACTGGGTCATTTGGGGTCAAAAACTAGGTCACAAGGCCAAATCAAAGGAAAACCTTGTTAACACTCCATAGGTCACATGTTTTAAATAATCATCATAAATATTGCTCAAAATGTTCGTCTTGATGATTTCTAGGTCTAGTTTAAACTGGATCACTTGATGTCAGAAACTAGGTCACCAGGCCAAATCAGAGAAAAACCTTGTGGACACTCTAGAGGTCACATTTTTGAAGTGATCATCATGAATCTTGCTCAAAATGTTTGTCTTGATGATTTCTAAGTGAAGTTTATCCTGGGTCACTTATGACCTATATTTCATGGTTCAGTGACTTTCTTAAGTTTTTCCGTTTAGGTCAGTTTCTCTGTAATTATTGGTCCTACAGAGTGGTATTTGGCACTTGTGAAGTGTTTGTGTTTAGGTCAGTTTCTCAGTAACTATTGCTCTTACAGCCAGTGATACTTAGTACATGTATACATCTTAGCATGGCCTCTTGAGTGCAGTCATCCATATTTTACCTTGACCTCTATTTCACAGTCCATTAGACATGCTACATTGTCTTACTTGTTAATATATTCATTATGAGTTTTAATCAGAATGTTTGCCTTGATCAGTTCTAGGTCAGGTTCTCAAAGTGTATGATACTCAGGTGAGTGTTACAGGGCCATCATGGCCCTCTTATTTTACTTTTGGCCCTTTGGAAATTTCAGAATTTTAACCTTGTAAGCAAGGTATCTCAAAAACTGTTTAAGCCATTGTCTTGAAACTTGACAGGCTGATAGGGAATGATGAGTAAGTGACCTGATTAACTTACAGCAGTTAACTCAGGTGAGCGATGTGGCCCATGGGCCTCTTGTGTTTCCTATTTATCTACATAGAAAATTTTAAAAATCTTCTTGTCAGAAGCCCCTGGACTGATTTCAGTATAACTTGGCAGAAATGTTTCTTTGGTGGCACTCTACCAAGATTGTTCAAGCCATCATGATTTGTCAAAAAACATGGCCGCCAGGGTGGGGGGTGCTTATTAGCTCACTCAAGGTGAGCTATTGTGGTCGGCCAATGTCCGTCGACCGTCATGCGTTGTGCATTGTCCGTCGTGCATCGTCAAAAATTGCTTTAAAAGCCTACTCCTCCTACACCCCAGGGCCAATTGACTGGATACTTTGTAGGAAGCAAGCATCAGGGTGACTTGTAGATCTAAAATAGGTAAAATAGTTCCGATTGGAAATCCAAGATGGCCGCCATGACCGCCATCTTGAAAATCTACTTTTCGCTTCTTCTCCTGAACCGAAAGGCCAATTGACTCCAAACTTGGTAGGAAGCATCTGGGTGAATTGTAGATCAAAAATAGCTAAAATCATGCCGATCGGAAATCCAAGATGGCCGCCATGGAGGCCATCTTGAAAATCTATTTTTCGCTTCTGTTAAACACAAAAGCCAGTTGACTCCAAACTTGGTAGGAAACATCTGGGTGATTTATAGATCAAAAAGAGCTAAAATGGTTCCGATCGGAAATCCAAGATGGCCGCCATGGCGGACATCTTGAAAATCTATTTTTCACTTCTTCTCCTTAACTGAAAAGCCAATTGACTTGAAACAGGGTAGGAAGCATCGACTTATAGGTCAAAAATAGCTAAAATCGTTCAGATCGGAAGTCCAAGATGGCCTCCTTGAAAATCTATTTTTCGCTTCTTCTCGTGAACCCAAAGGCCAATTGACTTGAAATTTGTAGGAAGCATCAGGCTGACTGGTAGATCAAAAATATCTGAAATCATTCTGATCAGAAATCCAAGATGGCTGCCATCTTGGATATCTGTTCTGTGCTGCTTTTCCTGAATCAAAAGGCCAGTTGACTCGAAGCTTGATATGAAGTACAAGAGCAACTTGTAGATCAAAAATAGCTAAAGCTGGTCAAAATCAAAAATGGCCACCATGGCTGCCATCTTAAAAATCTGTTTTGAACTTCTTTTCCTGAACTGAAAGGACAGTTGATTTGGTTGTATGTATCAGGGTGTGTTGTAGATCAAAAGTAGCTAAAAAAAAAAAACAACATTGTGATTGGAAGTCCAAGATGGCCACCTTGGCTGCTATTTTTAGCTCACTTGAGGATGAAGTGCTCATGGTGAGGTATTGTGATTGGTCAGTGTGCGTTGTCTGTAATCTATGTGCGGCATGCGGCATCAACAATTTATTTTAAATGATAACTCTTCCTACACCCCTGGGCCAATTTCAATCAAACTTTACAGGAATGTTGCTTAGGTGACTGTCTACTGCCAAAAAGTCATTCTGCCCCAATGAACAAGATGGCAGCCAGAGCTAAAAATAAAATCTTTAAATGACACCTGGGCCAGTTTCATTCAAATGTCACAGGAATGTTGCCTAGGTGATTCTTTAATAAAACAGCTAAAATGGTTCTACTCCAATGAACAAGATGGCCTCCAGAGCTAAAAATAGAAAATAATCTTTAAATGACACTTCCTCTCCAGTCAGTGGATGGACTTCAAAAGAATTTCACAGAATTGCTCCTGTTAGTGCCATGCTCCAAAATAGCTAAAATGATTTTGGCCATTGAACAAAATGGCCACCAGAGCTCAAAATAGACATAAAAATCTTTAAATGATGTCTCCTTACAAGCCAATGTCTTGATTTCAGAATAATTTCACAGAACTGTTCCTGTTATATATAGTGCTGTACGAAAAAAGCTCAAATGGTTCTGCTCCAGTAAACAAAATGGCCACTAGAGCTAAAAATATAAAATCTTTCAACCACATCTCCTCTTAAGCCAAAGGCTAGATTTCAAAATAATTTGAAAAGTTATAGTCCTTTACCAAAATAGGTAAAATGGTTCTGCTCCGTTGAAGATGACCTTCTATCGGAAAATTTGTTTTTAGTTCACCTGAGCATGAAGTGCTCATGGTGAGCTGTTGTGGTCATTCAATGTCCGTCGTCGGTTGTGCGTCGTCCATCGTGCGGCGTCAACATTTGCTTTAAAAGCCTACTCCTCTTACACCCCCTGGGCCAATTGACTCAATACTTGGAAGGAAGCATCAGGGTGACTTGTAGATCAAAAATAGCAAAAATCATTCTGATCGGAAATCCAAGATGGCCGCCATGGCCGCCATCTTGAAAATCTATTTTTCGCTTCTTCTCCTGAACCGAAAGGCCAATTAACTCCAAACTTGGTAGGAAGCATTGGGGTGACCTATAGATCAAAAATAGCTAAAATTGTTCCAATCGGAAATCCAAGATGGCCGCCATGGGTCAAAACTTACAGGTCAAAAATAGCGGAAATCCAATATGTCTGCCATGGCGGCCAGCTTGAAAATCTTTTTTTCGCTTCTTCTCCGGACTTGGTAGGAAGCATTGGGGTGACTTGTAGATCAAAAATAACTAAAATCGTCCCAATTAGAAATCCAAGATGGCCGCCATGGCCGCCATCTTGTTTTATATATACTTATATAGGGAAAACCTTTAAAAATCTTTTTGTCTGTAACCAGAGGGCCGTGGCCTTTGATATTTGGTTACATAGCTTCATCTAATTCACATGCCTATTCAGCAATAAGGCACCATGCGATCATGCTTCTGTCCAGCACCCCCCAGCCTGTCATTCGAAAACATTCTTTTTAACAAATTTTAAACATACATAGTCCTATGAAGAGAAATCATAGTCTTTTAGAATATACTAGAGACAATGACACACAGGTGAGCGAATTAGGGCCCTCTGGGCCCTCTTGTTTTCCCTATATGTCTATATAGAAAACTTTATAAATCTTCTTGTCAGCAAACAGTGGACGGATGTCAATGAAATTTAGCAGAAATGTTTGTTTGGTTACCCTCTACCAAGATTGTTCATCATGATTCATAAAAAAACATGGCCGCCATGGGGCGGGGCTTATTTTCCCTATATATCCATATAGAAAACTTAAAAAATCTTTTTGTGAGAAACCACTGGACTAATTTCTATGTATCGGAAGTATTGGGCCGTCATGTTTCTCTTGATCATAAAATTTATTTAAAAATCTTAAAGCAGTGAACTTGAGTTAGCGCAACTCCTCTTACAATTTTATACTGATTGTTTTGAAACTTTGCATGTGTTTTCTTCACGGTACGAGGATGTGCATGTGGTTTGGATATAATTGTTAGAACATTTTTGGTCACTTTTTCCACATTGTGAACTTAGTCATTTTTCACCCTTTATATATAAACAGTTGCTACCTCTTGTGTGCGCAACTCCTATTACAGTTTTGTACCAATTATTATGGAACTTTGCATGCGTTTTCTTCACGGTATGAGGATGTGCATGTGGTTTGGATGTAATTGTTAGATTATTTTTTCACTTTTTATACGCCCGTTTGAAAAACGGGACGTATTATGTTACGGGGTATGGCGTCCGTCCGTAAACTTTTTCGTTTCTGGCTAACTCCTCCTACAGTTTACATCCGATCAAGCTGAAACTTGGTATATAGTTAGACCATGATGTGGCGCAGCGCATATTTTCGAGGTTACAGTCCACCAAATGTTTGCAGAGATGCCCCTTTGAAAATTTCTGTAAACTTTTCATGTCCGGTTAACTCCTCCTACATTTTACATCCGATCAAGCTGAAACTTCATATATAGTTAGACCATGATGTGGAACAGCGCATATTGTTTCGAGGTTACAGCCCACCAAATATTAGCAGAGTTACGCCCCTTTGAAAATTTCAGTAGACTTTTCGTTTCCGGCTAACTCCTCCTACAGTTTACAGCTGATCAAGCTGAAACTTGGTATATAGTTAGACCATGATGTGGCACAGCGCATATTGTTTCGAGGTTACAGTCCACCAAATGTTTGCAGAGTTATGCCCCTTAGAAAATTTCTGTAAACTTTTCATTTCCGGTTAACTATTCCTACATTTTACATCCGATCAAGCTGAAACTTCATATATAATTAGAGCATGATGTGGAGCAGCACATATTGTTTGGAGGTTACAGTCCACCAAATATTAGCAGAGTTATGCCCCTTTGAAAATTTCAGTAGACTTTTTGTTTCCGGCTAACTCCTCCTACAGTTTACATCAGATCAAGCTGAAACATGATTTGTAGTTAGACCATGATGTGGATCAGCGCATATTGTTTCAAGGTTACAGTCCACCAAATAGTAGCAGAGTTATACCCCTTTGAAAATTTCTATTAATTTTTCGTTTCTGGCTAAATCCTCCTACAGTTTACATCCAATTAACTGAAACTTATGTGCAGGTAGACCATGATGTGGAGCAGCGCATATTGTTTCGAGGTTACAGTCCACCAAATATTAGCAGAGTAACGCCCCCTTTGAAAATTTCAGTAAACTTTTCGTTTCTGGCTAAATCCTCCTACAGTTTTCATCCTATCAAGCTGAAACTTAATTTGTAGTTAGACCATGATGTGGAGCAGTGCATGCATATTGTTTCAAGGTTACAGTCCAC
This sequence comes from Anodontia alba, assembly GCA_964016985.1. Lineage (NCBI taxonomy): Eukaryota > Metazoa > Mollusca > Bivalvia > Lucinida > Lucinidae > Anodontia > Anodontia alba. Next base: position 65,406,366 of record OZ024823.1, on the reverse strand, counting down.
CAAATATTAGCAGAGTTAAACCCCTTTGAAAATTTCTATTTTGTTTTGTTTTCGGCTAAATCCTCCTACAGTTTACATCCGATCAAGCTGAAACTTCATAAATAGTTACACAATGATGTGGAGCAGCACATATTATTTCGAGATTACAGTGCACCAAATATTTGCAGATTTATGCCCCTTTGAAAGTTTTTGTAAACTTTTCACAGCATGTTGTTTAGCAGTAATAGTGTGCAAACTTTATTATATAATAGGTATATTTTTTGCAAATAACTAAAGTTTTGGTCATATGGGCAAGATATTGATTTTTTTTTCCCTTTAACATCTTTTATTAGACTTGCAAGGAAAGGTTGTCATTATTAAATCTTTATAAATACTTTTTGAAATTTTTTTTTTTTTTTTAATACTCTTCTGATTTGGCTCCCTTGAAGAACAAAAATAAAATCAGTACATGTATTAAACAAGTTGAAGGTTTACAAAAAAATTTCTTGCAGCATTTTTTTTTTTTTTTTTGGTTGTTTATTTTTGTTTTGTTATTGTTTGGTCCGATATTGAAGTATAGGAAAAACAAATCAGCTCATATGAGCTTATAATATAGCCATGCTTCTGTGGTGTGTCCTCCGTCAGAAAGCACTTCTCCCTAGAAGCAGCAAACTTCTCCCTATTTTCCCAGGAGGGAGAAGTCACTTCTTGGCCAGCTTGGACCCTTAGGTTACAGTTCACTAAATATCAGCAGAGATATGCCCCAATGAAATTTAAAAAAATTTTTTTTTTTTGTAATTCCACTTACAGTTTATATCCAGAGCACTGAATTATGCAGGAGCCAGTTTATGTGCTACATCTTATTACTTGCCACGGGCGTATAATGCCCCGCTTGGCGGAGCTCTTGTTTCCACATTGTGAACATTCATTTTTTACCCTCAATATATAAACAGTGGGTACCTCCTGCACACAACTCCTCATACAATTTTATACTAATTTTTTTTGGAACTTGCACATGTTTTCTCCATAGTCTGAAGATGTGCATGTGCTTTTCATATAATCCTTGCATTATTTTTTGTCACTTTTTTGTACTTTTTGAACTTTGTCATTTTCTGACTTCAGATGTATAGACAGTGGTACCTTGTGATTGCAACTTCCCATATAATTTTAAACCAGTGTTTTTGAAACTTTGCACATTTTCTCCTGGGTCTGCAGAAGTGCACGTGTTTTGGATATGATTTAAAATTTTTTTTTTTTTTTTCACTTTTTATACCTCGCCACACAATAGTGGCGGGGTATTATGGTTTCACGTTTGACATCCCTGTGTTCGTCCGTCTGTCCGTCCGTCCGTTTTTCATTTCCGGATGATAACTTAACATCAATGGATTTTTCGTCTGTCCGTCCATCATACATCCGTCCGTCCGTTTTTTTGTTTCCGGATGCTAACGAGTAAATAACAAGGGATTCTGCCACACAATAGTGGCGGGGTATTATGGTTTCATGTTGGACGTCCGTGTCCGGCCGTCTGTCCATCTGTCCGTCTGCCGTCCGTCCGTCCGTCCGTCCGTTTTTCGTTTCCGGATGATAACTTGAGTAAACATGAATGGAATTTCACCAAACTTGGTATGTGCGTTGATATTGTGGAGATCTGGTTTGGGATTGCTAATGGGCAAATTTCGTCAATTTTTTACGGAGTTATCTGCCCAAGACACGCCCATATTTTCGTTTCCGGACGATAACTTGAGTAAATAACAAGGGATTTTAAACAAACTTGCTATATGCATTGACATTAAGGAGATCTGGTATGGGATTGCTAATGGGCAAATTTCGTCAAATTTTTACGGAGTTATCTGCCCGAGACACGCCCATATTTTTCGTTTCCGGACGATAACTTGAGTAAATAACAAGGGATTTTAACCAAACTTGCTATATATATTGACATTAAGGAGATCTGGTATGGAATTGCTAATGGGCAAATTTCGTCAAATTTTTACGGAGTTACCTGCCCGAGAAACACCCATGTGGTTGGGGGGGGGGGGGGGGTGGGGGGGGGGGGAGAGGAGTGGGGGGTATGGGAGGGAAGGGGCAGATGCAACATCAACTTCACCGAAGTTTGATCTATTTTTGATCTTGTTTTTAGCTCACCTGAACTATGCTCAGGATGAGCTATAGTGATCACTTTTTGTTCGTCATCTGTCGGTCTGTCTGTGCATTGCTTAAAATTTTCAAATGACTTCTCCTTTGAAGCCGCTGAGCCAGTTTTCTCAAATTTTGTATGGAGCCTCCTTAGGTTGGGGGAATGAAAGATTGCTAAAATGGTCGCGGTCTGTTGACTGTATATCTTACGTCACTGGGGCATCAAACTGATATTGGCTTACAGTTGGGCAAGGCCTGCTACCGTTGTAGCAGGTAAGGGTAGAGTGGGAATGTTTTTATTATGCCCCCACCATTTTCAATGTGGGGGGCATATAGTATCACAGCTGTCTGTACGTATGTCCGTCCTGTCCATCCGTCCCGTACGTAACACAAATGGTTTCCGTGCAATACATTTTGAAAGGATTGGTGTATTGGATTGAAATTTTATACACAGGTATATAATCATAAAATGTAGGTCAAATTCGATTTAGGGTAAAATCCACCAATTATTTGGGGAGTTATGGCCCTTTTTCAACTTTGAAAAATTTTCAACTTTGAAAAATGGTTTCCGTGCAATATCTTTTGAAAGGATTGGTGTATTGGATTGAAATTTTATTCACAGGTATATAATCATAAAATATAGGTCTCATAAAATGTAGGTCAAGTTCGATTTAGAGTAAAATCCACCAATTATTATGGGAGTTACGGCTCTTTTTCAACTTTGAAAAATGGTTTCTGTTCCATAACTTTTGAAAAGGTTAGTGTATTGGATTCATATTTTATTTTATACACAAGCATATAATTATAAAATATAAGTCAAGTTCGATTTAGGGTAAAATCGTCCAATTATTTTTTGAGTTACGGCCCTATGATCATAAAATGTACGAGGGTGAGTCAATAAGTAACCAGCCTATCCCATTTCCGATGGACCGAGACGGTCACGATTTTCATGCTTTGTTTCAATATATGTTTTATACACGGGTACAAATTGCACACGTATCGAGTCATTCTTTAATAAGATATTGAATGTCAAACATGGCTAGTGATGCAAAGGCATGCTTTTCATCTAAAGTTGAGTACCGTACTGTAATTCGGTACTTGTATTTAAAAGGTAAAACAGGCAAGGAAATACACGGCGAGTTAGCCGATGTTTATGGGTTTTCTTGCACCATCTTATGCTCATGTTAAATTCTGGATAGGGGAATTCAAACGCGGTAGAACGCCTTTAGAAGATGAAGCCAGGTCTGGACGCCCACTGGATGCCACCAACGAAGAAATGTGTGAGAAAGTTCGGGATCTGGTATACTCTGATAGGCGAATTCAGGTGGAAGAAATAGCGCAGGCATTAGGCATTTCACATGGTAGCATTTCAACAATCTTACATGATCGTTTAGGTTTGCGCAAGCTAACAGCCCGTTGGGTCCCCAAATCCCTTAGCGATGAGCAAATGGCAACCAGAGCATCAGTATGCAGCGCCTTGTTGAAGCGTTTTAGGTCAAAAGATGATTTTCTTTTGCATCTGGTGACTGTAGATGAGACTTGGGTTCATTATTATGAGCCAGAGAATAAAGCTTTGAGTCGTCAGTGGGTAGGGCCTGGGTCCCCGATGCGAAAGAAGTTCAAGATGCAACCATCTGCTGGCAAGGTGATGGCCACAATATTTTGGGACGCAAAAGGCGTTATTATGTTGGACTTTTTACCCAAGAGAAGTATAATGACTGGAGTGTACTATGCAAACTTGTTAGACCAGCTGAGAACCGCCATCTGTGAAAAACGCCAAGGTAAACTCTCTAAAGGTGTTTTGCTGCAACAGGACAACGTGAGAGTCCACACTTGAAAAGTTGCAATGGATGCTGTAGAGCGAAACGGGTATGAATTAATACCACATCCTGCCTATTCGTCTGACCTAGCTCCTAGTGACTTCTTCCTATTCCCAAACTTGAAAAAGGATATCCGTGGACTTCATTTCCGGTCTGATGAAGTCGTGACGGCAGTTGAGGAGTGGGTCAGTGGAAAGGACCCTGACTTTTTCAGTTCTGGGCTGATGGCACTTGAACTGTTGGTCTAAGTGCATCACACTAGAGGGCAATTACATCGAAAAAGAAGAGGTGGATCTCAACTGGAAATAAGTTAGGCTGGTTACTTATTGACTCACCCTCGTAGGTCAGGTTGGATTTAGGGTAAAAACCGCCAAATATTTTGGGAGTTATGGCCCTTTTTCAACTTTGAAAAATGGTTTTCCTTCCATAACTTTTGAAAAGATTAGTGAGTTGGATTTATATTTTATACACAAGCATATAATTATAAAATATAGGTCAAGTTTGATTTAGGGTAAAATCCACCAATTATTTTTGGAGTCACGGCCCTTTTTCAATGTTGAAAAATAGTTTCAGTTTGATAACTTTTGAAAACATTAGTGTATTGAATTCATATTTAAACGCACGGGTATATAATCATAAAATAGAGGTCAAGTTCCAATGAGGGTAAAATCAACCCATTATTATGGGAGGTATGGCCATTTTTCACCTTCAAAAGATGTTTTCCTTCCGATATTTTTAGCTCACCTGAGCTTTGCTCAGGATGAGCTATTGTGATCACTTTTCGTCAGTCGTCCGTCCGTCCGTGCGTCCGTCCGTGCATCTGTCCGTTAACATTTTCAAACGACTTCTCCTCTGAAGCCGTTGATACAAATTTCGCTAAAATTTCATATGGAGCCTTCTTAGGGTGGGGGAACGAAAAATTGCTAAAATGGTCGCGGTCCATTGACCAAGATGGCCGTCATGCCCATATATGGTTAAAGCCTTTAAAAATCTTCTCCTCCAGAACCGAGAATGACTTGGGGCTGAACCTTTGCAGGAATCATCGGGGACGGGAGGTGTACCAAAATTGCTAAAAGAATTGTCGTATGTTGACGTTTGACCTTTTTACGGCAAGATCAAGTTTGCTTCCCTATGCATTTGTATGGAAAAAACCTTTAAAAATCTTCTTTCCAAAACCGAGCATGCCTTATGGCTGAATCTTTGCATATATCTTCGGGAACAGGAGGACTACCAAAATTGCTAAAATAATGGTCGTACATTGACATTTGACCTTTTTACGATAAGGTCAGTTTTGCTTCCTTACATGGGGGTGGTCGGGTGGTGCGAAGGTGCTGTGTATCTTACATCACTGGGGCGTCCAACTGATATTGGCTTGCAGTTGGGCAAGGCCTGCTATCCTTGTAGTGGGTAAGGGTAGAGGGGGAATGTTTTTATTTCTTCTGTTTCTTCACTTTCATTCCTGTTCCTCTTTCTTCCCTGTCCCTCTCTTTCATCTCCTCTACTCTCTCTTCTATCTCTTTTCTCCCTTTCTCTGGGAGACGACACAAAATGACCCTCAAGGGTTGACGTGTCGTTAAACCCCAACACAATCAATTGCTTCCTTACGCATTTGTATGGGAAAAATGTTCAGAATTTCAAACAACTTCTCCTCTGGAGCCTCTGGGTTAATTTTGCTCAAATTTCATATGGAGCCTCCTTAGGTAGGGGGAACAAAAGATTGCTAAAATGGTCACGGTTCGTCGACCAAGATGGCCACCATGCCCATATATGGTAAAAACCTTTAAAAATCTTCTTCTCTAGAACCGAGGATGCTTTGGGGCTGAATGTTTGCATAAATTATCGGGGACAGGGGGTCTACCAAAGTTGCTAAAATAATGGTCATACATTGACATTTGACCTTTTTACGGCAAGGTCAAGTTTGCTTCCTTATGCATTTGTATTGGAAAAAACATTTAAAAATCTTATTCTCCAAAACCGAGGATGGCTTGTGGCTGAATCTTTGCATATATCATCTGGAACGGGCGGTCTACCAAAGTCGCTAAAATAATTGTCATACATTGACATTTAACCTTTTTACGGTGAGGTCAAGTTTGCTTCTGTATGCATTTGTATGGGCCCCATACATTTGTATGGAAAAAATGTTGATAATTTCAAATGGCTTTTCCTCTGAAGCCTCCGGGCCAGTGTTGCTCTAATTTCATGTGGAGCCTCCATGGGCAGGAGAATGAAAGATTGCTAAAATGGGTATGGTCCATTGATCAAAATGGCTGCCATGCCCATATATGGTAAAAACCTTTAAAAATCTTCTTCTCCATAACCAAATAAGCCCTGGGTCCTAATCTTTGCACAAATTATGGGGGACAGGAGATCTACCAAAATTGCTAAAATGATGGTTCTATGTTGACATTTGATCTTTTTACCTCCAAGGTCAAATTTGCTTCCCCATTTGTATGGGCCACATACATTTATATTGAAAGTATCGAAGTGACTTGTAGATCAACAGTAGTTAAAATTGTTCTGATTGGAAATCTAAGATGGCCATCATCTGGTTTATATTTATAATATTTCCCTGCCACTGTGCTGTTTACATGTATAAAATCATGACATCAGAAACCACTTAGCCAGTTTCCACCAAATTTCACATTGATCCTTCTGTTGAAATGTGGTTGATAGTTTATTCAAATGATCATGCTCCATTGACTGTCAGGCCCATATATTCTTCTTCAAAACTAAGAACTGCTCAAATGATGATATTTTCATTAGTTGCGATGATAGGATTGGAAAAATGTTGCATAACATCTGCATGTCTGCAGTGGCGATGTCACTCAGGTGAGCGAACCGTGGCCCGTGGGCCTCTTGTTTTTAAAAAAGATTGATTTGTGTATTGGATTCATATTTTATACACAGGTATATAATCATAAAATATGGTGAAGTTCGATTTAGGGTAAAATCTGCCAATTATTATACGACTGTTTGATAAACGGGACGTATTATGTTACAGGGTATGGCGCCCGTCCGTCCATAAACTTTTTGGTTTCCGGCTAACTCCTCCTACAGTTTATATCTGATCAAGCTGAAACTTGGTATATAGTTAGATCATGATGTGGAGCAGCACATATTGTTTCAGGGTTACAGTCCACCAAATGTTTGCAGACTTATGCCCTTTTGAAAGTTTCTGTAAACTTTTCGTTTCCAGCTAACTCCTCCTACAATTTACATCCAATCAAGCTGAAACTTGATTTGTAGTTAGACCATGATGTGGAGCAGCGCATATTATTTCAAGGTTACAGTCCACCAAATATTAGCAGAGTTATACCCCTTTGAAAATTTCTATTAATTTTTCGTTTCTGGCTAAATCCTCCTACAGTTTACATCTGATCAAGCTGAAACTTTATAAATAGTTACAGGATGATGTGGAGCAGCGCATATTATTTCAGGGTTACAGTGCACCAAATATTGGCAGAGTTATGCCTCTTTGAAATTTTTTGTTAACTTTTTACAGCATACACTCACCGTCCGTCGTCGTCCGTCTATCCGTCCATCCGTCCGTTCACAATCTTTAAACAACATCTCCCCCTAAACCACTGATTGGATTTTGACCAAATTTCACAGGAATGATCCTTGGTTGATCCTCTTTCCAAGTTGTTCAAATGGTTTCGGTCCATTGCATATCTAGGTCACAGGATCTAAAAATAGATTTTTTAACTAAAAACTTAAAAAAATCTTCTCGTCAGAAACCACTGGACCGATTTCAATAAAATTTTGCAGAAATGTTCCTTTGGTGATCCTCTACCAAGATTGTTCAAGCCATTTGGATTCGTCAAAAAACATGGCCACCAGGGGGCGGGGCTTATTTTCCCTATATATCTACATAGAAAACTTTAAAAATCTTCTTGTCAGAAACCACTGGACCGATTTCAATATAATTTTGCAGAAATGTTCCTTTGGTAATCCTCTACCAAGATTGTTCAAGCCATTTGGATTCATCAAAAAACATGGCCGCCAGGGGGCGGGGCTTATTTTCCCTATATATCTATATAGAAATCTTTAAAAATCTTCTTGTCAGAAACCACTAGACCGATTTCAATATAATTATGCAGAAATGTTCCTTTGGTGATCCTCTACCAAGATTGTTCAAGACATATGGATTCGTCAAAAAACATGGCCGCCAGGGGGCGGGGCTTATTTTCCCTTTACATCTATATAGAAAGCTTTAAAAAATCTTCTTGTCAGAAATCACTGGACCGATTTCAATATAATTTTGCAGTTATGTTCCTTTGGTGATCCTCTACCAAGATTTTTCAAGCCATTTGGATTCGTCATAAAACATGGCCACCAGGGGGCGGGGCTTATTTTCCCTACATAATCTATATAGAAAACTTTAAAAATCTTCTTATCAGAAACCACTAGACCGATTTCAATATAATTTTGCAGAAATGTTCCTTTGGTAATTCTCTACCAAGCTTGTTCAAGCCATTTGGATTCGTCAAAAAACATGGCCGCCAGGGGGCGGGGCTTATTTTCCCTTTACATCTTTATAGAAAACTTTAAAAAATCTTCTTTTCAATAACCACTGGCCCGATTTCTATATAATTTTGCAGAAGTGTTCCTTTGGTGATCCTCTACCAAGATTGTTCAAGCCATTTGGATTCGTCAAAAAACATGGCCGCTAGGGGGCGGGGCTTATTTTCCCTATATATCTATATAATGATCGTCTTGTCAGAAACCACTGGACCGATTTCGGTATAACATTGCAGGAATGTTTCTTTTGTAACCCTCTACCAAGATTGTTCAAGTCGTCATGATTTGTCAAAAAAACGTGGCTGCCAGAGTGCGGGGCTTAATTTTCCTATATATCTATATAGAAAACTTTAAAATAAAAATCTTCGTCAGAAACCACTGGACTGATTTCATTATAACTTGGCAGAAATGTTTCCTTGTTGACCCTCTACCAAGATTGTTCAAGTTATCATGATTCATCAAAAAACCTGGCCGCCAGGGGGCGGGGCTTATTTTCCTTGTATATCTATATAGAAAAGTTTTAAAAATCTTCTTGTCAGAAACCAATGGACCGACTTCAGTATCACTTGGCAGGAATGTTTCTTTGGTGACCCTCTACCAAGATTATTCAAGCCGTTATGATTTGTCATAAACATGGCCGCTAGGGGGCTGGGCATATTTATCCTATATATCTATATAGAAAACTTTAAAAAACTTCTCTTAAGAAACTGTTGGATCAAGTTCAATGTAACTTGGCAGGAATGTTGCTTTGGTGCCCTTCTACCAAGATTGTTCACGCCCTCATGATACATCAAAAAACATGGCTGCCAGGGGGCGGGGCTTATTTTTCGTATATATCTGTATAGAAAACTTTGAAATTCTTCATGTCAGAAACCACCTATCTGATTTCATTATTACTTAGCAGGAATGTTGCTTTGGTGACCCTCTACCAAGATTGTTCAAGCAATCATGATTCATAAAAAAACATGGCTGCAAGGGGTGGGGATTATTTTCCCTATATATCTAAATAGAAAACTTTAAAAATCTTCTTGTCAGAAACCACTGGACCGATTTCAATATAACTTGGCAGGAATGTTCCTATGGTGACCCTCTACCAAGTTTGTTCAAGCAGTCATGATTCGTCAAAAAACATGGCCATTAGGGGGTGGGGCTTATTTTCCCTATATAGCTATATGAAACATTTTAAAAATCTTTTTGTCAGAAACCACTGGACCGATTTCAATATGGCAGAATTGTTTCTTTGGTGATCCTCTTTCAAGATCCAGTTCAAGCCATCATGATGCATGAAAAAAAACATGGCCACTGGGGAGCAGGGCTGTAAAATTTATACAAAAATCTTAGAGCAGTGAACTTGGCTGAAACTTCAACAGTAAGTGTGCAAAGCTGTTTGCTCAGGTGAGCGATATAGGACCATCATGGTCCTCTTGTTTAATTTTTTTTTTAACATCTTTTATGAGATTTGCAAGGAAATGTTGCCATTCTTAAATCTTTATAAATACATTTATTAAATGATACAGAATTAAGAAGCTTGACTAATATCTAAGTCTGATTGAGCTGAAACTTGATGGGAGGCATCACACTGACACAGATTCAAAATTGCTAAAATCGTTCCGTTCCGATATCCAAGATGGCCAGGGCGGCCATCTTGAAATTCTTAAAACGACATCTTCTCTTAAACCCTAAGTCTGATTGAGCTGAAACTTGATGGGAGGCATTACAGTGACACAGAGATTCAAAGTTGCTAAAATCGTTCTGTTCCGATATCCAAGATAGGGCGGCCATCTTGAAATTCTTCAAACGACATCTCCTCCTAAACCCTAAGTCTGATTGAGCTGAAACTTGATGGGAGGCATCACAGTAACACAGAGATTCAAAATTGCTAAAATCATTCCGTTCGGATATCCAAGATGGCAGCCATCTTAAAATTCTTCAAATGACATCTCCTAAACCCTAAGTCTGATTGAGCTGAAACTTGATGGGAGGTATCACAGTGACACAGAGATTCAAAATTGCTAAAATCGTTCCATTCCGATATCCCTCTTGAAATTCTCCAAACGACATCTCCTCCCAAACCCTAAGTCCGATTGAGCTGAAACTTGATGGGAGGCATCACAGTGACACAGATATTCAAAATTGCTAAAATCGTTCCATTCCGATAATCAAGGTGGCCATCTTGAAATTCTTTAAACGACATCTCCCAAACCACGGGTGGTAAACCTAGGAGCTACCACGAAATTGTGTTAACGTAATTTCGTTCCCACGCCACATCCGGGACAAAGCGGGGTAGTGCCAACGTCATAAAATAGAAAAACAAATGTTGGTGTCATTTTTATTAGCTCATCTGAGCTATGCTCAGGATGAGCTATTGTGATCACTTTTCGTCCGTCGTCGTCCGTCCGTCCGTCCGCCCGTCCGTGCATCCGTCCGTTAACATTTTCAAACGACTTCTCCTCTGAAGCCCCTGAGCCAATTTTGCTCAAATTTCATATGGAGCCTCCTTAGGTTTGGGGAACAAAAAATTGCTAAAATGGTCGCGGTCCATTGACCAAGTTGGCCGCCATACCCATATATGGTAATTTTTTAAAAATTTTTTAAAAATCTTCTTCTCCAGAACCGAGGATGCCTTGGGGCTGAATCTTTGCATAAGTCATCGGGGACGGGAGGTCTACCAAAATGGCTAAAATAAATGTCGTATATTGACATTTGACCTTTTTACGGCAAGGTCAAGTTTGCTGCACTATGCATTTGTATGGGAAAAACCTTTAAACATCTTGTTCTCCAAAACCAAGGATGCCTTATGGCTGAACCTTTACATATATCATCGGAAACTGAAGGTCTACTAAAGTTGCTAAAATTATGGTCGTACATTGACATTTGACCTTTTTATGGTAAGGTCAATTTTGCTTCCTTATGCATTTGTATGGAAAAAATGTTCAGAATTTCAAACGACTTCTTCTCTGGATCCTCTACGCCAATTTTGCTCAAATTTCATATGGAGCCTCCTTAGGTTGGGGGAATGAAAGATTGCTAAAATGGTCGCGGTTAGTTGACCAAGATGGCCGCCATGCCCATATATGGTAAAAACTTTTAAAAATCTTCTTCTCCAGAACCGAGGATGCCTTGGGGCTGAATCTTTGCATAAGTCATTGGGGACGGGAGATCTACCAAAATTGCTAAAATAAATGTTGTATATTGACATTTGACCTTTTTACGGCAAGGTCAAGTTTGCTTCCCTATGCATTTGTATGGGAAAAACCTTCAAAAATCTTGTCCTCCAAAACCGAGGATGCCTTATGGCTGAATCTTTACATATATCATCGGAAACTGGAGGTCTACCATAGTTGCTAAAATAATGGTCGTACATTGACATTTGACCTTTTTACCGTGAGGTCAATTTTGCTTCCTTATGCATTTGTATGGGGAAAATATTCAGAATTTCAAATGACTTCTCCTCTGGAGCCTCTGGGCCAATTTTGCACAAATTTCATATGGAGTCTCCTTAGGTTGGGGAAATGAAAGATTGCTAAAATGGTCGCAGTTGATTGACCAAGGTGGCTGCCATGCCCATATATGGTAAAAACTTTTAAAAATCTTCTTCTCCGGAACCGAAGATGCCTTGGGGCTGAATCTTTGCATAAGTCATTGGGGATGGGAGGTCTACGAAAATTGCTAAAATAAATGTTATATATTGACATTTGACCTTTTTACGGCAAGGTCAAGTTTGCTTCCCTATGCATTTGTATGGGAAAACCCTTTAAAAATCTTGTTCTCCAAAACCAAGGATGCCTTGTGGCTGAATCTTTACATATATTATCGGAAACTGGAGGTCTACCAAAGTTGCTAAAATAATGGTCGTACATTGACATTTGACCTTTTACCGTGAGTTCAATTTTGCTTCTTTATGCATTTGTATGGGAAAAATATTCAGAATTTCAAACGACTTCTCCTCTGGAGCCTCTGGGCCAATTTTGCACAAATATCATATGGAGCCTCCTTAGGTTGGGGGAATGAAAGATTGCTAAAATGGTCGTGGTTCATTGCCCAAGATGGCCTCCATGCCCATATATAGTAAAAACCTTTAAAAATCTTCTCCTCCAGAACCGAGGACTCCTTGGGGCTGAATCTTCGCTTAAATCATCGGGGACAGGGGTCTACCAAAGTTGCTAAAATAATGGTCGTACAAGTTTGCTTCCCTATGCATTTGTATGGGAAAAAACATTTAAAAATCTTATTCTCCAAAACCCAGGATGCCTTATGGCTGAATCTTTGCATATATTATTGGGAACATCTGCATGTCCGCAGTGGCTATGTCACTCAGGTGAGCGAACCGTGGCCCGTGGGCCTCTTGTTTTATTTTACCACGACGAACGAATTATGGGGAAATCGGGCAATGTGGTTCCATGTACATATGTCTCAGCTTCCTCTATGGACCCAAATTTTATCGGAAAAGTCATTTGCTTTCTTCAAATCTTTCTACCCGCACTGAGCATCGGACCACTTGTCCCCCCGAGTATTTTGTCAGTGCGAAGAATATAGCCTGTCTTCGTCGATTTGAGCTGAAATTTGAAAGCATTTGCCGATGAAAATGATAAAAAGGCCCTTCCTAAACATTCCTACATCGAAAAGAAAAATCAAGTGTTAACTCGTAAAAGGGTCAGGCCCCATTTTTCAGGCATGGTAGTTCCAAGATCACCGAGGTAGTTACCATGCTATGGGGGTAGTTCCAACAATTTAGCAGTAGTTCCCATGACATAATATTCTTTTTCAGGTACGCCAGTACTCTGGGACAGACATTTCTTCAATTTTTGTCGCACCTGCTTTAGCATGGCTGACTTAGGCATGCACGTTTCCATCCGTCCGTTCGTCTTTCCGTCAACATTTACCCTCAGCCGAGGTAGGCAACATTCTTTCGTGGAGATTGATCATGAAATGTTTTCTACGGTCATTCTCTCCCTTCCGCTGATTCAAGAAGGGCAGTTGTCAGTTTCTGGCGAAAGAATGTGCACAATACTGGTTAACCGCTTAGAGGACTAAACCTGCCCAGTAAACGTGTTGTAAGTAAACTGACCGCACTCGACATGACCCCATTGGGTTGACTGGGCCGTAAAACCCTAACACAAACAAACAAACATTTACCCTGGGTGTCTTGTGAGCGCGACTCCTCTTGCAGTTTTGTACCGATCATTTTGAAACTTTGCATGTGTTTTCTCCATGGTATGAAGATGGGCATGTGCTTTGGATATAATTGTTAGATTATTTTTTGTCACTTTTTCCACATTGCGAACTTAGTCATTTTTCACCTCAATATATAGACAGTGGGTACCTCTTGTGAGCGCAACTCCTCTTACAGTTTTATACTGATTGTTTTGAAACTTTGCATGTGTTTTCTTCTTGGTATGAGGATGTGCATGTGGTTTGGGTATAATTGTTAGAATATTTTTTGTCACTTTTTCCACATTGTGAACTTAGTCATTTTTCGCCCTCAGTATATAGACAATGGGTACCTCTTGTGAGCGCAACTCCTCTTACTGTTTTGTACCTATCAATTTGAAACTTTGCATATGTTTTCTGCATGGTATGAGGATGTGCATGTGGTTTGGATGTAGTTATTTTTTATCACTTTTCGGTATTGTGAACTTAGTCATTTTTCACCCTTTATATATACACAGCTGGTACCTCTTGTGAGCGCAACTCCTCTTACAGTTTTGTACCGATTATTGAAACTCTGCACATGTTTTCTCCCAGGTCTGCAGAAGGGAGGTGAGGGGATGGGGGGGTTGGAGAGAGGGTGCAGGTGCGACATCAACTTCACCGAAGTTTGATCTATTTTAATTGATATGCGTTTAATACGGGGAAGTATTTCAAGTATGGCTTCAATTTAAATATAGGACATAATTGTTATCTGATACAACACGCATTTACATAATCAATGCCAGGTAAGTTCAACAAAGTAATGTTGTATGCAGTGAATTTAGTGATCTTTAGCATTGTGGTTTTGAAAAAGGCGGACAAGATTTGTCCTAAAATATCTTAAAAACTATAGCAGTAAATTCAGGGAAAAACAATAAACGATTGCAGCCCATCAATGCCGCCAAGAGGAAAAGAAAAAAAAGAAAATAAAAGAAAAAAAAAAGAAAAAAAGACAAAACAACCACCACAACTAATCACAAAAAAAGACCAGCTCTTTCTGCTCAACAACACAAACCACTGGGGTTTTACTGTGCGAAAGATCTTCCCCTTTTGTTTGATCTTACATTGCTTTCAACAGCAGCAGGCTGCAAAGGTAAATGGAAAACAATGTGACCAATACAAGCACGAAAGAGTGCCAGTATGCCTGAAAAAGTAACACCAGAGCAATTATAATATTAAATGAGTAGCAGAACAATATCAAAGTAAAAATTGAAAAGAGCAAGGATCAGGAACTGATACAATCAGATTCCAAACCCTGCCAATAATATCACAAGGAAAAGACACGTGTCGCACTTGTGCGTTTTCCTTGTTCCTGGATCCACCTGTAAAAGAAGATACATAACATTTGAATATATTTTGTTTCACTAGGCACGCGGTTTACCGTCCATTACTCGTGCGTCACGAGACGACTGTAAGAAAATATCTGATATAAGCAACTCAAATCAGAATCAGAATACTTTACTGGTGATATGATAAATTGACAATTCTTCGCCAGGGGCTGTGACTGGGGAAAAAACTAGTCCCTAGCTCTAAAAAGAGATGCGTACTTGGACACGCAACTTTTCTCCAGTGTGAGCCTCCTTATTTTGTTTTAAATTAATACAAATACATATATGCGATAAAATATTATTTATTTGGCCCCTAGTATAGAATATCTGAAAAAGAATATTACGTCGAGGGAACTACTGCTAAATCGTTGGAACTACCCCCATAGCATGGTAACTACCTCGGTGATCTTGGAACTACCACGCCTGAAAAACGGGGCCTGACTCTTTTACGAGTTAACACTTGATTTTTTTTTTTCGATGTAGGAACCTTTAGGAAGGGCCTTTTTATCATTTTCATCGGCGAATACTTTCAAATGTCAGCTCAAATCGGAGACAGGCTATATTCTTCGCACTGACAAAATACTCGGGGGACAAGTGGTCCGATGCTCAGTGTGGGTAGAAAAATTTGAAGAAAGCAAATGACTTTTCCGATAAAATTTGGGTCCATAGAGGAAGCTGAGACATATTTACATGGAACCACATTGCCCGATTTCCCCATAATTTGTTCGTCGTGGTAAAATAAAATAAAAATGACACCAACCTTTGTTTGTCTGTTTTATGACGTTGGCACTACCCCGCTATGTCCCGGATGTGGCGTGGGAACGAAATTACGTTAACACAATTTGTGGTAGTTCCTAGGTTTACCACCTGTACAAACCGTAAGTCCAATTGACTGAAACTTGATGGGAGGCATCACAGTGACACAGAAATTCAAAATTGCCAAAATTGATCCATTCCAATATCAACGATGGCCGCAATGGCGGCCATCTTGAAATTCTTCAAACCTCACTTGATGGGAGGCATCGGGGTGAAATGGAGATTCAGAATTGCTGAATCATTCAGTTCTAGTATCCAAGATGACAGCCATGGTAGCAATCTTGAAACTCTTCAAGCAACATCAGATTCTGAATTGCTAAAGGCAATCTAATCTGATAGCCAAGATGGCCACCATGGCACAATCTAACATATTAATTATGATCAGCCTAATCCAGGTGAGCGATTTCTGGCCCACGGGCCTCCAGTGTTTTTATACACCCGTTTGAAAAAGGGGACGTATTATGTTACGGGGTATGGCGTACTTCCGTCCATAAACTTTTTCATTTGCGGCTAACTCCTCCTACAGTTTATATCCGATCAAGCTGAAACTTGGTATATAGTTAGACCATGATGAGGAGCAGCGCATATTGTTTCGGGGTTACAGTCCACCAAATGTTTGCAGAGTTATGCCCATTTGAAAATTTCTGTAAACTTTTCATTTCCGGTTAACTCCACCTACATTTTACATCTGATCAAGCTGAAACTTCATTTTTAGTTAGACCATGATGTGGAGCAGCACATATTGTTTTGAGGTTACAGTCCACCAAATATTAGCAGAGTTATGCCCCTTTGAAAATTTCAGTAAACTTTTCATTTCCGGCTAACTCCTCCTGATGTGGAGCAGCGCATATTATTTCGCGGTTACAGTCCACCAAATATTAGCAGAGTTATACCCCTTTGAAAATTTCTTTTAATTTTTCATTTCTGGCTAAATCCTCCTACAGTTTACATCTGATCAAGCTGAAACTTCATAAATAGTTACACGATGATGTGGAGCAGCGTATATTATTTCAAGGTTACAGTGCACCAAATATTGGCAGAGTTAT
The DNA here is from genome assembly GCA_964016985.1 of Anodontia alba. Lineage (NCBI taxonomy): Eukaryota > Metazoa > Mollusca > Bivalvia > Lucinida > Lucinidae > Anodontia > Anodontia alba. The sequence continues at coordinate 65,389,530 of OZ024823.1, read as the reverse complement.
GCCCCTTTGAAAATTTCAGTAAACTTTTCGTTTCTGGCTAACTCCTCCTACAATTTACATCCGATCAAGCTGAAACTTGATTTGTAGTTAGACCATGATGTGGAGCAATGCATATTGTTTCAAGGTTACAGTCCACCAAATATTAGCAGAGTTAAACGCCTTTGAAAATTTCTATTAATTTTTCGTTTCCGGCTAAATCCCCCTACAGTTTACATCTGATCAAGCTGAAACTTCATAAATAGTTACACGATGATGTGGAGCAGTGCATATTATTTCGAGGTTACAGTGCACCAAATATTGGCAGAGTTATGCCCCTTTGAAAGTTTTTGTAAACTTTTCTCAGCATATTGTGTGCAAATTTTATTTTATAATAGGTATATTTTTTGCAAATAACTAAAGTTATGGCCATATGGGCAAGTTATTTATTAGCTCACCTGAGCTCTGCTCAGGATGAGCTATTGTGATCACTTTTCGTCCGTCGTCCGTCCGTCCGTCCCTGCGTCCGTCCGTGCGTCCGTCCGTTAACATTTTCAAACGACTTCTCCTCTGAAGCCGCTGAAACAATTTTGCTCAAATTTCATATGGAGCCTCCTTTGGGTGGGGGAACGAAAAATTGCTAAAATGGTCGCGGTCCGTTGACCAAGATGGCCGCCACGCCCATATATGGTAAAAACCTTTAAAAATCTTCTTCTCCATAACCGAGGATGCCTTGGGGCTGAACCTTTGCAGGAATCATCGGGGACGGGAGGTCTACCAAAATTGCTAAAAGAATTGTCGTACGTTGACTTTTGACCTTTTTACGGCAAGGTCAAGTTTAAGGTCAAGTTTGCTTCCCTATGCATTTGTTTGGGAAAAACCTTTAAAAATCTTATTCTACAAAACCGAGCATGCCTTATGGCTGAATCTTTGCATATATCTTCGGGAACAGGAGGGCTACCAAAATTGCTAAAATAATGGTCGTACATTGACATTTGACCTTTTTACGATAAGGTCAATTTTGCTTCCTTATGCATTTGTATGGGAAAAATGTTCAGAATTTCAAACAACTTCTCCTCTGGAGCCTCTGTGCCAATTTTGCTCAAATTTCATATGGAGCCTCCTTAGGCAGGGGGAACAAAAGATTGCTAAAATGGTCACGGTTCGTCGACCAAGATGGCCACCATGCCCATATATGGTAAAAACCTTTAAAAATCTTCTTCTCTAGAACCGAGGATGCTTTGGGGCTGAATGTTTGCATAAATTATCGGGGACAGGGGGTCTACCAAAGTTGCTAAAATAATGGTCATACATTGACATTTGACCTTTTTACGGCAAGGTCAAGTTTGCTTCCTTATGCATTTGTATTGGAAAAAACATTTAAAAATCTTATTCTCCGAAACCGAGGATGGCTTGTGGCTGAATCTTAGCATATATCATCTGGAAGGGGCGGTCTACCAAAGTTGCTAAAATAATTGTTGTACATTGACATTTAATTTTTTTACGGCGAGGTCAAGTTTGCTTCTGTATGCATTTGTATGGGCCCCATACATTTGTATGGAAAAAATGTTGATAATTTCAAATGGCTTTTCCTCTGAAGCCTCCAGGCCAGTGTTGCTCAAATTTCATACGGAGCCTGCATGGGCAGGAGAATGAAAGATTGCTAAAATAGGTATGGTCCATTGATCAAAATGGCTGCCATGCCCATATATGGTAAAAACCTTTAAAAATCTTCTTCTCCATAACCAAATAAGCCCTGGGTCCTAATCTTTGCACAAATTATGGGAGACAGGAGATCTACCAAAATTGCTAAAATGTTGGTTCTATGTTTGACCTTTTTACCTCCAAGGTCAAATTTGCTTCCCTATTTGTATGGGCCATATACATTTATATTGAAAGTATCGAAGTGACTTGTAGATCAACAGTAGTCAAAATTGTTCTGATTGGAAATCTAAGATGACCATCATCTGGCTTATATTTATAATATTTCCCTGCCACTGTGCTGTTTACATGTATAAAATCATGGTTCTTCAGAAACCACTTAGCCAGTTTCCACCAAATTTCACATTGATCCTTCTGCTGAAATGTGATTGATAGTTTATTCAAATGATCATGCTCCATTGACTCAGGCCCATATATTCTTCTTCAAAACTAAGAACTGCTCAAATGATGATATTTTCATTAGTTGCGATGATAGGATTGGAAAAATGTTGCATAACATCTGCATGTCTGCAGTGGCTATGTCACTCAGGTGAGCGAACTGTGGCCCGTGGGCCGCTTGTTTTTATTTTTAACATCTTTTTTTATTAGCTCACCTGAGCTATGCTCAGGATGAGCTATTGTGATCACTTTTCGTCCGTCGTCCGTCCGTCCGTCAGTGCGTCCGTCCGTCCGTTAACATTTTCAAATGACTTCTCCTCTGAAGCCCCTGAGCCAATTTTGCTCAAATTTCTTATAGATCCTCCTTAGGTTGGGGGAACGAAAAATTGCTAAAATGGTCGCGGTCCATTGACCAAGTTGGCCCCCATGCCCATATATGGTAAAAACCTTTAAAAATCTTCTTCTCCAGAACCGAGGATGCCTTGGGGCTGAATCTTTGCATAAGTCATCGGGGACGGGAGGTCTACCAAAATGGCTAAAATAAATGTCGTATATTGACATTTGACCTTTTTACGGCAAGGTCAAGTTTGCTGCACTATGCATTTGTATGGGAAAAACCTTTAAACATCTTGTTCTCCAAAACCGAGGATGCCTTATGGCTGAACCTTTACATATATCATTGGAAACTGAAGGTCTACCAAAGTTGCTAAAATAATGGTCGTACATTGACATTTGACCTTTTTATGGTAAGGTCAATTTTGCTTCCTTATGCATTTGTATGGGAAAAATGTTCAGAATTTCAAACGACTTCTTCTCTGGAGCCTCTGGGCCAATTTTGCTCAAATTTCATATGGAGCCTCCTTAGGTTGGGGAAATGAAAGATTGCTAAAATGGTCGCGGTTAGTTGACCAAGATGGCCACCATGCCCATATATGGTAAAAACCTTTAAAAATCTTCCTCTCAGAACCGAGGATGCCTTGGGGCTGAATCTTTGCATAAGTCATTGGGGACGGGAGATCTACCAAAATTGCTAAAATAAATGTTGTATATTGACATTTGACGTTTTTACGGCAAGGTCAATTTTCTGGCGAAAGAATGTGCACGATACTGGTTAACCGCTTAGAGGACTAAACCTGCCCAGTAAACGTGTGGCTAGGTAAACTGACCGCGCTTGACATGACCCCATTGGGTTGACTGGGCCGTAAAACCTCAACACAAACAAACGGCAAGGTCAAGTTTGCTTCCGTATGGGAAAAACCTTTAAAAATCTTGTTTTCCAAAACCGAGGATGCCTTGTGGCTGAATCTTTACATATATCATCAGAAACTGGAGGTCTACCAAAGTTGCTAAAATAATGGTTGTACATTGACATTTGACCTTTTACCGTGAGGTAAATTTTGCTTCCTTATGCATTTGTATGGGAAAAATATTCAGAATTTCAAACGACTTCTTCTCTGGAGCCTCTGGGCCAATTTTGCACAAATTTCATATGGTGCCTCCTTAGGTTGGAGGAATGAAAGATTGCTAAAATGGTCGCGGTTCATTGACCAAGATGGCCGCCATGCCCATATAATGGTAAAAACCTTTAAAAATCATCTCCTCCAGAACCGAGGACGCCTTGGGGCTGAATCTTTGCTTTAATCATCGGGGACAGGGGGTCTACCAAAGTTGCTAAAATAATGGTCGTACAAGTTTGCTTCCCTATGCATTTGTATGGGAAAAAACATTTAAAAATCTTACTCTCCAAAACCGAGGATGCCTTATGGCTGAATCTTTGCATATATTATTGGGAACATCTGCATGTCTGCAGTGGCTTTGTCACTCAGGTGAGCGAACCAAGGCCCGTGGGCCTCTTGTTAGATTTGCAAGGAAATGTTGCCATTATTAAATCTTTATATATACATTTATTAAATGATACAGAATTATTTTAATACCCTTCTGAGTTGGCTCCCTTGAAGAACAAAAAATAAAATCAGTATAAAACAAGTTAATGGTTTACAAAAACATTTCTTGCAGCATATTTTTTTTTTTTTTTTTTTTTTTGGGTTGCTTATTAGCTCACCTGAGCTCTGCTCAGGATGAGCTATAGTGATCACTTTTCGTCCGTCGTCCGTCCGTCCGTCCGTGCGTCCGTCCGTTAACATTTTCAAACGACTTCTCCTCTGAAGCTGCTGAGCCAATTTTTCTCAGATTTCATGTGGAGCCTCCTTAGGGTGGGGGAATGAAAGTTTGCTAAAATAGTCACGGTCCGTTGACCAAGATGGCCACCATGCCCATATATGGTAAAAACCTTTAAAAATCTTCTTCTCCATAACCGAGGATGCCTTGGGGCTGAATCTTTGAAAGAATCATCAGGGATGAGAGGTCTACCAAAGTTGCTAAAAGAATTGTCGTACGTTGACGTTTGACCTTTTGACGGCAAGGTCAAGTTTACTTCCCTATGCTTTTGTATGGGAAAAACCTTTAAAAATCTTCTTCTACAAAACCGAGCATGCCTTGTGGCTAAATCTTTGCATGTATGTACAGGGAGGGCTACCAAAGTTGCTAAAATAATGGTTGTACATTGACATTTGACCTTTTTTGCAGTAAGGTCAATTTTGCTTCCCTATGCATTTGTATGGGAAAAATGTTCAGAATTTCAAACAACTTCTCCTCTGGAGCGTCTGGGCCAATTTTGCTCAAATTTCATATTGAGCCTCCTTAGGTTGGGGGAACGAAAGATTGCTAAAATGGTCGCAGTTCATTATCCAAGATGGCCGCCAAGCCCATATATGGTAAAAACCTTTAAAAATCTTCTTCTCCAGAAAAGAGGATGCTTTGGGGCTGAATCTTTGCATAAATCATCGGGGACGGGGGGTCTACCAAAGTTGCTAAAATAATGGTTGTACACAGACATTTGACCGTTTTGCGGCAAGGTCAAGTTTGCTTCCCTATGCATTTGTATGGGAAAAAAACATTTAATAATCTTATTCTCCAAAACCGAGGATGGCGTGGCTGAATCTTTGCATACATCATCGGGAATGGGCGGTCTACCAAAGTTGCTAAAATAATTGTCATACATTGACATTTAACCTTTTTACGGCGAGGTCAAGTTTGCTTCTGTATGCATTTGTATGGGCCCCATACATTTGTATGGAAAAAATGTTGATAATTTCAAATGACTTTTCTTCTGAAGCCTCCGGGCCAGTGTTGCTCAAATTTCATGCTGAGCCTCCTTGGGCAAGAGAATGAAAGATTGCTAAAATGGGCATGGTCCATTGATCAAAATGGCTGCCATGCCCATATATGGTAAAGAACTTTTAAAATCTTCTTTTCCATAACCAAATAAGCCCTGGGCCCTTATCTTTGCACAAATTATGGGAGACAGGAGATCTACCAAAATTGCTAAAATGATGGTTCTATGTTGACATTTGACCTTTTTACCTCCAAGGTCAAATTTGCTTCCCCATGCATTTGTATGGTCCATATACATTTATATTGAAAGTATTGAAGTGACTTGTAGATCAACAGTAGTTAAAATTGTTCTGATTGGAAATCTTAGATGGCCATCATCTTGTTTATATTTATTATATTTCCCTGCCACTGTGCTGTTTACGTGTATAAAATCATGATTCTTCAGAAACCACTTAGCCAATTTCCACCAAATTTCACATTGATCCTTCTGTTGAAATGTGATTGATAGTTTATTGAAATGATCATGCTCCATTGACTGTCAGGCCCATATTTTCTTCGTCAAAACTAAGAACTGCTCAAATGATGATATTTTCATTAGTTGTGATGATAGGATTGGAAAAATGTTGCATAACATCTGCATGTCTGCAGTGGCTGTGTCACTCAGGTGAGCGAGCCGTGGCCCGTGGGCCTCTTGTTTTTGTTTTGTTATTGTTTGGTCTGATATTGAAGTATAGGAAAAACAAATCAGCCAAAGGCTCATATGAGCTTCTGTCGTGTGTCCTCCGTCCGAAAGCACTTCTCCCTAGAAGCAACAAACTTCTCCATATTTCCTAGGAGGGAGAAGTCACTTCTTCCTTAATTTCTGGGCCAGCTTGGACCCTTAGGTTACAGTTCACCAAATATCAGCAGAGCTATACCGCAATGAAAATTTAAAAATTTTTTTTTTAGCTCACCTGAGCACAAAGTGCTCATGGTGAGCTATTCTGGTCAGTCAATGTCTGTCGTCCGTCGTCCGTCGTGCCTCATGCGTCATCCGTCGTGCGGCGTCAACAATTGCTTTAAAAGCCTACTCCTCCAACACCCCTGGGCCAATTGACTTGATACTTGGTAGGAAGCATCGGGGTGACTTGTAGATCAAAAATAGCTAAAATCTTTCCGATCGGAAATCCAAGATGGCCGCCATCTTGAAAATCTATTTTTCGCTTCTTCTCCTGAACCGAAAGGCCAATTGACTCCAAACTTGCTAGGATGCATCAGGGTGACTTGTAGATCAAAAATAGCTAAAATCGTGCCGATCGGAAATCAAAGATGGCCGCCATCTTGAAAATCTATTTTTCGCTTCTTCTCCTGAACCGAAAGGCCAATTGACTCCAAACTTGCTAGGAAGCATCAGGGTGACTTGTAGATCAAAAATAGCTAAAATCATGTCGATCGGAAATCCAAGATGGCCGCCATGGCCGCCATCTTGAAAATCTATTTTTCGCTTCTTCTCCTGAACCGAAAGGCCAATTGACTCCAAACTTGCTAGGAAGCATCAGGGTGACTTGTAGATCAAAAGTAGCTGAAATCGTGCTGATCGTAAATCCAAGATGGCAGCCATGGCAGCCATCTTGAAAATCTATTTTTTGCTTCTTCTCCTGAACCGAAAGGCCAATTGACTCCAAACTTGCTAGGAAGCATCAGGGTGACTTGTAGATCAAAAGTAGCTAAAATAGTGCCGATCGGAAATCCAAGATGGCAGCCATGGCCGCCATCTTGAAAATCTATTTTTCACTTCTTCTCCTGAGTCGAAAGGCCAATTGACTCCAAACTTGGTAGGAAGCATTGGGGTGACTTATAGATCAAAAATAGCTAAAATCGTGCCTATCGGAAATCCAAGATGGCAGCCATGGCCGCCATCTTGAAAATCTATTTTTCACTTCTTCTCCTGAGCCGAAAGGCCAGTTGACTCCAAACTTGGTAGGAAGCATTGGGTGACTTATAGATCAAAAAATAGCTAAAATCATGCCGATCGTAAAACCAGGATGGGCGCTATGGCAGCCATCTTGAAAATCTATTTTTCGCTTCTTCTGATGAACCGAAAGGCCAGTTGACTCGAAACTTGGTAGGAAGCATTTGGGTGACTTGTAGATCAAAAATAGCTAAAATCATGCCGATCGTAAATCCAAGATGGCCGCCATGGCGGCTATCTTGAAAATCTATTTTAACTTCGTAATACATTAACCTATAGATAATGTGCTATTCTATTCTGTTATTCACCCCCTCCACAGAAAAAACGACCTTTCAGTCGTTATAAAGTCTTAATTCAGAAGGTCCCTTTAACAGTTACCTGTATGACGTAGTTCCTCCCGCTCAAATGATCACGTGTCAGTTTCTTTTCTGTGGACTTTGAATGTTCAAGGATTATTATTCTGTGTTAGAAAAAATGGATTAAAATTATTCTACACGGTTAAAATTTTTATATCCTTAACTTTCTCTGGTTCTATATTCACTCCTTCTACTATCTATGTACTTATTTTCGAAATATCGATCTTAGATTTCTTGTTTTCTCAATGTTAAATTTCTTCCTTTGTTTCCGTGTCAGTCGATGCATTTCGCCCGCGGCAACTGTGGCCATTTAAAAGCTAAATGGGATACACATTTATCTTGTCTAACTTGTAATTCTTGCACACGTATCTCTCCGTGTTATATTTGTAGTTCCTGGACAGAAAAAGTTTGGAACCTAGCAGAAAGAAGATGCCTTCATGCTACTAGAAAATCAGTTATGACGCAGAAGAGAAAACAGAAGAAATCAAAGAAATCCAAGAAGTCCCAGTCAGACATGTCTGACAACGGGACAGTTGATGGGAGCACCGCCCCTCATAGCTTTACTGCTCGGGGCAGGACCCATCAAGGTGGCAGCCTGGCGGACTTAGAGTCTGACCGGGCATTAAGCCCACCAGTCACCAGTCAACCAGTCACCAGTCATCCAGTCACTGGGCAACTTATCTCCGTTCATCCAGTCACCGGTCATCCAGTCGCCAGACAACCAGTCACCAGTCAACCAGTCACCAGTCAACCAGTCACCAGTCAACCAGGCACCAGTCAACTAGGCTCCAGTCAACCAGGCATTGGTTTACAGTCATTCGCGTATGACCTACAAACACAAATTCCGCCTGGTTATATTCCTATAAATGTGCCTGTACAAAGCTACGCTCCGTCCCTAAGTAGCCATATTTCACAGGGTAGTGTCCACAGACTATCCAATGTCTTTATTCCTGGTTACGAACGTTCTGATAGACTAGAACTTCCTAATCCAGCTTCTTCCTCTAGACAGATTATTCCACTCGAACCTGATTTTTCGCAGGTCTCAGATCCGAGTGTAATGATTGAACCTCCTAATTCAAATAATTTATCTATCTCCAGACTTTCAAGGAAGGATCAGTCAAAAAGAGAGCATAAATCTAAAAAGAGAAGAAGACATCGATCGTCCTCTTCTTCTATCTCTACTTCCAGATCAGACTCTTTGAGTTCTTCTTGGTGAAAGAAAAATTCAAAGAGATCTAAGCACTCTCATAAAAAGAGAAGAAGACGATCGATGACGCCTTCTTCTTCATCAAATTCCTCCCAATCTCAACTTGACATTTGTAGATATACAAGGGCTCATAAATCTCCCCAGGTTGTTCAAACGCCAACTCTAATACAACCTGAGGAGACTAATTTTAGTCAAATCACTAATCAATCTATTAATTACGATCAGATTCAGCCGAATCTCACTCAACAGAATAAGGAGTCAGATTCTGAAACTGAATCCGAAGTCTGGTCATTTGATCGTGCGATTAACGAGGTCTTCCGGCTTCTTCCTCCTGAGTTATGCCCCAAAACTCAGCAGGATCAAGCTCCATTAAAACCTCTCTCTGGGATCGAACAATTAATGGAGTCTCGTTCCACTCCATTACTTGTTCTCCCACAATCCAAATTAGTACAAAATACAACAAAATATATTCAAAATAGACTAGAATCGGACAAATGTTCAAGAGATTGGATTTGCCCGCAAAGCTTGGTTTCGGCTCTTGCTCCGACTAAATTCTAAAAGAGCCAAAACCAATATTTGCCAACTGATAATATCCCTCAATTAGAAGCGGATGCGTCGCTCCTAGACATTTCTAATAAAGGAAGAGCTTCTATTCCGCTCAAGAATCTAGAAGCAAGGGAAAGGAAGGCTAGAAAACTAGTCGCTATTAATTCTCATGCTGATCTATTTTCTTCAGCTGCCTTCCTTTCATTACAACAGGAATCGATGTCGGTTGCGGCCCTTTCCAGACTTCTGGAGGCCGTAGCCAAATCGATTAAACATGCTACTGCCATGTCTACACTTTTAACTACTGAATTATTCCAAGCTAGGAGGGACGCAGCCCTAGCTTCGTCTAAACTACTACTCGACAATTCCACATACGAGTTAAGGAACGCTCCTATTAACTCAAAATCCTTATTTGACGGCAGGATAAAAGAAATAGCTAAATCAAACTTCGAAGCTCAACAGCAAAGGTTTCTAGCTTCTACATCCATTCAGTCACAATCTCATTCTTATAAGCCTCCTTCGCAGAGCAGAGCTTTCAAGATACCTAAATATCCTGCTAAACAAACAACATCCAGACCTAAACCTACGCAGTCGTATAGGTCCAAAAATATTCCTCAAAGCTCATCTTCTCACATTAAGAAAGACAATATCAAGAGGACTGGTAACATCCGTCAGTTCCCCTCCTCTAAACCTGCCTCTTCCTCTGCAAGATGCGGGCCCCCGTAGCCTAGTGGATAAGAGAGTTGACTCTTAATCCATTAGGTTTCTCACCGCTGTGGTTCGAGCCTCGCTTGGGTCATATGTGGGAAAGCCAAGTTCTGCTTACGGATGGTCAGGTGGTTTTTCTCCGGGTTCTCCGGTTTTCGCCCATCTTCGATGAACGATCGGCTCGATATAAGTGAAATATTCTTGAAAGGGCCGTAAAACCCAAATCAAAAAAAAAAAAAAAATCCTCTGCAAGATTATGAAGGCCCGCCCTTTCCACTGCCTGCTCTTCCGCTCGCGGACATTCCAGTGGGAGGACGATTGGCCCATTTTGCGGAAAAATGGGAGGAAATAACAGACAACAAATGGGTCCTCTCTATTGTACGAAACGGATTCAGGATACCATTCATCAAAATTCCTCCTTTGTCATCTGTTCCGATCAGAATGAGTCAATCCTCCTCCCCTTTTCTCAGAGAGGAGATCGAAAATCTTCTCAACAAACGGGCAGTGGAAAGGGTACAGAATCCGGAAACTCCCGGCTTTTATTCCCGGATATTCCTTGTGCCAAAAAAGAACAGAAAGTTTCGTTTAATATTAGACCTGTCTTTATTAAACCGTTACATAGAGAAACAAGCATTCAAAATGGAAACAGTCAAATCGGTAAGACAAGCGATGAGACTCAACGATTGGGCTGTCTCCATAGATTTAACAGATGCATATCTACATGTGCCGATACATCGTCAATCCAGGAAGTATCTTCGCTTCGTACACGAAGATCAAGTATATCACTTTTCGGCCCTACCGTTCGGAATGTCCCTAAGTCCGTTAATTTTCTCGAAACTGATGGACGTTATTGCAGCTTTTCTACGCCAACGTGCCATGTCAGTTTTTCCATACCTAGACGATTGGCTGATAAAAAATCTGATTCACAACCGTCTGATTACTCAGACAAAGATTTGCATTCAAACTATTCAAAGCCTAGGTTTTCTGCCAAATCTCAAGAAGTCAGATCTCTTTCCTGCTCAGAAATTCACCTTCATAGGTATGGAATTTCTGACGCAACAAAATTTAGTCAGGGTTCCAGCGGATCGTGTACAGAACCTAATTCTAACAATCAAGAAAATAATGTCAGCAAAACGTGTATCGGCACGAACTTTCCTTTCTCTTTTGGGCAAACTCAGTGCTGCAGCAGACCTTGTTCTCCTGGGCAGACTGCACTTACGTCCTCTTCAGATGTGCCTGCTGTCAGTCTGGAAACCTTATATTCTTCCTCTCGATCACCCGATCTCGATAAACGGCATGATTCGATCTCACTTACAATGGTGGATAAACCCCATTCGATTCGAGACAGGGACTTCAATCCATCCTCCAGACCCCAAATTCTTCCTTTATACGGATGCCAGTCATTACGGATGGGGAGCTCATTTAGAGCATACAACACTGTCCTTTCATGGTCGCTGGACAGAAAACCAATCCCAGCTCCATATCAATATGTTAGAAATGATGGCCATACGTTTAGCACTGAAACAAGCCAAAACATTTATTCACCATTTTTGCATCATGATATCCACAGACAACACAACGGTGGTCTCATATATCAACAAACAGGGTGGCACTCATTCCCCCAATCTTTGCGTAGAAGTTTGGAAAATACTCAATTGGTGCCTGGAACAAGACATAGTTATCAGAGTACGTCACATCCCAGGCAAATTCAACATTCTTGCAGATCGCCTCTCAAGACTAGACAAACCTATCAAGACAGAATGGGCTCTGGATCAAACAGTTGCGAATTCAGTATTCCAGATGCTCAACTTCCCAAATGTGGATCTGTTTGCAACAAGATTCAACCACAGACTCCCATTATATGTCTCTCCAGTACAAGACTACAAAGCACTAGCGATAGATGCCCTGTCCATGGACTGGAATCATTTTCATGCATATGCTTTTCCTCCTTTTATTCTGATACCTGCTGTTCTAGAGAAAATCCGACAACATCAGTGCAGAATAGTTCTCATAGCTCCGTTCTGGCCACAGCAACAGTGGTTCTCAGAACTTCTTCTTCTATTAGTGTCAGCTCCGATTCGTCTGCCACTAATTCCAAGACTACTGACTCAATCCAAAGGAAGATTTGTACATCAAAACCTCCCAATTCTCGACCTTCACGCTTGGGAGTTATCAAACAATCAATCAGAGATAAGAAATTTTCACAAAACGTTGCAGATTTTGTCTCCAGATCAAGAAGAGCATCTACACAAAAAGTCTACGATGCAAAATGGACCATCTTCTCTAATTGGTGTCATACAAAAAAGGTTAATCCGATCTCGGCCCCTATTACAGTTATAGCCGATTTCTTAATCTTTCTTTTTTCGGAAAAGAAATGTCAGATTAGTACTATTAAAGGTTATAGATCTATGATCTCTAACACTTTAAAATTCAAAACTGGTAATAGAATCGGATCTAATCCAGTTTTATCTGAACTTATCAGATCCTTTGAACTTCAACGACCAGTACAAAGATCTCTTACACCTAAATGGGACTTATCATGGGTTTTAGTATGTCTACAAAAACCACCTATTGAACCTCTTGATAAGGCTTCTAAATTTCACGTTACTATTAAGACAGCCTTTCTCTTAGCTCTTGCCACTGCTAAAAGGTGTAGTGAAATACATGCTCTAGCTATGGATTCACAACATTTAAGATTTAATCAATCTGATGGTTCAGTTTCCTTGATTCTTAAATCTGGTTTTTTAGCAAAAAACCAGCTTCCTTCTGTTAAACCAGATCCTATTGTTGTTCCTAGTCTTGCTCGAATATGTAAATGGGAACATACTGACAGACTTCTTTGCCCCGTTAGGGCTCTGAAATTCTATCTCAAAATGACTAGCTCTTATCGCCAAAATAGAACTAGACTTTTTCTTCCTATTAAAGGCAATAAGGATATTTCTAAAGATACTATCTCGAGATGGATATCTTACACTGTTAAACTTGCCTATAGGAAACTCACTAAACGAGGTATCTCTTTCCTTAAAATCAAAGCTCATGAAGTTAGAGCTCTTTCCTCTTCTTGGGCTTTCTTCGACAAAGTTCCTCTCAATGATATACTTCAAGCAGCGGTTTGGAATAGTTCATCAACTTTTGCCAAATTCTATCTCAGAGACATGTCTCAACAAGCACAGAATCTCCAAAGTTTGGGCCCCATTGTAGTGGCCCAAAAAGTGATGGGGGGCCAACAGCAATCAGCTATGGATGTGTAGACAACGTCAACAGCCCCCCTAGACCTGATGCTATACTAGAGAGGTACTAATTATATCTTTATTATATATATATGTTAACCCTGGATTACTTTATCCTTGGTTAAAGGATCTTATTATTGCCTTAAGCACTAATTATGTCCTCATTATATATATATAAAAACAAATAAATCTTTTTAATAAGCCTTAATTCAGAAGTTGCGACTAACTTATTAGGAGAAATCCTCCCTCCTATTCTACAAATTCTAGCACATTATCTATAGGTTAATGTATTACGAAGTTAAAATGAAGTTTTTTAAAAGTAAAACATATTTTAACGAGTAATACTTAACCTATAGATAAGTATTTATCGTCCCACCTCCCTTCCCTCGCTCCTTTCTCCTAATTGTGTATTGTTTTACACATAAAAGAAACTGACACGTGATCATTTGAGCGGGAGGAACTACGTCATACAGGTAACTGTTAAAGGGACCTTCTGAATTAAGACTTTATAACGACTGAAAGGTCGTTTTTTCTGTGGAGGGGGTGAATAACAGAATAGAATAGCACATTATCTATAGGTTAAGTATTACTTGTTAAAATATGTTTTACTTTTAAAAAACTTCATTTTTCGCTTCTTCTCCTAAACCCAAAAGTCACTTGACTCGAAACTTAGTAGGAAGCATCAGGATGACTTGTAGATCAAATATAGCTAAAATCTTTCTGATCCGAAATCCCAGATGGCCACCATGGCGGCCATCTTGAAAATCTATATTTAGCGTATTCTCCTGCATCGAAAGGCCAATTGACTCCAAACTTCGTAGGAGATACTGGGGTGACTTGTAGATCAAAAATAGCTAAAATCATGCCAATCGGATATCCAAGATGGCCGCCATGGCAGCCATCTTGAAAATCTATTTTTCGCTTCTTCTCCTGAACAGAAAGGCCAATTGACTCGAAACTTGGTAGGAAGTATTGGGGTGACTCGTAGATCAAAAATAGCTAAAATCTTGCCGATCGTAAATCCACGCTGGCTGCCATTTAGAGTTTGTTCAAATGATCACGCTCAATTGACTGGCATGCCATATATATTCTTCTTCAAAATTAAGAACTGCTTAAATGATGATCTTTTCATTAGTTGCGATGACAGGATTGGAAAAATGTTGCATAACATCTGCATATCTGCAGTGGCTATGTCACTCAGGTGAGCGACCCGTGGCCCGTGGGCCTCTTGTTTTGTAGTTTATATCCGGAGCACTGAATTATACAGCAGCCAGTTTATGTGCTACGTCTTTTTACTTGCCACGAGCGTATAATGCCCCGCTTGGTGGAGCTCTTGTTGATGGGATGTGGTGGGTGGGGGGGGCGGGGGGGGGGGGGGGAGTTGGTGGGGGGATGGTGCGGGAATCTAGTAAGCACTGCTTATAGACATTTCTTGTTGCATATGGCTTAAGGGTCCTTTTCTCACACTGAGCAGGTACAGGTAGAAAGATCAAATTCCCTTGATGCTCTCAGTCTTCATGCTTTATATTCAAAATTAGAACTTGCTGTATTTACCCTAAATATTGGAACAGACAGATCTGGGAAAACATTGTAGAACCAGATCAGAGGCATCTGATCAGGGTCTACAATGTTTGCCTTTCATCCAACAGTTTGTTTGACACATCAGCTGGTAGTAAAATGGACTGGTTCAAACATCAGGACATGCCTGGTAAAGTCTTATGGTGTACGAATATGTAGGGTAAATATGGTAAATATCTTTGAGATTTTCCATGTGTTCATAAAATAAGATTTCTTGTTGTTGCTTTTTGTTTCTTTGGACAGCTTTTGGCCCATGTGTGTTGAACGAGGTGTTTAAGCATTTATTTTTGCTGGCAGTCTTTCAAAATTGCAATGTTAATCAAGCATAGTGTGTTTCCCATTCATTAGTTATGGATCCCATATATTGTAATCATTTATACCTTCACCTTATATAAATGATTGTAATAATTACCGTAATATAAAAGCTACACTGCAAATAATTGCTTGCCAATATATATCCTAACAGTATACAGGGGCTTCTGATGAGTTATTCAGAGGACCAACCAAAATCCTAGTGGTAAAAAAGACTTGTGGATGTTGCTCAGGTTGTATGTCCCCAGGTCCCGGTTCATGATGTGTGGAGAGTGGAGACTGACTAATCCTGATAGCTTCTTTGACTTGTCTGAGTCTCTGATTATTCTCCCTGTCAAATAGTAGTTGACCTATCAACTTTGTCTGTGTGTGGGGGGTACACTTTGTCAGTTCATCTGCCGGTTTTGTTTTGGTTTCTGCTTCTTATATTGCTAAATATATTGTAATTTATCAGAAGGCAATCATTATCTTGCTGGCTGGCCTCGGTGGCTGAGTTGGATGCGTGTCCGGCTGGTGATCAAGAGGTTGCAGGTTTGATCCCCGCTGGGTCGGCAGCATTCCTTCGTGGAGATTGATCATGAAATATTTTCTACCACCATTCTCTCCCTTTCGCTGATTCAAGAATAACAGTTGTCAGTTTCTGGCGGTAGAATGTGCACAATACTGGTTAACTGCTTAGAGGACTAAGCCTGCCCAGTAAAAGTGTGGTTAGGTAAACTGACCGCACTCGACATGACCCCATTGGGTTAACTGGGCCGTAAAACCTCAACACAAACTTTACTGTTGGGGGAGAGGGGGATGGGGGTTAATTGAAGGCCCATAACTGTGTTTTGCAAAGCTTAGATGTTTGACAAAAATGACCCATGAAAACATTTTAATGAAAAAAATTTACAAACAAACCGATATTAAATGAGAAGATATTTAGTAATCTGTTTTTAGCTCACCTAAGCACAAGCTGCTCAAGGTAAGCTATTGTGATCGCCCTGTGTCTGACATCCAGGTTTGTCGTAATCAATTTCTTCAAATAACATCTCCTCACTTGGCCAATTTCAAAATAATTTGACACAAATGTTCCTATTGTGCCCCTTTACCAAAATTGCTATAAAGGTTGCGCTCCATTGAACAAGATGGCCACAGAGCTAAAAATAGAAAAAATCTTTAAACAACATTTCCTTGGCCAGCGGCCCGATTTCAAAATAATTTCAAAGAATTCTACCCTCTACCAAAATTGCTAAAATGGTTCTGCTCGGCAGAACAAAATGGCCGCTAGAGCTAGTAATAGAAAAAAAAACTTTAAACAACATTGGGCCTCGGTGGCTCCGTTGGATGCGCCGTCCGACTGGAGACCAGGTCGCGGGTTCAACCCCAGCCAAGGTCAGCAACATTCTTTCGTGGAGATTGATCATGAAATATTTTCTATGGTCATTCTCTCCCTTCCGCTGATTCAAGAAGGGCAGTTGTCAGTTTCTGGCGAAAGTATGTGCACAATACTGGTTAACCGCTTAGAGGACTAAGCCTGCCCAGTAAACGTGTGGTTAGGTAAACTGACCGCGCTCAACATGACCCCATTGGGTTGACTGGGCCGTAAAACCTCAACACAAACAAATCAACATGACCCCATTGGGTTGACTGGGCCGTAAAACCTCAACACAAACAAACAAATAAACAACATCTCCTCCATGGCCAGTGGCCCGATTTAAAAATAATTTCATTGAAATGTTCCTCTTATGGCTCTGTACCAAAATTGCTAAAATGGTTCTGCTCGGCTAAACAAAATGGCCGCCAGAGCTAAGACTAGAAAAACCTTTAAATGACATCTCCTTGGCCAGTGACCTAATTTCAATGGTCCTTTACCAAAATTGCTAAAATGGTTCCGCTCAGCTGAATGAAATGGCAGCCAGAGCTAAAAATAGAAAAAAACTTTAAACGACATCTCCTCCTAGGCCAGTGGACCAATTTCAAACTAATTTCACAGATATGTTCCTCATAAGTCCCTTTACCAAAATTGTTAAAATGGTTCTGCTTGGCTGAACAAAATGGTCGCCAGAGCTAAAAGTAGAAAAAACCTTTAAACGACATCTCCTCCTAGGCAAATGGCCCAATTTCAAAATAATTTCACAGAATTTTACCAAAATTGTTAAAATGGTCTCACTTGGCTGAACAAAATGGCCACCATAACTAAAAATAAATGAGAGACAAGCTCTGCAGGGTCTTCTTTCCCTGCTGGGGCTTCACAGATTCTTCTTTCCCTGCTGGGGCTTCATATGGTCTTCTTTCCCTGCTGTTCCTTCACATGGTCTTCTTTCCCTGCTGGTGCTGCACAAATTTCCTACTTTAAAGTTTTGCCATAACAACCAAACAAAACAGCCAGGCCAGCTTTAATCAACATCTCTCAAGCCATAACACCATCACTTCCACAAGCTATCTTTCTGAGCTATGCCCCTTTGCAAAAAAATGCAATGAAATCTTGTAAGCAAGATGTATCAAAAAACTTTAAATTATACTTCATGCCAACTACGTGTATTTATTTACAGGAGTTTGGTCAGGCGAGCGATGTGGCCCATGATGTAGAGTGATGATCCTTTGTTTACATTACCACCCACTTTGGTGCATACCGGAAGTCACGTTTTGTCTCGCATTGTCGAGATTATTACTTTAGGTTTTTCATTGGAATATCCCCTTTTTCTTCTCCTTCTATCAGCTTTAGGCTAAAGTAATATATGTAATGTATTGACAAGGAAATTCCTAATTACTTCTAGAGTAGGACATCACAACAAAAAATTCGGAGTTTAGTTCAAATTCAGCAATCATCTTCTTCTTGTGTTTCCTGGCAGATGCTGACCAATCATAAATGCTGTTCTTTCTTCTGCCAATCAATGAAATCAAATTTATCTCGGCAAGGTCTCGCAGCAAGATTCTTAGCATCAGTTTTTGAAATCTCCGCACTGAGTAAAGTTCTCACCAAGTTGTCAGCAAAAATTTTCCCACCCACCCACTCCATCATCATGGCTGCGGAGAGAGCGTGTGAGAGAAGTTTTTTTTTTTTTTTTTTTGTAGTAGATCTAGTTCTTATAATGTCTTTAGTCCAGTTAGATACCGTACCTATGTGCTATATGTGGAATCCTAAATTTTCACATTTGACCAGAATCATGTTCTGGTTTCTGATATCCTTAGACTCTGTACCCTAGTCATTTACCTAGTATTATTTTTGATCCTTTGTTCTTTTATTATGTGCCAAAAGGCTGCTACAGTCAGTAGCACAGTAGTCATGTTTGACACTATCTATATAGGAATATTCACTTGATATGGTCTATGTGTATTCATAGCAAAATGTTATATGATGATAGACTATGCTTCGATCATAACAGGCTGATACATGACAACAGACTTTATAGTGGGATGATATGGATAAAAGACTGTATTTCTAGCTGGATGATATGTGATAGTACCAATAGATTATGTGTATTCATAGTGGGATGATATGGATAATAGACTTTGCATTCCTAGCTGGATGATATGTGATAGTACTGATAGACTGTTTGTATTCCTAGCCAGATGATATGGATAATAGACTTTGCATTCCTAGCCAGATGATCTGTGATAGTACCAATAGACTACCGTATTCGACCTACACATATCCCTGTAAGCGCATAGTCAAAGAATATTTTGTTGTCTTCAGATTTAGCCACTGTACTTTTTGTCTACTTCTTTATAAAGTCATATAAATTGTTATGTTGTGGGTACCCATCTGAATTGCATCGACTTGTTGATGCAGTTCAAATGGGTACCCATAACATATGCTTCTTTTTTATAAAAGAAAATCAGAGAGAAAAAAACACACAACACACACACACACAGCATTAGTATCATTAGATAAGTCCACACACGCAGAGAGCATTAGTATCATTAGATAAGTCCCCTGCTGATCTTTTTTTTTTTTTTTTTCTTTTTAAGAGTATACATATTTTACCACAAGTTTTCCCAGTAATTTTGAAAAACCTAAGCGCACAGTGTGCTAATTAGGTCGAATACTGTATTTGTATTCATAGCAGGATGATATGGATAATAGACTTTGCATTCCTAGCCGTATGATATGTGACAGTACTGACAGACCATGTGTATTCATAGCAGATCTCCTGGTCAGATGCATGATCTTGCCCTGGAGGCATATATATATATTGAAAATTTTCATTTTACTCAGCATCGGATAAACAAGAGAACTCTATTTTGAGCTTCTCCTGAACCGAAAGGCCATTTCTCGAAACTTGGTAGGAAGTATCGGGTGACTTGTAGATAAAAAATAGCTATAATCATTCCGATCGGAAATCCAAGATTGCCACCCAGGTGGCCATCCTGAAAATCTATTTTGAACTTCTTCTCCTGAACGGAAAGGCCAACTGACTAGAAACTTGGTTGGAAGTATCAGGGTGACTTGCAGATCAAAACAGCTAAAATCGTTTTGATCCGAAATCCAAGATGACTGCCACGGTGGCCATCTTGAAAATCTGTTTTGAACTTCTCATGAAAGGAAAGGCCAATTGACTTGAAACATAGTAGGAAATATTGGGGCAACTTGTAGATAAAAAATAGATAAAGTTGTTCCAATTGGAAATCCAAGATGGCCACCACGGCTGCAATCTTGAAAATGTATTTTGAACTTCTCCTGAACAGACAGGTCAGTTCACTCGAAACTTGGTAGGAAGTATTGGGGTCACTTGTAGATCAAATATGCTAGAAATGTTCGGATTGGAAATCTATGATGGCCACCACGGCTGCCATCTTGAAAATCTATATTGAACTTCTCCTGAACCGAAATGCCAATTGACTCGAAACTTGATAAGAAATATTGGGGTGACTTGTAGATCACAAATAGCGAAAATTGTTTCGATCGGAAATCCAAGATGGCTACTGTGGTGGCTGTCTTCAAAATCTATTTTGAACTTCTTCTGAAACGAAAGGCCAGTTGTCTTGAAACTTGATAGGAAGTATCAGGGTGACGAGATCATAAATAGCTAAAATCATTCTGATCTGAAATCCACGTGGTGGCCATCTTGAAAATCTGTTTTGAACTTCTTCTCATGAACTGAATGGCCAATTGACTTGAAACTTAGTACGAAGTATCTTGTAGATCAAAAATAGCTAAAATCGTTCCCAATGGAAATCTGCCATGGCAGCCATCTTGAAAATCTCTTTTGAACTTCTTCTCCTGAACAGAAAGGCTAATTAATTGAAACTTGGTAGGAAGTATTGGGGTCACTTGTAGATAAAAAATAGCTAAAATCGTTCCTATTTGCCGCCTTCTTGAAAATCTATTTTGAACTTCTTCTCCTGAACTGAAATGCCAATTGACTCGAAACTTGGAAGGAAGTATCTGGGTGACTTGTAGATCAAAAATAGCTAAAATTGTTCCAATCAGAAATTCAAGATGGCCGCCTGAGTTGCCATCTTGAAAATCTATTTTGAACTTCTTCTCCTGAACGGAAAGGCCAGTTTGAATTGAAACTTGATAGGAAGTATCAGGGTGACCTATGGATCAAAAATAGAGAAAATCGTTCCAATCGGAAATCCAAGATGGTTGTCATAGCCGCCATGTTGAAAATCTATGTTGAACATTTTCTCCAAAACCGAAAGGCCAATTGACTCTTAACTTGGAAGTATCAGGGTGACTTGTAGATCAAAAATATATAAAGTCATTCTGATCTGAGATCCAAGATGGACACCATGGCTGCCATCTTGAAAATCTATTTCAAAATTTTTCTCCTAAACCCAAAAAGCCAATTGCATGGTAGACCAAAAATAGCTAAAATCATTCCAACTGGAAATCCAGGCGGACCACCACGCTGCCATCTTGAAAATCTATTTCGATTTTCTTCTCAACTGAAAGGCAATTCTCGAAACTTCATTCGAAGTATCGAGGTGACATGTAGATAAAAAATAGCTAAAATCAGTCTGATTGTAAATACAAGATGGCCACCATGGCCACCATTTGAAAAATCTATTTTGAACTTCTTGTCTTGAACGGAAAGGCCAGTTGACTCGAAACTTGTCTGGTGATCGGGTGAGCAATACAGGGCCATCTTGGCCCTCTTGTCTTGTAATTAGACCAGTTATGTTCTAGGACATTAGCAAGAGTTATGACGTTCCAGAACCTTATAAGCAGAGCAATAAGAGATACACTATTAATATTTTCATCTTCACAGTAACAATTATTCTGGAGCTGTGCAGACTAAGCAAAATATCCTGAGTAAAAAGAGGTCATTGTGACCTGATGGTCAGGCAAATACATGTTTAGGGCTCTTGTCAATATGTCATGTTTGTCTGCAGAGTAAATTAATTGATGAAAACTTATATGTACATGTATACCGTATTTAGTCTAAATATTGGGACCTTAACTCCTTACCATATTTGTCTTAAAATTTTAACAAGTCCATTCTACTACCTGCTGCTATGTCTAAAATCATCTGGGTGAGTGGAAAATTGTGTAGACCCAGAGCAGATGCATCATTCTGTTGCCTGCCTGTGCCAAGAAATGTACTTAAGGTAAATAAGATAGTTGTAATGTTTGTATAAGTTTTCGACTATATGCAGTTGTGTATGGTTTGAACTGTCATAAATATCCTATATGTATATATGATACCAGGTCTGTTTACTACACTGTCAATACATTGTGTTGGTAAGATAGCAAACAGTGCAGTCCCTGATCATACTGTTCCTTTGTAACAGTCTGATATGGGTTTTAATCATTTGTTTAATACTGTTTGGGGTAATTATGCCCTAAAGAACAGGGTGGATTGGGGAGTGTGGATGTTTGCATTGCTTTTTGTGGGAGGGTGGGTTTAAGGGGTAGGGGGAAAGGAGGAGGGGAATCAGTCCTGTCATTGTGTCATCTCATCCCTTGATGTGCTATTGCAAGGCTTTAGACTTATAAAATACAAGTATTAGCTTTCAAAAAAAAGCTTGGTCTAAACTGATTGAAGATTGAAGAGGTCATTGTGACTTAAGAGTAGTGATGGGAATTGGTCTGATTTTCATAATCAATCATTGGTTCAAAGTAAATGAACCATTATCAGTTATAATCGGTTTGTTGCTATTAACTGTGTTATCTGACACTAATGGCAGGGATTCAATCTTATATACATATATATATGCATTTCAACATGGGTAATTATTTTTAAAATGTAAACATAGGACTTGTTAAGGAGGTGTATTGTGTGATTATTATGGGATAACTTTTCTTATTTCTCCGTGAAAAATATGTTGTGGGTATACTCATTAGAAGTGCCTTGGTGAGGTGCTTCTAATGAGTACCCAAAACATATGTTTTTATGGAGACTTTGTGAAACTTATCCCAGAATTATCATCAAATACTCCTCCTTAACAAGTCCTCTGTGTAAAACATGCCACGCATTACAGGAACTTTTCTTGTATACTGTACTTAATAAAGAAAAATACCAGAAACAGTGAAAATGCATATATATGTATGTGCGCCTTACACATTTTAAACTGGTACAGTGAAGTTTCAATGAACTCTTTATACAGAGCTCTGTAGATAGAGCCTTTAATATGCCACTTGAATAAAAAGAGCCTTGAAACTTACATGTGTTATATTTTCGTTTGCTGAGTCTGTGGAAATTATAACTCGGGTTGTATTCAAACAGATTAAAAGAAACTGAATTGCTGAATTCATAAGATCCTTGCTTTCAACAGTCTCTTTTTCAGAGCTTTTGTCTGCAAATGATGTATAAGTATAATTTTGTAACTAAAAATGAACAAAAAATCTTTTATTTGTAAAATAAAAATGAAAATCTTCTGTTATAGATTTTTTTAAGATTATAATCGGTTCAGAATATTGCCTCCGATCATCGATGATCGGCTATTGATGAATGAATGATTTTCGATTATAATCGATCATCGGAACAACACTACTTAAGAGGTCAGTGTGACTTATATTTCATGGTCCAGTCTTTGGTCATTATATTTGTGGAGACTACTTGATTGATTAAAATGAAACTTAACATTTTGCTGTCTATCTTCAATCAGCTTTAACATTTATTATGTGCTAAGTGTAGACCAAGCTCACTGAATCTGCCAAACACCTCAAATGAGTGTTACAGGGAGTGCATATCACATTGAGCAGTTGATAGATTAACTTCAGCTTTAATATTTATTGTGTGCTAAGCAAAGAACCAAGCTTTTTGTGAAAGTTAATGCTTGGTTATATTAATAGTTATATTAATGTGAGCAGTCAATGGAAAATAGCATTGAACTGGTTGATGACCCTTCATAGTGTGCTTCAGGAGCAATGGCAGATACTAAGATTGTCTATGGGCTTAGACAGTAAAGTTAGCATTTTTATGTCCCTCCACATATGGGGAGGGGGACATTGTTTTTGGTGCAGATCCCATTGGTGTCGATGTTTTTGTGACACTTTCTTGTCTGCACAATACATGTACCTTATAAACCAGTGGTTGGATTCTTAACATATTTTTGTGGTGGTTATATAATTGGGACATAACAAAGAGCTGATTAGATTTTGGTGACCTTGACCTAATTTTCAAGGTCACAGCAGTTGAAAAACTGAAAATTCAGTGGGGGACATGTGTTTTCTCTGAAAACACTGTTACTAATTCAGTTATATATAAAGATCAACTACAGTAAAATACAGAAAGTAATTACTTCATTTTGCTATGTTGCCTTTTAAAATTTCCATTTTACTTAGTTGCTGAAATTAGCATTTTGCTGCATTTAGCCCATTTCGTACATTAAAATTGGCCGGTTTGGATTCAATGTCTCTGATTCGCTTCATTTGAGATGTTAGGTCCAGTTCCGGGTTAACCAACATAAGGCCAATAATGCATTGTGTATCAACATTGGATTCACTTCTAAGTCTTATCTCTGATTGTCTACACACATGGGCTTAGACAGTGACGTTGTTAAATTAATGTTATTGTTATACCCCACACAAAACAAAGTTTTAGTGGGGTATACTGTTTTCAGTATGTCCATGATTCTATTCTGTGCTTCTGTGATTCTGTCAATCTCTGATTCTGTCATTCCGTCAACAGTTAAGATTTTTGTTCTATAACTTCACTAGCCTTTGTCCGATTTTGTTCAAATTTTCAGCTCACCTTGACCATCAGACCATGCACTGGTGATAGGAAAATAGGAGGAGAAGGTTCAGTAATACAAGAGTTATGCCTCTTTGTAATTCTTTAAATAAGATGTTTATATTATGACTGATAGTGCATACTTTGTGAAATCAACTCCTCTTACAGCTTTTGTTAGCTCACCTGAGCACGAAGTGCTCATGGTGAGCTATTGTGGTCCGTCAATGTCCGTCGTCCGTCGTTCGTCGTGCGGCGTCAACAATTGATTTAAAAGCCTACTCCTCCTACACTCCTGGGCCAATTGACTCGATACTTAGTAGGAAGCATCAGGGTGACTTGTAGATTAAAAATAGCTAAAATAGTGCCGATCGGAAATCCAAGATGGCCGCAATGGCCGCTGTCTTGAAAATCTGTTTTTCTCTTCTTCTCCTGAACCGAAAGGCCATCATTTGACTCCAAACTTGCTA
This sequence comes from Anodontia alba, assembly GCA_964016985.1. NCBI lineage: Eukaryota > Metazoa > Mollusca > Bivalvia > Lucinida > Lucinidae > Anodontia > Anodontia alba. Next base: position 65,364,818 of record OZ024823.1, on the reverse strand, counting down.
GGAAGCATTGGGGTGACTTGTAGATCAAAAATAGCTAAAATCGTGCCGATCTGAAATCCAAGATGGCCGCCATCTTGAAAATCTATTTTTCGCTTCTTCTCCTGAACCAAAAGGCCAATTGACTCCAAACTTGCTAGGAAGCATCGGGGTGACTTGTAGATCAAAAATAGCTAAAATCGTGCCGATCAGAAATCCAAGATGGCCGCCATAGCAGCCATCTTGAAAATCTATTTTTTTGCTTCTTCTCCTAAACCAAAAGCTAATTGACTCCAAACATGGTAGGAAGCATTGGGGTGACTTATAGATCAAAAATAGCTAAAATTGTTCCAATCGGAAATCCAAGATGGCCGCCATGACAGCCATCTTGAAAATCTATTTTTTGCTTCTTCTGAACCGAAAGGCCAATTGACTCCAAACTTGCTAGGAAGCATCGGGGTGACTTGTTTAAGCAATCATCATGAATCTTGCTCAAAATGTTTGTCTTGATGATTTCTAGGTCAGGTTCAAAACTGGGTGACATGGGGTCAAAAACTAGGTCACCAGGCCAAATCAGCAGAAAACCTTGTTAACACTCTAGCAGTCACATTTTTTAAGCAGTCATCATGAATAGTTCTAGGTCAAGTTCGAAACTGGGTCACTTGGGGTCAAAAACTAGGTCACCAGGCCAGATAAGCAGAACCAAGGATACCTTCTGGCTAAATCTTTGCATAAATCATTGGGGACGGGAGGTCTACCAAAGTTGCTAAAAAAATGGTCGTACATTGACATTTGGCCTTTTTACAGCAAGGTCAAGTTTGCTTCCCTATATATGCATTTGTATGGGAAAAATGTTCAGAATTTCAAATGACTTCTCCTCTGGAGCCTGTGGGCCAGTGTTGCTCAAATTTCATTTGGAGCCTCCCTTGGGCAGGGAAATGAACGATTGCAAGAATGGTTGCAGTCCATTGACCAAGATGGCCACCATGACCATATATGGTAAAACCTTTAAAAAGCTTCTTCTCCAAAACAGAGGTCGTACATTGACATTTAACCTTTTTACGGCGAGGTCAATTTTGCTTCCCTGTGCATTTGTATGGGAAAAATGTTCAGAATTTCAAACGACCTCCTCTGGAGCAGGGTTCGCACAGGCCCTAGCAGCCATGTTGAAAATATATTTTGAACTTTTTCAGGGGTCGCACAGGTTTGAAAAGTGCTTGAAAATGAAAGGCAGTCTTGAAAAGTCCTTGAAAATAAAATTTGTCTTGAAAAGCCCTAGAAAACTATCCATAGACCTTGAAAAGTAATTGAATTTCACGTTTTCTTGTATTCTAGACAATTCTAAATCTCTGTGAGAATCAAAAATAAAGTTCCTAGAAAAAAATCAGCAAGTTTTGAGCCACAATAGAGGTGCAGGAGTGCCATAATTAAAGAGGTCGAATGTGCTGGGCACGAAAACAAAGTCTGAATACACATAGGTTCGAATGTTTTGTACTTAATGTTTGGCTTATCTCCCTTGCAGACTGGTACTTGGCGATTTTGACAGCTTTTATCACTGAAAAAAGTCAGTTCCAATAACCAGACTAAAGAAACAAAAATGGTGTCAGCTGTTCTATAGTGTGTGTTTTTTTTGAACCTGCATTTATTTCTTCGTAATGGGAAAGTGTGTTTATAGCAGAGAGTGGCCAAAACAATATTCCTGGGTAAAGGAAACAAACAGTAAACATAAGGCGCACTGTCGGCCATGTAATAAGGACATCGATATTAAATGGGTGAAACTGCATTGCGGTCACAGGCACAGTGAGGGGGGCATAAGAAACAAGAAAAAGCGGACATTTGTAAATTTTCTCACAGGTTAAAACAGAAACTGCAACCACACTGCAACTTAATACTTTTGATTTTAAGAGAGTTCATTGTAGCATTATTAGGCGGAAATTATCAGTTTTTTAACCCAAAATTTTTCACTGGATATGGAACCAATGGATGACAATGCCAGAATTTACGAATTTGTGTAAGTATTATAGTCCTTGAAAACTATGAGGTTGGTCCTTGAAAAGTCCTTGAAAGGCCTTGAATTTGACTTGGCCTTACCTGTATGAACCCTGTGCAGCTTCTGGGCCAATATTGATCAAATTTCATTTGGATCCTCCCTGGGGCAGTTGAATGAAAGATTGCTAAAATGGTTGCCGTCCATTGACCAAGATGGCCGCCATGCCTTTCAATTTCAAATGACTTCTCCTCTGGAGCCTCTGGGCCAATGTTGCTCAGATTTCTTTTGAAGCCTACCTGGAGCAGGGTAATGAAAGATTGCTAAAATAATTGCCATCCACTGACCAAGATGGCTGCCATACCCATATAGGGTAAAAACCTTTAAAATCTTCTTCTCCAGAACCGAGGATGCCTTGTGGCTGAATCTTTGCACAAATCATCATGGACGGGAGGTCTACCAAAGTTGCTAAAATGATGGTTGTACATTGACATTTTTGCTTCATTTGTATGGGCCCCATACATTTGTATGGAAAAAATGTTGATAATTTCAAATGACTTCTCCTCTGAAGCCTCTGGGCGAGTGTTGCTCAAATTTCATGTGGAGCCTCCTTGAGGCAGGAGAACGAAAGATTGCTAAAATGGGCATGGTCCATTGATCAAAATGGCTGCTATGCCCATATATGGTAAAAACCTTTAAAAATCTTCTTCTCCAGAGCCAAATAAGCCCTGGGCTGTAATCTTTGCACAAATTATGGGGGACTGGAGATCTACCAAAATTGCTAAAATGATGATCCTATGTTGTTGTTTGACCTTTTTACGGCAAGGTCAAATTTGCTTCTCCATGCATTTGTATGGGCCATATACATTTATATTGGAAGTATTGAGGTGACTTGTAGATCTACAGTAGCTAAAATTGTTCTGATTGGAAATCTAAGATGGTTGCCATCTTGTTTATATTTATTATATTTCCCTGCAACTGTGCTGTTTACATGTATAAAATCATGATTCTTCAGAAAGTCATTAGCCAATTTCCACCAAATTTCACATTAAGCCTACTGTTGAAAAGTGATTGATAGTTTGTTCAAATGATCACACTCCATTGACTGTCAGGCCCATATATTCTTCAAAACTAAGAACTGCTCAAATGATGATCTTTTCATTAGTTGTGATGATAGGATTGGAAAAATGTTGCATAACATCTGCATATCTGCAGTGGCTATGTCACTCAGGTGAGTGAGCCGTGGCCCGTGGGCCTCTTGTTAACTTAGCCGGGATGGTTGGGTGAGGCAAAGGTGTCGTGTATCTTGGGTCAGCGGGGGTCCAACTGATATTGGCTAAAGTTGGGCAAGGCCTGCTATCTTTGCAGCAGGGAAGGATAGAGGGGGAATGTTTTTATTTCTTCTGTTTCTTCACTTTTATTCATTTACCTCTTTCTCCCCTGGCCCTCTCTTTCATCTCCTCCACTATCTTTTCTATCTCTCTTCTCCCTTTCTCTGGGAGATGACACAAAATGACCCACAAGGGTTGACGTGTCCTTAAACCCCAACACAATTAATCAAAATTTAACTTAGCCATTTTGCGACAACTACACCTAGTCATTGGGGGGTGGTTTGATGAGGCAAAGGTGTTGTGTATCTTGCGTCACCGGAGCGTCAAACTGATATTGGCTTACAGTTGAAAAAGGATTGCTACCCTTGTAGCAGGTGGTGGTGGAAGGGGAATGTTATTATTTCTTCTATTCCTTCACTTCTGTTCAGTGATCACTTGCCGTCCGTCGTCTGTCCGTTGTCCGTCCGTCCACACCTTTTCATGTGGAGCCTTCTGTTAAAGGGGGATTGAAAATGTGTTCAAATGGTCACGGTCTGTTAATCAAAATGGCCGCCATGCCCATATACGAGGGTCCTGCAAAAGGTTTTGTCACTGGGTTCGGATTACTTCAGTGCTATGTTTTATCAAACATATTTTTATTACAAACCTTCAAAGTATTCCCCCTTTACTGAAACACATTTTTGTAACCTTTTTACCCAGTCGCGAAAAGCAGATAAATAGTCTTCTTTTGGTATCTGTTGGAGACACTGATAAATAGCGCTGCCAAGAGAACTTCTAGACATATACTTATTTCCAGAAAGCATTTTCTTAAGCCTTGGAAATAAAAAGAAGTCACAGGGACTCAGGTCAGGTGAATAAGTTGGATGGTTTAAAACTTTCACCTTTTCAGAAACCAAAAAAGATTTAACAACCTCACACTTCGGAGAGGAGGCGTTGTCATGTAAAAGGTGGACTCCTGACCATCCTTTGCTTGGTCGTTTCTTATTGTAAAACTCTTTCACTTTCTTCAGTACAGAATTCTTGTAGAATCGGCCAGTGACTGTATGACCAGATGGACAAGGCACTTGAACGACTGGCCCACTTGAATTAAAGAAAATTGCATACAACATCTTTTTCGAACTTACGGTTCTCTTGGCAATACATGGGCGTTTTTGATCTTTTTGTTTCCATTGTTTATTATCAGCCCTTCTTTGTGGCTCAAACATGTGCACCCAGGTTTCATCACCTGTTAGCAGTTAGAAATAACCCGACTATTACAGCCTTTGTATGTTTTCAAAAGTTTCCGGGCACATTTAAGGCGTTATGCCTTTTGCTCCTCAGTGAGCAAATGAGGTACCCACCTAGCGCAAACCTTTCTCAGGTCCAAACGTTTTTTAGCTCGCCTGAGCAAAAGCTCAGGGTGAGCTATTGTCATCACCCTCTGTCCGTTGTCCGCCGGCGTCCGTCGTCTGCCGGCGTCCGTCATCCGTCGTCAACAATTAGTTTGTTAACACTCTAAGAGGTCACAGTTTTGACCCAATCTTGATGAAACTTGCTCAGAATGTTTGCCTCTATGAAATCTAGGTCAAGTTCGATACTGGGTTAGTTGGGGTCAAAAACTAGGTCACCAGGTCAAATCAAAGGAAAAACTTGTTAACACTCTAGAGGTCACAGTTTTGACCCAATCTTGATGAAACTTGCTCAGAATGTTTGCCTCTATGAAATCTAGGTCAAGATCGATACTGGGTTACTTGGGGTCAAAAACTAGGTCACCAGGTCAGATCAAATGATAAACTTGTTAACACTCTAGAGGACATAGTTTTGACCCAATCTTGATGAAACTTGCTCAAAATGTTTGCCTCTATTAAATCTAGGTCAGGTTCAAAACTGGGTCACTTGGGGTAAAAAACTAGGTCACAGGGCCAGATCAGCAGAAAACCTTGTTAACACTCTAGCGGTCACATTTGAAGCAAAATCATCATGAATCTTGCTCAATATGTTTGTCTTGATGAGTTCTAGGTCAAGTTCGAAACTGGGTCACTTGGAATCAAAAACTAGGTCACGGCCAAATCAGCAGAAAACCTTGTTAACACTCTAGCGGTCACATTTTTGAAGCAATCATCATGAATCTTGCTCAAAATGTTTGTCTTGATGATTTCTAGGTCAAGTTCGAAACTGGGTCACTTGGAGTCAAAAACTAGGTCACTGGGCCAAATCAGCAGAAAACCTTGTTAACACTCTAGCGGTCACATTTTTCAAGCAATCATCATGAATTTAGCTCAAAATGTTTGTCTTGTTGATTTCTAGGTCAGGTTTGAAACTGGGTCACATGGGGTCAAAAACTAGGTCACCAGGCCAAACCAGCAGAAAACCTTGTTAACACTCCAGCGGTCACATTTTTCAAGCAATCATCATGAATCTTGCTCCAAATTTTTGTCTTGATGAGTTCTTGGATATGTTTGAAACTGGGTCACGTGGGATCAAAAACTAGGTCACCGACCCAAATCAGCAGAAAACCTTGTTAACACTCTAGCGGTCAAATTTTTGAAGCAGTCATCATGAATCTTGCTCAAAATGTTTGTCTTGATGTTTTCTAGGTCAAGTTCGAAACTGGGTCACCTGGGGTCAAAAACTAGGTCACCTGGCCAAATCAGCGGAAAATCTTATCACTCTAGCGGTCACATTTTTCGAGCAATTATCATGACTCTTGCTCAAAATGTTTGTCTTTATGATTTTTAGGTCAAGTTCGAAACTGGGTCAGTTGGGGTCAAAAACTAGGTCACCAGGCCAAACCAGCAGAAAACCTTGTTAACACTCTAGCAGTCACATTTTTGAAGCAGTCATCATGAATCTTGCTCAAAATGTTTGTCTTGATGATTTTTAGGTCAAGTTCGAAACTGGGTCACATGGGGTCAAAAACTAGGTCATCTGGCCAGATCAGCAGAAAACCTTGTTAACACTCTAGTGGTCACATTTTTCAAGCAATCATCATGAATCTTGCTCAGTATGTTTTTCTTGGTGATTTCTAGGTCAAGTTTGAAACTGGGTCACTTGGGGTCAAAAACTAGGTCACCTGGCCAAATCAGCAGAAAACCTTGTTAACACTAGCGGTCACATTTTTGAAGCAATCATCATGAATCTGGCTCAAAATGTTTGTCTTGATGATTTCTAGGTCAAGTTCGAAATTTGGTCACATGGGGTCAAAAACTAGGTCACCGGGCCAAATCAGCAGAAAACTATTTACACTCCAGAGGTCACATTTTTGAAATAATCATCATAAATATTGCTCAAAATGTTTGTCTTGATGATTTCTAAGTCTAGTTTAAAACTGGGTCACTTGATATCAGAAACCAGGTCATCTGGCCAAATGAAAGGAAATCCTTGTTGATGCCCTAGAGGTCACATTTTTTAAGTGATCATCATGAATCTTGCTCAGAATGTTTGTCTTGATGATTTCAAGGTGATGTATATTTTTGGTTGCGGTTTACCGCCGCCAAATTTACTATACGGAATTTCTACAATCCGTTTTCTCAAAAATGCAAACCTAATAACTTCCTAAAAAGTAGTTCCATACTGACGCTGATGTCGCTTAATTCTGCATTCAAACATGTAAGCCTTCTACACTCTGATAATTATAAAGAGCGGCCGAATATACAAAACAAAGAAAACTTCAAACTTTTGAAGAAATAATACTTTAATGATGTTGAGCGCAATCTCGGCGGATGAATATAAACGGAATAAACAAACGAAGGAACTTGATTCAGCCTCCAGAACCTTCTGAAGCAGAGAATTTGAAAATTGATGCAAAAGATTCTCCGAAAGCGTATCAAAGAAAGGTATAAAATTTGTGATAAAGCATCAGCAGTTTTTAGCTCACCTGAGCTCTGCTCAGGATGAGCTATTGTGATCACTTTTCGTCCGTCGTCCGTCCGTGCGTCCGTCCGTCCGTCCGTCCGTGCGTCCGTCCGTTAACATTTTCAAACGACTTCTCCTCTGAAACCGCTGAGCCAATTTAGCTCAAATTTCATATGGAGCCTCCTTAGGATGGGGGAACGAAAAATTGCTAAAATGGTTGCGGTCCGTTGACCAAGATGGCCGCCACGCCCATATATGGTAAAAACCTTTAAAAATCTTCTCCTCCAGAACCGAGAATGCCTTGGGGCTGAACTTTTGCAGGAATCATCGGGGACGGGAGGTCTACCAAAATTGCTAAAAGAATTGTCGTACGTTGACGTTTGACCTTTTTACGGCAAGGTCAAGTTTGCTTCCCTATGCATTTGTATGGGAAAAACCTTTAAAAATCTTCTTTTCCAAAACCCAGCATGCCTTATGGCTGAATCTTTGCATATATCTGTGGGAACAGGAGAGCTACCAAAATTGCTAAAATAATGGTGGTACATTGACATTTGACCTTTTTACGGTAAGGTCAATTTTGCTTCCTTATGCATTTGTATGGGAAAAATGTTCAGAATTTCAAACAACTTCTCCTCTGGAGCCTCTGGGCCAATTTTGCTCAAATTTCATATGGAGCCTCCTTAGGGTGGGGGAACAGAAAATTGCTAAAATGGTCACGGTCCGTTGACCAAGATGGCCGCCACGCCCATATATGGTAAAAATCTTTAAAAATCTTCTTCTTCAGATCCGAGAATGCCTTGGGGCTGAACCTTTGCAGGAATCATTGGGGACGGGAGGTCTACCAACATTGCTAAAAGAATTGTCGTACGTTGACATTTGACCTTTTTACAGCAAGGTCAAGTTTGCTTCCCTGTGCATTTGTATGGGAAAAACCTTTAAAAATCTTATTTTCCAAAACCGAGCAGCCTTATGGCTGAATCTTTGCATATATCTTCGGGAACAGGAGGGCTACCAAAATTGCTAAAATAATGGTCATACATTGACATTTGACCATTTTACGTTAAGGTCAATTTTGCTTCCTTATGCATTTGTATGGAAAAATGTTCAGAATTTCAAACAACTTCTCCTCTGGAGCCTCTGGGCCAATTTTGCTCAAATTTCATATGGAGCCTCCTTAGGTAGGGGGAACAAAAGATAGCTAAAATGGTCACGGTTCGTTGACCAAGATGGGCGCCATGCCCATATATGGTAAAAACCTTTATAAATCTTCTACTCTAGAACCGAGGATGCTTTGGGGCTGAATGTTTGCATAAATCATCGGGGACAGGGGGTCTACCAAAGTTGCTAAAATAATGGTCATACATTGACATTTAACCTTTTTACGGCAAGGTCAAGTTGCTTCCTTATGCATTTGCATGGGAAAAAACATTTAAAATCCTTAATCTCCAAAACCGAGGATGGCTTGTGGCTGAATCTTTGCATATATCATCTGGAACAGGCAATCTACCGAAGTTGCTAAAATAATTGTCATACATTGACATTTAACCTTTTTAGGGCGAGGTCAAGTTTGCTTCTGTATACATTTATATGGAAAAAATGTTGATAATTTCAAATGGCTTTTCCTCAGACGCCTCCGGGCCAGTGTTGCTCAAATTTCATGCGGAGCCTCCGTGGGCAGGAGAATGAAAGATTGCTAAAATGGGTATGGTCCATTGATCAAAATGGCTGCCATACCCATATATGGTAAAAACCTTTAAAAATCTTCTTCTCCATAACCAAATATGCCCTGGGTCCTAATCTTTGCACAAATTACGGGAGACAGGAGACCTACCAAAATTGCTCAAATGATGGTTCTATGTTGACATTTGACCTTTTTGCCTCCAAGGTCAAATTTGCTTCCCTATTTGTGTGGGCCCTATACATTTATATTGAAAGTATCGAAGTGACTTGTAGATCAACAGTAGTTAAAATTGTTCTGATTGGAAATCTGAGATGGCCATCATCTGGTTTATATTTATAATATTTCCCTGCCACTGTGCTGTTTACATGTATAAAATCACGATTCTTCAGAAACCACTTAGCCAATTTCCACCAAATTTCACATTGATCCTTCTGTTAAAATTCAGAAACCACTTAGCCGAATTCCACCAAATTTCACATTGATCCTTCTGCTGAAATGTGTTTGATAGTTTATTCAAATGATCATGCTCCATTGACTGTCAGGCTCATATATTCTTCTTCAAAACTAAGAACTGTTCAAATGATGATATTTTCATTAGTTGCGATGATAGGACTGGCAAAATGTTGCATAACATCTGCATGTCTGCAGTGGCTATGTCACTCAGGTGAGCGAATTGTGGCCCGTGGGCCTCTTGTTTTTTTTTGGCTATTCACCATAAACAGTTTCGGCCGAAATCACTTCGCATGAATATTTTGAAAAAGTAAAGTACAGTGCGGTTACATGTGTATTGAGCAACACGTTTTTCCTAAATGTTCGCTTTAATATATGTTTTTATGAAAATTATTTATAAATATTTTTTGACAAAAAAAAAAAAAAAAAATAAATAAATAAAAATAACGTTTTATTTACATTTTTGTGGTATAACTATCCTGCTGGCCACTGTGCCTGTCACTTAATGCCTTCCGGATGTACTGGATACTAAGAAAACTGTGAATCAAATCCGACCCAGTCACAGTGATATCCGCCATAGTAATAATTTTCTTCGATAGAAATTATATTTTCTCGAAGATTTTTTGTAGTTCATGTATAGACTCGCTAAAAATAACGTCCGAAAAGCAGAAACGTTTAAAGATCTCCAGCAAAATTCCTGAAGCAGTAAAATGCGTTTCAGGTAGGCCAACTGTTAGTGTATCGTCAGTGAGATACCTATTACCGAGGTTCACTAATTATCGGATATTCAGGAACCACGGCCCCCGCCCATTGGGGCCCGCGAAGTAGATGGGCTGCCTGTAGCCTCCAAGGCAGACCTGCTTAAGCAGGGCCTGAGTTCATCATGTGATCAGGTTGGGTAAAAGTCCCACAAATCTGGAGGCAATATCGTTAATGACTGAAATATTGTTGACCCACAATCTGATTCTCAGTTATCAGGAAAAATTTATGAGCTTTAAAAGTACAAAACAAAATTTGGGACCCTCAAAATCTAATTGATACCGCCCATGAAAAACAGGGAAATGGCATTTTATATGAAATGTTTGGAGAGTTGTTATCGTTATGTATACCCCGAAGATTTTTTGTGTTTATAAGGGGATTTTATTTTATCACTCATCTTTTGCTAAATTTATATGACAAGAGTTATTGTAACTGTCTGTAAATCTGTGAAAGTTCTATGAGTTTAAGGAACTTCAGTGAATCCGTAAAAACTCCATGAATCCATGAAAGTTCAGTGGTCAAGGTCTGTCAGTCATTTAAATTTTGTATCAGTGATATGATAAGTTCCATGGAAGCTCCGTAGTGTATCCGAGATACACATATGCATGAAAAGTATTAAGTGCAAGTCCAGGAAAAAGAAGCAAAATCAGACGCTAGAAAAGACATTCAGTAGTAGTATTTACAGAGAATTTGAAAGGAAATAGATCCATTAGAATAAATTGATAACATTTACTCAGTTGGTACATGCAGTTTTCATTTTAGTCAACATTCAAAACATCCAACAGTTCTTGAATGTTTCATCTGGCACGCTTTCAGTTTGATATCTTGGCACTCTGGATGGAACCGAAGCTGACATTTTGTGCACTGGAACATCAAATTGTAGTGGGATCTTGTGGGCCTGTATATAAAGACTTTTTTTTCTCGATTCTGGCTTGCTTGGAAATTCAGTGAAAGCACTGCTGTTAATATCAGGATTCCCACTGCATTTTGAAACTGGGAGTAAATCTGCTCTGTTCTCTTATTTTTGTACACCCATTGTAAAGCAGTATACTTCAAATTTAGGGGTATAAGACAAATTTTGAAGGGTAAAAACCCCTCTGCAGAGGGTAAATGGGAATGCTGAATACAATTTGGAAGATGCAACAGTGCCAATGTTTTCGTGTTTTGTTAACTCCATGTACAAGGCTTGGGACCATTTGGGTGACTATAGTCCAATAGTACGGATATTTCAGTACTTTTTTCGGAACTTTCCATTATTCCATGAATCCATGACAGTTCCATGTTTTGTCAACCTCTAGGCCCCAACACTGCACACACATATGCATACAAAATATTTATAATATAAACTGATACTAAAATTTCATCATTTCTCACCGCTGTGGTTCGAGTCTCGCTCGGATCATATGTGGGAAAGCCGTGTTCTGCTTTCAGATGGTCAGGTGGTTTTCCCCGGGTACTCCGGTTTTCGCCCACCTTTGATGAACGATCGGCTCGATATAAGTGAAATATTCTTGAAAGGGACATAAAACCCAAATCAAAAAGAAAAAAAAAAAAAAAAAAAAAAAAATCATCAAAACACACACACACACACATTTATTCAGGCATCAAAAAATCCTGGTGTGGTGATTGGCGATACAGCCATCTGGTTAGCTCAGTTGGGTAGAGCACTTGCAAGCTAGAGGTCACAGGTTTCAGTCCTGCATCCAACACACTTTCCCTCCATAGTTTCCTTTAATGGTGCCCAATGTGAATAACCCACTGCAGCCGACGTTGGATTTATGGGGCACCGGGGTCAGGCATAAAACAGGGTGGGGTAGCCCATACATGGTCGATGGTTTTCCCTGTGTAATCTGGGTTCCTCTATCACACATTCACGAAACACCAACATCTGGGTCTTATATAGAACAAGTGCATAAGATTGCTGAGCTTTCTGTGCAATCGAAGTAAAAATAAATAATGTGTTAACTTTAAAATGGATAACATAAGTGATTATGCCTCAGTTTGTAATATTTTGTCCAGATATATCAGTATAAGTGACCCTGTCGACTTGTTTGAGCTATATTAAGTGTACATTTTTAAGAGTAAGGCTATATTTTGATTTTTATTTGTTCATATTTATACAGAGTTTAACTCCCCAAATTGAAATGGACACAAGAAATCCTCAAATTGATTGTTTGTCTTGTGGAAATATACCAGAATATGCATAACGCAATACAGCTGTATTTTGTCATCAGATTTTAGCACATTTATTAAGATACACATGTTGTAACTTTTTAAAGCAAACAGGTATTTTGTTCTTACTTCTTGCCAGTTATATAAGAGTTACATTATTAAATGAATTAGTACCAAGAATCCTCAGATAAACAGATTATCTGGTGAATATTCCACATAATTTAAGCTTTTCAAGAAATGAATACATTAATTTACGACACATGCTTAAGTTATCCGATGTGTGTGTGTGTATGTGTAAATAGCCCCAGTATTTTGTTTCTATTTCTTGCCAGGCAAAAACAGTAATGAATGCAAGGAATATAGATAGATTAGTTGTCTCATAAAAATTAGTCAGAAAATATTCTGATTTAAGAAATGGTTACTTTTTTTACTGATTTCATAAGTAGACTTCCAAAATCCCGGACATAACGCTTCTACCTACATGTCTTTCGTTCAGGCCTATGGGCATGGTGGGCGAAGCTTGCTTACCAAGTAAGGCTTACTGTCAATGGATGCCTGATTATACCCTTTATTCTGGGGTACATGTCTGTTGGTCTGAACATTCTGATTCATCATTATTTTACAGATTTATGAGTTTGGAATAAGGTTTGTGTAATTTGAGTGTATCATGACCACAACTACTTAAAAAATATGGTTTTGAATTAGGTCCAGTTTCTCTTGCTGGTCAGATAATTTGTACCTTTTGAAATGGATAAAAAAAAAAAAAAAAAAAAAAAAAAAAATCTTAAAATGTATTAACATCAAGAGAATCAGACTAGAAATGTCTACATTTCAGAGCTCCAGATTAAAGGAGTGCTTAGGTACATATTTTCTTAACGTTCGTTTGTTTGTATGTTCGTTCGTTCGTTCGTTCGTCTTTCCGTCACAGGGTCAAAGTTTTTGCGTTAAAGTTTATAAGACCTCATATTTTGATGATCCTTTGATGGATTTCGTTCATATTTGGCATGATGGTAGATATAGGTCTAAAGTTTTTATCAGCACCATCCCCACCCCGGGGGTGACCTTGGGGTCAAGGTCACGGACAGAATTTTCATAAAAAAGTTACAGGGTCAAAGTTTTTGTGTTAAAGTTTATAAGACCTCATATTTTGAAGACCCTTTGATGGGTTTCATTCATATATGGCATGATTGTAGATATAGGTCTAAAGTTTTTATCAGCACCATCCCCACCCCGGGGGTGACCTTGGGGTCAAGGTCATGGACTTAGAATTTTCGTGAAAAAAATCAAAGTTTTTTGTGTTTAAGTTTATATAGCTATATCATCAAGACCCTTGAGGAATTTCATTTATATTTGACATGTTGGTAGATATCGGCCTAGCTTCTTACTCGGCATGATCCCAACCCTGGATGTGACCGAGGTCAAGGTCACGAACTTAGAATTTTCATATAAAAGTAAAAATTTTTGCATTTAAGTTTATATAGCCATATCATCAAGAGCTTTTATTAAATTTCATTATCCCCTAACTGAAAGGTGAGCTGATATAGCTATCAGCAAGGAATCTGTTTGTCTGTCCGTCAGTCCGTTGAAGTATTATTCGTTTATACTTTATTTTTGTCTTAGGGTCAAAGTTTTTGCGTTAAAGTTTATAAGACCTCATATTTTGAAGACCCTTTGATGGATTTCATTCATATTTGGCATGATGGTAGATATAGGTCTTAAGTTTTTATCAGCACCATCCCCACCCTGGGGGTGACCTATGGGTCAAGGTCACGGACTTAGAATTTTCATAAAAAAGTCAAAGTTTTTTGTGTTTAAGTTTATATAGCCATATCAAGACCCTTGAAGAATTTCATTTATATTTGACATGTTGGTAGATATTGGCCTAGTGTCTTACTCCACATGATCCCCACAAGGGTGTGACCGAGGTCAAGGTCACGAACTTAGAATTTTTATATAAAAGTAAAAATTTTTGCGTTTAAGTTTAGATAGCCATATCATCAAGACCTTTTATTAAATTTCATTATCCCCTAACTGAATGGTTGAGCAGATATAGCTATCAGCAAGAAATCTGTTTGTCTGTCCGTCCATCCTTTGAAGCATTATTTGTTCGTACTTTATTTTTGTCTTTGGGTCAAAGTTTTTGCGTTAAAGTTTATAAGACCTCATATTTTGAAGACCCTTTGATGGATTTCATTCATATTTGGCATGATGGTAGATATAGGTCTAAAGTTTCTATCAGCACCATCCCTACCCCGGGGGTGACTTTGGGGTCAAGGTCACAGACTTAGAATTTTTAGCTCACCTGAGCAAAAGCTCAGGGTGAGCTATTGTCTGTCGTCCGTCGTCCGTCGTTCGTCGTCAACAATTAGTTTGTTAACACTCTAGAGGTCACAGTTTTGACCCAATCTTGATGAAACTTGGTCAGAATGTTTGCTTCTATGAAATCTAGGTCAAGTTCGATACTGGGTTACTTGGGGTCAAAAACTAGGTCACCAGGTCAAATCAAAGGAAAAACTTAACACTCTACAGGTCATAGTTTTGACCCAATCTTGATGAAATTTGCTCAAAATGTTTGCCTGTAATAAATCTAGGTCAAGTTTGAAACTGGGTCACTTGGGGTAAAAAACTAGGTCACCAGGCCAGATCAGCAGAAAACCTTGTTAACACTCTAGCGGTCACATTTTTGAAGCAATCATCATGAATCTTGCTCAATATATTTGTCTTGATGATATCTAGGTCAAGTTCGAAACTGGGTCACCTGGGATCAAAAACTAGGTCACCTGGCCAGATCAGCAGAAAACCTTGTTAACACTCTAGCAGTCACATTTTTGAAGCAATCATCATGAATCTTGCTCAATATGTTTGTCTTGATGATTTCTAGGTCAAGTTCGAAACTGGGTCACTTGGGGCCCAAAACTAGGTCACCAGGCCAGATCAGCAGAAAACCTTGTTAACACTCTTGCGGTCACATTTTTGAAGCAATCATCATGAATCTTGCTCAAAATGTTTGTCTTGATGATTTATAGGTCGAGTTCGAAACTGGGTCACTTGGAGTCAAAAACTAGGTCACCGGGCCAAATCAGCAGAAAACCTTCTTAACAGTCTAGCAGTCACATATTTGAAGCAATAATCATGAATCTTGCTCAAAATGTTTGTCTTGATGATTTCTAGGTCAGGTTCGAAACTGGGTCATGTGGTATCAAAAACTAGGTCACCAGGCCAAACCAGCAGAAAACCTTGTTAACACTCTAGCGGTCACATTTTTGAAGCAATTATCATGAATCTTGCTCAAAATGTTTGTCTTGATGAGTTCTAGGATATGTTTGAAACTGGGTCACTTGGGGTCAAAAACTAGGTCACCGGGCCAAATCAGCAGAAAACCTTGTTAACACTCTAGCGGTCACATTTTTGAAGCAATTATCATGAATCTTGCTCAAAATGTTTGTCTTGACGAGTTCTAGGTCAGGTTCGAAACTGGGTCACTTGGTATCAAAAACTAGGTCACCGGGCCAAATCAGCAGAAAACTTTGTTATAATCATTTTGAACTTTGATCAGAATGTTTGCCTTGATCAGTTCTGGATCAGGCTCTCAAAGTGCTATGTTGCTCAGGTGAGCGTTACAGGGCCATCATGGCCCTCTTGTTATAAAAAAGTCAAAGTTTTTTTGTGTTTAAGTTTATATAGCTATACCATCAAGACCCTTTGAGGAATTTCATCTATATTTGACATGTTGGTAGATATAGGTCTAGAGTTTTACTCAGCATCATTCCCATCCCGGGGTATGACCTTGTGGCCAAGGTCACAGACTTAGAAATTTCATATAAAAGTAAAAATATTTGCATCTAAGTTTATATAGCTATACCATCAAGACCTTTTGTTGAATTTCTTTATCCTCCTACTGAGAGGTTTAGGGGATATAGCTATCAGCATGGAATTCATCCATTCATCCATCCATCCATCTGTCTGTCCATAAATGCATTATTGTGCACCCCATAACTCCTAACTACCCTTTGAGCTATTTTCAGGAAACTGTCAGGTTGTAGAGGGCATTTGGTAGGGTGTCAGGTACAAGAAAGACAACTCTAACTGACTTGGTCCATGAGTTATCTCCCCTTGTCTCCAGAATTGTAAAAATTTTGTGCAAACCATAACTTTAAAACATGTTAATATATTTTCATAATACTTCACCAGTATGTATAGGACATTGAGTAGGCATATCACATTCTAGAATGACTTTCAGACTTCATTCTGCAGTTTTCTCCCTTGGTTATTTAAATCTTGTGCGGGCAATAACTCTAAAAATTCTTTAAGATATTTTTGTGATACTTTACCGATAAGTAGAGGGCATTGAGTAGGCAGGTGACCTTAAAATTTTCATTAAAATTTATATAGCTATATTATGAAGACCCTTTTGTTGGTTTCATTAATATTAAGCATGATGGTATATATAGGTCTAAAGTTTTTCTCGGCACCATCCCCAAGCTGGGGCATGGCTTTTAAGTCAAGGTCACAGACTTTTCATACAAATGTCATTTTTGCTTATATTATAAAGACTGATTGATTTCACTAGTATATGGTGATAGTTATAGGGCTAAAGTTTTATTAAGCTCAATCCCTGCACCTGTGCCTGATCTTTGAGGTAAAGGGCTTCATATTATGTGTGATTGAAGTTTTTCAATGTTATCACATAAAGCATATAACTGCCTTCTCCAGAGTCAAAGCTACATACTTTGAGCTCTTTAAAAACTGGCGGTAGCACTGGTCGGGGGTATACGTGCCCCACTGGGCACTTTGTCTAGTCATTTTACCAATATCTTTACCGTAATTTGAAATATTCTGAAATTAGGGGATGCATCTGAACATCTTTAAGCTCACTACTGTTTTTATTATACCCGTTTTTCAAACAGGGCGTATTAGGTTACGGGGTCTGAAGCCATAAACTTTTTTGTTTCCAGCTAACTCCTCCTACAGTTTACATCCCATCAGGCTGAATCTTGGTTTATAAATAGACCATGATGTGGAGCAGCACATAATATTTCGGGGTTACAGTCCACCAAATACTAACAGGGTTATGCCCCTTTGAAAATTCCTGTATGCTTTTTGTTTCCAGCTAACTCCTCCTACAGTTTACATCCAATCAAGCTGAAACTTGATTTATACTTAGACCATGATGTGGAACAGTGCATATTATTTCAAGGTTACAGTCCACCTAATATTAGCAGAGATATGTCCCTTTGAAAATTTCAGTAAACTTTTCGTTTCTGACTAAATCCTCCTACAGTTTACATCGGAACAAGCTGAAACTTGATTTATAGTTAGACCATGATGTGGAACAGTGCATATTTGTTCGCGGTTACAGTCCATCAAATATTAGCAGAATAATGACCCTTTGAAAATTTCGGTAAATTTTTTCGTTTCTTGCTAGCTTCTCCTACAGTTTATATCCGATCAAGCTGAAGTTTGATTTATAAGTAGACCATGATGTGATGCAGCGCATGTTGTTTTGAGGCCACACTCCACCAAATATTAACAGAGTTATGTCCCTTGGAATATTTTGGTAAACTTTTTGTTTCTGGCCAACTCCTCCTACAATTTACATCGGATCAAGCTGAAACTTGATTTATAGTTAGACCATGATATCGAGCAGCTCATATTTATTCGAGGTTACAGTCCACCAATTAATGTCAGCAGAGTTATGTTCCTTTGAAATTTTCAGTAAATTTTTCACTTTCCCCGCTAACTCCTACAGTTTACATTTGATCGCGCTTAAACTTGATTTATAGTAAGAACATGATGTGGAGCAGTGCAAATTATTTCAAGGTTACAGTCCACCAAATATTGGCAGTTACGCCCCTTTGAAAATTTCTATAAATTTTTTGTTTCCGGTTTATTCCTACTACAGTTTACATTGGATCAAGCTGAAACTTAATTTATAGTTACACCATGAAGTGGAGCAGGGCATATTATTTTGAGGTTACAGTCCACCATATATTAGCAGAGCTATGCCCCTTTGAAAATTCTGTAATCTTTTCGTTTCTGGCTACCTCCTATAGTTTACACCTGATCAAACTGAAACTTTGTAAATACTTACACTGAGCTTAAACTCGATTTATAATAAGAACATAATGTGGAGCAGCACATATTATTTTGAGGTTACAGAACATTAAATATTACCAGAGTTATGCCCCATTAAAAATTTCCATAAACTTTGCGTTTCTGGCTAACTCCTTCTATAGTTTACAGCCAATCATGCTGAAAAGAGATTTATTGTTAGACCGTGGTGTGGAGCAGCGCATATTATTAGGAGGTTACAGTACACCAAATATTAGCAGAGTTATGCCCCTTTAAAATTCTTTTAATCTTTTGTTCCCGACTAACTCCTCATATATATAGTTTACATCCAATCAAGCTGAAACTTGATTTGTAGTTTGACCATGATGTGGAGCAGCACATATTATTTCAAAATTAGTCCAACAAATAGTAGCAGCATTATGTCCCTTTGAAATTTTTGGTAATTTTTTGGTTTCCAGCTAACTCCACTTACAATTTACACAGGTCTGGAGCACAGAACTGCACAGTAGTCCGTATATGTGCTACATCTTATTACTTGCCAAGGGCGTATGATGCCTCCGCTTGTAGAGCTCTTGTTTGTTTCTAGACACAATATATATATATATATATATATATATATATATATATATATATATATATATATATATATATATATATATATATATATATATATGTGTGTGTATATATATATATATGTGTATATATATATATATATATAACAGACGGTAAACGGTAAAAGGCCAGAACTATGTACATTTAAGCACTCTAGATGATTATCCAGATTATCTTTTTAATTATAATTTCTACACAAAATGTATGTTGTTGGTACTTATTTGAAGGTTATTGATAAGGTAGTTGTAATGAATACCCACAACTTACAATCCTTTCAGTCCTTTAAGAAATAAGAAACATGTAAATATTTCATACTTGAAAAATAAAAACAACAAAAAAAAAAAACAGTGTGTTATCTGAATATAAATAATATTACTGTACACAGTACAGGGAAATTAAATAAAAATGTGGTTAAAAGGGGTTCAGAACCACAGTGATGTGGATCAAATATTCATGATACTGAAACTAGTTACTCTGAATTGTGCAGAATGCACACATGGTGTAGCGAAAATGGCAGTGCTTTAGTTACATATCAAGAAATATTAAACAAAATGAAAGTACAGATGATATATATTCTAGAGGCTTATAGAAATTAAGGAAACTGCCACCATCAGCACTCTCAGTGCTTTGATTCTATCCAGTGACTTTCATAAGTTTTTCTGTTTAGGTCAGTTTCTCAGTAATTATTGGTCCTACAGAGTGGTATTTGGTACTTGTGAAGTGTTTGTGTTTGGGTCAGTTTCTCAGTAACTATTGCTCCTACAGCCAGTGATACTTAGTACATGCTACATCTTAGCATGGCCTCTTGAGTGCAGTCATCCATATTTGATCTTGACCTTTATTTCACAGTCCATTAGACATGCTACATTGTCTTACTTGTTAATATAATCATTTTGACTTTGATCAGAATGTTTTCCTTGATCAGTTCTAGATCAGGTTCTCAAAGTGCTATGTTGCTCAGGTGAGCGTTACAGGGCCATCATGGCCCTCTTGTTTCAGAATTGTTTGCACACTGCCTTCTGATATGCCAGTACAACTAGCTATATCTTTGACAGACAATCGCGCATCCTGTTCGACCACAATCTTTACAGCAGCGATGTTAGCCTAGGTAACAGAGGTTTTAGGCCTTCAAGGATGGGTATCATCTTCAACAGAAAATTTCCCAGCTTTAAAAGCTTTAACACACCTAAAAACTGTGCGCATTGAAGTCGTCTGAAGTCCATATATTCCACACAATTCATTAAATATCTGCTTTGAATCTATATTAAGCCTAATGCGGCATTTAATATAGCTACGAATTTCAGTCTTCTGGTCCATGTTCCAGTGTAACAAGTAAATTGGTCAGTGTATATGACTGCATCTATTTCAATTTGAAATAACTTGGTCAGTTGGAAAGCAATTTGCACAAAATAAATGGGTATCGTTAGCTATTCAACACACCATTCAAGTAGCCGGCCTCGGTGGCTCAGTTGGATATGCCGTCCGACTGGAGACCAGGAGGTCGCGGGTTCAACCCCCGCCGAGGTCGGCAATATTCTTTCGTAGAGATTGATCATGAAATATTTTCTACGGTCATTCTCTCCCTTCCGCTGATTCAAGAAGGGCAGTTGTCAGTTTCTGGTGAAAGAATGTGCACAATACTGGTTAACCGCTTAGAGGACTAAGCCTGCCCAGTAAACGTGTGGTTAGGTAAACTGACCGCGCTCGACATGACCCCATTGGGTTGACTGGGCCGTAAAACCTCAACACAAACAAACAAACAAACGCCATTCAAGTGCATTCAAGAAGCATTTTAAAATATACCTGGGATAAAACTAAGGAAGCCTATTAGTGACAGAACTTTTTGCACGACCCTCGTATGGTAAAAACACTTGAAAATCTTTTTCTCCAGAACCAAGAAAGCTTTGGGGCTGAATCTTGGTATATAGCATCAGAGACTCAAGGTCTAAGTTTGTTCAAATGATGACCATAGATTGACCTTTGACCTTTTTACGGCAAGGTCAAATTTGCATCCCATGCATTTGTATGGGGAAAATGTTGAAAAGTCTTTTTCTCAAAATGTATTAAAGACTAATGGCTGAAACTTACAATGAGTGATTAAAGAAGTAAGACATTTTAGTTATAATCAAAATTTTGTCCCCTGGGGGTTATCTGCCCTTGCCCCTGGGCTCTATACATCTATAACGTTGTCTAATTAGCTCACCTGATCACTCACCGTCTGTCGTCGTCGTCATCGTCTGTCTGTCCATCCCCTTATGTAATTAGCTCACCTGAGCACGGAGTGCTGAAGGTGAGCTATTGTGGTCAGTCACTGTCCGTCATCTGGCATCAACAATTGCTTTAAAGGCCTACTCCTCCTACACCCCTTGGTCAATTGACTTGAAACTTGGTAGGAAGCATTGGGGTAACTTGTAGATAAAAAATAGCTAAAATCATTCTGATCGGAAATCCAAGATGGCAGCCATCTTGAAAATCTATTTTTCGCTTCTTCTTCCTAACAGAAAGGCCAATTGACTCGAAACTTGGTAGGAAGCATCTGGGTGACTTGTTGATCAAAAATTGCTAAAATCGTTCCTATGGGAAATCCAAGATGGCGGCCATCTTCAAAATCTGTTTTTCGCTTCTTCTTCCGAACCGAAAAGCCAATTGACTTGAAACTTGGTTGAAGCATCGCGGTGACTTGAAGATCAAAAATAGTTAAAATCGTTCTGATCATAAATACAAGATGGCTGCCATCATGAAAGTCTATTTTTCGCTTCTTCTCCTGAACCAAAAGGCCAATTGACTCGAAACTTGGTAGGAAACATCGGGGTGACTTGTAGATCAAATATAGGCAAAATTGTTCTGATTGAAAATCCAAGATGGCAATGAGGGCCATCTTGAAAATCTAATTTTCGCTTCTTGTCCTGAACCAAAAGGCCAATTGACACGAAACTTTGTAGGAAGCATCGGGGTGACTTGTAGATAAAAAAATTAAAATCATTCCGATTCGAAATGCAAGATGGCTGTCATGGTGGCCATCTTGAAAATCTATTTTTCACTTCTTCTCCTGAACTGAAAGGCCAATTGACTTGAACCTGAGTAGGAAGCTTTTGTGTGACTTGTAGATGAAAAATAGAAAAAAATTTGTTCTGATTGGAAATCCAAGATGGCCACCATCTTGAAAATTTATTTTTTGCATCTTCTCCTGAACCGAAAGACCAGTTGACTCGAAACTTGGTAGGAAGCATAGGGGTTCAAGAAAGGCAGTTGTCAGTTTCTGGCGAAAGAATGTGCGCTATACTGGTTAACTGCTTAGAGGACTAAGCCTGCCCAGTAAATGTGTGGTTAGGTAAACTGACCGCTCTCGACATGACCCCATTGGGTTGACTGGGCCTTAAACCTCAACACAAACAAACAAAAGACTTAAAATTTGGTAAGAATCATCAAGTTGACTTGTAGATCAAAAATAGCTAAAATGATTCCGATCATTCGGAAATACAAGATGGCTGCCACAGTTGCCATCTTGAAAATCTATTTTGAACTTCTTCGCCTGAATAGAAAGGCCCATTAACTTGAAATTTGATAGGAAGTATCGGTTGACTTGTTGATCAAAAATAGCTAAAATCATTCTGATCAGAAATCCAAGATGGTTGCCCTAGCAGCCATGTTGAAAATCTATTTTGAACTTTTTCAGGGGTCGCACAGGCTTGAAAAGTACTTGAAAATGAAGGACAGTCTTGAAAAGTCCTTGAAAACAAAATTTGTCTTGAAAAGCCCTTGAAAACTGTCCATAGACCTTGAAAAGTACTTGAAGTTCACATTTTCTTGTATTCTGGACAATTTTAAATCTCTGTGAGAATCAAAAGTAAAGTTCCTAGAAAAACATCAGCAAGTTTCGAGCAAAGACAGAGGTGCAGGAGTGACATAATTAAAGAGGTCGAATGTGCTGGGCACGAAAACAAAGTTCGAATACACATAGGTTCGAATGATTTGTACTTGATGTTTGGATTGTCTCCCTTGCAGACTGATACTTGGCAATTTCGACAACTTTTATTACTGAAAAAGGTCAGTTCCAATAACCAGACTAAACAAAAAACGAAAATGGCGTCTGCTGTATTTTAGTGTGTGTTTTTATTGGACCCTGAATTTATTTCTGCGTAATGTAAAAGTGTGTTTATAGCAGAGAGAGTGGTAAAAACGATATCCTGGGTGAAGGAAACGAACAGTAAACATAAGGCGCACTGTCGACCATGTAATAAGGACATCAATACAAATGGGTGAAAGTGCATTGTGGTCACAGGCGCAGGGAGAGGGGCATAAGAAACAAGAAAAAGTGATGTCTCGGATATTCATAAATTACTCACAGGTTAAAACAGAAACTGCAACCACAGCTTTATACTTTTGGTTTTAAGAGAGTTCATGGCCTCTTGAGTGCAGTCATCCATATTGACCTCTATTTCACAGTCCATTAGACATG
Organism: Anodontia alba; assembly: GCA_964016985.1. Lineage (NCBI taxonomy): Eukaryota > Metazoa > Mollusca > Bivalvia > Lucinida > Lucinidae > Anodontia > Anodontia alba. Next base: position 65,341,485 of record OZ024823.1, on the reverse strand, counting down.
CTACATGTTAATATAATCATTTTGAATTTTGATTAGAATGTTTGCCTTGATCAGTTCTAGGTCAGGTTCTCAAAGTGCTATGATACTCAGGTGAGTGTTACAGGGCCATCATGTGTGGGTAGTCGGGTGGTGCGAAGGTGTCGTGTATCTTATGTCACCGGGGCGTCCAACTGATATTGGCTTACTGTTGGGCAAGGCCTGCTATCCTTGTAGCAGGTAAGGGTAGATGGGGAATGTTTTTATTTCTTCTGTTTCTTCGCTTTCATTCCTGTTCCTCTTTCTTCCCTGTCCCTCTCTTCTATCACTTTTCTCCCTTTCTCTGGGAGATGACACAAAATGACCCACAAGGGTTGACGTGTCATTAAACCCCAACACAGGGCCATCATGGCCCTCTTGTTTTTAATTTTCATTCGAAGTTAGAAACCCTTCAAACACTTCAAAAAATCGTTTTCTGTAACTGGAAATAAAAATAATTCCGTTTTTATGCCCCACCACCAAAAAAGTGGCAGGGTATTATGTTATACCCTCTGAAATTTTGAGTGTCCGTCCGTCCGTCCTTCTGTCTGTCCGTCCGTCCGTCAGCGCCCCCACCATTCGTGTGCCCGCAACTCCTACAGTTTTAGGCCAATCCTTTTCAAACTTTACAGGCGCTTTTAGGATGGTCTGAAGATATGCATATTGTTTTTTCAGAATCCTGAAATTATTTTTTATCACATTTTTTTAGCTCACCTGAGCTCTGCTCAGGATGAGCTATTGTGATCACTTTTCGTCCGTCGTCCGTCCGTCCGTCCGTCCGTCCGTCCGTCCGTGCGTCCGTCCGTCCGTGCGTCCGTCCGTTAACATTTTCAAACGACTTCTCCTCTGAAACCGCTGAGCCAATTTTGCTCAAATTTCATATGGAGCCTCCTTAGGGTGGGGGAACGAAAAATTGCTAAAATGGTCGCGGTCCGTTGACCAAGATGGCCGCCACGCCCATATATGGTAAAAACCTTTAAAAATCTTCTCCTCCAGAACCGAGAATGCCTTGGGGCTGAACCTTTGCAGGAATCATCGGGGACGGGAGGTCTACCAAAATTGCTAAAAGAATTGTCGTAAGTTGACGTTTGACCTTTTTACGGCAAGGTCAAGTTTGCTTCCCTATGCATTTGTATGGGAAAAACCTTTAAAAATCTTCTTCTCCAAAACCGAGCATGCCTTATGGCTGAATCTTTGCATATATCTTGGGGAACAGGAGAGCTACCAGAATTGCTAAAATAATGGTCGTACATTGACATTTGACCTTTTTACGCTAAGGTCAATTTTGCTTCCTTATGCATTTGTATGGGAAAAATGTTCAGAATTTCAAACAACTTCTCCTTTGGAGCCTCTGGGCCAATTTTGCTCAAATTTCATATGGAGCCTCCTTAGGGTGGGGGATCGAAAAATTGCTAAAATGGTCGCGGTCCGTTGACCAAGATGGCCGCCACGCCCATATATGGTAAAAACCTTTAAAAATCTTCTCCTCCAGAACCGAGAATGCCTTGGGGCTGAACCTTTGCAGGAATCATTGGGGACGGGAGGTCTACCAAAATTGCTAAAAGAATTGTCGTACGTTGACGTTTGACCTTTTTACGGCAAGGTCAAGTTTGCTTCCCTATGCATTTGTATTGGAAAAACCTTTAAAAATCTTCTTCTCCAAAACCGAGCATGCCTTTTGGCTGAATCTTTGCATATATCTTCGGGAACAGGAGGGCTACCAAAATTGCTAAAATAATGGTCGTACATTGACATTTGACCTTTTTACGTTAAGGTCAATTTTGCTTCCTTATGCATTTGTATAGGAAAAATGTTCAGAATTTCAAACAACTTCTCCTCTGGAGCCTTTGGGCCAATTTTGCTCAAATTTGATATGGAGCCTCCTTAGGTAGGGGGAACAAAAGATTGCTAAAATGGTCACGGTTTGTTGACCAAGATGGGCGCCATGCCCATATATGGTAAAAACCTTTATAAATCTTTTTCTCTAGAACCGAGGATGCTTTGGGGCTGAATGTTTGCATAAATCATCGGGGACAGGGGGTCTACCAAAATTGCTAAAATAATGGTCATACATCGACATTTGACCTTTTTACGGCAAGGTCAAGTTTGCTTCCTTATGCATCTGCATGGGAAAAAACATTTAAAAATCTTATTCTCTAAAACTGAGGATGGCTTGTGGCTGAATCTTTGCATATATCATCTGGAACTGGCGGTCTACCAAAGTTGCTAAAATAATTCTCATTCATTGACATTTAACCTTTTTACGGCGAGGTCAAGTTTGCTTCTGTATGCATTTGTATGGGCCCCATACACTTGTATGGAAAAAATGTTGATAATTTCAAATGGCTTTTCCTCTGAAGCCTCCGGGCCAGTGTTGCTCAAATTTCATGCGGAGCCTCCGTGGGCAGGAGAATGAAAGATTGCTAAAATGGGTATGGTCCATTGATCAAAATGGCTACCATGCCCATATATGGTAAAAACCTTTAAAAATCTTCTTCTCCATAACCAAATAAGCCCTGGGTCCTAATCTTTGCACAAATTACGGGGGACAGGACATCTACCAAAATTGCTCAAATGATGGTTCTATGTTGACATTTGACCTTTTTGCCTCCAAGGTCAAATTTGCTTCCCTATTTGTGTGGGCCATATACATTTATATTGAAAGTATCGAAGTGACTTGTAGATCAACAGTAGTTAAAATTGTTCTGATTGGAAATCTAAGATGGCCATCATCTGGTTTATATTTATAATATTTCCCTGCCACTGTGCTGTTTACATGTATAAAAATATCATGATTCTTCAGAAACCACTTAGCCAATTTCCACCAAATTTCACATTGATCCTTCTGTTGAAATGTGATTGATAGTTTATTCAAATGATCATGCTCCATTGACTGTCAGGCCCATATATTCTTCTTCAAAACTAAGAACTGCTCAAATGATGATATTTTCATTAGTTGCGATGATAGGATTGGAAAAATGTTGCATAACATCTGCATGTCTGCAGTGGCTATGTCAATCAGGTGAGCGAACCGTGGCCCGTGGGCCTCTTGTTCATTTTTAACTTAGACTTTTTTTGAGCCCTAATACTACAGAAATGTATAGGGAGTATGTACCTTGTACATGCAACTCCTCCTACAGTTTTAGGCTAATCCTTTTGAAACTTTACAGGCATTTTTAGGATGGTCTGAAGATATGCATATTGTTTTTTCAGAATCCTGAAATTATTTTTTATTACATTTTTTGCATTTTTAACTTAGACTTTTTTCGAGCCCTAATACTACAGAAATGTATAGGGAGTATGTACCTTGTACGCGCAACTCCTCCTACAGTTTCAGGCCGATCCTTTTGAAACTTTACACACACTTTTAGGATGGTCTGAAGATATGCATATTGTTTTTTTCAGAATCCTGAAATTATTTTTTATCACTTTTTATTGCATTTTTAACTTAGACTTTTTTGTGTTATTTTGTCACTTGCTTGATACATTGCAGTGGCGGGGCATGGTGCATGGCTTGCAGGTTTATTTCAATGGATGTAAACACCTGATAGCCACGTGATTATAAGGTCCGACCAGTCAGCTCCGAAGGTACTATGCGCCTTGCCTATAATGGGGTCTGGCACCCGAACCATCGCATAGTAACGGGACTGAACATGATCGCTTTAGTCGGTGTCAACAGATTACAGAGTGTCAAAATGGCTGTGACAAGCCAACAGTGGTCTTCGAGCATATGCACTCAGCAAAGATTCAAATCACCCGGCTTACGAACTCAGATTGAATGCAGCCTTATTATTTATCCTATAATACTGGCTAGTCCATAAGTGGTCAAAATAGTCCCAGTCAGGTTATCTGGCAGACATTAATTAACTTGTGCAGAGTAGGCTGCAACAAGTAATATAAAACCCAGATGTGCATAATTGCTGATAAGAGGTTCAAGATAGATTTTTAGTCTCTAAGGCATAGACACATCATGGCTAATGAAACTTTATACACGCATCCGCCATGATGCACCCTGCCCACTGCCATTGACTGTTACTGACAATGGGATAAACATGTGGTCATTTCAGTGTTTTCCTTATCTAGAACTATGACTAACGAAGGCGAGGAGTGGCAGTCTATTCATAGTGCATGCCAAAACTGTCTGTACAATTTAACATGATAATAAGATAAAAGCAAACATGATAATAAGATGGTTTTTCTCACAAAGCTGGTTTTTCTCACAAAGCAGGTTCCCATGACATGTCATGTGACTTTACCATTACAATCATGAGTTTTCTTCCTGCACGAATGAGTGAAAATGTAACCTTTTGCATATGTGAACAGTCCTGAACTGTACCAGCACATCTGTGAAATTATATCTGGCTGACAGGAACAATCATTTTTGTGGACAAGGTTGATATCTCACAAAAATGATAAGGTACCATGTTGCTTGTCACTGCTAGTACTAAAAACAGTGCTCACAATCACCTGGGGGAGGGGGGGGGGGTGGGGGGGTGGGGGTATGGAGCACCAATAGTATTAAAAAAAAAAAACATTCACGTTCAGCGGGAGGAGGAGGGGGGTCAACATGAAGTATGCGACACGTAGCATGACATTGTGTTTGCGTTAGTCGTTTTGTTAGTCATAGCTGTATCTAGAAATGAGAGAGAAGTGTTAAAAAAAAAAAATGCTCTGTCACGGAAATTACCAAAACCCAAGATACATACACGTATCTGGAAATGGAAAACATCGGACCGAGCAGTGATTGTCAGTTTCTGGAGCGCTGGTTGGCACTGTTACTCAAGCCTGACTTTCAAGACTTATGGTAAATATGGTTCTTATCTAGATCCCTTGACCATTTAGACGCCAGTGTACCTTTGAATGTAACATTTGGCTGAGTTGAGATTTCTCCGTATGACTGGCACTGAGTATTAATCTTCCTGAACTGACAGAAACACTTTTAAATATTCTGAAGCAGGGATCCTATAGAAGTGCAGAACAAATGTAAAAAAAAATCTAAAAGTCATAAAACCTCATTCACCAACACTCCAGCCTCGGTGGCCTACTTGGATGCGCCGTCCGACTGGAGACCAGGAGGTCGTGGGTTCAGCCCCCACTGAGGTCGGCAACATTCTTTCGTGGAGATTGATCATGAAATATTTTCTACGGTCATTCTCTCCCTTCCGCTGATTCAAGAAGGGCAGTTGTCAGTTTCTGGCGAAAGAATGTGCACAATACTGGTTAACCGCTTAGAGGACTTAAGCCTGCCCAGTAAATGTGTGATTAGGTAAACTGACCGCGCTCGACATGACCCTATTGGGTTGACTGGGCCGTAAAAACTCAACACACAAAAAAAACAACCAACACTCCAGTAAACTGCTCGTAATCAGTGTGCAATTTTTAGATGTGTATGTATTGCCAGGTATGTGTTTTAAATCCATTACTGCACCTTGGAACACATGGCCTGTAGATAGTACATGAAGATGTGAGTGGGTCATGAGAAAACATCTCTGCTAGTGGAGAACAGGGAAGGTTCAGACCAACATGTGCATTCTCACAGTCTGGTGAGCATCTTTACTGTTCACACAGAGAGATCTCGGGACAGATTTTCTATCTACCCCTCACATCCATGATAGATTCTTATAGTCAGAATAAGTGTATAAACAGAGAACAAGAAAACCTTAAAGCCAGTGTGTAGATAAATGTTAACACTAAAGGCACCAATCACAGCAGCAGCAGATGATATTCTCTGGGTTTTTCTTTTTCAGAAAAAAATAAGGGTTGACATTCCATGCCAGTGGTCTCTTAGCAGATTTTTCTCTGAAAAATAAATAAAAAATGAGAATGTCTGCTATGGTTTGCATGGTTAAGAACTCTCATAGCTTCAGATAAGAGGGGGTATCCACATATTTTTCTTATTTCTCTACAAAAACATAGGTTGTGGTACTGGGCAGGTGGCTTCTAATGAGTACCCACAACATATGTTTTTGTGGAGAAGTAAGAAAAACAAGTACTTATCGTTTGGAAAAAGTGCATTTGACTGTGTAAGGTATTTTTTCATGTGGTAGAAGACCTCACATACTTCTTAGGATTTACCTTTTGTTTCAGCAGATGAAACAGAAAACTTGATCTTTTCATGTATATTATATTCTGTCTTGAGATACCTTGTATAATAGTGCTCTTACATGTAATGATTTACAAGTACTTTAGTGTCAGAAAATGTTTGGCTGGGAAGACCTACACATTTTCCGCCTTCAAAATAATCTTTTGATCATTTTACTCAAAAGTTACTGTTTTTGTGCATTTTGTAGTGTGTGGGGAGAGTGAAGAAAAAAAAAATGATAGTGAATTTGTCCATCCATGCGGCTGGCCTCGGTGGCACAGTCGGGACAGACAGGCCTGGACAAACAGTGTAGACCCAGATAGGACAGTGCAGAATGTGGCATCTGATAAAGGTCTACACTGTTTACATTTAATACCATAAACAGTGTGGTTAGGTAAACTGACCATGCTCAACATGACCTCATTGGGTTAACTGGGCCATAAAACCTCAACACAAAGAAATTTTCAAATGTTTAAAATGAAAATGAAACCCCAGTGACTGTGTACTGCAGGTTATTTTCATTTTGAAATTTGAAATGTCATGTTTAGCTAACCTGAGCATAAGGTGCTCAAGGTGAGCTATTGCCCATCATCCGTCATCCATCATTCTTCATCAACAATTTCTTCAAATGACATCTCCTCCTAAACCACTTTGCCAATTTCAAAATAATTTCACAAAAATTGCTAAAATGGTTGGGCTTGGCTGAAAAAGATGGCTGCCAGAGCTAAAAATAGAAAAAAAAACTTTAAATGACAGCTCCTCCTACGCCAGTGGCATGATTTCAAAATAAATTCACAGAATTTGTCCTCTTAAGCCCCTTTACAAAAATTTTTAAATTGGTCCTGTTTGGCTGAACAAAATAAAAATAGAAAAATCTTTAAACGACATCTCCCTAGCCAGAGGTCCAATTTCAAAATAATTTCACAGAGATGTTCCTCATGCCTATTTACAAAAATTGCTAAAATGGTTCCACTCCATTGAACAAGATGGCTGCTAGAGCTAAAAATAGAAAAATCTTAAAACAACATCTCCTCCTAGACCAGTTGCCCGCTTACAAAATAATTTCACAGGAATGGTCTTCTTATGCCCCTTTACCAAAATTGCTTAACCTTTAGCAGTCTGAAGGCGTCGCCCATGGAAAATGTAGCTGGTGCTGCTGCAGGCGAGTACGATCGCCGAAATAATTCCTGCTGAAATAATTCCTGCTGCATTCCACTGAAGGTGACTCCGATCGCCCAAAAATACCACTTCAAATTAATGGCGTCTCTTGCCGATTTGTTGCCCTTGGGAAATCCCGTTTGCACATCGCACACATGCATAGAGAATTATTTCCACTTTCACTTTGGAGTTTCCAGAAATTCATCAAAATTTCATTGATTTTTTCCGGTTTTTAGCTCACCTGAGCACGAAGTGCTCATTGTGAGATATTGTGGTCAATCAATGTCCGTCGTCCGTCGTGCGGCATCAACAATTGCTTTAAAAGCCTACTCCTCCTACACCCCTGGGCCAATTGACTAGAAACTTAGTAGGAAGCATCTTGGTGAAATTGACACGGTAGGAAGCAACAGGGTGACTTGTAGATAAAAAATAGCTAAAATGGTTTTGATCCGAAATCCAAGATGGCCACCATGGCGGCCATCTTGAAAATCTATTTTTCGCTTCTTTTGAACCGAAAGGCTTATTGACTTGAAACTTGGTAGGAAGCATCGGGGTGACTTGTAGATCCAAAAAACTTGTCCCTATTGGAAATCTAAGATGGCCGCCATGGCGGCCATTTTGAAAACTTGTTTTTCGCTTCTTCTCCTGAACCCAAAGACCAATTGACTAGAAACTTAGTAGGAAGCACCGGGGTTACTTGATGATCCTAGGATGACCTTTGACCTTTTTACCACATGGTCAAATTTCTATCCTCGTTGCTGTAGCAATACTGGAAATTTGTTGTATGGCATCTTCAGATATGCAATTGCTGTTTTACTCAGGTGAGCGAATCATGGCCCATGGGCCTCTTGTTACATTTTACTTATCAGTGTAGTCATTTGTCTTAAATTTAGTTTGCTGCTTTCTGAAGGGAGATCCTTTAGGATTCATTAACCTTAGGCACTCATGGCAGGGAATAAATTGAAGGTAGTTTTTAGCTCACCTGAGCTCTGCTCAGGATGAGCTATTGTGATCACTTTTCGTCCGTCGTCCGTCCGTCCGTCCGTCAGTCCGTCCGTCAGTCTGTTAACATTTTCAAACGACTTCTTCTCTGAAGCCGCTGAGCCAATTTTGCTCAAATTTCATATGGAGCCTCCTTAGGGTGGGGGAACGAAAGATTGCTAAAATGGTCGCGGTCCATCGACTAAGATGGCCGCCATGCCCATATATGGTAAAAACCTTTAGAAATCTTCTTCTCCATAACCGAGGATGCCTTGGGGCTGAATCTTTGCATGAATCATCGGGGACGGGAGGTCAACCAAAGTTGCTAAAAGAATTGTCGTACGTTGACGTTTGACCTTTTTACGGCAAGGTCAAGTTCGCTTCCCTATGCATTTATATGAGCTCTATACATTTGAATGGGAAAATTGTTAAGAGTTTCAAACGACTTCTCCTCTGAAGCCTCTGAGCTAATTTTGTTCAAATTTCATATGGAGCCACCTTAGGGTGGGGAAACAAAAGATTGCTAAAATTGTCGCGGTCCGTTGACCAAGATGGCCACCATGCCCATATATGGTAAAAACCTTTAAAAATCTTCTTCTCCATAACCGAGGATGCCTTGGGGCTGAATCTTTGCACGAATCATCGGGGACAAGAGGTCAACCAAAGTTGCTAAAAGAATTATCGTACGTTGACGTTTGACCTTTTTACGGCAAGGTCAAGTTCGCTTCCCTATGCATTTGTATGAGCTCTATACATTTGAATGGGAAAATTGTTAAGAGTTTCAAACGACTTCTCCTCTGAAGCCTCTGAGCTAATTTTGTTCAAATTTCATATGGAGCCACCTTAGGGTGGGGAAACAAAAGATTCCTAAAATTGTCATGGTCCGTTGACCAAGATGGCCGCCATGCCCATATATGGTAAAAACCTTTAAAAATCTTCTTCTCCAGAACCGAGAATGCCTTGGGGCTGAATCTTTGCACAAATCATCGGGAAGGAGAGGTCTACCAAAGTTGCCAAAAGAATTGTCGTACGTTGACATTTGACCTTTTTACAGCAGGATCAAGTTTGCTTCCCTATGCATTTGTATGAGCCCCATACATTTGAATAGGAAAATTGTTGAGAATTTTAAATTTCTTCTTCTCTGAAGCCACTGAGCCAAATTTGCTCAAATTTCATATTGTGCCTTCTTAAGTCAGGGGAACGAAAGATTGCTAAAATGGTCGCGGTAGGTCGACCAAGATGGCCACCATGCCCATATATGGTAAGACCCTTTAAAAATCTTCTTCTTCAGAACTGAGGATGCCTTGGGGCTAAATCTGTGCACAAATCATCAGGGACAGGAGATCTACCAAAATTGCTGAAAAGATTATCGTACGTTGACATTTGACCTTTTTACGGCAAGGTCAAGTTTGCTTCCCTATGCATTTGTATGAGCCCCATAACATTTATATGGGAAAATTGTTGAGAATTTGACGACTTCTCTGAAGCCACCGAGCCAAATTTGCTCAGATTTTTAGTTCACCTGAGCATGAAGTGCGCATGGTGAGCTATTGTGGTCAGTCAATGTCCGTCGTCCATCATGGGTCATGCGGCGTGAACAATTGCTTTAAAGGCCTACTCTTCCTACACCCCAGGGCCAATTGACTCGATACTTGGTAGGAAGCATCAGGGTGAAATGTAGATAAAAAAATAGCTAAAATCGTTCTGATCGGAAATCCAAGATGGCCGCCATGGCCGCCATCTTAAAAATCTTTTTCGCTTCTTCTCCTGAACCGAAAGGCCAATTGACTCCAAACTTGCTAGGAAGCATCAGGGTGACTTGTAGATCAAATATAGCTAAAATCGTGTCGGTCCAAATTCCAAGATGGCCACCATGGCAGCCATCTTGAAAATCTATTTTTCTCCGAAACCCAAAAGCCAGTTGACTCCAAACTGGTTAGGAAGCATTGGGGTGACTTATAAATCAAAAATAGCTAAAATTGTGCTGATTAGAAATCCAAGATGGCCACCATGGCAGCCATCTTGAAAAGCTATTTTTCGCTTCTTCTCCTGAACCGAAAGGCCAATTGACTCCAAACTTGCTAGGAAGCATCGGGATGACTTGTACATAAAAAATAGCTCAAATCATGCCAATTGGAAATCCAAGATGGCCTCCATGACAGCCATCTTGAAAATCTATTTTTCGCTTCTTCTCTTAAACCTAAAAGTCAATTGACTTGAAACTTAGTAGGAAGCATCAGGGTGACTTGTAGATCAGAAAATAGCTATAATCATTCCGATCGGAAATCCAAGATGGCAGCCATCTTGAAAATCTATTTTTTGCTTCTTCTACTGCACCGAAATGCCAGTTGACTCAAAAGTTGGTAGGAGGCATTGGGGGTGACTTATTTTACTTGTAACGTTTTGAAAATTTCAGCATTTTAACCTTGTAAGCAAGATATTTCAAAAACTGTTTAAGCCATTGCCTTGTCATAAGAGTATTGGAAAAATGTTGCATGCCATCTGCATATCTGCAGTGGCGGTTTCACTCAGGTGAGCGAGTTGTGGCCCGTGGGCCTCTTGTCTTATTTTTCCCAGAAAGTAGCTTGTGAAAGAATGTGCACAAGTACTGGTTAACTACTTAGAGGACTAAGCCTGCCTAGGTAAACTGACCGGCTCGATAGGGCCTTAAATTAATAGTATTGACTGGGCTGTTAACCTTCAAACCAAACAAAATCCCAGAAAGTGGGGTTGGACATCTCATGAACTATCTCCTTAAGAGACAGTGCCCATTTGCTTATTTGCTGGAAAAAGAACAACAGCAGCAACATACATGTATTTTGATTTGTTATTTGCTAAAAATTTTACCAAGCATGCAAAGCATTAAAGTAAAGCCTTGTCATTTGGAGAAAGTGTCATTTATTTTATTTTTGTTACTTGCTTTTTTCAGGTGGGGACAATGTACATCTCAAGATCTTAGTACCCAGTATAGCAGCTGGGGCTATTATAGGAAAAGGGGGAGAAACTATAGCACAAGTACAAAAGGAAGCTGGAGCCCGTGTAAAAATGTCCAAAGCTAATGACTTTTACCCTGGTAAGTAATGCTTGAAGTACGAGAGAACATAGATTAGGGCAGTAACCACATATAATGCAAATGGCATTTTCCTGAAGGTGACATTCTCTGTGCTAATTTAATTGGGGCTGTGCCAAGTGAAATGGTATTTTTGAGCATAGGTGGACAGGAAAGGATTAGATTTAGGCCTTCATGAAGGTTAAAAAAAAGCTCTTGATATGTAGCTGATCATCCTGATACCAGTGGAGAGCAAAACCCTTAATGGGACAGTGTGGCAGTACAGGATGATCTGAATCTTCTCATTCCATGTGTGCTCAAAGATGCATTTTCAGTTACTATGGCTTATTAGAAGTGCTCATGGTGAGCTGTTGTGGTCAGTCAATGTCCGTCGTCCGTCGTGCGTTATGCGGCGTCAACAATTACTTTAAAAGCCTACTCTTCCTACACCCCTGGGCCAATTGACTCCAAACTTGATAAGAAGCATCGGGGTGACTTGTAGATCAAAAATAGCTAAAATTGTTCCGATCGGAAATCCAAGATGGCCGCCATGGCCGCCGTCTTGAAAATCTATTTTTCACTTCTTAAAATCTATTTTTCACTTCTTCTCCTAAACCCAAAAGCCAGTTGACTCCAAACCTGGTAGGTTTGGTTCTTGGAATCAAACCAGCTTATAACAAAATATCAAGCTGGATTCAGAAAAAATAACTGTACAAACGATCATTTGATTCGTTTGGAATCTTTTATTCGTGATGCCTTTGTTAAAAAAGAACATGTAGTAGCTGTATTTTTTGACCTTGAAAAGGCTTACGATACTACTTGGAAACATGGCATCATGAAAGATTTACATAAATTAGGCCTTAAAGGCCGATTACCACTTTTTATTCAAAACTTTTTATCAGATCGAACATTTAATGTTCGAATAGGTAATACGTTATCGGACATATTTAAACAAGAACAAGGTGTACCACAGGGAAGCATTTTATCACCTACCTTGTTTGGCATTAAAATTAACGATATTGTTAAATGTGTGAAAGACCTTGATTGTTCACTTTTTGTTGACGATTTTGGAATATTTATTAGATCGAAAAATATGGAAACCATTGAATTCAAACTACAACGATGTTTAAACAATATAGAAGATTGGGCAACAGAAAATGGTTTCAAATTTTCAAAAACAAAAACTCAGTGCGTTCATTTTTGTCAGATACGTCAGCTACATTTAGATCCTCATCTCACCATATACGGTAGTCCCATTCCAGTCGTCAGTGAAGCAAAATTCCTGGGTCTTTTGTTCGATAACAAATTATCTTTTATACCACACATCAAAGCTTTAAAAGCTAAATGTTTAAAAGCTCTTGATATTCTTAAAGTTCTCTCCAGTTCCGACTGGGGAGGAGATCGTACTGTTCTTTTAAATCTTTATAGATCTTTAATTAGATCTAAATTGGATTATGGATCCATAGTTTATGGATCCGCAAGAAAATCTTATTTGAAATCTTTGGATACTATTCATCACCAAGGTTTACGTCTGGCTCTAGGGGCTTTTCGTACTTCCCCCGTCCAAAGTTTATACGCTGAATCAAATGAACCATCATTGTATATAAGGAGAGAGAAATTGTCTCTTCAATATGTTACTAAATTAGCCGCAAATCCACGTAATTCAGCTCATGATTGTGTTTTTAACCCGAAATATGAAAGATTTTACAATAATAAACCAACAGCTATTAAACCCCTTGGCCTGAGAATACAACCATTACTTGAAGAGGCCAATATTAATATTAAAAATGTTCAGCATTTTTCTTTTCCATCAAAAGAGCCATGGACGTTAAACCCGCCAAAGATTATATTAGACCCTCATAAAAATAAAAAAAAACAGAAGTTGAGTCGCATATTTTTAAAAATGAATTTTTAGAAATCAAATCAAATTATAAACATTACCTGTCAATTTATACAGATGGTTCGAAACAAGATGAGAAAGTTGCTTGTTCTGTTATTAGTCCAAATTTTACTGACAGTATCAGATTACCTGATAATAGCTCCATTTTTACCGCCGAAGCCAAGGCAATTGATATTGCACTTTACCATATCAGAGATCAGCCTGAAAAACAGTTCATCATTTATTCAGATTCTCTTTCTGTATTAAAATCCCTTAAAGATTTACACCATAGGAACCCATTAATTCAGCAAATTCTTAAAAAATATTATTATCTTTCCGCTGCAAAGGAAATTGTATTTTGTTGGCTTCCCAGCCACGTTAATATTCGTGGAAATGAATTAGCAGATTCAGAAGCCAAATCTGCATTATCCTTAGTAATAACCAATTTCAAAATTCCTCACTCTGACTTTAAATCAAACGTCTGTCAATACATCAACAACAAATGTCAGTCTGTTTGGGAAACACAAACTTATAATAAATTAAATGAAATCAAACCAAATTTTAACAGCAAATGCACATTCTCTAATCTCAGCAGAAAAGAACAAACAAAAATCACGAAATGTAGACTTGGACACACTAGAATTACTCATTCTTATATTTTAAACAATGAACAAGCTCCATTCTGCATTCCTTGCAACGAACCTTTTACAGTCAAATATTTTCTTATTTCTTGTGCAGAATTTAATTATATTCACACAAAGTATTTTAATGTAAAAACTATAAAGGAACTTTTTAATGATATACCAACGAAGAAAATACTCGACTTTCTTAAAGAGATCGGACTTTTTAATAAAATATAACCAGTATTTCTAATAAGTCATTGATACTTTATCCTTTTAAAATGAACACATCAATCCTAGATATTTTTAATATTCTCATTAAATAAAATCCTCATATAATATAAAAATTATTAGACGCTATATGCCCTTTTAGGGTTGAGCGTCTATAAATAAAATATCCATCCATCCATCCATCCATCCAAACCTGGTAGGAAGCATTGGGGTGACTTATAGATCAAAAATAACTAAAATCGTTTTGATCGGAAATCCAAGATGGCCTCCATGGCGGCCATCTTGAAAATCTATTTTTCACTTCTCCTAAACCCAAAGGCCAGTTGACTCCAAACTTGGTAGGAAGCATTGAGGTGACTTATAGATCAAAACTAGCTAAAATTGTCCCGATCGGAAAATCTGTTTTTCGCTTCTTCTTCTGAACTGAACGACCAGTTGACTCGAAACTTGGCAGGAAGCATTCGTATGACTTGTAGATAAAAAATAGCTAAAATCGTCCCGATCGGAAATCCAAGATGTCTGCCATGGCGGGCATCTTGAAAATCTATTTTTCGTTTCTTCTCCTGAATCAAAAGGCTTATTGACTTTAAACTTGGTAGGAAGCATCGGGGTGACTTATAGATCAGAAACAGCTAAAATCGTCCCTATTGAAAATCCAAGATGGCCGCCATGGCCACCATCTTGTTTTTAGCTCAACTGAGCACGAAGTACTCATGGTGAGCTATTGTGGTCAGTCAATGTTCGTCGTCTGTCGTGCGTCATCAACAATTGCTTTAAAAGCCTACTCCTCCTACACCCCTGGGCCAATTGACTCCAAACTTGCTAGGAAGCACCAGGGTGACTTGTAGATCAAAAATAGCTAAAATCGTACCGATCGGAAATCCAAGATGGCCGCCATGGCCGCCATCTTGAAAATCTATTTTTCGCATCTTCTCCTGAAGCGAAAGGTCAGTTGACTCCAAACTTGCTAGGAAGCATCAGGGTAACTTGTAGATCAAAAATAGCTAAAATCGTGCCGATCGGAAATCCAAGATGGCCGCCGTCTTGAAAATCTATTTTTCGCATCTTCTCCTGAACCGAAAGGCCAATTGACTCCAAACTTGCTAGGAAGCATCAGGGTGACTTGTAGATCAAAAGTAGCTAAAATCGTGCCGATCCGAAATCGAAGATGGCCGCCATGGCCGCCATCTTGAAAATCTATTTTTCGCTTCTATTCCTGAACCGAAAGGCCAATTGACTGCAAACTTGCTTGGAAGCATCAGGGTGACTTGTAGATCAAAAATAGCTAAAATCGTGCAGGTCGGAAATCCAAGATGGCTGCCATGGCCGCCATCTTGAAAATATATTTTTCGCTTCTTCTCCTGAACCGAAAGGCCAATTGATTCCAAACTGCTAGGAAGCATCAGGGAGACTTCTAGATCAAAAGTAGCTAAAATCGTGCCAAGCAGAAATCCAAGATGGCCGCCATGGCCGCCATCTTGAAAATCTATTTTTCGCTTCTCCTGAACCGAAAGGCCAATTGACTCCAAACTTGCTGGGAAGTAAGGGGTGACTTGTAGATCAAAAATAGCTAAAATCGTGCCGATCTGCAATCCAAGATGGCCATCATGGCAGCCATCTTGAAAATCTATTTTTTGCTTCTACTCCTAAACCCAAAAGCCAACTGACTCCAAACTTGGTAGGAAGCATTGGGGCGACTTATAGATCAAAAATAGCTAAAATCGTGCCTATCGGAAATCCAAGATGGCCGCCAGGGAGGCCATCTTGAAAATCTATTTTTCGCTTCTTCTCCTGAACCGAAAGGCAAGTTGACTCCAAACTTGCTAGGAAGCATTAGGGTAACTTGTAGATAAAAAATAGCTAAAATCATGCCGAGGGATGGGCGCCATGGCAGCTATCTTGAAAATCTATTTTTCTCTTCTTCTCCTGAACCGAAAGACCATTTGACTCGACACTTGGTAGGAAGCATTTGGGTGACTTGTAGATCAAAAATAGCTAAAATCATGCTGATCGTAAATCCAAGATGGCCGCCATGGTGGCTATCTTGAAAATCTGTTTTTCGCTTCTTCTCCTAAACCCAAAAGTCAATTGACATGAAACTTAGTAGGAAGCATTTGGGTGACTTGTAGATCAAAAATAGCTAAAATTGTTCTGATGGCCACCATGACCGCGATCTTGTAAATCTATATTTAGCTTCTTCTCCTGCACCAAAAGGCCAATTGACTCCAAACTTGGTAGGAGACATTGGGGTGACTTGTAGATAAAAAATAGCTAAAATCGTGCTAATCGGATATCCAAGATGGCCGCCATGGCAGCCATCTTGAAAATCTATTTTTCGCTTCTTCTCCTGAACCGAAAGACCAGTTGACTCGAAAATTGGTAGGAAGTATTGGGATGACTCGTAGATCAAAAAATAGCTAAAATCGTGCTGATCGTAAATCCAAGCTGGCCGCCATTTAGAGTTTGTTCAAATGATCACGCTCCATTGACTGGCATGCCATATATATTCTTCTTCAAAATTAAGAACTGCTTAAAAATGATGATCTTTTCAATAGTTGCGATGACAGGATTGGAAAAATGTTGCATAACATCTGCATATCTGCAGTGGCTATGTCACTCAGGTGAGCGACCCTTGGCCCGTTGACTCGAGACTTGGCAGGAAGCATTCGTATGACTTGTAGATCAAAAATAGCTAAAATCGTCCTGATCAGAAATCCAAGATGTCTGCCATGGCGGGCATCTTGAAAATCTATTTTTCGCTTCTTCTCCTGAATCAAAAGGCTTATTGACTTTAAACTTGGTAGGAAGCATCGGGGTGACTTGTAGATCAAAAATAGGTAAAATCGTTCCGATCGGAAATCCAAGATGGCCACCATGGCCGCCATCTTGAAAATCTATTTTTCGCTTCTTCTCCTGAACCGAAAGGCCAATTGACTCCAAACTTGCTAGGAAGCATCAGGGTGACTTGTAGATCAGAAATAGCTAAAATCGTGCCGATCGGAAATCCAAGATGGCCGCCGTGGCCGCTATCTTGAAAATCTATTTTTCGCTTCTTCTCCTGAACCGAAATGCCAATTGACTCCAAACTTGCTAGGAAGCATCAGGGTGACTTGTAGATCAAAAATAGCTAAAATCGTGCCGATCAGAAATCCAGGATGGCTGCCATGGCAGCCATCTTGAAAATCTATTTTTCGCTTCTTCTCCTGAACCGAAAGGCCAATTGACTCCAAACTTGCTAGGAAGCATCAGGGTGACTTGTCGATCAAAAGTAACTAAAAATCGTGCCGATCATAAATCCAAGATGGCCTCCATGGCAGCCATCTTGAAAATCTATTTTTCGCTTCTTCTCCTGAACTGAAAGGCCAATTGACTCAAAATCTGCTAGGATGCATCAGAGTGACTTGTAGATCAAAAATAGCTAAAATCGTTCCGATCGGAAATCCAAGATGGCCACCATGGCCGCCATCTTGAAGATCTATTTTTCGCTTCTACTCCTAAACCCAAAAACCAATTGACTCCAAACTTGGTAGGAAGCATTGGGGTGACTTATAGATCAAAAATAGCTAAATTCGTGCCTATCCGAAATCCAAGATGGCCACCCTGGCAGCCATCTTGAAAATCTATTTTTCGCTTCTACTCCTAAACCCAAAAGCCAATTGACTCCAAACTTGGTAGGAAGCATCGGGGTGACTTGTAGATCAAAAATAGCTAAAATCATGCCGATCGTAAAACCAGGATGTGCGCCATGGCTGCCATATTGAAAATCTATTATTCGCTTCTTCTCCTGAACTGAAAGGCCAGTTGACTCGAAACTTGGTAGGAAGCATTTGGGTGACTTGTAGATCAAAAATAGCTAAAATCATGCCGATCGTAAATCCAAGGTGGCTGCCATTGCGGCTATCTTGAAAATCTATTTTTCGCTTCTTCTCCTAAACCCAAAAGTCACTTAACTCGAAACTTGGTAAAAAGCATCAGGGTGACTTGTAGATCAAATATAGCTAAAATTGTTCTGATCCGAAATCCCAGATGGCCACCATGGCCGCCATCTTGAAAATCTATATTTAGCTTCTTCTCCTGCACCGAAAGGCCAATTGACTCCAAACTTGGTAGGAGACATTGGGGTGACTTGTAGATCAAAAATAGCTAAAATCGTGCCAATCGGATATCCAAGATGGCCGCCATAGCAGCCATCTTGAAAATCTATTTTCGCTTCTCCTGAACCGAAAGGCCAGTTGACTCAAAACTTGGTAGGAAGCATCAGGGTGGCTTGTAGATCAAAAATAGCTAAAATCGTGCCGATCAGAAATCCAAGCTGGCTGCCATTTAGAGTTTGTTCAAAATTTATGATCACGCTCAATTGACTGGCATGCCATATATATTCTTCTTCAAAATTAAGAACTGTTTAAATGATGATCTTTCATTAGTTGCGATGACAGGATTGGAAAAATGTTGCATAACATCTGCATATCTGCAGTGGCTATGTCACTCAGGTGAGCGACCCGTGGCCCGTGGGCCTCTTGTTTTATTTACTCCAGGTAGATAATTTTCTTTTTTCTCCATGAAAACATATATTGTGGGTATTCAATACAAATGTCTCTACGAGGTGCTTCTAATGAGTACCCAGAAACCATTATTATGCCCCGACCAATAGGTTCAGGGGATATAGCGATCAGCATGGCTTCCGTCCGTCCGTCGGTAGAGGCATCCTTGTGCGCTCCATAACTTTGATACCCTTAAATATATTTTGATAATATTTGGTAGAATGAAGAGGAGGACCAGTAGGCATGTCGTGAGCAGGACAGACAACTCTTACTATCTTCATTATGTAGTTATCTCCCCTGAAGCCAAAATCTTGTGCAGGTCATAACTCCCGTACTGTTTGAGATAATTTGATAATATTTGGTAGGGATGAAGAGGAGGACCAGGAGGCATGTCCCGTGCAAGAGAGACAACTCTCACTTTCTTCTTTATGTAAGAGTTAACTTCCCTGAAGCAGAAATCCATAGACCATCCTTGTGAGCTCCATAACTTTGATACCCTTAGGCATATTTTGATAATATTTGGTAGGAATGAAGAAGAGGACCAATAGGCCTGTTGTGTGCAAGAGAGACAACTCTCTATTTCTTCATTATGTAGTTATCTCCCCTAAAGCAGAAATCTTGTGCAGGTCATAACTCCCATACCTTTTGAGATAATACTCTTACTATCTTCATTATGTAGTTAGCTCCCCTGAAGCCAAAATCTTGTGCAGGTCATAACTCCCGTACAGTTTGAGATAATTTGATAATATTTGGTAGGCATGAAGAGGAGGACCAGTAAGCGTGTCACATGCAAGAGAGACAACTCTCATTTTCTTCGTTATGTAGTTAACTCCCCTGAATCAGAAATCCATAGACGCATCCTTGTGCGCTCCAAAACTTTGATACCCTTAGATATATTTTGATAATATTTAATAGGAATGAAGAGGAGGACCAGTAGGCATATCACATGCAAGAGAGACAACTCTTAGTTTATTCGTTATGTAGTTATCCCCCCTGAAGCAGAAATACATTAACCATCCTTGTGCGCTCCATAACTTTGATACCCTTAGACGTGTTTTGATAATATTTGGTAGGAATGAAGAGGACGACCAGTAGGCGTGTCGCATGCAAAAGAGACAAGGGAGACAACTCTCACTTCTTTCATTATGTAGTTAACTCCCCTGAAGCCAAAATCTTGTGCAGATCGTAACTCCCATACTGTTCGAGATAATTTGATAATATTTGGAGAGGAGGACCAGTAGGCATGCCACGTGCAAGAGAGACAACACTCACTTTCCTCGTTATGTAGTTATCTCTCTGAAGCAGAAATCTGTTGACCATCCTTGTGTGTTTCATAACTTTGATAACCATAGGCATATTTTGATAATATTTGGTAGGAATGAAGAGGAGGACCAGTAGGCATTTAGCATGCAAGAGAGACTGACTTTCTCATTATGTAGTTATCTCCCCTAAAGCAGAAAACTTGTGCAGGTCATAACTCCCATACTGTTTGAGATAATTTGATAATATTTGGTAGGGATAAAGAGGAGGACCAATAGGCATGTCACATGCAAGAGAGACAATTCTCACTTTCTTAGTTTTCTAATTATCTCCCCTGAAGCAGAAATTTAGTGCAGGCCATAACTCCCATACTATTTCAGATAGTTTGATAATATATGGTAGGGACATATATCAGGCCAACATGCTGAACACGAGCTCTTATCTTTTTGTACCCGACCGACCCCACTTTCTCAGGCACGAAGTGGGGTGCAATAAAATGCATACCCGACCTATTTCCAGCTGTGAAAATGGTCTGATTTTACGATAAGCATTGGCCTAGAGAAGAAACGTTGCATAAGCAGATATATGAACCACATTAAAATATGCAATTTTTGCTTTTTTTGCGCACAAAAATATTTTCGATTGAAAAATATTATAAAAAAACAAAATGTTAAAAGGATTCAGTTTCTGAATCGTCTTTTTACATCAAGTATTAAGAAATCTGTCAATTTGATCAAACACAAAAAATGGTCTAATTCATTAATTTTGGTATTTATAAAACACAATCATAAAATCGGATCCCGTTGGCGTCGGCTTTGGCTTGTCCGCTCTGTAACTTGAATACCCTTTGGAATATTTTGATGATACTTGGTAGATCAGGACAAGATGACATGTCGCATACAAGATTGACAACTCTGACTTTCTTACTTTTGGAGTTATCACCCTTTGTTTTATTTGAAAAAGATTTCCTGTCCGCTCTGTAACTCGAATACCCTTTAGATTATTTTGATGGGCTTTGGTAGAAATGTAGAACAGAACCAGACGACATGTCACGTTCAAGAGGGACAACCCTGCCTTTCTTACTTTTGGCGTTATCTCCCTTTGTTATATTTGACAGTGATAATCAATTGATTTCATGTCCGCTCTGTAAGTCAAAGACCCTTTGGAATATTTTTATGATACTTGGTAGAAATGTAGAACAGGACCAGACGACGTGTTGCGTACAAGAATGACAACTCTGCCTTTCTTACTTTTGGCATTATCTCCCTTTGTTATGAAAAAAATCTTGTCAGAAACCACTGGACCAATTTCAATATAATTTTGCAGAAATGTTCCTTTGGTGATCCTCTACCAAGATTTTTCAAGCCATTTGGATTTGTCAAAAAACATGGCCACCAGGGGGCGTGGCTTATTTCCCCTATATGTCTACATAGAAAACTTTAAAAATCTTCTTGTCAGAAACGACTGGACCGATTTCAATATAATTTTGCAGAAATGTTCCTTTGGTGATCCTCTACCAAGATTGTTCAAACCATCATGGTTCGTAAAAAAAACATGGCCACCTGGGGGCGGGGCTTATTTTCCCTATATCTCTATATAGAAAACTTTAAAAATCTTCTTGTCACAAATGACTGGACCAATTTCAATATGGCAGAAATGTTTCCTTGGTGACCCTCTACCAAGATTGTTCAAGCCGTCATGATTTGTCAAAAAACATGGCCACTAGGGGTGGGGGGTGGGGGGGGGGGGGGGTGGTGGTGGGGGAAGCTTATTTTCCCTATATATCTATATAGAAAACTTGAAAAAATCTTCTTGTCAGAAACCTATGAACCGATTTCAATATAACTTGGCAGAAATGTTTCCTTGGTGACCCTTTATCAAGATTATTCAAGCAGATATGATTTGTCAAAAAACATGGCCGCTAGGGGGCGGGGCTTATTTTCCCTGTATATCAATATAGAAAGCTTTAATGATCTTCTTGTCAGAAACCACTGGACTGATTTCAATATAACATTGCAGGAATGTTTCTTATGTAACCCTCTATCAAGATTGTTCAAGCCATCATGATTCGTCAAAAAACATGGCCGCCAGGGGGCAGGGCTTATTTTCCCTATATATCTGTATAGAAAACTTGAAAAATCTTCTTGTCAGAAATCACTGGACCGATTTCATTATAACTTGGCAGAAATGTTTCCTTGGTTACCCTCTACCAAGATTGTTCAAGTAATCATGACTCCTCAAAAAACATGGCTGCCAGGAGGCGGGGCTTATTTTCCCTTTATAAGCTCACCTGAGCACGAAGTGCTCATGGTGAGCTATTGTTGTCAGTCAATGTCCGTCGTGCGTCGTCTGTCGTCCGTCGTGCGTCGTCAGTTGTGCGGCGTCAACAATTGCTTTAAAAGTCTACTCCTCCTACACCCCTAGGCCAATTGACTCGATACTTGGTAGGAAGCATCAGGGTGACTTGTAGATCAAAAATAGCTAAAATCATGCCGATCGGAGATCCAAGATGGCCGCCATGGCCGCCATCTTGAAAATCTATTTTTCGCTTCTTCTCCTGAACTAAAAGGCCATTTGACTCTAAACTTGCTAGGAAGCATCAGGGTGATTGTAGATCAAAAATAGCTAAAATCGTGCCAATCTGAAATCCAAGATGGCCGCCATGGCTGCCATCTTGAAAATCTATTTTTCTCTTCTCCTGAACCGAAAGGCCAATTGACTCCAAACTTGCTAGGAAGCATCGGGGTGTCTTGTAGATCAAAAGTAGCTAAAATCGTGCCGATTGGAAATCCAAGATGGCCGCCATGGCCGCCATCTTGAAAATCTATTTTTCTCTTCTTCTCCTGAACCGAAAGGCCAGTTGACTCCAAACTTGCTAGGAAGCATCGGGGTGTCTTGTAGATCAAAAATAGCTAAAATCGTGCCGATTGGAAATCCAAGATGGCCGCCATGGCCGCCATCTTGAAAATCTATTTTTCGCTTCTTCTCCTGAACGGAAAGGCCAATTGACTCCAAACTTGCTAGGAAGCACCAGGGTGACTTGTAGATCAAAAATAGCTAAAATCGTACCGATCGGAAATCCAAGATGGCTGCCATGGCGGCCATCTTGAAATTCTATTTTTCGCTTCTACTCCTAAACCCAAAAGCCAATTGACTCCAAACTTGGTAGGAAGCATTGGGGTGACTTTTAGATGGAAAATAGCTAAAATAGTGCCTATCGGAAATCCAAGATGGCCTCCATGGCAGCCATCTTGAAAATCTATTTTTCGCTTCTTCTCCTGAACCGAAAGGCCAGTTGACTCCAAACTTGCTAGGAAGCATCGGGGTGACTTGTAGATCAAAAATAGCTAAAATCGTGCCGATGGTGAAACCAGGATGTGCGCCATGGCAGCCATCTTGAAAATCTATTTTTCGTTTCTTCTCCTGAACCGAAAGGCCAATTGACTCGAAACTTGGTAGGAAGCATTTGGGTGACTTGTAGATAAAAAATAGCTGAAATCATGCCGATCGTAAATCCAAGATGGCTGCCATGACGGCTATCTTGAAAATGTATTTTTCGCTTCTTCTCCTAAACCCAAAAGTCACTTGACTCAAAACTTAATAGGAAGCATCAGGTTGATTTGTAGATCAAATATAGCTAAAATTGTTCTGATCCGAAATCCCAGATGGCCACCATGGCCGCCATCTTGAAAATCTATATTTAGCTTCTTCTCCTGCACTGAAAGGCCAATTGACTCCAAACTTGGTAGGAGACATTGGGGTGACTTGTAGATCAAAAATAGCTAAAATCGTGCCAATCGGATATCCATGGCAGCCATCTTGAAAATCTATTTTTGGCTTCTTCTCCTGAACTGAAAGGCCATTTGACTCGAAACTTGGTAGGAAGCATTGGGGTGACTCGTAGGTCAAAAATGGCTAAAATCGTGCCGATCGTAAATCCAAGCTGGCCGCCATTTAGAATTTGTTCAAATGATCACGCTCCATTGACTGGCATGCCTTATATATATTCTTCTTCAAAATTAAGAACTGCTTCAATGATTATCTTTTCATTAGTTGCGATGACAGGATTGGAAAAATGTTGCATAACATCTGCATATCTGCAGTGGCAATGTCACTCAGGTGAGCGACCCGTGGCCTGTGGGCCTCTTGTATCTATATAGAGAACCACTGAACCAATTTCAATATAATTTTGCAGGAATGTTTCTTTGGTGACCCTCTTCCAAGGTTGTTCAAGCCGTCATGATTTATCAAAACAAATGGCCGCTAGGGGCGGGGCTTATTTTCCCTATATATCTATATAGAAAACTTTAAAAATCTCCTCGTAAGAAACCATTGGACCGAGTTCAATGTAACTTGGCAGGAATGTTGCTTTGGTGACCTTCTACCAAGATTGTTCAAGCCTTCATGATATGTCAAAAAACATGGCCCCAAGGGGGCGGGGCTTATTTTTTGTATATATCCGCATAGAAAACTTTAAAATTCTTCTTGTCAAATACCGCCTGACCGATTTCAGTATTACTTGGCTGGATTGTTTCTTTTGTGACCCTCTGCCAAGTTTGTTCAGTCTATCATGATTCATCAAAAAACATGGCCATTAGGGGGTAGGGCTTTATAGCTATATAAAACACTTTCAAAATCTTCTTGTCAGAAACCACTGAACAGATTTCAATATAACTTGGCAGGAATGTTTCTTTGGTGACCCTCTGCCAAGTTTGTTCAGGCTGTCATGATTCATCAAAAAACATGGCCATTAGGGGGTTGGGCTTTATAGCTATATAAAACACTTTCAAAATCTTTTTGTCAGAAACCACTGGACCAATTTCAATATGACTTGGCAGAAATGTTCCTTTGGTGACTTTCTTTCAAGATTCAGTTCAAGTCGTCATGATGCATTAAAAAAAAAAAAACATGGCCACTGGAGGTGAGTGGGGGTGTGAGGGGGTGGGGGTGGGGTTGCAGGGCTATAAAATTTATACAAAAATCTTAGAGCAGTGAACTTGGCTGAAACTGCAACAGTAAGTATGCAAATCTGTTTGCTCAGGTGAGGGATATAGGACTATCATGGTCCTCTTGTTCCTAATATCTTGAAAACGTAGTGATGGATATTCATCAATTTCTGCAGACACATTGATATCAATAAGATGTACCTACATAAGAGAAAGTAAGTGCTAGGGGCCAATTCTCTTAGAGTTATGTACAAATTTGACCCTTTGTAAAAAATTTTCTTAATGCAGAAAAAAGGTTTTGTTTGTGTTGAGGTTTTACGGCCCAGTCAACCCAATGGGGTCATGTCGAGCGCGGTCAGTTTACCTAACCACACGTTTACTGGGCAGGCTTAGTCCTCTAAGCGGTTAACCAGTATTGTGCACATTCTTTCGCCAGAAACTGACAACTGCCCTTCTTGAATCAGCGGAAGGGAGAGAATGACCGTAGAAAATATTTCATGATCAATCTCCACGAAAGAATGTTGCCGACCTCGGCGGGGGTTGAACCCGCGACCTCCTGGTCTCCAGTCGGACGGCGCATCCAACTGAGCCACCGAGGCCGGCGCAGAAAAAAGGTAGAAAAAAGTTTGTGTACTATCTCTTTAACCAATGGCTGGAATTTGACCAAACTAGCACAGATACATCATCAGGATAGGGGGAAGAAGTGATTAGATTTTGGAGACCTTGATCTTATTTTCAAGGTCACTACAGTAGAAATACTCAAAAAGGAGCCTAAAGGATCCTTGTTAATGAAGTAAAAAGTTTGTGTGCACAATATCTCTTTAACCAATGGCTGGAATTTGACTGAACTAGCACAGATACATCATAAGATTGGGCAAAGAAGTGATTAGATTTTGGTGACCTTGACCTTATTTTGAAGGTCACTATACACTAAATACTCAAAAAAGTGAGCCTTGTTAATGCAGTAAAAAGTTTGTGTGCACATTATCTCTTTAACCAATGGATGGAATTTGACCAAACTAGCACAGATACATCATCAGTATGGGGGAAAGAAGTAATTAGATTTTGGTGAAGTTGACCTTATTTTCAAGGTCACTACATTAGAAATACTCAAAAAAGGAGCCTGAAGGAGCCTTGTTAATGAAGTAAGAAGTTTGTGTGCACAATATCTCTTTAACCAATGGCTGGAATTTGACCAAACTAGCACAGATACATCATAAGGATGGGGCAAAGAAGTGATTAGATTTTGGTGATAATGCAGTAAAAAGTTTGTGTGCACATTATCTCTTTAACCAATGGATGGAATTTGACCAAACTAGCACAGATACATTATCAGGATGGGGGAAATAAGTGATTAGATTTTGGTGACCTTGACCTTATTTTCAAGGTCGCTACTTTATAATACTCAAAAAGGAGCCTTGTTAATGAAGTAAGAAGTTTGTGTGCACAATATCTCTTTAACCAATGGCTGGAAATAGACCGAATTAGCACAGATACATCATAAGAATGGGGCAAAGAAGTGATTAGGTTTTGGTGACCTTGACCTTATTTTCAAGGTCACTACACTATAAATACTAAAAAAAGTGAGCCTTGTTAATGCAGTAAAAAGTTTGTGTGCACATTATCTCTTTAACCAATGGATGGAATTTGACCAAACTAGCACAGATACATCATCAGGATGGGGGAAAGAAGTGATTAGATTTTGATGAACTTGACCTTATTTTCAAGGTCACTACATTATAAATACTCAAAAAGTGAGCCTTGTTAATGCAGTAAAAAGTTTGTGTGCACACTATCTCTTTAACCAATGGCTGGAATTTGACCAATCTAGCATAGATACATCATCAGGATGGGGCAAAGAAGTGATTAGATTTTGGTGACCTTGACCTTATTTTCAAGGTCACTACATTATAAATACTCAATAAGTGAGTATGGGGCGGTCGAGTGGTGCGAAGGTGTTGTGTATCTTACATCACTGGGGCGTCCAACTGATATTGGCTTACAGTTGGGCAAGGCCTGCTATCCTTGTAACAGGTAAGGGTAGAGGGGGATATTTTTATTTCTTCTGTTTCTTCACTTTCATTCCTGTTCCTCTTTCTTCCCTGTCCCTCTCTTTCATCTCTTCTACTATCTCTTCTATCTCTTTTCTCCCTTTCTCTGGGAGATGACACAAAATGACCCACAAAGGTTGACGTGTCATTAAGCCCCAACACAATCAATCAGTCAATCAATAAGTGAGTCTTGTATGCACTCTTTCTCATCAATAGATGGAATTGGACCAAACTAGCACAGATATATCATTGGGATTGGGGAAAGAAGTGATTAGATTTTGGTGACCTTTACCTTATTTTCAAGGTCACACCGGCACTATGAAACTCAAGTTTTGATAGAAAAAAGCTTGAGTGCACACTATATCTTGAACCAATGGCTGGAATTTTAACAAACTAGCACAGATATACCGTTAGGACATTGGAAAGAAATGATTAGATTTTTGTGGTCTTGACCTCATTTTCAAGGTCACTACATTGTAAAGACTCTTAAAATGACCCTTGTTAGATTTTGGTGACATTGACCTGACAAAGGCCTGAAACTACATTTACAAAGTCTACAAGGATGTTGACAATTTGTTTATATGGTTCCACACCATTTAACAAGATTGCCGCCATGCCCATATATGGTGAAAAACACAAGCCTTCTCCAGAACTAAGAACACTTTGAAACTGAATCTTGGTATATAGCATAAGGGACTCAAGGTCTACCAAGTTTGTTCAGCTGATGATCTAAGGATGACCTTTGACCTTTTTATGACAAGGTCAAGTTTGCCTCCCCGTACAAAATAAATAAATATATATTATAGACTAATGGCTGAAACTTACAATGTATGATTGAAGTAGTGAACCTTGTTACATGTAATTACAATCAAAATTTATTCCCTGAGGGTATCTGACCTCACCCCTGGGCTAAATACATGTATAAAATCGTATATCTGGGTTAATCTTTAAATGTTTTCTTCTCTGAAACCGCTTACAATTTTCATCGGAAGTTGTTCAAAATGGTTTTGCACTATTGAACAAGATGGCTGCCATGCCCATATATGGTAAGCAGGGCTCTAGAAAACCAGAAAATAGCTGGTCTGGACTGAAAATAAGAATCCCGGACCAGTTTCAAACACCAAAAAACGCTAATAATTCAGTCCAACAGGTTTGTGCCAACCAATTTTCATGAGTCAATGATGTCTAAAAAATCACAAACGGTCAAGTCTTCCGAAACTGATAACGTCCGCGCACTTTTTAAATGCGATATTATGGTAGTTACACGGCTCTAAACGGTCATTTGACATGTATATTGGAGAGGTCAGATGAATAACGGCAACCTACCGCAACACAAATTAATTACATCATTATCCAAACATTGTCTAAAAATCACACTTCACTGTCCTTTTTGCAGTAAACAAGCGATTAACAAGAATCATCAGTGATGGTAGTCTGATAATTAATCCGTTTGTGTGACACGTGTGAATACACTGAGACTGCAAAACATCAGGTGCAGTCGGCGTGTCCAAAAGATTAAAGGTCTCTTTAATCCCAACTGAGAGTGATTAAAGAATGCACCGCTTGAACGCACCTGTTTTCTTCCTCTTCTTCTCCTTTTTTTTTTTTTAGCTCACCTGAGCCGAAGGCTCAAGGTGAGCTATTGTGATCACTCACCGTCCGTCCGTCGTCGTCGTCGTCCGTATGTCCGTCCGTCCAAAATCTTTAAACAACATCTCCTCCTAAACCACTGGTTGGAATTTTACCAAACTTCACAGGAATGATCCTTTATTGGTCTTCTTTCAATATTGTTCAAATGGTTCCAGTCCATTGCATATCTAGGTCACAGGAGCTAAAATAGATTTTTTAACTAAAAACTTAAAAATCTTCTTGTCAGAAACCACTGGACCGATTTCCATATAATTTTGCAGATATGTTCCTTTGGTGATCCTCTACTAAGATTGTTCAAGCCATTTGGATTCGTCAAAAAACATGGTCGCCAGGGGGTGGGGCATATTTTCTCTATATATCTATATAGAAAACTTTAAAAATCTTCTTGTCAGAAACCACTGGACCTATTTCAATATAATTTTGCAGAAATGTTCCTTTGGTGATCCTCTACCAAGATTGTTCAAGCCATTTGGATTCATCAAAAAACATGGCCACCAGGGGGGCGGGGCTTATTTTCCCTATATATCCATATAGAAAATTTAAAAAATCTTCTTGTCAGAAACCACTGGACCTATTCCAATATAATTTTGCAGAAATGTTCCTTTGGTGATCCTCTACCAAGATTGTTCAAGCCATTTGGATTCATCAAAAAACATGGCCGCAAGGGGGCGGGGCTTATTTTCCCTATATATCTATATAGAAAACTTAAAAAATCTTCTTGTCAGAAACCACTGGACCGATTTCCATATAATTTTGCAGAAATGTTCCTTTGGTGATCCTCTACCAAGACTGTTCAAGCCATTTGGATTCATCAAAAAACATGGCGGCCAGGGGGCGGGGCTTATTTTCCCTATATGTCCATATAGAAAAATTTAAAAATCTTCTTGTCAGAAACCACTGGACCGATTTCCATATAATTTTGCAGAAATGTTCCTTTGGTGATCCTCTACCAAGATTGTTCGAGCCATTTGAATTTGTCAAAAAACATGGTCACCAGGGGGCAGGGTTTATTAGCTCACCTGAGCACAAAGTGCTCATGTTGAGCTATTGTGGTCAGTCAATGTCCGTCGTGCGTCGTCCGTCGTGCGGCGTCAAAAATTGCTTTAAAAGCCTACTCCTCCAACATTCCTGGGCCAATTGACTTGATACTTGGTAGGAAGCATTGGGGTGACTTGTAGATCAAAAATAGCTAAAATCGTGCCTATCTGAAATCCAAGATGGCCGCCATGGCTGCCATCTTGAAAATCTATTTTTCGCTTCTTCTCCTGAACCGAAAGGCCAGTTGACTCCAAACTTGCTAGGAAGCATTGGGGTGACTTGTAGATCAAAAATAGCTAAAATCGTGCCGATCAGAAATCCAAGATGGCAGCCATGGCCGCCATCTTGAAAATCTATTATTCGCTTCTTCTCCTGAACCGAAAGGCCAATTGACTCCAAACTTGCTAGGAAGCATCGGGGTGACTTGTAGATGAAAAATAGCTAAAATCGTGCCAATCGGAAATCCAAGATGGCCGCCATGGCCGCCATCTTGAAAGTCTATTTTTCGCCTCTTCTCCTGAACTGAAAGGCCAATTGACTCCAAACTTGCAAGAAAGCATCAGGAAGAATAGATAAAAAATAGCTAAAATCATGCCGATCGGAAATCCAAGATGGCCGCCATGGCCCCCATCTTGAAAATCTATTTTTTGCTTCTTCTCCTGAACTGAAAGGCCAATTGACTCCAAACTTGGTAGGAAGCATTGTGGTGACTTGTAGATCAAAAATAGCTAAAATCGTGCCGATCGGAAATCCAAGATGGCCGCCATCTTGAAAATCTATTTTTCGCTTCTTCTCCTAAACCGAAAGGCCAATTGACTCCAAACTTGCTAGGAATCATCAGGGTGACTTGTAGATCAAAAATAGCTAAAATCATGCCGAATAGAAATCAAGATGGCCGCCATGGTGCCGTCTTGAAAATCTATTTTTTGCTTCTTCTCCTGAACCGAAAGGCCAAACTTCAAACTTGACTCCAAACTTGCAAGGAAGCATCAGGGTGACTTATAGATCAAAAATAGCTAAAATCGTGCCCATCGGAAATCCAAGATGGCCGCCATGGCAGCCATCTTGAAAATCTATTTATTGCTTCTTCTCCTGAACCGAAAGGCCAACTGACTCCAAACTTGCTAGGAAGCCTTGGGGTGACTTGTAGATCAAAAATAGCTAAAATCGTGCCGATCTGATCCAAGATGGCCACCATGGCAGCCATCTTGAAAATCTATTTTTCGCTTCTTCTCCTGAACCGAAAGGCCAAACTTCAAACTTGACTCCAAACTTGCAAGGAAGCATCAGGGTGAGTATAGATCAAAAATAGCTAAAATCGTGCCCATCGGAAATCCAAGATGGCCGCCATGGCAGCCATCTTGAAAATCTATTTATTGCTTCTTCTCCTGAACAGAAAGGCCAACTGACTCCAAACTTGCTAGGAAGCCTTGGGGTGACTTGTAGATCAAAAATAGCTAAAATCGTGCCGATCTGATCCAAGATGGCCACCATGGCAGCCATCTTGAAAATCTTTTTTTTGCTTCTTCTCCTAAACCCAAAAGCAAATTGACTCCAAATATGGTAGGAAGCATTGGGGTGACTTATAGATCAAAAATAGCTAAAATCGTGCAGATCGTAAATCCAAGATGTCCGCCATGGCGGCTATCTTGAAAATCTATTTTTTCGCTTCTTCTCCTAACCCCAAATGCCAACTGACTCGAAACTTGGTAGGAAGCATCGGGGTGACTTGTAGATCAAAAATAGCTAAAATGGTTCCAACTGGACATGCAAGATAGCCGCCATTGCCGCCATCTTGAAAATCTATTTTTCGCTTCTTCTCCTGAGCCGAAAGGCCAATTGATTCCAAGCTTGGTAGGAAGCATCAGGGTGACTTGTAGATCAAAAATAGCTAAAATCATGCTGATCGGAAATCCAAGATGGCCACCATGGTGGCCATCTTGAAAATCTATTTTTCCCTTTTTCTCCTAAACCCAAAAGCCAATTGACTTGAAACTTGGTAGGAAGCATCGGGGTGACTTATAGATTAAAAATTGCTAAAATCGTTCAGATTGGAAATTTTTCACTTCTTCTCCTGAACCGAAAGGCTTATTGACTTTAAACTTGGTAGGAAGCCTTAGGGTGACCTGTAGATCAAAAATAGCTAAAATCGTCCCTATCAGAAATCCAAGATGGCAGCCATGACAGCCATCTTGAAAATCTATTTTTCACTTCTTCTGCTGAACTGAAAGGCAATTTGACTCGAAACTTGGTAGGAATCATTCGGGTGACTTGTAGATCTAAAATAGCTTAAATTGTTTTGATTGGAAAACCAAGATGGCCGTCATGGCAGCCATCTGGAAACTCTTTTTTTTGCTTATTTTCCTGAACCAAAGGGCCAGTTGATTTGAAAATTGGTAGGAAGCATCGGGATGACTTGTAGATATAAAAATAGCTAAAATCGTTTCGATCGGAAATCCAAGATGGTGGCCGTCTTGAAAATCTATTTTTCCCTTCTTCTTCTGAACTGAAAGGCCAATTGACTTCGAAACTTGGTAGGAAGCATCGGGGTGACTTAAATTGTACCTCAAAAATAGCTCAAATCATTGCAATAGGAAATCCCAAATTGCGGCGATGGCGGCCATCTTGAAAATCTGTTTTGAACTTTTTCTCCTGAACTGAAAGGGCAATTGACACAAAGTTCATTGGAAGTATCGAGGTGACTTGTAGATCAACAGTAGCTAAAATCATTCTGATTGGAAATCCAAGGTGGCTGCCATCTTGTTTATGTTTATTATATTTCTTTGCCAGTGTGCTGTTTACGTGTATAAAATCATGATTCTTCAGAAATCACTTAGCCAATTGCCACCAAATTTCACATTGATCCTACTTTTGAAATGTGATTGAGAGTTTATTAGCTCACCTGAGCTATGCTCAGGATGAGCTATTGTGATCACTTTTCGTCCGTCGTCCGTCCGTGCGCCCGTCCGTTCCCACGAGCGGGTACTTGCGTGGCTTACCATCAGCATTTTAGATACTTAAGTGGCAAAATGGTCATACCAGGCTAGCCACATTAGAGAGAGCTATGGACAGGTAATCCATACTTAATCTGGCTAAATAAAGTTATTTTAATTTGTAGGCACATAATAATGGTCAGAAATCCATCCATTCCTAAGGACGTCCAAGTACCCTCGGGTACCATCTTTTTTTATGCGCCTGCGCAGTAATGCATCTTTTGAAAGCCACTTAAAATCAGTAACCCCTTATGAACAGTTAATCTACACCTAACGTGGCTAAATGGCTAGCCACATAAGAGAATGGTAGCTACTGACAGGTAATCCATACCTAATGTGGTTAAATGGCTACCCACACAAGAGAATAATAGCTATGGACAGGTAATCCAAAGCCACTTAAAATCAGTAGCCCCTTATGGACAGTTAATCTATACCTAATGTGGCTAAATGGCTAGCCACATAAGAGAATGGTAGCTACTGACAGGTAATCCATACCTAATGTGGTTAAATGGCTACCCACACAAGAGAAGAATAGCTATGGACAGGTAATCCATATCTAATGTGGCTAAATGTAATTTGTAGACACATAATGATGGACAGTAATAGGCACTTAAAATCAGTAGCCACTTAATGATTTTTGCCACAAAGTGCATAGCCACGTATGTACCCATTCGTGAGTCCGTCCGTGCGTCCGTCCGTTAACATTTTCAAACGACTTCTCCTCTGAAGCCCCTGAGCCAATTTTGCTCAAATTTCATATGGAGCCTCCTTAGGTTGGGGGAACGAAAAATTTCTAAAATGGTCGCGGTCCATTGACCAAGATGGCCGCCATGCCCATATATGGTAAAAACCTTTAAAAATCTTCTTCTCCAGAACCGAGGATGTCTTGGGGCTGAATCTTTGCATAAGTCATCGGGGATGGGAGGTCTTACTAAAATTGCTAAAATAAATGTCGTATATTGACATTTGACCTTTTTACGGCAAGGTCAAGTTTGCTTCCCTATGCATTTGTATGAGAAAAACCTTTAAACATCTTGTTCTCCAAAACCGAGGATGCCTTATGGCTGAACCTTTACATATATCATGGGAAGCTGAAGATCTACCAAAGTTGCCAAAATAATGGTCGTACATTGACATTTGACCTTTTTATGGTAAGGTCAATTTTGCTTCCTTATGCATTTGTATGGGAAAAATGTTCAGAATTTCAAACAACTTCTTCTCTGGAGCCTCTGGGCCAATTTTGGTCAAATTTCATATGGAGCCTCCTTAGGTTGGGGGAATGAAAGATTGCTAAAATGGATGCGGTTAATTGACCAAGATGGCCGCCATGCCCATGTATGGTAAAAACCTTTAAAAATCTTCTTCTCCAGAACCGAGGATGCCTTGGGGCTGAATCTTTGCATAAGTTATTGGGGACGGGAGGTCTACCAAAATTGCTAAAATAAATGTTGTATATTGACATTTGACCTTTTTACGGCAAGGTCAAGTTTGCTTCCGTATGCATTTGTATGGGAAAAACCTTTAAAAATCTTGTTTTCCAAAACCGAGGATGCCTTGTGGCTGAATCTTTACATATATCATCGGAAACTGGAGGTCTACCAAAGTTGCTAAAATAATGGTTGTACATTGACATTTGACCTTTTACTGTGAGGTCAATTTTGCTTCCTCATGCATTTGTATGGGAAAAATATTCAGAATTTCAAACGACTTCTCCTCTGGAGCCTCTGGGCCAATTTTGCACAAATTTCATATGGAGCCTCCTTAGGTTGGGGGAATGAAAGATTGCTAAAATGGTCGCGGTTCATTGACCAAGATGGCCGCCATGCCCATATATGGTAAAACCTTTAAAAATCTTCTCCTCCAGAACCGAGGATGCCTTGGGGCTGAATCTTTGCTTAAATCATCGGGGAACGGGGGTCTACCAAAGTTGCTAAAATAATGGTCGTACAAGTTTGCTTCCCTATGCATTTGTATGGGAAAAAACATTTAAAAATCTTATTCTCCAAAACCGAGGATGCCTTATGGCTGAATCTTTGCATATATTATTGGGAACATCTGCGTGTCTGCAGTGGGTATGTCACTCAGGTGAGCGAACCGTGGCCCGTGGGCCTCTTGTTCAAATGATCATGCTCCATTGACTGTCATACCATATATAATATTCTTCAAAACTAAGAACTGCTTAAAGGATGATCTTTTCATTAGTTGCAATAACAGGATTGGCAAAAATGTTGCATAACATCTGCATATCTGCAGTGGCTATGTCACTCAGGGGAGCGACCCATGGCCCGTGGGCCTCTTGTTTTCACTATATATCTATATAGAAAACTTTAAAAATCTTCTTGTCAGAAACCACTGGACTGATTTCCATATAATTTTGCAGAAATGTTCCTTTGGTGATCCTCCACCAAGATTGTTCAAGCCATTTGGATTCGTCAAAAAACATGGCCGCCAGGGGGCGGGGCTTATTTTCCCTATATATCTATATAGAAAACTTAAAAAATCTTCTTGTCAGAAACCACTGGACCAATTGCAATGTAATTTGGCAGAAATGTTCCTTTGGTGATCTTCTACCAAGATTGTTCAAGCCATTTGGATTCGTCAAAAAACGTGGCCGCCAGGGGGCGGGGCTTATTTTCCCTATATATCTTTGTAAAAAACTTAAAAAAATTTCTTGTCAGAAACCACTCGACAGATTGCGATATAATTTGGTAGAAATGTTCCTTTGGTGATCCTCTACCAAGATTGTTCGAGCCATTTGGAGTTGTCAAAAAACATGGCCGCCAGGGGGCGGGGCTTATTTTCCCTATATATCTATATAGAAACTTAAAAAATCTTCTTGCTAGAAACTACTGGACCAATTGCAATATAATTTGGCAGAAATATTCCTTTGGTGATCCTCTACCAAGATTGTTCAAGCCATTTGGATTTGTCAAAAGACATGGCCACCAGGGGGCGGGGCTTATTTTCTCTATTTATCTGTATAGAAAACTTTAAAAATCTTCTTATCAGAAACCACTGGACCGATTTCATTATAACTTGGCAAAAATGTTTCCTTGGTGACCCTCTAACATGATTGTTCAAGTAATCATGATTCTTCAAAAAAACTTGGTCACTAGGGGTAGGGGCTTAATTTCCCTATATACCTATATAGAAAACTTTAAAAATCTTCATGTCAGAAACCAATGGACTGATTTTTAGCTCACCTGAGCCGAAGGCTCATGGTGAGCTATTGTGATCACTCACCATCCGTCGTCGTCGTCGGCGTCGTTGTTGTCGTTGTCGTCGGCGTCGTCCGGATGTCCGTCTGTCCACAATCTTTAAACAACATCTCCTAAACCACTGGTGGGAATTTGACCAAACTTCACAGGAATGATCCTTGGTTGGTCCTCTTTCAAAGTTGTTCAAATGGTTCCGGTCCATTGCATATCTAGATCACAGGAGCTAAAAATAGATTTTTTAACTAAAAACTTAAAAAATCTTCTTGTCAGAAACCACTGGACCGATTTCCATATAATTTTGCAGAAATGTTCCTTTGGTGACCCTCTACCAAGATTGTTCAAGCCATTTGGATTCGTCAAAAAACATGGCCGCCAGGGGGCGGGGCTTATTTTCCCTATATTATCTATATAGAAAACTTTAAAAATCTTCTATATAGAAAACTTTAAAAATCTTCTATATAGAAAAATTAAAAATCTTCTTGTCAGAAACCACTGGACCGATTTCATATAATTTTGCAGAAATGTTCCTTTGGGGATCCTCTACCAAGATTGTTCAAGCCATTTGGATTCGTCAAAAAACATGGCCGCCAGGGGGCGGGGCTTATTTTCCCTATATATCTATATAGAAAACTTAAAAAATCTTCTTGTCAGAAACCACTGGACCGATTTCCATATACTTTTGCAGAAATGTTCCTTTGGTGATCCTCTACCAAGATTGTTCAAGCCATTTGGATTCGTCAAAAAACATGGCCGCCAGGGGGCGGGACTTATTTTCCCTATATATATATATGTAGAAAACTTTAAAAATCTTCTTGTCAGAAACCACTGGACCGATTTCCATATAATTTTGCAGGAATGTTCCTTTGGTGATCCTCTACCAAGATTGTTCAAGCCATTTGGATTCGTCAAAAAAACATGGCCGCCAGGGGGCGGGGCTTATTTTCCCCATATATCTGTATAGAAAACTTTAAAAATCTTCTTGTCAGAAACCACAGGACCGATTTCAATATAATTTTGCAGAACTGTTCCTTTGGTGATTTTCTACTAAGATTGTTCAAGCCATTTGGATTCGTCAAAAAACATGGCCGCCAGGGAGCGGGGCTTATTTTCCCTGTATATCTATATAGAAAACTTAAAAAATCTTCTTGTCTGAAACCACTGGACCGATTTCCATATAATTTTGCAGAAATGTTCCTTTGGTGATCCTCTACCAAGATTGTTCAAGCCATTTGGATTTGTCAAAAAACATGGCCGCCAGGGGGCGGGGCTTATTTTCCCTATATTATCTATATAGAAAACTTTAAAAATCTTCTTGTCAGAAACCACTGGACCGATTTCAATATAATTTTGCAGAAATGTTCCTTTGGTGATCCTCTACCAAGATTGTTCAAGCCATTTGGATGTGTCAAAAAACATGACCGCCAGGGGGCGGGGCTTATTTTCCCTATATATCTATATAGAAAACTTTAAAAGTCTTCTTGTCAGAAACCAAAGGACCAATTTCCATATAATTTTGCAGGAATGTTCCTTTGGTGATCCTCTACCAAGATTGTTCAAGCCATTTGGATTCGTCAAAAAAACATGGCCGCCAGTGGGCAGGGCTTATTTTCCCTATATATCTGTATAGAAAACTTTAAAAATCTTCTTGTCAGAAACCACTGGACCGATTTCAATATAACACGGCAGGAATGTTTCTTTTGTAACCTTCTACCAATATTGTTCAACGCTTCATGATTCGTCAAAAAACATGGCCGCCAGGGGGCGGGGCTTATTTTCCCTATATATTTATTATAAATCTTCATGTCAGAAACCACTGGACCCATTTCGCCGGCCTCGGTGGCTCAGTTGGATGCCCCGTCCGACTGGAGACCAGGAGGTCGCGGGTTCAACCCCCGCCGAGGTCGGCAACATTCTTTCGTGGAGATTGATCATGAAATATTTTCTACGGTCATTCTCTCCCTTCCGCTGATTCAAGAAGGGCAGTTGTCAGTTTCTGGCGAAAGAATGTGCACAATACTGGTTAACCGCTTAGAGGACTAAGCCTGCCCAGTAAACGTGTGGTTAGGTAAACTGACCGCGCTCGACATGACCCCATTGGGTTGACTGGGCCGTAAAACTTCAACACAAACAAACAAACTGGACCGATTTCTATATAACTTGGCAAAAATGTTTCCTTGGTGATCCTCTACCTAGATTGTTGAAGCCGTCATGATTTGTCAAAAAAACATGGCCGCTAGGGTGCGGGGCTTATTTTTCCTATATATCTATATAGTAAATTTTAATGATCTTCTTGTCAGAAACCACTGGACCGATTTCAGTATAACATTGCAAAGAATGTTTCTTTTGTAACCCGCTACCAAGATTGTTCAGGTCATCATGATTCATCAAAAAACGTGGCCGCCAGGGGGCGGGGCTATATTCCCTTATATATCTATATATAGTAAACTTTAAAAATCTTCTTGTCAGAAACCACTGGACCAATTTCATTATAACTTGGCAGAAATGTTCCCATATTGACCCTCTACCAAGATTGATCAAGTTATCATGATTCGTCAAAAAACATGGCCGCCAGGGGGTGGGGCTTATTTTCCCTATATATCTATATAGAAAAGTTTAAAAATCTTCTTGTCAGAAACCACTGGACCGATTTCAATATCACTGTTTCATTGGTGACCCTCTACCAAGACTGTTCAAGCCGTCATGATTCTTCAAAAAACATGGCCGCTAGGGGGCGGGGCATATTTTCTATATATATCTATATAGAAAACTTTAAAAATCTTCTCGCAAGAAACCGTTGAATCGAGTTCAATGTAACTTGGCAGGAATGTCACTTTGGTGACCTTCTACCAAGATTGTTCACGACCTCATGATACGTCAAAAAACATGGCCGCCAGGGGGCGGGGCTTATTTTCCATATATATCTGTATAGAAAACTTTAAAATTCTTCTTGTCAGAAACCACCTGACTGATTTCAATATTACTTGGCAGGAATGTTTCCTTGGTGACCTTCTACCAAGATTGTTCAAGCAATCATGATTTGTCAAAAAACATGGCTGCTAGGGGTGGGGCCTTTTTTTCCTATATATCTAAATAGAAAACTTTAAAAATCTTCTTGTCAGAAACCTCTGAACCGATTCCAAAAAACATGGCTGCTAGGGGTGGGGCTTATTTTTCCTATATATCTAAATAGAAAACTTTAAAAATCTTCTTGTCAGAAACCACTGAACCGATTCCAATATAACATGGCAGGAGTGTTCCTATGGTGACCCTCTACCAAGTGTGTTCAAGCTGTCATGATTCGTCAAAAAACATGGCCGTTAGGGGGTGGGGCTTATTTTCCCTATATAGCTATATAAAACCTTTTAAAAATCTTTTTGTCAGAAACCACTGGACCGACTTCAATATAACTTTGCAGAATTGTTCCTTTGGTGACCCTCTTTCAAGATTCAGTTCAAACCATCATGATGCTTGAAAAAAACATGGCCACTGGGGAGCAGGGCTATAATAAAATTTATACAAAAATCTTGGAGCAGTGAACTTGGCTGAAACTTCAGTAGTAAGTATGCAAAGCTGTTTGGTCAGGTGAGCGATATAGGACCATCATGGTCCTCCTGTTTTTTTTTTACATACCTGACTGTATTTATTGATGATGCCAGCTTTGATCATCCTTGTTATACCCGGACTTCCGTGATATAACAGAGTTGAGGTGTATTATTTAAAAGGATTTATAGGACTGCCAATTGTCATTAGTTTTCGTGACAGGTTATATTATATTTTCACATTGGAAATTGGCTCATTGATGACATCATCGGCTGGACCGATTCAGATTTCAGAATTTCTAGAGCCCTGATGATAAGAATATTTAAAAATCTTCTTCTCCAGAACCAAGAAAGCATTGAGGCTGAATTCTGGTATAAAGCATCGGGGGGCGCAATTAAGGTATACCAAGTTTGTTCAAATGATGATCCTTGGATGACCTTTGACCTTTTTACAGCACTGTCAAATTTCTTTCCTAGTTGCTGTGGCAATACTGGAAGATTTGCAGATATGCAATGGCTGTTTTACTCAAGTGAGCAAATTGTGGCCCATGGGCCTCTTGTTAGCTCACCTGAGCACGAAGTGCTCAAGGTGACCTATTGTGATCAGTCAATGTCCGGCATGCGGCAGCAACAATTTGCTTTAAAGCCTACTCCTCCTTCATCTCTGGGCCAAATGACTGTAAACTTGGTAGTAAGCATCGGAGTGGCCATCTTGAAAATCTATTTTTCGCTTCTTCTCCTGAACCAAAGGGCCAATTGACTTGAAACTTGGGTAGGAAGCATCAGGGTGACTTGTAGATCAAAAATGGCTAAAATGGTTCCGATCAGAAATCCAAGATGGCCACCATGGCTGCCATCTTGAAAATCTATTTTTCGCTACTTCTCCTGAACCAAAGGGCCAGTTGACTTGAAACTTGGTAGGAAGCATCAGGGTGACTTGTAGATATAAAATAGCTGATATTGTTCAGATCCAAAATCCAAGGTGGCTGCCATCTTGAAAATATATTTTGAACTTTTTATCTTGAACCGAAAGACAATTGACTGGAAACTTGCTAGGAAATATCGGGACCACTTGTAGATCAAAAATAGCTAAAATCGTGCCCATTTAATCCAAGATGGGCACCATGGCCGCCACCTTGAAAATCTATTTTGAACTTCTTCTCTTCAACTGAAAGGCCGGTTGACTTGAAACTTGGCGAAGTATCAGGGTAACTTGTAGATCTGAAATAGCTAAAATCGCTCTGATTGGAAATCTAACGTGGCTGCCATGGTGGCCATCTTGAAAATCTATTTTGAACTTCATCTTCTGAACCCGAAGGCCAATTGACTCGAAACTTGCTAGGAAATAACAGGGCAACTTGTAGATCAAAAGTAGCTAAAATTGTTCCAATCAGAAATCCAAGCTGGTGGCCACCTCTGCCATCTTGAAAATCTATACGTCTCCGGAACCCAAAGGCCAGTTGACTCAAAACTTGGCTGGAAATATTAGGGCGACTTGCGAATAAAAAATAAAGAAAATCATTCCGATGCAGAATCCAAAATGGATGCCATGGCCACCATCTTGAAAATGTAGTTTGAACATCTTCTCCTGAACCAAAAGGCCAGTTGACTCAAAACTTGGTAGTCGAAGTATCGTTGCGACTTGTAGATAAAAAATTGCTAAAATTGCTCAGATCCAAAATCCAAGATGGCCACCTCTTGAACATCTATTTTGAACTTCTTCTCCTGAATGGTAATGCCAGTTGACTCGAAACATGGTCATCCCCATCTTGAAAATATATTTTGAACTCTTTTTCTGAATGGAATGGCCAATTGATTCAAAACTCGGTAGGAAGTATCGGCGTAACATATACATAAAACATACCTTAATTGTTCCAGTAGGAAATCCAAGATGGCTGCCACAGACGCTATCTTGAAAATATATTTTGTAATTCTTCTCCTTAACAGAAAGGCCAATTGATTTGAAACCTTCGCATGGTGACTGTTAGATTAAAAATAGCTAATATAGTACAGAGTGGAAATCCAAGATGGCGACCATTGCGGCCATCTTGAAAATCTATTTTGAACATCTTCTCCAGAACCAAAATGCATTTGACTTGAAACTTGGTAGGAAGTATTTGGGTGACTTGTAGATCAAAAATAGCTGAAATGATTTCTATCAGAAATCCATGTTGGCTGCTATGGCCACCATCTTGAAAATCTGTTTTGAACTTCTTCTCTGGAACCAAAATGCAGTTGACTGGAAACTTGGTAGGAAGTATTTGGGTGACTTGTAGATCAAAAATAGCTGAAATGGTTTCTATCAGAAATCAATGTTGGCTGCTACGGCTGCCATCTTGAAAATCTATTTTGAACTTCTGCTCGGGTGACTGGAAACTTTGTAAAACTGGGATTGTGGTGACTTGTAGATCAAAATTAGCTGAAATTGTTCAGATTTGAAATCCAAGATGGCCACCACAGCAACCATCTTGAAAATCTATTTTGACCTTCTTCTTCTGAACCGAAAGGCTAATTGACTTGACACTTGATAGGAAGTATCAGGGTGACTTGTAGATAAAAAACATCTAAAAATTGTTCTGATGGGGACTCCAAGATAGCTTTTGGACAAATTGGTCCAGGTGAGCAATTCTTGGCCCTAAGGGCCTCTAATTTATGTGTCTGTTGCATATGCATTTCTGACAATAAAAGACTGATAATTAACATTAGTAATATGTTTGCTTTTCTCTTCAAGAGGTTTCCGGCCACGATATCACAAGATGTTACCGTTACGATCAAGCTGTGCATGGAAAAAGAAACTTACTGGATACAGACTAGAATAAGTTACTGTAACGATACATCTGCACAGTCCAGTGAGAATCTATGCATGTTTACTCATTTCTAGATTCTGCGGAGCTTAGAAATTGTAGTTGGCCAAAAATAACTGATGTTTCAATGTATAGATCGGTATCTCGCATAGAATAATATTAGGGACGATTTTGCTTATAATGGTATTCGTCAAGTAGCGGTATCTATCAAGTAATTATGTTATAATAATATGGATTACCTAAAAGGAACCATTATACACACATCAAACATTATAGGTAACACTGATATACTTTAAATCAATGCACAGCTGAAATGCAAATAAATGGTGGCCGGAATGAGTGGGATAGTGACTGGGTAAAAAAATGTGAACCGATTTGACAGCGGGATTGGGTGGGTGGGCTGAAGGGCAGGCTAATAGGGCAGAGGGGTGGGTCAGAAGGGCAAGAAGGGCAGACCGCCTCTCTGAAAGTACCTAGCTGCAGCACTGTTAAGTACATGTATAACAGCTTGGACAAATTTTAACCTATGACTACATAATGCCTGTTTTCTCTTGGATGACATATTATTGTAAGGCTGTTTTTTTTTTTTCAGTAACAAGTGATGTGGCGCATCAAATACAATAGGCACCATAGCTGTAGATAAGAGGACTGTTTACATGAATATACTTCTTATTTCTCCATGAAAATGTATGTTGTGGGTACTCATTAAGCCTGCGGTGCCAAGGTGATATTTGGAGAAATAAAGAAAATGTCAGTGACTTTTAGCCTAATGATGACACAGAATGCGTAGGCCCCCGTAGCCTAGTGGATAGGAGAGTTGACTCTTACTCCATTAGGTTTCTCACCACTGTGGTTCGAGCCTTGCTCGGGTCACGTGCGGGAAAGCCAAGTTCTGCTTACGGATGGTCAGGTGGTTTTTATACGCTTGTTTGAAAAATGGGACGTATTATGTTACGGGGTATAGCGTCCGTCCGTCCGTAAACTTTTTCGTTTCCAGCTAACTCCTCCTACAGTTTACATCCAGTCAAGCTGAAACTTGGTATATAGTTAGACCATGATGTGGCGCAGCGCATATTGTTTCAGGGTTACAGTCCACCAAATATTTGCAGAGTTATGCCCTTAGAAAATTTCTGTAAACTTTTCATTTCCGGTTAACTCCTCCTACATTTTACATCCGATCAAGCTGAAACTTCATGTATATTTAGACCATGATGTGGAGCAGCGCATTTTATTTCAAGGTTACAGTCCACCAAATATTAGCAGAGTTATGCCCCTTTGAAAATTTCAGTAAACTTTTCATTTCCGGCTAACTCCTCCTACAGTTTACATCCGATCAAGCTGAAACTTGATTTGTAGTTAGACCATGATGTGGAACAGCGCATATTATTTCAAGGTTACAGTCCACCAAATATTAGCAGAGTTATACCCCTTTGAAAATTTCTATTAATTTTTCGTTTCTGGCTAAATCCTCCTACAGTTTACATCCAATCAAGCTGAAACTTCATGTACAGTTAGACCATGATGTGGAGCAGTGCATATTGTTCCGAGGTTACAGTCCACTAAATATTAGCAGGGTTATGCCCCTTTTAAATTTTAAGTAAACTTTTCATTTCCGGCTAAATCCTCCCACAGTTTACATCCTATCAAGCTGAAACTTGATTTGTAGTTAGACCATGATGTGGAGCAGCGCATATTATTTCAAGGTTACAGTCCACCAAATATTAGCAGAGTTAAATCCCTTTGAAAATTTCTATTAATTTTTTGTTTCCGGCTAAATCCTCCTACAGTTTACTACCGATCAAGCTGAAACTTCATAAATAGTTACATGATGATGTGGAGCAGCACATATTATTTCGAGGTTACAGTGCACCAAATATTTGCAGATTTATGCCTCTTTGAAAGTTTTTGTAAACTTTTCGCAGCATATTGTTTAGAGGTAATAGTGAGCAAATTTTATTTTTAGCTCACCTGAGCAGGAAGTGCTCATAGTGAGCTGTTGTGGTCAGTCAATGTCCGTCTTCCGTCGTGCGGCGTGCAGCGTCAACAATTGCTTTAAAAGCCTACTCCTCCTACACCCCTGGGCCAATTGACTTGATACTTGGTAGGAAGCATCGGGGTGACTTGTAGATCAAAAATAGCTAAAATCGTTCCGATCGGAAATCCAAGATGGCCGCCATGGCTGCCATCTTGAAAATCTATTTTTCGCTTCTTCTCCTGAACCGAAAGGCCAATTGACTCCTAACTTTTTAGGAAGCATTGGGGTGACTTGTAGATCAAAAATAGTTAAAATCGTGCCAA
The DNA here is from genome assembly GCA_964016985.1 of Anodontia alba. NCBI lineage: Eukaryota > Metazoa > Mollusca > Bivalvia > Lucinida > Lucinidae > Anodontia > Anodontia alba. Next base: position 65,297,132 of record OZ024823.1, on the reverse strand, counting down.
TCGGAAATCCAAGATGGCCGCCTTGGCAGCCATCTTGAAAATCTATTTTTCGCATCTTCTCCTGAACCGAAAGGCCAATTGACTCCAAACTTGCTAGGAAGCATCAGGGGGACTTGTAGATCAAAAATAGCTAAAATAGTGCCGATCGGAAATTCAAGATAGCCGCCATGGCCGCCATCTTTAAAATCTATTTTTTGCTTCTTCTCCTGAACCGAAAGACTCCAAACTTCCTAGGAAGCATCGGGGTGACTTGTAGATCAAAAGTAGCTAAAATCGTGCCGATAGGAAATCCAAGATGGCCGCCATGGCTGCCATCTTGAAAATCTATTTTTCGCTTCTTCTCCTGAACCTAAAGGCCAATTGACTCTAAACTTGGTAGGAAGCATCGGGGTGACTTGTCCTAAAATCGTGCCAATCGGAAATCCAAGATGGCCGCCATGGCGGCCATCTTGAAAATCTATTTTTTGCTTCTTCTCCTAAACCCAAAAGCCAATTGACTCCAAACATGGTAGGAAGCATTGGGGTGACTTATAAATCAAATATATATAATCAAATATGGGTGACTTATAAACCAAATGGCCTCCATAGCAGCCATCTTGAAACTCTATTTTTAGCTCACCTGAGCTCTGCTCAGGATGAGCTATTGTGATCACTTTTCGTCCGTCGTCTGTCCGTCCGTCCGTCCGTCTGTCCGTCCTTTAACATTTTCAAACGACTTCTCCTCTGAAGCCGCTGAGCCAATTTTGCTCAAATTTCATATGGAGCCTCCTTAGGGTGGGGGAACGAAACATTGCTAAAATGGTCGCAGTCCGTTGACCAAGATGGCCGCCACGCCCATATATGGTAAAAACCTTTAAAAATCTTCTCCTCGAAAACCGAGAATGCCTTGGGGCTGAACCTTTGCAGGAATCATCGGGGACGGGAGGTCTACTAAACTTGCTAAAAGAATTGTCGTACGTTGACGTTTGACCTTTTTACGGCAAGGTCAATTTTGAAGTGATCATCATGAATCTTGCTTAAAATGTTTGTCTTGATGATTTCAAGGTGATGTATATTTTTCTATCCAGTGACTTTCTTAAGTTTTTCTGTTTAGGTCAGTTTCTCAGTAATTATTGGTCCTATAGAGTGGTATTTGGTACTTGTGAAGTGTTTGTGTTTAGGTCAGTTTCTCAGTAACTATTGCTCCTACAGCCAGTGATACTTAGTACATGCATACATCTTAGCATGGCCTCTTGAGTGCAGTCATCCATATTTGATCTTGACCTTTATTTCACAGTCCATTAGACATGCTACATTGTCTTACTTGTTAATATAATCATTTTGACTTTGATCAGAATGTTATCCTTGATCAGTTCTAGATCAGGTTCTCAAAGTGCTATGTTGCTCAGGTGAGCGTTACAGGGCCATGATGGCCCTCTTGTTTTTTTTTTGTAATTCCACTTAAGTTTATATCTGGAGCACTGAATTATACAGGAGCCAGTTTATGTGCTACATGTTATTACTTGCCACAGGCGTATAATGCCCGGCTTGGTGGAGCTCTTGTTGAAGTAATCATCATGACTTTTGCTCAAAACTTTTGTCATCATTTTAGGTCAAGTTTGAAACTGGGTCATTTGGGGTCTAAAACTAAGTCACCAAGCCAAATCAAAGGAAAACCTTGTTAATACTCCAGAAGTCAAATTTTGAAGTAATCGTCATGAATATTGCTCAAAATGTCTGACTTGATGATTTCTAGGTCGTCAAGTTCCAAACTGGGTCACTTGGGGTCAAAAACTAGGTCACCGGGCCAAATCAAAGGAAAACTTTGTTAACACTCGGAAGGTCACATTTTTTGAAGCAATGATCATGAGTCTTGTTCAAAATGTTTATCTTGATGATTTCTAGGTCAAGTTTGAAACTAGGTCACTTGGGGTCAAAAACTAGGTTACCAGGCCAAATCAAAGGAAGACCTAGCCGGCCTCGGTGGCTTAGTTGGATGCGCCGTCCGACTCGAGACCAGGAGGTCACGGGTTCAACCCATGCCGAGGTCGGTTACATTCTTTTGTGGAGATTGATCATGAAATATTTTCTACGGTCATTCTCTGCCTTCCGCTGATTCCAGAAGGGCAGTTGTCAGTTTCTGGCAAAAGAATTTGCACAATACTGGTTAACCGCTTAGAGGACTAAGCCTGCCCAGTAAATATGTGGTTAGGTAAACTGACCTCGCTTGACATGACCCCATTGGGTTGACTGGGCCGTAAAACCTCAACACAAACAAACAAAGGAAGACCTTGTTAACAATCTAGTGCTCAAACTATTTAAGCAATCATCGTGAATCATGCTCAAAATGTGTCTTGATGTTCTTTAGGTTTGCTTTGAAATTGGGTCACTTGGGGTCAAAAATTAGGTCACCAGGCCAAATCAAAGGAAAACCTTTATAGTACTCTAGAGGTCATATTTTGAAGTAATCATTATGAAGCTTGCTTAAAATGTTTGCCTTGATAATTTATAAGTCAAGTTTGAAACTGGGTCAATAAGGGTCAAAAACTAGGTCACCAGACCAAATCAAAGGAAAACCTTATTAAAACTCTAGAGGTCACATTTTTTAAGTAATTGTCATGAATATTGCTCAAAATGTTTGTCTTGATGATTTCTAGGTCAAGTTTGAAACTGGGTCACCTGGGGTCAAAAACAATGTCACTTGGCCAAATCAAAGGAAATCTTTGTCAACACTCTAGCGGCCACATTTTTAAAGCAATTATGAGCTCTCCTGAGCCTTTGGCTCAGGATAAGCTATTGTGATCACTCTCCATCCGTTGTCCGCCTGTCTGTCCGTCTGTCCGTCCGTTCACACCATTGAACGACTTCTCCTCTGAAACCTCTGGGCCAAATTTTGTAAAACTTTGTGGAGCCTTGTGTTAAAGGGGGATTGAATATTTGTATAAAATGGTCACGGTTCATAAATCAAGATGGCCACCATGCCGCGATATAGCTCCCATTGACTTATAATGGGAAAAACTTAAAAAACCTTCTTCTCTGAAGCCATGTGGCCCACGGCTTATATATTTTATATTAAGCAGTGTTTAGTGGTCCCTTACATAAATCCTGCCAATCAAGCCCCTGGGGTCCAAACTGGCCATGCCCCAGGTTGTTGAGAACTACCACAGACTTATAATGGGAAAAACTTAAAAAAATCTCCTTCTCTGAAACCATGAGGCCCACAGCTTACATATTTAGTATGTAGCAATGTTTAGTGGTCCCGTACATAAATCCTGCCAATCAAGCCCCTGGGGCCCAAACTGGCCACACCCCGGGGGTCATTAGCTCCCATAGACTTATAATGGGAAAAACTTAAAAAAGTCTTCTTTTCTGAAACCATGAGGTCCACAGCTTACATATTTAGTATGTAGCAATATTTAGTGGTCCCCTACATAAATCCTGCCAATCAAGCCCCTGGGGCCCAAACTGGCCACGGGCCGGGGGGTCATTAGCTCCGATAGACTTATAATGGGAAAAAATAAAAAAATCTTCTTCTCTGAAACCATGAGGCCCAGAGCTTATATATTTTGTATGTAGCAATATTTAGTGGTCCCCTACATAAATCCTGCTAATCAAGCCTCTGGGGTCCAGACTGGCCACGCCCCTTGGGATCTTGAACTCCCATAGACTTATAATGGGAAAAACTTAAAAAAATCTTCTTTTATGAAACCATGTGGTCCAGAGCTTATATATTTAAAATATAGCAATATTTAGTGGTCCCCTACATAAATTCTGCCATTCAAGCCCCTGGGGCCCAAACTGGCCACGGCCGGGGGGGTCATAAGTTCCCATAGACTTAGAATGGGGAAAAACAAAATTCTTCTTCTCTGAAACCATGAGACCAACAGCTTACATATTTAGTATGTAGCAATGTTTAGTGGTCACCTACATAAATCCCTCTAATCAAGCCCCTGGGGCCCAAACTGGCCATGCCCCCTGGGTCATTAGCACCCATAGACTTATAATAGGAAAAACTTTAAAAAATCTTCTTCTCTGATTCCCCGAGCCCAGAGCTTATATATTTATTAGTAGGTAGCAATGATTAGTGGTCCCCTTCATAAAACTGCCAGTTAGGCCCCTGGGGTCAAGACTGGCCACACCCTGGGGGTCATTAGCTCCCATAGACTTATAATGGGAAAAACATAAAAAAATATTCTTCTCTGAATCCATGAGGCCCACAGCTTATATATTTAGTATGTAGCAATGTGTAGTGGTCCCCTTTATAAATCCTGCCAATAAGGCCCTGGGGTTCAAACTGGCCATGGCCTGGGGGTCATTAGCTCCCATAGACTTATAATGGGAAAAACTTAAAAAATCTTTGTCTCTGAAACCATGAGGCCCACAGCTTACATATTTAGTATGTAGCAATGTTTAGTGGTCCCCTACACACATCTTGCCAATCAAGCCCCTGGGGCCCAACCTGGCCATTCCATGGGGATCATTTGCTCCCATAGACATAATGGGAAACACTTAAAAAATCTTCTTCTCTGAAACACATAAATCCTGCCAATCAGGCCCTGGGGTTCAAACTGGCCATGGCCCGGGGGTCATTAGCTCCCATAGACTTATAATGGGAAAAACTTAAAAAATCTTTGTCTCTGAAACCATGAGGCCCACAGGTTATATATTTAGTATGTAGCAGTGTTTAATGGTCCCCTTCATAAATCCCACCAGTCAAGCCCCATTGGGTCCAAACTGGCCACTCCCCCGAGGTCATTAGCTCCCATAAACTTATAATGAGAAAAACTTAAAAAATCTTCTTCTCGGAAACCATGAGGCCCACAGATTATATATTTAGTATGTAGCAATGTTTAGTTGTCCCCTATATAAATCCCAGGGATTATATGCTTATATAGAGCTATATAGCTAAAGAACCTTCAAAAATCTTCTCCTCTGAAACCTTGAGGCCCAGAGCTTACATAGTTAGTATGTAGCAATGTTAAGTGATCCCCTACTTAAATCCTGCCAGTCAAGCCCCTGGGGCACAAACTGGCCACGCGCCGGGGGTCATTAGCTCCCATAGACTTATAATGATAAAAGCTTAAAAGATCTTCGTCTCAGAAACCATGAGGCCCACAGCTTATATATTTTGTATGTAGCAGTGTTTAGTGGTCCCTACATAAATCCTGCCAATCAAGCCCCTGGGTCCAAACTGGCCTTGCACCAGGGGGTCGTGAACTCCCATAGGTTTATAATGGGAAAAACTAAAAAAAATCTTCTTCTCTGAAACCATGAGGCCCAGAGCTTATATATTTTGTATGTAGCAATGTTTAGTGATCCCCTTCATAAATCCTGCCAATCATGCCCCTGGGGTCCAAACTGGCACACGCCCCAGGGTCATTAGCTCCCATAGACTTATAATGGAAAAAAACTTGAAACATCTTATTCTCTGATACCATGAGGTCCAGAGCTTATATACGTTGTATGTAACAATGTTTAGTGGTCCCCTACATAAATCCTGCCAATCAAGCCCCTGGGGCCCAAAGTGGCCATGCCCCGGGGTCATTAGCTCCCATAGACTTATAATGGGAAAAACTTAAAAAATCTTCTTCTCTGAAACCATGAGACCCACAGCTTAATATTTAGTATGTAGCTATGTTTAGTGGTCCCCTATATAAATCCTGCCAATCAAGCCCCTTGGGCCCACTGGCCACACCCCGGGGGTCATTAGCTCCCATAAACTTATAATTGAAAAAATCTTAAAAAATCTTCTTCTCTGAAACCATGAGGCCCCGAGCTCATATATTTAGTGTATAGCAATGTTCAGTGGTCCCTTACATAAATCCTGCCAATCAAGCCCCTGGGGTCCAGATGGGCCACGCCCCAAGGGTTATTAGCTCCCATAGACATATAATGGGAAAAACTTAAAAAATCTTCTTCTCTGAAACCATGAGGCCCACAGCTTATATATTTAGAAGGTAGCAATGTTTAGTGGTCCCCTACATGAATCCCACCAGTCAAGCCCCTGGGGTCCAAACTGGCCACGCCCCGGAGGTCATTAGCTCCCATAGACTTATAATGAGAAAAACTTAAAAAAATCTTCTTCTCTGAAACCATGAGGCCCACAGATTATATATTTAGTATGTAACAATGTTTAGTGGTCCCCTATATAAATCCTGCGAATCAAGCCCCTGGGGCCCAAACTAGCCACATCCTGGGGGTCATTAGCTCCCATAGACTTATAATGGGAAAAACTTAAAAAATCTTCTTCTCTGTAACCATGAGTTCCAGAGCTTATATATGTAGTGTGTAGCAATGTGTAGTGGTCCCCTACATAAATCCTGCCAATCAAGCCCCTGGGGTCCAAACTGGCCACGCCCAGATGGTCAGTTCCCATAGACTTATAATGGAAAAAACGTAAAAAAATCTTCTTCTCTGAAACCATGAGGCCCACAGCTTACATATTTAGTAAGTAGCAATGTTTAGTGGTCCCCTACATAAATCCTGCCAATCAAGCCTCTGAGGCCCGAACTGGCCTCGCCCCAGGGGTCATTAGCTCCCATTGACTTATAATGGGAAAAACTTAAAAAAATCTTCTTCTCTGAAACCATGAGGCCCAGAGCTTGTATATTTAGTATGTAGCAATGTGTAGTGGTCCCCTACATAAATCCTGCCAATTAAGCCCCTGGGGTCAGTTATCTCAGGTGAGCATTGTGGCCCATCGGCCTCTTGTTATGAATCTTGTTTAAAATGTTTCTCTTGATGATCTCTAGATCTGGTTTGAAACTGGGTCTCTTGGGATCAAAAACTAGGTCACGGGACCAAATCAAAGGAAGACCTTATTAACACTCTAGAGGTCACATTTTTGAAGCAATCATCATGAGTCATGCTCAATATGTTTGTCTTGATATTCTTTAGGTTGACTTAAAAACTGGGTCACCTGGGTCACTTGGGGTCAAAAATGAGGTCACCAGGCCAAATCAAGGAAAACCTTGTGAACACTCTACAGGTCATATTTTTTTGAAGTAATTATCATGAATCTTGCTTAAAATGTTTGCCTTGATATTTTCTAGTCGAGTTTGAAACTGGGTCACTTGCGGTAAAAAACTAGGTCACCAGGACAAATCAAAGAAAAACCTTGTTAACACTATAGAGGTCACATTTTTTAAGTAATTGTCATTAATATTGCTCAAAATATTTGTCTTGATGATTTCTATGTCAAGTTCGAAACTGGGTCACTTGGGGTCATAAACTAGGTCACTGGGCCAAATCAAAGGAAAACTTTGTTAACACTCTAGAGCTCAAATTTTTTTTAAGTAATCATGAATTTTGCTCAAAATGTTTGTCTTGATGATTTCTAGGTGAAGTTTGAAACTGGGTTACTTATGATTTCATGGTCCAGTGACTTTCTTAAGTTTTACGTTTAGGTCAGTTTCTCAGTAAGTATTGGTCATACAGCATGATACTTGGCACTTGCATATATCTTAGCATGGCCTCTTGAATGCAGTCATCCATATTTGATAAAGACTTCTATTTCACTGTCCACTGACTTTGTTATTGTGTGTGTTTAGGTCAGTTTCTCAGTAAATATTGCTCCTACAGCCTGTCATACTTAGCATACATCTTAGCATGGCCTCTTGAGTGCAGTCATCCATATTAGACATTGACCTGTATTTTACAGTCCATTAGGCATGCTACATTGTCTTACTTGTTAATATAATCATCATGAATTTTGGTCAGAATGTTTGCTTTGATCATTTTTATACGGCCGTTTGAAAAACGGGACATATTATGTTATGGGGTATGGCGTCCGTCCATCCGTCCGTAAACTTTTTTGATTCCGGCTAACTCCTCCAACAGTTTTGGTACTACAGAAACTTGGTATATAGTTAGACCATGATGTGGCGCAGCGCATATTGTTTCGGGGTTACAGTCCACCAAATGTTTGCAGAGTTATGCCCCTTAGAAAATTTTTATAAACTTTTCATTTCCGGTTAACTCCTCCTACATTTTACATCCGATCAAGCTGAAACTACATGTATAGTTAGACCATGATGTGGAGCAGGTTACAGTCCACCAAATATTAGCAGAGTTATACCCCTTTGAAAATTTCTGTAAACTTTTCATTCTGGGTAATTCCTCCTACAGTTTACATCCAATCAAGCTGAAACTTGATTTGTAGTTAGACCATGATGTGGAGCAGCGCATATTGTTTCAAGGTTACAGTCCACCAAATATTAGCAGAGTTATACCCCTTTGAAAATTTTTATTAATTTTTTTATTTCTGGCTAAAAAATCCTCCTACAGTATATCCATACATGTGATATTTTCTGGGACACAAAGTGGGAGATCTGCAATTTTTAGGAGGGAGATCCTGGTCTAAAAGAGGGAGGTTTTTTCGCATCCCAAAATATTCACTTTAGTAACAAGATCTTTTTTTTTTTTTTGTCACACTTTACGTGTATAAAATGTTTTAATTGTAAAATGTATGGTGACTTTGATCACTGAATAATGTTAGTTTCTTTGTATAGCATGTTCATCCTTCAATTGTCCACATATGACTGAAATACTGTTGAAAGGCTATAACCATATATAATATTCACCCTATTATGAACCATGTTCATCCTTTAATTGTCTTGCTCAGTTGTCCATATGACTGAAATATACTGCTGAAAGGCTTTAACCATATACACTGTAGATCCAATATATCGCTGTGCTTGGGGTCCAAGTTCCGCTAGCGTGATATATCTGGATCGGGATGTAAGTCGTTGTGGTAGTTTGCCGAGACGCTGCAAATTAATCCACACCAAATGGCTGTCAGTAAAGCTATCGGCCATATTTCACCATTACAGTAGGTTCTGTATTACTCAGTGGCAGTATATACACTGGGGGACTATGTCTACCAATTAACTTTAATCGAGACCAGCTGATATATTACGTTTGAAAACATTTATTCTCCGAAATAACAAATGAGGATGCCATTTTGGATGTACTGATTCCCTGTAACAGTGAAGGGGAGCAACTCATATATCCTAAGTGCTTAGACAATTTGAGTTGCTTCCCTTCGCTTGTTACGTCTGCTGCGGGCCCAAAATCTATCATTTTATTCATCTTTTGATTTTTTAGTCGGTGCATGGACATCGTTGACTGATTGAGCATTGAGTAGATGTAATCAGTTATGATACTGTTTATGACAAGTTCGGCGATTAAAATTAATTGTTTGCCAATAATTAATCAATGCATGTACTGACTGATGCTATTTGGATTGTTTGGTCATATTAAATGCGTGATGCGCGACTTCGCGTTTATGCGCGAAAAATCAAGACCGGAACTAATTACAGTCTGTTACTTTTTCAAATTAAGTAAAACAACAAACATACCATTAGCTTTCTTTTTTTTTTTTAGCTCATGGTAAATTTGGGGTATTGGATCATCATTACGGTAAACCTTGAAATGGTAGGTCGAGAAAAACCAACAAAGGATTTTTTTCTTGGGGGGAGATTCTGCTTCCTAAGCGGGAGGTCGTAAAAAGAGGCGAAAAATCGGGAGTTTTACGCCAGATCGTAAAAGATCACATGTATGTATATCTCCGATGAAGCTGAAACTTCATAAATAGTTACACGATGATGTGGAGCAGGGCATATTATATGAAGGTTACAGTGCACCAAATATTGGCAGAGTTATGCCCTTTTGAAAATTTCTGTAAACTTTTCATTTCCGGGTAATTCCTCCTACAGTTTACATCTGATCAAGCTGAAACTTGATTTGTGTAGTTAGACCATGATGTGGAGCAGTGCATATTGTTTCAAGGTTACAGTCCACCAAATATTAGCAGAGTTAAACCCTTTTGAAAATTTCTGTAAACTTTTCATTTCCGGGTAATTCCTCCTACAGTTTACATCTGATCAAGCTGAAACTTGATTTGTGTAGTTAGACCATGATGTGGAGCAGCGCATATTGTTTCAAGGTTACAGTCCACCAAATATTAGCAGAGTTAAACCCTTTTGAAAATTTCTATTTTTCGTTTCCGGCTAAATCCTACTACAGTTTACATCCGATCAAGCTGAAACTTCATAAATAGTTACACGATGATGTGGAGCAGCCCATATTATTTTGAGGTTACAGTGCACCAAATATTTGCAGAGTTATGCCCCTTTGAAAGTTTTTGAAAACTTTTCGCAGCATATTGTTCAGAGGTAATAGTGTGCAAATTTTATTTTATAATAGGTATATTTTTTACAAATAACTAAAGTTATGGCCATATGGGCAAGTTAATTATTTTTTTTAATATCTTCTTTTATTAGATTTGCAAGGAAATATTGCCATTATTAAATCTTTATAAATACATTTATTAAATGATACAGAATTAAGAAGCTTGACTAATATCAAAACTTATAAACATAATTCTTTTTGGATATTTTTTTTTTTTTTTAATACTCAGAATTCTGAGTTGGCTCCCTTGAAGAACAAAAATAAAATCAGTATAAAACAAGTTAAAGGTCTACAAAAAATTTCTTGCAGCATTTCTTTTTTTTTTTTTTTTTTGGTTGTTTATTTTTGTTTTGTTGTTGTTTGGTCCGATATTGAAGTACCGGTATAGGAAGAACAAATCAGCCAAAGGCTCATATGAGCTTATAATATAGCCATGCTTCTGTTGTGTGTGCTCCGTCCGAAAGCACTTATCCCTAGACGCAGCACACTTCTCCCTATTTTCCCAGGAGGGAGAAGTCACTTCTCCCTTAATTTCTGGGCCAGCTTCGACCCTTAGGTTACAGTTCACCAAATATCAGCAGAGCTATGCCCCAATGAAAATTTTTAATTTTTTTTTTTTGTAATTCCACTTACAGTTTATATCAGGAGCACTGAATTATACAGGAGCCAGTTTATGTGCTACATCTTATTACTTGCCACGGGCGTATAATGCCCTGCTTGGCGGAGCTCTTGTTTGGTCAGGTTCATTAAATGCTACGATACTCAGGTGAGCATTATAGGGCCATCATGGCCCTCTTGTTTTGTGTTGCTAATATGAATGAATTCTGCCTATTGACAGGAACAACAGAACGGGTCTGTCTAATAATGGGTGCTGCAGAAGCAGTCAGAAAGGTCCACACTTTCATCATGGAAAAAATACGAGAAAAGCCTGACCCTAATCCTAAACCAGAAGCGTCCAAATCCAATTTTGAACGGCATAGACAGGTAACTGTCATCAATGTAAGTTCACCATTTCTTCATTTATCATTGTTCATTCAGTTTCTGCATCTCATAACAGACGATTTTGGAAAGACTGAAACAGATTATGCCGCATTGTTTTTGGTTTTTTTTTTTTTGGTTGTTTTTAATGTAGTGTATCATAGGTAAGTCTAGAAATAGCAGCAGAAGATAAAGTGAATGGATATGCCTAAAAGAGTTTGCCATCATTTTACAAGGCAAGACAACATTTGCTGGCTGGCAGTTGCCTCCCTAGTAGTTGCAATCTTTCAGAAATGGCCCCTACTCATAAATGAAAATATTTGCTCCCAGCCTCCCAGAATGAGCTAGTTCTTTCTTTTTGAGTAGCCAAGAATGAGAAGGTATGCAGATATTTCCGTATCAAGAGTTATCTACCTTGGAGGTGTATCAGTTTCGGTATTTGCTGTTGGCTGTTTTTGAGTAAGGTTAAAATTTTTTAGGTCCTTCAGATTTGAGTGTATTTAGTGAATGAGAAGAGGAAGATTTAATTATAGGCTGGTAAGTACTAGAGCCCAGAGATATAAACTTTTTATAGTTAGGTCCATTTTTATGCCCCCGCCATGTACATAACACAAATGGTTTCTGTGCAATATCTTTTGAAAAGATTGGTGTATTCGATTGAAATTTTATACACAGGTCTATAATCATAAACTGTATGTCAAGTTCGATTAAGGGTAAAATCCACCAATTATTTTGGGAGTTATGGCCCTTTTTCACTTTTGAAAAATTTTCAACTTTGAAAAGTGGTTTCTGTGCGATATCTTTTGAAGAGATTAGTATATTGGATTCAAACTTTATACACATGTATATAATCATAAAATGTAGGTCAAGTTCGATTTTTAGGGTAAAATCCACCAATTATTTTAGGAGTTGTGCCCCTTTTTCAACTTTGAAAAATGGTTTCTGTTCCATAACTTTTGAAAAGATTAGTGTATTGGATACATATTTAATACATGAGCATATAAGTGTAAAATATAGGTCAAGTTTGATTTAGGCTAAAAACCACCAGCGGGCCCCCGTAGCCTAGTGGATAAGAGAGTTGACTCTTAATCCATTAGGTTTCTCATCGCTGTGGTTCGAGCCTCGCTCGGGTCATATGTGGGAAAGCCAAGTTCTGCTTACGGATGGTCAGGTGGTTTTTCTCCGGGTTCTCCGGTTTTCGCCCACCTTCGATGAACGATCGGCTCGATATAAGTGAAATATTCTTGAAAGGGCCGTAAAACCCAAATCAAAAAAAAACAACAAAAAAACCAAAAAAAACCCACCAATTATTTTTTGAGTTGCGGCCCTTTTTCAACGTTAAAAAATAGTTGAAAAATCGTTTCCGTTTATATCTTTTGAAAAGATTAGTATATTGGATTCAAATTTTATACACAGGTATATAATCATAAAATGTAGGTCAAGTTCGATTTAGGGTAAAATGCACCAATTATTTTGGGAGTTATGGCCCTTTTTCAACTTTGAAAAATGGTTTCCGTTCCATAACTTTTGAAAAGATTAGTGAATTGGAATCATATTTTATACACGAGCATATAATTATAAAATATAGGTCAGGTTCGATTTAGGGTAAAATTCACCAATTATTTTTGGAGTTTCCCTTTTTCAAAGTTAAAAAATAGTTTCTGTTTGATATCTTTTGAAAAGATTTGTGTATATGATTCATATTTAATACACGGGTATATAATCATAAAATAGAGGTCAAGTTTGATTTAGGGTAAAATCCACCCATTATTGTGGGAGTTATGGCCCTTTTTCACCTTCAAAAAATGTTTTCCTTTCGATATTTTTTTAAAAAAGATAGGTGTATTGGAGTCATAATTTATACACAGGTATATAATCATAAAATATAGCTCAAGTTTGATTTAGGGTAAAATCTGCCAATTATTATGAGAGTTATGGCCCTTTTTCAACCATTTTTAGCTCACCTGAGCTTTGCTCAGGATGAGCTATTGTGATCACTTTTCGTCCCTCGTCCATCCGTGCGTCCATCTGTTGACCCGTTAACATTTTCAGACGACGTCTCCTCTGAAGCTCTGAGCCAATTTTGCTAAAATTTCATATGGAGCCTCCTTAGGTTGGGGGAACGAAAAATTGCTAAAATGGTCGCGGTCTGTTGACCAAGATGGTCGCCATGCCCATATATGGTAAAAACCTTCTCCAGAACCGAGGATGCCTTGGGACTGTATCTTTGCACAAATCATCGGGGACGAGAGGTCTACCAAAGTTGCTAAAATAATTGTTGTACATTGAGGTTTGACCTTTTTACAGCGAAGTCAAGTTTGCTTCCCTATGCATTTGTATGGGCACCATACATTTGTACGGGAAAAATGTGAGAATTTCAAACGACCTCCTCAGAAACCTCTGGGCCAATGTTGCTCAAATTTCATTTGGAGCCTCCTTAGGTTGGGGGAACGAAAGATTGCTAAAATGGTCGCAGTCCATTGACCAAGATGGCTGCCATGCCCATATATGGTAAAAACCTTTAAAAATCCTCTTCTCCAGAACAGAGGATGCCTTGGGGCTGAATCTTTGCACAAATCATCAGGAATAGGAGGTCTACCAAAGTTGCTAAAATGATGGTCGTACATTGATGTTTGACCTTCTTTACGGTGAGGTCAAGTTTGCTTCCCTATGCATTTGTATGGGCACCATACATTTGTATGGGAAAAATGCTGAGAATTTCAAAGACTTCTCCTCTGAAGCCTCTGGGCCAATGTTGCTCAAATTTCATGTGGAGCCTCCTTAGGTTGGGGGAATGAAAGATTGCTAAAATGGTCGTGGTTCATTGACCAAGATGGCTGCCATGCCCATATATGGTAAAAACCTTTAAAAATCTTCTTCTCCAGAACCAAATAAGCCCTGGGGCCTTATCTTTGCACAAATCCTCGGGGACAGGAGATCTACCAAAAATTGCTAAAATGATGGTCCTACGTTGACATTTGACCTTTTTATGGCAAGGTCAAATTTGCTTCCCATGCATTTGTATGGGCCCTATACATTTATATGGGAAAAATGTTGAGAATTCATATTTTGGACATCTCCTCTATAATCCAGTTGAATGAAAACTTGATGATGAGCAATAGGGCACTTATGAGACACAAAATAGCTAAATCAGCCGATAGAAAATCCAAGATGGCCACCAAAGCTGCCATCTTGAAAATCAATTATCGACTTCTGTTCTCAAACCTTAGATCGCTTTGAGCCGAAACTTGCTCTTTAGCAACAGGATGACTTCTGGAGTGAAACAAGCTAAAATTGTGACGATTGAAAATCCAAGATGGCCGCAGTGGTTCTGCTCCATTTAACAAGATGGCCGCCAGAGCTAAAAAAATAGAAAATCTTCAAACAACATCTCGTCCTTGGCCAATGGCCTGATTTCAAAATATTTGCACAGAAGTATTCCACCAATGGCCCTCAACCAAAATTATTAAAATGGCTCCGCTTGGCTGAACAAAATGGTGGCCAGAGCTAAATATAAAAAAAACCTTTAAAAGACGCCTCCTCTGCAGCCAGTGTCCTGATTTCAAATTAATTTCACAGTTTTCCTTTTATGGCCCTTTACAGGGTTCGCACAGGCTTGAAAAGTCCTTGAAAACAAAAATTTGTCTTGAAAAGTCCTTGAAAACTGTCCATAGATCTTGAAAAGTACTTGAATTTCAGATTTTTATACCCTGCCACACAATAGTGGCGGGGTATTATGGTTTCACGTTTGTCGTCTGTGAGTCCGTCCGTCTGTCCGTCCGTCCGTCGTCCATCCGTCCGTCTGTCCGTTTTTCATTTCCGGATGATAACTTGAGTAAACGTCAATGGATTTTCACCAAACATTGATATTGTGGAGATCTGGTTTGGGATCGCTAATGGGCAAATTTCCTCAATTTTTGACGGAGTTATCTGCCCGAGACACACCCATATTTTTGTTTCCGGACTATAACTTGAGTAAATAACAAGGGATTTTCACCAAACTTGGTATGTGCATTGATATTATGAACATCTGGTTTGGGATTGCTAATGGGCAAATTTCGTCAATTTTTGACGGAGTTATCTGCCCTAGACACGCCTATATTTTCATTTCCGGACTATAACTTGAGTAAATAACAAGGGATTTTCACCAAACTTGCTATATGCATTGACATTAAGGAGATCTGGTTTGCGATAGCTAATGGGCAAATTTCGTCAACTTTTGACAGAGTTATCTGCCCGAAACACGCACATATTTTCGTTTCCGGACTATAACTTGAGTAAATAACAAGGGATTTTCACCAAACTTGGTATGTGCATTGATATTATGGAGATCTGGTTTGGAATTGCTAATGGGCAAATTTCGTCAGTTTTTGACAGAGTTATCTGCCCGAGACACGCCCATATTTTCGTTTCCTGATGAAAACTTAGTAAATAACAAGGGATTTTCATCAAACTTGCTATATGCATTGACATTAAGGAGATCTGGTTTTGGATTGCTAATGGGCAAATTTCGTCAAATTTTTACGGAGTTATCTGCCCGAGACACACCCATATTTTTGTTTCCGGATGATAACTTTAGTAAATAACAAGGGATTTAACGAAACTTGCTATATGTATTGACAGTAAGGAGATCAGCTTTGGAATTGCTAATGGGCAAATTTCATCAAATTTTTACGGAGTTATCTGCCCGAGACACGTCCATATTTTCATTTCTGGATGATAACTTGAGTTAATAACAAGGCCTTTTAACCAAACTTGCTATATGCATTGATATTATCAAGATCTGCTTTAGGATTGTTATCTGTCCATTGATATTATCAAGATCTGGTTTAGGATTGTTATCTGTCCCTCCATCATTTTCTTTCCAGACATTTTGGCAACGATAACTTTAATACATAAACAAATAATTGCTATGGCGGGGTATTATGCGGTGCTTTTATTAGCTCACCTGAGCCAAAGGCTCAATATGAGCTATTGTGATCACTCTCCGTCCGTCGCCCTTCTGTCTGTCCGTCTGTTCACACCTTTGAACGACTTCTCCTCTGAAACCCCTTGGCCAAATTTCTTCAAACTTTATGTGGAGCCTTGTGTTAAAGGGGGATTGAAAATTTGAAAAAATGGTCATGGTTCGTAAATCAAGATGGCCGCCCTGCCGCAATATAGCTCCCATAGACTTATAATGGGAAAAATTTAAAAAAAATCTTCTTCTCTAAAACCATGAGGCTCATTGCTTATATATTTCTTCAGTAGCAATGTTTAGTGGTCCCCTACATAAATCTTGCCAATCAAGCCCCTGGGGTCCATACTGGCTACACCCCAGGGGGTTGTGAAGTGGGAATAACTTAAAAAAAAAAATGAAGTCTCTGAAACCATGAGGCCCACAGCTTTTATATTTAGTATGTAGCAATGTTTTGTGGTCCCCTACATAAATTCTGCCAATCAAGCCCCTGGGGTCCAAACTGGCCACGCCCATGGGGTCGTGGGCTCCCGTAGTCTTATAATGGAAAAAACTTAAAAAATCTTCTCTAAAACAATGAGGCCCACAGCTTACATATTTAATATGTAGCAATGTTTAGTGGTCCCATACATGTATCCTGCCAATCAAGCCCCTGGTGTCCAAACTGGCCATGCTCCGGGGGTCATTAGCTCCCATAGACTTATAATGGGAAAAACTCAAAAAATCTTCTTCTCTGAAACCATGAGGCCCACAGCTTACATATTTAGTATGTAGCAATGTTTTGTGGTCCCCTACATAAATCCTGCCAATCAAACCCCTGGGACCCAAACTGGCCACGCCCTGGGGGTCATTAGCTCCCATAGACTTATAATGGAAAAAAACTTAAAAAAATGTTTTTCACTGAAACCACGGGCCCCAGAGCTTATATATTTAGTAAGTAGCAATGTGTAGTGTCCCCTACATAAATCCTGCCAATCAAGCCCCTGGGGTCCAAATTAGTCATGCCCCAGGGGTCATATGCTTATATAGAGCTATATAGCTAAAGAACCTTCAAAAATCTTCTTCTCTAAAACCATGAGGCTGAGAGCTAATAGATTAAGTATGACGTGATGTTAAGTGGTCTCCTACATTAATCCTGCCAACCATGACCCTGAGGTCCAAATTGGATACATCCCGGGGGTCATTAGCTCCCATAGACTTATAATAGGAAGAACTTAAAAAAAAAATCTTCTTCTCTGAAACCATGAGGCCCAGTGTTTACATATTTAGTATGTAGCAATGTCTAGTGGTCCCTTACATAAATGCTGCCAATGAAACCCCTGGGGCCCAAACTGGCCACACCCCAGAGTTCATTAGCTCCCATAGACTTATAATAAGAAAAGCTTAAAAAATCTTCTTCTCTAAAACCATGAGGCCCACAGCTTATATATTTTGTATGTAGCAATTTTTAATGGTCCCCTAAATAAATCCTGCCAATCAAGCCCCTGGGATCCAAACTGGCCACATCCCAGGGGTCGTGAACTCCTATAGACTTATAATGGGGAAAACTTAAAAAAAAAATCTTTTTCACTGAAACCATGAGGTCCAGAGCTTATATATTGAATATGTTACAATGTTTAGTGATCCCCTACATAAATCTTGACAATCAAGCCCCTGGGGTCCAAACTGGCCATGCCCTGGGGGGTCATAAGCTCCCATAGACTTTTAATGGAAAAAACTTAAAAAAAATCTTCTTCTCTGAAACCATGAGGCCCACAGCTTACATATGTAGTATGTAGCAATGATTAGTGTTCCCCTACATAATTCCTGCCAATCAAGCCCCTGAGGCCCAAATGGCCATGCCCTGGGGGTCATATAATGGTAAAAACTTTAAAAATCTTCTTCTCTGAAACCATGAGGCCCAGAGCTTATATATTTAGTATGTAGCAATGTGTAGTGGTCCCCTACATTAATTCTGACAAAAAGCCCCTGGGGTCATATGATTATATAGACCTATATAGCTAAAGAACCTTCAAAAATCTTCTTTGAAACCATGAGGCTGATAGCTAATAGATTAAGTAGGAAGTGATGTAAAGTGGTCTCCTACGTTAATCCTGCCAACCTTGCCTCTTGGGTTCAAATTCGCCACATCCCAGGAGTCATTAGCTCCCACAGACTTATAATGGGAAAAACTTAAAAAATCTTCTTCTGTGAAACCATGAAGCCCAGAACTCTTTTATTTAGTATGTAGCAATGTTTAGTGGTCCCCTACATAAATCCTGCCAATCAAGCCCCTGGGGCCCAAACTGGCCATGCCCCAGGGGATCATTAGCTTCCATAGACTTATAATGAGAAAAGCTTAAAAAATCTTCTTCTCTGAAACCATGAGGCCCACAGCTTATATATTTTGTATGTAGCAATTTTTAGTGGCCCTTTACATTAATCCTGCCAATCAAGCCCCTGGGGTCCAAACTCCCCACACGCCAGGGGGTCGTGAACTCCCATAGACTTATAATGGGAAAAGCTTATAAAATTCTTCTCTGAAACCATGATGTCCAGAGCTTTTATATTTAGTATATAGCAATGTTTAGTGGTCTCTACAATAAATCCTGCCAATCAAGCCCCTGGGGTCCAAACTGGCCATGCCCCGGGGGTCATTAGCTCCCATAGACTTATAATGGAAAAAAATTAAAAAATCTTCTCTGAATCCATGAGGCTCACAGCTTACATATTTAGTATTTAGCAATGTTTAGTGGTCCCCTACATAAATCCTGCCAATCAAGCCCCTGGGGCCCAAACTGGCAACGCCCTGGGGATCATTAGCTCCCATAGACTTATAATGGGAAAAAATCTTGTCTGAAACCATGAGGCCCAGAGCTTATATATTTAGTACATAGCATGTTTGGTGGTCCCCTACATAAATGCTGCCAATCAAGCCCTTAGGGTCCAAACTGGCCATGCCCCGGGGGTCATTAGCTCCCATAGACTTATAATGGAAAAAAACTTTAAAAGGTCTTCTTCTCTGAAACCATGAGGCCCACAGCTTACATATTTAGTATGTAGCAATTTTTAGTGGTCACCTACATAAATCCTGCCAATTAAGCCCCTGGGGCCCAAACTGGCCATGCCCCGGGAGTCATTAACTCATATATACTTATAATGGGAAAAACTTGAAAAAATCTTCTTCTCTGAAACCATGAGGCCCACAGCTTATATATTTAGTATGTAGCAATATGTAATGGTCCCCTGCATAAATCCTGTCAATTAAGCCCCTGGGGGCAGTTATTTCAGGTTAGCATTGTGGCCCATGGGCCTGTTGTCTTGTATTCTAGACAATTTTTAATCTCTGTGAGAATCAAAAATAAAGTTCCTAGAAAAAAAATGGCAAGTTTCGAGCAACGATAGAGCTGCAGGAGTGCCATAATTAAAGAGGTTGAATGTGCTCGGCACGAAAACAAAGTTCCAATACACATAGGTTTGAATGTTTCGTACTTGATGTCTGGTACTTGGCGATTTTGACAGCTTTTATCACTGAAAAAAGTCAATTCCAATAACCAGACTAAACAAAAAACAAAAATGGTACCGGCAGTTCTGTAGTGTGTGTTTTTTTTTTTACAACCTGATTTATATCTGTGTAATGGGAAAGTGTTTTTATAGCAGAGAGTGGCTAAAACGATATCCTTGGGTAAAGGAAACAAACAGTAAACATAAGGCGCACTGTCGGCCATGTAATAAGGACATCGATACAAATGGGTGAAACTGCATTGCGGTCACAGGCGCAGGGAGAGGGGCATAAGAAACAAGAAAAAGCGATATCTCGGACATTTGTAAATTTCCCACAAGTTAAAACAGAAACTGCAACCACACCACAACTTAATACTTTTGGTTTTAAGAGAATTCATTGTGACATTATTTGGCAGAAATTATCAGATTTTTAACCCAAAATTTTTCACTGGATGTAGAACCAATGGAAGACAGTGCCAGAATTTACGAATTTGTGTAAGTATTATAATCTTTGAAAACTATGAGGTGTGTCCTTGAAAAGTCCTTGAATTTGACTTGGCCTTGCCTGTTTGAACCCTGCTTTACCAAAATTGCTAAAAAGTTCTGCTCAGCTGAACAAAATGGCCACCAGAGCTAAAAATAGAAAAAAAACCTTTAAACATCTCCTCCTTGGCCAGTGGCCTGATTTCAAAATGTTTTCACAGAAATGTTCCTCTTATTCCCCTTTACCAAAATTGCCAAAATGGTTCTTCTGCTGAACGAAATGGTCACCAGAGCTAAAAATAGAAGTGACAAGATTTCAAAATAGTTTCACATTAATGTTCCTCTTATGCCCTTTTGCCAAAATTGCTAAAATGGTTTTGCTCTGCTGAACAAAATAGTTGCCAGAGCTAAAAATAGAAAAGAAAACCTTTAAAGGACAGGATAAGTAAATGAACCAAATGACTTCTGAAAAATATCTGATTTTTTTTTACTTATGGTGTTTTGAAAATTTCAGCATTTTAACCTTGAAAGCAAGATATCTCAAAAACTGTTTAAACCATTGACTTGTCATAAGAGTATTGGAAAAATGTTGCATGCCATCTGCATATTTGCAGTGGCGGTTTCACTCAGGTGAGTGAGTTGTGGCCCGTGGGCCTCTTGTTTGCAAAATGCCTGCGTGTGGGTGAGGATGGCCCTGGGCAGGGGCATCTGTGTCATATTGACACATTTCTAGTTCTTGTGCTGTTTTATAAAGGACCGAGGTATAGCCATCAGACTGACATTTAACATCGAGACACTTATATATGGCCAGTTCTCATAATTCCAGTCACTCTCATAACTCTGTTCACTCTCTTCTTTGAATAATGTGAAAAAACATCTTTCTTAAGTTTGTGTCACATAAAAATTAATAGAAAATAACTTACATTACATTACAGCTGAAGATGAAGAAAATCAATATTGACTGTCAATTTTATGCATAAAAATAAAAAAGTATCCCAAAACGCTAAATACTTAATGGGTACACTAAAATAATCCCTAACCACTGACAAGCATGTGATACAATGTAAACAGTATCAACAATTTAGAACAGTTATGGTCTAAACAAAATGCTGATCATGTAAAATATGTATAGAATGAATCTGGTTGCTTCTGATAATCAAGGAAATTTGAGTGAACGGTGTTATGAGAATATGCCCTAAACATCCCCTTCATTTTAGGAGGTTATAGGAATTAAAGATGTGATTTTAATTTTCTTCAATTTTGAGATTCTCATAGGCATTTAGTCAAATGATTAAAAAATATATACAGAAAATTATTCTGGCAACAGAAGATTGAAGAAGCCAGCCTCGGTGGCTCAGTTGGATGCGCCGTCCGACTAGAGACCAGGAGGTCGCGGGTTCAACCCCCGCCTAGTTCGGCAACATTCTTTCGTGGAGATTGATCATGAAATATTTTCTACGGTCATTCTCTCCTTTCCGCTGATTCAAGAAGGGCAGTTGTCAGTTTCTGGAGAAAGAATGTGCACAATACTGGTTAACCGCTTAGAGGATTAAGCCTGCCCAGTAAACGTGTGGTTAGGTAAACTGACTGCGCTCGACATGACCCCATGAACCTCAACACAAACACAAACAAACAAAAGATTGAAAGCAGATTGCTCAACCTTAGGTAATGAAGTTACGGGTTTCCAAGCTAATATATGATAAATGTTAAACATTAAACTGTTACCTTGCAACTAGTTTTCATGTACTTTCAACATATTAAAGCTGAGGTGTAACACTAGGGGAAGTTAAAACCTTATTCCGTTTACAGTCTGAACTTGGTATCAAGGTCATTGCTATTAGACTTGCTTAGTTTAGACATCAGTTTAATGAAATTTCATGCTGTTATTGCATTAGTGTGTGTGTGTGTGTGTGTGTGCGTGTGTGCGTGCGTGCGTGCGTGCGTGCGTTGAAAGGTTATAAACAATGTGGATTTTTACACAACAGGATCCTTATGTGAACAATGTTGAAAGGTTATAAACAATGTGGATTTTTACACAACAGGATCCTTATGTCCTGTGTAAACAAGCAAAATGCCAGGTCAACCTGTGCATCTAAGCAGTCTGATCAAGGCTGATTTTTGCTTAGTGAACATTGGCTTAACAAAAATGCATGACTGAAAGATATACTTTTGGTTAAAGGTGTATTCATAGCTTCAAATAAAAGTGGGTATCTGGAAAATATTTTTCTTATTTCTGCACGAAACTGAGGCCCACAGCTTATATATTTAGTATGCAACAATGTTTAGTAGTCCCCTACATAAATCCTGCCAATCAAACCCCTGGGGTCCAAACTTGGCACACCCCATGGGGGTCATATGTTTATACAGAGCTATATAGCTAAAGAGTCTTCAAAACTCTTCTCGTCTGAAACCATAAGGCCCAGAGCTAACAGATTTAGTATGTAGCAATGTTTAGTGGTCTCCTACATAAATCCTGCCAACCATGCCCCTGGGGTCTAAATTGGCCATGCCCCGAGGGTCATTAGCTCCCATAGTCTTACATTGGGAAACACTTAAAAAATCTACTTCTATAAATCCATGAGGCCCACAGCTTATATATTTAGTATGTAGCAATGTATAGTGGTCCCCTACATAAATCCTGCAAATAAAGCCTTTGGGGCCCAAATTGACCATGCCCCAGGGGGTCATTTGTTATATAGAACTACTTCAAAAATCTTCTCTGAAGCCAGTAGGCCCAGAGCTAACATATTTATTTTGTAGCAATATTTAGTGGCCTCTACATAAATCCTGCCAACCATGCCCCTTGTGTCCAAATTGGCCATGCCCTGCACGTCATTAGCTCCCATAGACTTAAAATGGGAAAAACTTTAAAAATCTTCTTCTCCGAAACCATGAGACCCACATCTTATATATTTAGTATGTAGCAATGTTTAGTGGTCTGCTACATAAATTCTACCAACCATGCCGCTGCGGTCCAAATTAGCCATGCCCTGGGGGTCATTATTAATATAAAGCTGTATAGCTAAAAACTTAAAGAAAAAACTTCTCTGAAACCAAAGGGCCCTAAGCAGGTGCGATCATCCTGAATCTTGCTAAAAGTGTTTGTCTTGATGATTTCAAGGTCAAGTACGGACCTAGATCACTTACGATCTGTATTTCACGGTCTAGTGGTTTTCTTAAGTTTATCCGTTTAGATCAGTTTCTTGGTAACTGTTGGTCCTACAGCAGTGATACTTGACACTTGTAGACATCTTAGCATGGCCTCTTGAATGCAGTCATTTATATTTGACCTTGACCTATATTCCACGGTCCACTGACTTAGTTAAACTTTTGCATTTAGGTCAGTTTCTCAGTAATTATTGGTCCTACAGCCAGCCAGTGATAGTTAGCACATACATACATTTTAGCATGGCCTCTTGAATGCAGTCATTCATACTTGACCTTGATCTATATTTCATGGTCCATTAGGCATGCTACATTGTCTTACTTGTTAATATAATCATCATGAATCTTGGTCAGAATGTTTGCCTTGATCATTTATGGGTCAGGTTCTCTAAGTGCTATGATACACAGGTGAGCATTACAGGGCCATCATGGCCCTCTTGTTGGAGAATCCTGTGGCATAACTCCAATGTCAAAGTTGACTGAACTAAAAACTTAACTCAAAATTTTATGCCATTCTTCATTAGGCATATAAACTCAGGTAAGTTCGAACCAAGAATATCTGTTCCATTTTTTAGCTCACCTGAGCTCTGCTCAGAATGAGCTATTGTGATCACTTTTCGTCTGTCCGTCCGTCCATCCGTGCATCCGTCCGTGCGTCCGTCCGTTAACATTTTCAAACGACTTCTCCTCTGAATCCGCTGAGCCAATTTTGCTCAAATTTCATATGGAGCCTCCTTAGGGTGGGGGAACGAAAAATTGCTAAAATGGTCGCGGTCCGTTGACCAAAATGGCCGCCATGCCCATATATGGTTAAAAATCTTCTTCTCCAGAACCGAAAATGCCTTGGGGCTGAACCTTTGCAGGAATCATCGGGGACGGGAGGTCTACCAAAATTGCTAAAAGAATTGTCGTACGTTGACATTTGACCTTTTTACGGCAAGGTCAAGTTTGCTTCCCTATGCATTTGTATTGGAAAAACCTTTAAAAATCTTCTCCAAAACCGAGCATGCATTATGGCTGAATCTTTGCTTATATCATTGGGAATGGGAGGGCTACCAAAATTGCTAAAATAATGGTCGTACATTGACATTTGACCTTTTTAGGGTAAGGTCAATTTTGCTTTCTTATGCATTTGTATGGGAAAAATGTTCAGAATTTCAAACAACTTCTCCTCTGGAGCTTCTGGGCCAATTTTGCTCAAATTTCATATGGAGCTTCCTTAGGTAGGGGGAACGAAAGATTGCTAAAATGGTCACGGTTCGTTGACCAAGATGGTCGCCATGCCCATATATGGTAAAAACCTTTAAAAATCTTCTTCTCTAGAACCGAGGATGCTTTGTGGCTTTGCATAAATCATCAGGGACAGGGGGTCTACCAAAGTTGCTAAAATAATGGTCGGACATTGACAATTGACCTTTTTAGGGCAAGGTCAAGTTTGCTTCCCTATGCATTTGTATGGGAAAAAACATTTAAAAATCTTATTCTCCAAAACCGAGGAGGGCTTGTGGCTGAATCTTCATATATATCATCTGGAATGGGCAGTCTACCAAAGTTGCTAAAATAATTGTCATACATTGACATTTAACCTTTTTACGGCGAGGTCAAGTTTGCTTCTGTATGCATTTGTATGGGCCCCATACATTTGTATGGAAAAAATGTTGATAATTTCAAATGGCTTTTCCTCTGAAGCCTCCAGGCCAGTGTTGCTCAAATTTTATGAGGAGCCTCCTTGGGCAGAAGAATGAAAGATTGCTAAAATGGGCATGGTCCATTGATCAAAATGGCTGCCATGCCCATATATGTTAAAAACCTTAAAAAATCTTCTTCCACATAACCATATAAGCCCTGGGCCCTAATCTTTGCACAAATTATGGGGGACAGGAGATCTACCAAAATTGCTAAAATGATGGTTTTATGTTGACATTTGACCTTTTTACCTCCAAGGTCAAATTTGCTTCCCCATTTGTATGGGCCATATACATTTATATTGAAAGTATCAAAGTGACTTGTAGATCAACAGTAGTTAAAATTGTTCTGATTGGAAATCCAAGATGGCCGTCATCTTGTTTATATTTATAATATTTCCCTGCCACTGTGCTGTTTACATGTATAAAATCATGATTCTTCAGAAACCACTAAGCCAATTGCCACCAAATTTCACATTGATCCTTCTGTTGAAATGTGATTGATAGTTTATTCAAATGATCATGCTCCATTGACTGTCAGGCCCATATATTCTTCTTCAAAACTAAGAACTGCTCAAATGATGATATTTTCATTAGTTGCGATGATAGGATTGGAAAAATGTTGCATAACATCTGCATGTCTGCAGTGGCGATGTCACTCAGGTGAGCGAACTGTGGCCCGTGGGCCTCTTGTTTTTAAAAAAGATTGATTTGTGTATTGGATTCATATTTTATACACAGGTATATAATCATAAAATATGGTGAAGTTCGATTTAGGGTAAAATCTGCCAATTATTATACGACTGTTTGAAAAACGGGACGTATTATGTTACGGGGTATGGCGTCCGTCCGTCCATAAACTTTTTGGTTTCCGGCTAACTCCTCCTACAGTTCATATCTGATCAAGCTGAAACTTGGTATATAGTTAGACCATGATGTGGAGCAGCACATATTGTTTCAGGGTTACAGTCCACCAAATGTTTGTAGACTTCTGCCCCTTTGAAAGTTTCTGTAAACTTTTCGTTTCCAGCTAACTCCTCCTACAGTTTACATCCAATCAAGCTGAAACTTGATTTGTAGTTAGACCATGATGTGGAGCAGGGCAAAACTAAGAACTGCTCAAATGATGATATTTTCATTAGTTGCGATGATAGGATTGGAAAAATGTTGCATAACATCTGCATGTCTGCAGTGGCTATGTCATTCAGGTGAGCGAACCATGGCCCGTGGGCCTCTTGTTTTTTTGACTTAGAGTTTTGTTGTTGTTTTGATATTGGTTTCAGCTCAATAACTTTTGCAGGGATGCATTGATTCCATTGTAAGTTTGCAGAAGGCTATATCATTGTAAAATACAGGTCATGTTCAATATTGATAATCATCCGCAAAATTTTGACCAAGTTATGGCACTGTTTAGCTCACCTAAGCCAAAGGCTAAGGATGAGCTATTGTGATCACTCTCCGTCCGTTGTCCGTCTGTCCGTCCGTTCACAACTTTGAACAACTTCTCCTCTGAAACCCCTGGGCCAAATGTCTTCAAACTTTATGAGGAGCCTTGTGTTAAAGGGGAATTGAAAATTTGTAAAAAAGGTCACGGTTCGTATATCCAGATGGCCGCCATGCCACGATATATAGCTCCCATAGACTTATAATGGGAAAAACTTAAAAAATCGTCTTCTCTGGAACCATGAGGCCCAATCTTATATATATTTTGTATGTAGCAATGTGTTGTGGTCCCCTACATAAATCATGCCAATCAAGTCCCTGGGGCCCAAACTGGCCACGCCCCAGGGGGTCGTGAACTCCCATAGACTTATAATGGAAAAAAACTTAAAAAATCTCCTCCTGAAACCATGAGGCCCACAGCTTACATATTTAGTATGTAGCAATGTTTTGTGGTCCCCTACATAAATCCTGCAAATCAAGCCCCTGGGGTCCAAACTGGCCATGCCCCAGGGGTCATTAGCTCCCATAGACTTATAATGGAAAAAACTTAAATCTTCTTCTCTGAAACCATGAGGCCCACAGCTTACAAATTTAGTATGTAGCAACGTTTTGTGGTCCCCTACATAAATTCTGCCAATCAAGCCCCTGGGGTCCAAACTGGCCACGCTCTGTGGGGTCATTAGCTCCCATAGACTTATAATAGAAAAAATCTTAAAAAATCTTCTCTGAAACCATGAGGACCACAGCTTACATATTTAGTATGCAGCAATTTTAGTGGTCCCCTACATAAATCTTGCCAATCAAGCCCCTTTGGCCCAAACTGGCCACACCCCGGGGGTCATTAGGTCCCATGCCGGCCTTGATGGCTCAGTTGGATGCGCCGTCCGACTGGAGACCAGGAGGTCGTGGGTTCAACCCTCCCGAGGTCGGCAACATTCTTTCGTGGAGATTGATCATGAAGTATTTTCTACGGTCATTCTCTCCCTTCCGCTGTTTCAAGAAGGGCAGTTGTCAGTTTCTGGCGAAAGAATGTGCACAATACTGGTTAACCGCTTAGAGGACTAAGCCTGCCCAGTAAACGTGTGGTTAGGTAAACTGACCGCGCTCGACATGACCCCATTAGGTTGACTGGGCCGTAAAACCTCAACACAATCAAACAAACATTAGGTCCCATAGACTTATAATAGGAAAAAATAAAAAAATCTTCTCTGAAACCATGAGGCCCACAGCTTACATATTTAGTATGTAACAATGTTTAGTGGTCCCCTACATAAATCCTGCCAATCAAGCCCCTGGGGCCCAAACTGGCCATGACCCAGGGGGTCATTAGCTCCCATAGACTTATGATGGGAAAAAGTTAAAAAAATCTTCTTCTCTGAAACCATGAGGCCCAGAGCTTATTTAGCAATGTGTAGTGGTCCCCTACATTAATCCTGCCAATCAAGCCCCTGGGGTCCAAATGGGCCACGCCGTGGTGGTCATATGCTTATATAGAGCTATATAGCTAAAGAACCATCAAAAATCTTCTTCTCTAAAACCATGAGGCTGAGAGCTAACAGATTAAGTATGAAGCGTTGTTAAGTGGTCTCAAACATTAATCCTGCCAGCCATGCCCTTGGGGTCCAAATTGGCCACATCCAGGTGTCATTAGCTCCCATAGACTTATAATGGGAAAAACTTAATAAATCTTCTTCTCTGAAACCATGAGGTCCAGAGCTTATATATTTAGTATGTAGCAATGTTTAGTGGTCCCCTACATAAATCCTGCCAATCAAGCCCCTGGGGCCCAAACTGGCCACGCCCTGGGGGTCATTAACTCCTATAGACTTATAATGAGAAAAGCTTGAAAAATCTTCTCTGAAACCATGAGGCCCACAGCTTATATATTTTGTATGTAGCAATGTTTAGTGGTCCCCTACATAAATCCTGCCAATCAAGCCCCTGGGGTCCAAACTGGCCGTGCTCCAGCATGTCGTAAATTCCCATAGACTTATAATGGGAAAAACTTAAAAAAAATCTTCTCTCTGAAACCATGAGGTCCAGAGCTTATATATTTAGTATGTAGCAATGTTTTGTGGTCCCATACATAAATCCTGCCAATCAAGCTCCTAGGGCCAAAACTGGTCACGCCCTGGGGGGCATTAGCTCCCATAGATTTATAATGGGAAAAACTTTTAAAAAAAAATCGTCCCCCTGAAACCATGAGGCCCACAGCTTATATATTTAGTATGTAGCAATATGTAGTGGTCCCCTACATAAATCTTGCCAATTAAGCCCCTGGTGGCAGTTATCTCAGGTGAGCGTTGTGGCCCATGAACCTCTTGTTCCACTTAATACAGTGTTTTGTGTTTTTAGCTCACCTGAGCAAAAGCTCAGGGTGAGCTATTGTGATCACCCTCTGTCTGTCTTCGTCCGTCATTCGTCATCCGTCTTTCGTCGTCAACAATTAGTTTGTTAACATCCTTGAGGTCACAGTTTTGATCCAAGCTTGATGAAACTTGCCCAGAATGTTGTCACTTTGAAATCTAGGTCAAGTTTGATACTGGGTCACTTGGGGTCAAAAACTAGGTCACAAGGTCAAACCAAAGGAAAAACTTGTTAACACTCTAGAGGTCACATTTTTGAAGCAATCATCATGAATATTGCTCAAAATGTTTGCCTTGATGGTTTCTAGGTCAAGATTGAAACTGGGTCACTTGGGGTAAAAAACTAGGTCACCAGGCCAAATCAAAGGAAAACCTTGTTAACACTCTAGCGATCACATTTTTGAAGCAGTCATCATGAATCTTGCTCAAAATGTTTGTCTTGATGAGTTCTAGGTCAGGTTCGAAACTGGGTCACTTGGGGTTAAAAACTAGGTCACTGGGCCATATCAGCAGAAAATCTTGTTAACACTCTAGCGGTCACATTTTTGAAGCAATCATCATGAATCTTGCTCAAAATGTTTGTCTTGATGATTTTGATGTCAGGTTCGAAACTGGGTCATGTGGGGTCAAAAACTAGGTCACCTGGCCAAATCAGAGGAAAACTTTGTTAACACTAGCGGTCACATTTTTCAAGCAATCTTCATGAATCTTGCTCAAATTGTTTGCCTTGATGATTTCTAGGTCAAGTTCGAAACTGGGTCACTTGGGGTCACAAACTGGGTCAACAGGCCAAATCAAAGGAAAACCTTGTTAACACTCTAGCGGCCACATTATTGAAGCAATCATCATGAATCTTGCTCAAAATGTTTGTCTGGATGTGTTCTAGGTCAAGTTTGAAACTGGGTCACTTGGGGTTAAAAACTAGGTCACCAGGTCAGATCAGCAGAAAACCTTGTTAACATTCTAGCAGTCACATTTTTGAAGCAGTCATCGTGAATCTTGCTCAAAATGTTTGTCTTGATGATTTCTAGGTCGTCTGAAACTGGGTCACTTGGGGTCAAAAACTAGGTCACCAGGTCAAATCAGCAGAAAACCTTGTTAACATTCTAGCAGTCACATTTTTGAAGCAGTCATCGTGAATCTTGCTCAAAATGTTTGTCTTGATGATTTCTAGGTCAAGTTTGAAACTGGGTCACGTGGGGTCAAACACTAGGTCACCTGGCCACATCAGTGTAAAACCTTGTTAACACTCTAGCGGTCACAATTATGAAAACATCATCATGAATCTTGCTTAAAATGTTTGTCTTGATGATTTCTACGTCAAGTTTGAAACTGGGTCACTTGGAGTCAAAAACTAGGTCACCAGGCCAAATCAGAGGACCTTGTTGACACTCCAGAGGTCACATTTTTGAAGCAATCATCATGAATCTTGCCCAAAATGTTTGTCTTGATGAATTCTAAGTCAAGTTTGAAACTGGGTCACGTGGGGTCAGAAACTAGGTGACCAGGCCAAATCAAAGGAAAACCTTGTTAACACTCCAGAGGTCTCATTTTTTTAAATAATGATCATAAATATTGCTCAAAATGTTCATCTTGATGATTTCTAGGTCTAGTTTAAAACTGGGTCACTTGATGTCAGATACTAGGTCACCAGGCCAAATGAAAGTAAAACCTTGTTGACGCTCTAGAGGTCAGATTTTTGAAGTGATCATCATGAATCTTGCTCAAAATGTTTGTCGATGATTTCTAGGTGACGTATATTTCTCTGTCCAGTGACTTAAGTTTTTCCATTTAGTTTAGGTCAGTTTCTCAGTAATTATTGGTCCTACAAAGTGCTATTTGGTACTTATGAATTGTTTGTGTTTAGGTCAGTTTCTCAGTAACTATTGCTCCTACAGCCAGTGATACTTAGTACATGCATACATCTTAGCATGGCCTCTTGAGTGCAGTCATCCATATTTGACCTTGACCTCTATTTCACAGTCCATTAGACATGCTACATTGTCTTACTTGTTAATATAATCATTTTGAATTTTGATCAGAATGTTTGCTTTGATCAGTTCTAGGTCAGGTTCTCAAAGTGCTTTGATACTCAGGTGAGCATTACAGGGCCATCATGGCCCTCTTGATTTTTTGTTTTTTTGTTTTTTCATATCAATTGGTTGGCGCTTCAAGCAGGCCAATTCATGGAATTCTAAATTGAACCTCTCCTCCTGAAGCGAAAGGCCAGTTGACTCAAAACTTCATTGGAAGGATCAAGGTGACTTGTAGATCAAAAATAGCTTAAAATAGATCAGATCAGAAATCCAAGATGGTCGCCATGGCTGCCATCTTGAAAATCTATTGTTAAATTCTTCTCCTGAACCGAAGGGCCAATTGACTCCTATCGGAAATCCAAGATGGACACCATGTCGGCCATCTTGAAAGTCTATTGATTTGCTTCGTCTCCTGAACTGAAAGGCCAATTGACTTTAAACTTGGTAGGAATCATCAGGGTGACTTGTAGATAAAAAATAGCTCAAATCATTCCAATCAGAAATCCAAGATGGCTGCTTGAAAATCTATTTTTCACTTCTGATCCTAAAGGCCAAATTACTCAAAACTTGGTAGTAAGCAACAGGGTAACTTGTAGATTAAAAAAAAAGTAAAATTATTCCTATCGGAAATTCAAGATGGCCACCATGGCGACCATCTTGAATATCTATTTTTCATTTCTCTTCCTGAACTGAAAGGCCAATGGACTCGAACCTGGATAGGAAGCTTTAGGATGATTTGTAGATTAAAAATAACTAAAATTGTTCCGATCTGAAATCAAAGATGGCGGCCATCTTGAAAATCTACTTATCACCTATTCTCCTGAACTGAAAGGCCAGTTGACTTGAAACCTGGTAGGAAGCATAGTGGTGACTGGTAGATCAAAAATAGCTAAAATTGTTCTGATCGCAAATCCAAGATGGCTGCCATGGCCACCATCTTGAAAATCTATTTTGAACTTCTTTTGAACCGTGCATGCTAGGGTTTTGAAATTTCATGTATGGATTTCTCGTGAAAAAATAGCTGACACGTTTTTTTTTCTCATCTAGATTATGGCCCTTTGAAAAAATATGAATGAAATCTTGTCAGCAAAATATCTCCAAAACCATTCAAGATAGAGCCTTGAAATCTGGTGAATAGATTGGTATTGATGAGTAGATGACCTGATTAACTTCTGAATAAATTCTGAAAAATTTTGGCTGAGATGGACCTTTTTCGACTTAGTTTTGTTGTTCATTTCTGCTCAATAACTTTTGAAGGGATGCATTGATTTCATTCAAATTTTGCAGAACTTTATATCACTGTAAAATGCAGGTCAAATTCGATATTGGTAATCATCAGCCAAATTCTGGCTGAGTTATGGCCCTTATTCGACTTAGTTTTTGTTGCTGTGTTGATATTGGTTTCCTATCAATAACTTTTGCAGGGATGCATTGATTTTATTGAAAGTTTGCAGGAGGATATAGCATTGTAAAATACAGGTCAAGTTCCATATTAGTAATCATCCGCAAAATTTTGGCTGAGTATTGGCCCTTTTTCGTCTTAGTTTTTGTTGGTATGTTGATATTGGTTTCCATTCAATAACTTTTGCAGGGATGCATTGATTTTATTGAAAGTTTGCAGAAATATATATTTTTGTAAAATACAGGTCAAGTTCGATATTGGTAATCATCCGCAAATTTTTGAGCATGTTATGGCCCTTTTTCGACTTAGTCGCCTTTAGGGATAGGAATGATTATAAGGACCAATGTTTTTTTCCTTTTTCATATCGAATGGTTGGCGCTTAAAGCAGGTGACACATCCGATTCTCAGAATTCTAGTAGAGTTATTTCCCTTTAATATTTGTACTGTTGTTACCGTCATGGGCAAGCAGTGTTGGAGTCAAGCAGTGTTAGAGTCAGGCAGTTGGGGGCATAGTGTTTTACAAACACCAGCTCTAGTTTTACCTTGTGTTGTTCATAACTCGCAAATCTCCGGATATATTTTGAGGTTACATGGTAGAAATCTTAGATGGGCTGAGAAAGTCAGTGTGTCATGGAAAGGAATTTGGGTCTACACAGGTGGACCCAATTTTCGGGAATAAAAAAACCCCCCAAAAACCCATAAAAAAACAGCTGCAAATGTTTAAATTCAGCATGCTAAAGATTACCATAGCTCAGTTGTACCAGGATGTATACTGTTAAGTGCTTCTACAAATATATGGGATCTTTGTATCAGTTTTATTTGAATTTTCACTTGTCTTAATCTGTCTTCATATTTTTAGCTCACCTGAGCACGAATGGCTCAAGGCGAGCTATTGTGGTCAGTCAGTGTCTGTCGTGCGTCATCTGTCATGCGGCGTGCGGCGTCAACAATTGCTTTAAAAGCCTACTCCTCCTACACCCCTGGGCCAATGGACTTGAAACTTGGTAGGAAGCATTGGGGTGACTTGTAGATCAAAAATAGCTAAAATTGTTCTGATCAGAAATCCAAGATGGCAGCCTGGGCAGATGGCGGCCATCTTGAAAATCTATTTTTTGCTGCTTCTCCTGAACCGAAAGGCCAGTTGACTCGAAATTTGGTAGCATGCATTGGGGTGACTTGTAGTTCAAAAATAGCTTTAATCATTAGGTTCGGAAATCCAAAATGGCCGCCATGGGGGCCATCTTGAAAACCTATTTTTAGTTTCAACTCCTGAACCAAAAGGCAAATTGACTCGAAACTTGGTAGGAAGCATCGGGGTGACTTATAAATCAAAAAGAGCTAAAATCGTTCTGATGGGAAATCCAAGATGGCCGCCATCTTGAAAATCTATTTTTAGCTTCTCCTTTAACGGAAGGCAAATTGACATTTGGTAGGAAGCATCAGGATGACTTGTAGATCAAAAATAGTTAAAATCGTTCCAATCAGAAACCCAAGATGGCCGCCATGGCAGCCATCTTGAAAAATCTGTTTTTTTCTTTTCTTTTCCTGAACCGAAAGGCCAGTTGACTTGAAACTTGGTAGGAAGCATCAGGGTGACGTAGATCAAAAATAGCTAAAATTGTTCGGATTGGAAATCCAAGATGGCCGCCGTGGCAGCTATCTTAAAAATCTATTTTTACCTTCTTTCCCCAGAATCGAAAGGCCAATTTACTCGAAACTTGGTAGGAAGCAGCTGGGCCACTTGTAGATCAAAAATAGCTAAAACAGTTCTGATCGGAAATCCAAGATGGTGGCAATGGCTGCCATCTTGAAAATCTATTTTTTTGCTTCTTCTCCTGAACCGAAAGACAAATGGACTTGAAATGTGGTAGGAAGTATCAGGGTGACTTGTAGGTCAAAAATAGCTAAAATAGTTCCTATCGGTAATCCAAGATGGCCGCCATCTTGAAAACCTATTTTTCACCTCTTCTCTTGATCCGAAAGGCCTAATGATTCCAAACTTGCTGGAAAGCATCAAGGTGACTTATAGATGAAAAAAAAAAAGTAAAATCGTTCCAGTCGGAAATCCAAGATGGCCGCCATGGGGCAATCTTGAAAATCTATTTTTCACTTCTTCTGAAAGGAAAGGCCAATTAACTCGAACCTGGGTAGGACGTTTTGGAGTGACTTGTAGATCAAAAATAGCTAAAATTGTTTGGATCGGAAATCCAAGATGGCCGCCATGGGACCATCTTGAAAATCTATTTTTGCTTCTTCTCCTGAACTGAAAGGCCAATTGACTCGAACTTTGTTAGGAAGCATAGGGCTGACTGGTAGATCAAAAATAGCTAAAATCCTTCCAGTGGGAAATCCAAGATGGCTGCCATGGCCGCCATCTTGAAAATCTATTTTTGGCTTCTCCTGAACCGAAAGGCCAATTGACTTGAAACTTGGTAAGGGTCATCGAGGTGACTTGTAGATCAAAAGTAGCTAAAATCGTTCCGATTGGAAATACAAGATGGCCACCACAATTGCCATCTTGAAAATCTATTTTGAACGTCTTCTGGCCCATTGACTTGAAATTTGATAGGAAGTATTGGGGTGACTTGTAGATCAAAAATAGCTAAAATCATTCTGATCGGAAATCCAAGATGGTTACTCTAGCAGCCATGTTGAAAATCTGTTTTGAACTTGTACTCCTGAACCAAAAGGGCAATTGACTCAAACTTCATTGGAAGTATCGAGGTGATTTTTAGATCAAAAGTAGCTAAAATTGTTCTGATTGGAAATCCAAAATGGCCATCATGAAAATCAATATTGACCTTTTTCTCGTGAACTGAAAGGCTAATTGACTCAAACTTGTCTGGTATTCAGGTGAGCGATACAGGACCGTCTTGGCCCTCTTGTTGTTCATGAACCAGGAACTTAAATTAGTTGTGTTCATACTCATAGCATCTCCCTTGTTTCCTGGAGCACATTTATCTTGTGTAAATCATATATGGGTCACATGAAAGAAATAGGCCTTTGGACATGTGCCCACAGCGAAGACTTAATCAGCCTGTACATCTGTGCAGTCAGTCTTCAAGTCTACCTGTAGATGCCTTGGATCCTTGGTTGTCCAAAGAGTGCCCAGTGAAGACTCTGATCAGACTGTGGGGATGCACAAGCTGATCTGAGTCTTTGGTGGGTGAAGATGTCCAAAAGCACATCATCTCACATTGTAGCCCATATTAGTTTTGGAATGGCATTAGCAATCCTTTGGTCTTGTTTCATTTGAGTCATTCAGTGATATATTAAGGGACCCTGGAAGGACCAGCCTGAGCTCATATTGCATACTGTAAACTGGGTTGTTAGCTCACCTGGAGCAAGCTCCAGGTCAGATGATGCGATAGCCAGTCAGTACATCCAACTGTCTGTCTGTCCGTTAGCGTTTCACATTTTCAACAACTCCTCCTGAACCTTTGAACAGATTGACTCGAAACTTGGTTTGGAGCATCAGGGTGACTAGTAGATCAAAAATAGCTAAAATAGTTCCGATCCAAAATCCGCCATGGCCGCCATCTTCAAAATCTTTTTCTATCTTTTTCTCCTGAACCGAAAAGCCAATTGACTGGAAATTTGGTAGGAAGTATGGGGGTGACTTGCAGATCAAAAATAGCTAATCCTTCCGATCTGAAATTCAAGATGGCCGCCATCTTGAAAATCTTTTTCGCTTCTATTCCTGAACAAAAAGGCCAATTGACTTGAAACTTAATAGGAAGCATCAGGATGACTTGTAGATAAAAAATAGCTAAAATCGTTCTGAGCAGAAATCCAAGATGGCCATCTTGAAAATCTATATTTTGCTTCTTCTCCTGAACTATAATGCCAATTGACTTGAAACTTAGTAGGAAGCACCAGGGAGACTTGTAGATAAAAAATAGCTATAATCTTTCTGATCTGAAATCCAAAATGACTGCCATTGCTGCATTCTTGAAAATCTATTTTTTGCTTCTTCTTCTGAATGGAAAGGCCAATTGACTTGAAACTTGGTAACTTGTAGATCAAAAATAGCTAAAATTGTTCCGATCGGAAGTCCAAGAAGGCCGCCATCGCGGCCATCTTAAAATCTATTTTCCTCTTCTTTTCCTGAACCTTCCCCTGAACCAAATGGCCAATTCACTTGAAACTCGGTAGGAAGCATCGGGGTCACTTGTAGATAAAAAATAGCTAAAATTGTTCAGGTCCGAAATCCAAGATGTACTCCATGGCTGCCATCTTGAAAATCTATTTTGAACTTCTTCTCTTGAACCAAAAGGCCAATTGATTCGAAACTTGCTAGGAAATATTGGAGCCACTTGTAGATCAAAAATAGCTAAAATTGTGCCAATCCAAAATCCAAGATGGCCACCATCTTGAAAATCTGTTTTGAACTTCTTCTTTTGAACCTAAAGGCCAGTTGATTTGAAACTTGGTAGGAAGTATCAGGGCAACTTGTAGATCAGAAATAGTTAAAATCATTCTGATTGGAAATCTAAAATGGCTGCCATGGTGGTCATCTTGAAAACTATTTTTCGCTTCTTCTCCTGAACCCAAAGGCCAATAGACTCGAAACTTACTAGGAAATATCAGGGCAACTTGTAGATCAAAAATAGCTAAAATTGTTCCAATCAGAAATCCAAGATGGCTGCTATGGCCACCATCTTGAAAATCTGTTTTGAACTTCTTCTCCTGAACCGAAATGCCAACTGGCTCGAAACTTGGTAGGAAGTATCAGGGCAACTTGTTAATCAAAAATTGCTAAAATTGTTCAGATCAGAAAACCAAGATAGCTGCCACCTCTGCCATCTTGAAAGTCTATTTTGAACTACTTCTCGGGAACCCAAATGCCAATTGACTCAAAACTTGGTTGGAAATATTAGTGCGACTTGTAGATAAAAAAAATCATTCCAATGCAGAATCTAAAATGGCTGCCATGGCCACCATCTTGAAAATCTAGTTTGAACGTCTTCTCCTGAACCAAAAGGCCAGTTGACTCAAAACTTGGTAGGAAGTATTGTTGCGACTTGTTGATAAAAAAGTGTTGATAAAAAATTGCTAAAATTGTTCTGATCCAAAATCCAAGGTGGCCACCTCTTGAAAATCGATTTTGAACTTCTTCTCCTGAATGGAAATGCCAATTGACATGAAACATTGCCATCCCCATCTTGAAAATATATTTTGAACTCTTCTCCTGAATGGAATGGCCACTTGACTCAAAACTTGGTAGTAAGTAATGGGGTACCTTGTAGATAAAAATATCTTAATTGTTCCAGTAAGAAATCCAAGATGGCTGCCACGGACGCTATCTTGAAAAAAATATTTTGTAATTCTTCTCCTTAACCGAAAGGCCAATTGATTTGAAACATTCATTTGAAGTCCCGAGGTGACTGTTAAATCAAAAATAGCTAAATTAGTACAGAATGGAAATCCAAGATGGCGACCATTGCGGCCATCTTGAAAATCTGTTTTGAACATCTTCTCCTGAACGAAAATGCAATTGACTCGAAACGTGGTAGGAAGTATTTGGGTGACTTGTTGATCAAAATTTGCTGAAATGGTTTCTATCAGAAATCGGTGTTGGCTGCTGCGGCCGCCATCTTGAAAATCTATTTTGAACCTTCTCCTGAACCAAAATGCGAAACTTGATAGGAAGTGTTAGGGTGACTTGTAGATCAAAAATAGCTGAAATGGTTTCTATCAGAAATCGATGTTGGCTGCCATGGCCGCCATCTTCAAAGTTTATTTTGAACTTCTACTCGGGAACCGAAAGTCCAATTGACTGGAAACTTTGTAAAAAGGATTGTGGAGACTTGTAGATCAAATTAGCTGAAATTGTTCAGATTGGAAATCCAAGATGGCCACCACAGCAACCATCTTAAAAATCTATTTTGACCTTCTTCTTCTGGACCGAAAGGCTAATTGACTTAAGACTTGATACAAAGTATCAGGGTGACTTGTAGATAAAATACATCTAAAAATTGTTCTGATGGGGACTCCAAGATGGCTTTTGGACAAGTTGGTCCAGGTCTGCGATATTTGGCCCTAAGGGCCTCTGGTTATTGCCTAAAATTAATACTTAGCATGCTGGGTAATAGTTTCAACAGACAACATTTTGAAATAGTTTTAAGCCACCTGAGCACGAAGTCAAGATCGGTCAATGTCGTCCGTTGTGCAGAGACAACAATTTGCTTTAAATGACTACTCCTATACCCCTAAGCACGAAGTCAAGATCGGTCAATGTCATCCGTTGTGCAGCTACAACAATTTGCTTTAAATGACTACTCCTACACCCCTGAGCCATTTGAGGTGAGACTTGTTAGGAAGTATCAAGGTGACTTGTAGAGCAAAAATAGATAAAATCATTCCAATTGGAAATCCAAGATGGCTGCCATCTTGAAAATCTATTTTGAACTGCAGCAGCATTATCGGGGTGACTTGTAGATCCAAAATAGCTGAAATTGTTTTGAGTGGAAATCCAAGATGGTCAACATGGTGGCCATCTTGAAAATTTATTTTGAACTTCTTCTCCTGAAGCGAAAGGCTAATTGACTGAAAATTTGGTATGAAGTATCAGGGTGACTTCATATCATATCATAATCGGATTTTTGATTAACGTGCAGGTACAGGGGCAACATCCACACCAGTGGGCCCCCTTCCAGATAGCTGGCTTGCTGCACGCATGGCAGATCTCACACCAGATCTCCAGATATGTCTATCATGAGGGTTGATGGCCGAGAGCTTCCACTCTCTGCAATCCCTCTCTGTCAGCTGTTTCCCTGTCATCTTGGGCCTCCCAGGCCCACGCTTTCCATCAACCTGTATGTCAAAGGCTGTCTTGACTGCACCATTGGAGCATTCCACATGTCCATACCATCGGAGTCTTCTCTCCTTCAGAATGAGGTCCAGATCCTCAATGCCAAGCAGCACAAGTAGCTCATTGGAGCTGGTGGTGACAATGTCTTGCAGTCTGACATTGCAGATCTATCTGATCATTGCCCTGTCGTTTCGCTGCAGATGCTGGAGGTTTGGCTTTGTCAATGGCCAAGTCCCGCTGGCATGGAGCATTGCGCTCCACACACAAGAGCTGTACACACGGCCACGTGTTTTGAAAGAGAGGTGGCGTGAAGAGAGAACTGGTAGCAGATCCTTGAAGTTCTTCCAGGCGGTTTTCACACGTGTTGTGGTTGAAAGTTCACAGCCACCTGCTGCTGAGAGCATGTCTCCTAAGTAGCAAAAGGAAGCTACCACCTCAAGCTTCTAGATTAAAAATAGCTAAACTAGTTCCCATGGGAAATCCAAGATGTCCACCACATTGGCCATTTTCAAAATCTATTTTGAACTTCTTCTCCTGAACCGAAAGGCCAATTGAGTCAAGACTTGGTACGAAGTATCAGGGTGACTGGTAGATCAAAAATAGCTAAAATCGTTCCGATTGGAAATCCAAGATGGTTGCCATCTTGAAAACCTATTTTGAACTTCTTCTCCTGAACCGAAAGGCCAATTGACTCGAAACTTGGTAGGAAGTATCAGGGTGAATTGTACATCAAAAATAGCTAAAATTGTTTCAGTCGGAAATCCAAGATTGCCGCCGTCTTGACAAATCTGTTTTAAACTCCTCCCAAACGGAAAGGCCATTGGACTCGAAAACTTGGTAGGAAGTATCAGAGTGACTTGCAGTTAAAAAAAGGCGTAAATGGTTTTGATCAGTAAACCAAGGTGGTGGCCATCTTGAAAATCTACTTTGAACATATTCTCCTGAACCCAAAGGCCAACTGACTCGAAACTTGGTAGTAAGTATAGGGGTGACTTGTAGATCAAAAGTAGCCAAAATCATTACTATCAGAAATCCAAGATGGCCACAGATCAAAAATAGCCAAAATCATTACAATCAGAAATCCAAGATGGCCACCACGGCCACCATCTTGAAAATCTACTCCTCCTGAACGGAAAGGCCAAGTGACTCGAAACTTGGTAGGAAGTAATGAGGTGATTTGAACTACTCCTCCTGAATGGAAAGGCCAACTAACTCGAAACTTGGTAGGAAGTATTGAGGTGACTTGTAGATCAGATATAGCTAAAATAGTTCAGATCGGAAATCTAAGATGGCTGCCATGGCCACCATCTTGTAAATTTATTTTGAACTTCTTCTCTAGAACCAAAAGGCCAGTTGACTGAAAATTTTGTAGGAAGTATCTGGGGACTTGTAGATAAAAAAAAATAGAAATAGCTAAAAAAACTTTCCCATCTAAAATCCAGGATGCCAGCCATGGGAGCCATCTTGAAAATGTATTTGAAATACTTATCCAGGAAGGAAAGGCCAATTGACCTGAAACTTGGTATCCTGGAAAGGCCAATTGATTCGAAACTTGGTAGAAAGTATCGGGTGACTTGCTTATCCAAATTGTTTTGATCAGAAATCAAGATGGTTGCCATCTTGCAAATCTATTATGAAATTCTTCTCCTGAACCAAAAGGCCAGTTGACTGGAAACTCAGTAGGAAATATTGGGGTGACTAGTAGGAAGTATTGGGGTAACTTGTAAATCAAAAATAGCTAAAATAGTTCCCATCAGAAATCCAAGATGGCCACCCAGTGGGCATCTTGAAAATGTATTTTGAACTGCTTCTCCTTAACTGAAAGGCAAAACTAGTCTGGTACTCAGGTGAGTGATGCAGGGCCGTCTTGGTCCTCTGGTTCTTATCATTTCTGAATTTGCCCCAGACAGTTTATGTTTATTATTTTACTGGAGCTGAATCTGCAGATAAATTGATTCACAATCACCGCCAGAAAGCAATCTTTAATCAGGAACACTAGATTTTTTTAGTTTACGCGAGACAAAGGCTCAAGGTGAGCTATTGTGAGCATTCACTGTCGTCTTCGTTGTCTGTCTGTCCGTCCGTCCATAATCTTTAAAAAACATCTCCTCCTAAATCGCTGATCCAATTTTAACCAAATTTCACAGGATTGATCCTTAGGTGATATTGACTGAAAATTGTTCGAATACTTGGAATCCATGCAGGATTCTGGTTGCCATGGCAACCAAAAGAAAAAAAAAAACCTTAATCTTCTTGTCAGAAACCACTGGACCAATTTCAATATAGTTTTGCAGAAATGTTTCTTTAGTGATCCTCTACCAAGATTATTCAAGCCATGATGATTCATCAAAAAACATGGCCACCAGGGGGCAGGGCTTATTTAAAAATCTTTTTGTCAGAAACCACTGGACCGATTTGAATATAATTTATTAGAACTGTTTCTTTGGTGATCCTCTTGTCAGAAACCACTTGATAGATTTCAGTATATCTGGGCCTAAATTCCCTATGTATCTAAATAAAAAATTTTAAAAACTTGTCAGAAACCACTGGACTGATTTCAATATAACTTGGCAGAAATGTTCCTTTGGTGACCCTGTACCAAGATTGTTCAAGTCGTCATGATTCATCAAAAAACATGGCTGCTAGTGGGCTTGGCTTATTTTCCCTATATATCAATATAGAAAACTTTAAAAATCTTCTTCTCAGAAACCACTGGATTGATTTCAGTATAAATTAGCAGAAATGTTCCTTTGGTGACCCTCTACCAAGATTGTTCAGGTCATAATGATTTGTCAAAAAACATGGCCGCTAGGAGGTGTGGCTTATTTTCCCTATATATCAATATAGAAAACGTATAAGTCTTCTTGTCAGAAACCACTGGACTGATTTCAATATAATTCATCAGAAACGTTCCTTTAGTGACCTTCTACCAAGATTGTTCAAGCCATTGTGATTCGTCAAATAGCATAGCGACCGATTTCAA
This sequence comes from Anodontia alba, assembly GCA_964016985.1. NCBI lineage: Eukaryota > Metazoa > Mollusca > Bivalvia > Lucinida > Lucinidae > Anodontia > Anodontia alba. The sequence continues at coordinate 65,255,167 of OZ024823.1, read as the reverse complement.
TATAACTTGTCAGAAATATTTCTTTGGTGACCCTCTACCAAGATTGTTCAAGCAGACATGATTCGTCAAAAAACATGGCCGCTAGGGGGTGTGGCTCATTTTCCCTATATATCAATATAGAAAACGTATAAATCTTCTTGTCAGAAACCACTGGACTGATTTCAATAAAATTCATCAGAAATGTTCCTTTAGTGACCTTCTACCAAGATTGTTCAAGCCATTGTGAGTCGTCAAATAACATGGCGACTGATTTCAATATAACTTGTCAGAAATGTTTCTTTGGTGACCCTCTACCAAGATTATTCAAGCAGACATGATTCGTCAAAAAACATGGCTGCCAGGGGAAAGGGCTTATTTTCCTTATATATCAATGAAGAAAATTTTGAAAATCTTCTTATCAGAAACCACTGGACAGATTTCAGTATAATTATGCCCCCAACTTCTTCGCAGCTTCGAAGAAGTTGGAGGGGCATATTGCTTCTGGGACGTTTGTGCGTGCGTGCGTCCATCTGTGCATCCGTCCGTCTGTTACACTTTTTGATGCATAGCATAACTTCTGAACCATGCATGCTAGGGTTTTGAAATTTCATATATGGATTCTTCATGAAAAAATAGCTGACATGTATTTTATTTCCCATCAGGATTATGCCCCTTTCCTGAGTTATGGCCCTTTGAAAAAATATGGATGAAATCTTGTCAGTAAAATATCTCAAAAGCTATTGAAGCCAGAGCCTTGAAACCTGGTGAATAGATTGGTATTGATTAGTAGATGACCTGTTTAAGTTTTGAATAAATTCTGAAAATTACTTCATGAGTTATGGCCCTTTATAACTTTGGGCATTTTTACATTGCACACTTTTTGACGCATAGCATAAGTTTTAAAATGTGCATGCTAGGGTTTTGAAATTTCATATATGGATTCCTCATGAAAAAATAGCTGACACATATTTTTTTTTCATATCAGGATTATGCCCCATTCCTGAGTTATGGCCCTTTGAAAAAATATGGATGGAATCTTGTCAGCAAGTTATCTCAAAAACTATTGAAACTAGAGCCTTGAAATTTGAGGAATAGGTTGGTAGTGATGAGTAGATGACCTGATTAACTTTTGAATAAATTCTGAAAAGTACTTCTTGAGTTATGGCCCCTTGTCATTTTGGGCATTTTTACATTGCACACTTTTGGATGCATAGCATAAGTTTTGAATTGTGCATGCTAGGGTTTTGAAATGTCATATTTTGATTTCTCGTGAAAAAATAGCTGACACATATTTTTTTCTTATTAGGATTATGCCCCTTACCTGAGTTATGGCCCTTTGAAAAAATATGGATGAAGTCTTGTCAGCAAAATATCTCAAGAACTATTGAAGTTAGAGCCTTGAAATTTAAGGAATAAATTGGTAGCGATGAGTAGATGACCTGATTAACTTCTGAATAAATTCTGAAAAGTACTTCTTGAGTTATGGCCCTTTGTCATTTTGGGCATTTTTACATTGCACACTTTTTTTGATGCTTAGCATAAGTTTTGAACTGTGCGTGCTAGGGTTTTGAAATTTCATGTATGGATTCCTCATGAAAAAATAGCTGACACGTATTTTTTTCCCATCAGGATTATGCCCCTTTCCTGAGTTATGACCCTTTGAAGAAATATGGATGGAATCTTGTCAGCAAAATATCTCAAACACTATTGAAGCTAGAGCCTTGAAATTTAAGGAATAGGTAGGTAGCGATGAGTAGATGACCTGATTAACTTTTGAATAAATTCTGAAAAGTACTTCTTGAGTTATGGCCCTTTGTCAGTTTTGGGCATTTTTACATTACACACTTTTGGATGCATAGCATAAGTTTTGAACTGTGCATGCTAGTTTGAAATTTCATATATGATTCCTCATGAAAAAATAGGTGACCCATATTTTTTTTCCTATCCGAATTATCTCCCATTTTAGAGTTATTTCCCTTTTAATAAAATAATATTGAAATCTCGTATATTTGTACTGTTGTTACAGTCATGGGCAAGCAGTGTGGTCAAGCAGTGTTAGTCAGGCAGTTGGGGGCATAGTGTTTTACAAACACCAGCTCTAGTTCATCAGAAATGTTTCTTTGGTGATCCTCTACTATAGATTGTTCAAGCCATGATTATTTGTTAAAAAAAACATGACTGCCAGGGGCGGGGCTTATTTTCCCAAGGTGGTAAACTTTAAAAATCTTCTCGTCAGAAACCACTTGACCAATTTTAATATAATTTTGCAGAAATATTTCTTTGGTAATCCTCTACCAAGATTGTTCAAGCCATCATGATTCGTCAAAAAACTTTGACGCCAGGGGCGGGGCTTATTTTCCTTATATATCTATATAGAAAATTTTAAAACTCTTTTTGTCAGAAACCACTGGACCAATTTGAATATATTGTATTAGAACTGTTTCTTTGGTGACCCTCTACCAAGATTGTTCCAGCCATGCATCAAAAAACATGGCCCTCATGGGGCGGGGTTTATTATGCCCCCCAACTTCAAAGAAATTGGAGGGGCATATTGCTTCTGGGACATTCGTGCATCCGTCAGTGTGTGTGTGCGTGCGTGTGTCCATTACGCTTTTTGTTGCATAGCATAACTTCTGAACCGTGCATGCTAGGGTTTTGAAATTTCAATATGGGTTTCTCATGAAAAAATAGCTGGCACATATTTTTTCCCCGTTAGGATTATCCCCTTTCCTGAGTTATGGCCCTTTGAAAAAAAATGGATGAAATCTTGTCAGCAAAATATCTCAAAAACTATTGGAAGCTAGAGCCTTGAAACCCGGTGAATAGATTGGTATTGATGAGTAGATGACCTGATTAACTTTTAAATAAATTCTGAAAAATACTTCACGAGTTTTCGCCTTCTGTAACTTTGTGCATTTTTACATTGCATGCTTTTTGATGCATAGTATAACTTTTGAACCGTGCATGCTAGGGTTTTGAAATTCATATATGGATTTCTCATGAAAAATAGCAGACACATATTTTTATTTTCTCATCCAGATTATGCCCCTTTCCTGAGTTATGGCCCTTTGAAAAAATATGGATGAAATCTTGTCAGCAAAATATCTCCAAAATCATTCAAGATAGAGCCTTGAAACCTCATTTATAGATTGGTAGTGATGAGTAGATGACCTGATCAACTTTTCGAATAAACTATTTTGCATTGCATGCTTTTTAGCTCACCTGAGCCAAAGGCTCAGGATGAGCTATTGTGATCACTCTCCGTCCGTCTTCCGTCTCTTAGTCCGTCCGTCGATCTGTCCGTCCGTTCTCACCTTTGAACGACTTCTCCTCTGAAACCTCTGGGCCAGATTTCTTCAAACTTTATGTGGAGCCTTGTGTTAAAGGGGGATTGAAAATGTGTAAAAATGGTCACGGTTCGTAAATCAAGATGGCCGCCATGCTGTGTTATAGCTCCCATAAACTTATAAAGGGAAAACTTAAAAAATCTTCTTCTCTGAAACCATAAGGCCCAAGGCTTATATATTTTGTATGTAGCAATGTTTAGTGGTCCCCTACATTAATCCTGCCAATCAAGCCCCTGGGTCCAAACTGGCCATGCCCCAGGGGGTTGTGAACTCCCATAGAATTATAATGGGAAAAACTTAAAAAATCTTCTTCTCTGAAACCACGAGGCCCAGAGCTTATATATTTAGTATGTAGCAATGTTTAGTTGTCCCCTATATAAATCCTGCAGATCAAGCCCCTGGGGCCCAAACTGGCCACGCCCCGGGGTCATTAGCTCCCATAGAATTATAATGGAAATTTTTTTTAAAAATCTCCTGAAACCACGAGGCCCACAGCTTACATATTTATCGCACCTGCTTGTAGCAGGGTGCGATATAGGCGTCCGATTTTCCGTCCGTCTGTCAACATTTATGTCGACATTTATGTCAAAGTTAGTATTCCATCAAACCTTGTATGAAACATCTCCCTGACCTCCTGACTTTGCGACATAGGTGCCCGCTTTTCCATTCGTCTGTCCGTTCGTCCGTCCGTCTGTCAACATTTATGTCGAAGTTCGACATTTATGTCAAAGTTAGTATTCTAATCAACTACAAGACTAAACAACCATCAAACCTTGCATGAAACATCTCCCTGACCTCCCGACCTTGCGACATAGGTGCCCACTTTTCCATTCATCTGTCTGTTCGTCTGTCCGTCTGTCCGTCTGTCCGTCTGTTAACGGTTCTGTTATGTCGAAGTTCGACATTTATGTCAAAGTTAGTATTCTAATCAACTACAAGACTTAACAACCATCAAACCTTGTATGAAACATCTCCCTGACCTCCTGACTTTGCGACATAGGTGCCCGCTTTTCCATTCGTCTGTCCGTTTGTCCATCCGTCTGTCTGTTAACAGTTCTGTTATGTCGAAGTTCGACATTTACGTCAAAGTTAGTATTCTAATCAACTACAATTCTACAACAACCATCATACCTTGCATGACACATCTCCCTGACCTCCTGACTTGGCAGGTATGTTGATCCAGTGACCTTGACCTATATTTTGCGCTCCATTGACTTTGACACAATTTACGTTGACGTTCCAGATCTCAACTATAAGGTGTACAACTACCAAACCTTGCATAGTGCTTCTCCTAGATGTACTGACTTGGCAGGTACCTTGATCCGGTGACCTTGACCTATATTTTGCGCTCCAGTGACTTTGACATATTTTGCGTCGATGTTTGATATCTCCTCAACTATAAGGCCTACAACCATCAAACCTTGCAAAGTGTTTCTTCTCAATGTATTGACTTGGCAGATACCTTGACCTGGTGACCTTGACCTATATTTTGGCTGCAGTGACTTTGACATAATTTACATCAACGTTCCAGATCTCCTCAAGTGTAAGGCCTCTAGCCACCAAACCTTGCATAGTGCTTCTCCTCGATGTACTGACTCGGCAGGTATCTTGACCCGGTGACTTTGACCTATATTTTGCGCTCCAGTGCCTTTTACACATTTTACGTCAACGTTCAATATCTCCTCAACTATAGAGCCTACAACCATCAAACCTTGCATAGTGCTTCTCCTCAATGTACGGACTCTGCAGGTACCTTGACTGGGTGACCTTGACCTATATTTCATGCTCCATTGACTTTTACACCTTTTACGTCACCCTTCCATATGTCCTCAACTGTAAGGCCTTCAACCACCAAACCTTATATAGTACTTCTTCTCGATGTACTGACTCGGCAGGTACCTTAACTTGGTGATCTTGACCTATATTGTGCACTCCAGTGACTTTGACACATTTTATGTTGATGTTCGATATCTCCTCAAATATAAGACCTACACCCACTAAACCTTGCATAGTGCTTCACCTCATTGCACTGGCTTGGCAGGTACCTTGACCCAGTGACCTTGACCTATATTTGACACATTTTACATTGATGTTTGATAACTCCTCAACTATAAGGCCTACAACCACCATACCTTGCATTGTGCTTCTCCTTGATGTACTGAATTAGCAGGTACCTTGACCCATGACCTTGACCTATATTTCATGCTCCAGTGACTTTTACACATTTTACGTCAATGTTCCATTATCATTGGGCTGTATGATACGAAAAGTCAGTGCTGAAGATATAGCCATTAGAGGGAATGGGACTGGCCTGGAATATATATGCCCCACTAGGCACTTTGTCTACATTTTTGTTTCAACCCAGTTTTCCAAGTAAGCACTGCTAAGAATGAAATAAACTTATTTAATAACCACGTTCTGATTGTGGCTCCTGTGACTTTTGCCCCAGCAGGTGCGATGACGCCTTCTGCGGAATTCTTGTTAGTATGTAGCAATGTTTAGTGGTCCCCTACATAAATCCTGCCAATCAAGCCCCTGGGGTCCAAACTGGACATGCCCCAGGGGGTTGAGTACTCCCATAGCGGGCCCCCGTAGCCTAGTGGATAAGAGAGTTGACTCTTAATCCATTAGGTTTCTCACCGCTGTGGTTCGAGCCTAGCTCGGGTCATATGTGGGAAAGCCAAGTTCTGCTTACGGATAGTCAGGTGGTTTTTCTCCGGGTTCTCCGGTTTTCGCCCACCTTCGATGAACGATCGGCTCGATATAAGTGAAATATTCTTGAAAGGGCCGTAAAACCAAAAAAAAAAAAAAAAAAAAAAGTACTCCCATAGACTTATAATGGGAAAAACTTAAAAAATCTTCTCTGAAACCATGAGACCCACAGCTTACATATTTAGTATGTAGCAATGTTTAGTGGTCCCCCTACATAAATCCTGCCAATCAAGCCCCTGGGGCCCAGACGGGCCTCGCCCCAGGGGTCATTAGCTCCCATAGACTTATAATGGGAAAAACTTAAAAAATCTTCTTCTCTGAAACCATGAGGCCCAGAGCTTATATATTTAGTATCTAGCAATGTTTAGTGGTCCATTTCCATGTGACAGTCACGTGGATGTCCGCGTGATAAGGGTTAGTATATACGCAGGCGATCTAGACTGATGTTACCTTGTGGCAGACATGAAAAATATTCCGGTTGGAAAATGAAGGCCAGGATAAATCTATGGATCCGCGCTGTATGATCTGACTTTTGCTGTTTGTTTGTGTATATCACCACTACTTCGTATGTCTTATTGCTATACAAATGTACCTACATAGATTTTCATGGGTCTGCTCAGATACGCCACCGGATGACGACATACAATTCTGGGACAGTCTCATTTCCGGTATAGATTACAAAAATATATGTGAAAATACAGCAAATGCAACAGTCACATTCCCTTGCCCCACATGAAGACACCGCATGCTCATAACGGTAATGTCACGAGAAATCGTGGCAGAATGGGGGTGGTCGGGTGGTGCGAAGGTGTCATGTATCTCATGTCACTGGGGTGTCCAACTGATATTGGCTAACAGTTGGGCAAGGCCTGCTATCCTTGTAGCAGGTAAGGGTATATGGGGAATGTTTTTATTTCTTCTGTTTCTTCACTTTCACTCCAGCTCCTCTTTCTTCCCTGTCCCTCTCTTTCATCTCTTATACTATCTCTTCTGTCTCTTTTCTCCCTTTCTCTGGGAGACGACACAAAATGACCCACAAGGGTTGACTTGTCGTTAAACCCCAACACAATCAATCAACCGCTTAGAGGGAAAACACACACTTATGTTCATTAAATTATAGAGCATTTTTTCGTCAGAATTGCATATGAAACTGGCAGGTATTTAAATTAGTATTGGGACAGATAGGCCTATGCAAACTGTAAACTCAGATCAGATGCCGCAGAGAAAGAGGGAATGAAACTAGTTAGGGGGAACAGGGAACATGGAAATTTGGAAAACACTTTTTAGGACAAGAAGCCGTGCGACCAGTGAAGACTCAGATCATCTTCCGATGCAAGGGCAGTCAGATTTTGCCGTTTGTGGTAACAAACAGGCATGTGAGCAAGCATGTAAACTCCAGTTCTTGGAGAGACTACAAATCTTTGGTTAAATACATCACCATTTCAGTGAAGGTTTTACATGCGTTCTGCGGCGTCTGATCTGGGTCTATACTGTTTGCTCAGGCCTGTCTGTCCGAATACGTAGAGTAAGTACAAAGAAATTTGATCAAATCGAATCCCTTCAAAAATCATCCTGGATTCGCCCCTGATTCATAAAAAAAATGCTGGGTCCGACTCGTAAAATTCGTCATCAAAGGCATATGCAATTAGCTCCCTTTAAACAGTAAAACCTAAAGACTGAGGACCTTACTCAGCATTTACCAGGGTAAAAATAAATATTAGTACTGTTATTCTTTTACATTATATATACGAGGGGAGTTCAATAAGTTCGTAGAACTCGGGGTTTAACTCGCAGATTGGAAGATGGTTTCAACATTATTTTTCAATATAATCCCCCTTTACTTCAATGCATTTGGCCCACTTTTCTTTTAAGCAGTCTATGCCTTTGAAATAAAAGTCGTCTATTTAGTCCTCAAACCAAGCCTCTGTAGCAGCCTGGAGCTCATCATCGTCCCGAAATCTCGTTCCACACAAGTGGGACTTCAAATTTCGAAACAGATAATAATCACTGGGGCCAGGTCTGGACTGTATGGCAGGTGATTTAACTGCTCAAACTTGCACTCACGAATAGCCGCTTGTGCAACTGGACTTGTGCACAGGGGCATTATCATGCAAAAGAAGGACACCAGCAGCTAGCTTTCCCCTTCGTTTTTCTTTAATAGCAGCCCTTAATTGTTAAATGACATTGGCATAGTATTCTCCTGTAATTGAAGTACCAGCAGACTTGTAATCTATCAATATAATCCCTTTGGAGTCCCAAAACACCGTGGCCATTACCTTGCTGGCTGATTGTTGGGTACGAAATTTCTTAGGTGGGGGTGAGCCAGGGTGCTTCCATTGCATGGACTCTTTTTTAGTATCTGGGTCCCAGTGGTGAAGCCAAGTTTCATCTCCTGTTACAAGACGAGTGTGAAAGTCTTCTGGATTGGCATTGTACACTTCCAGAAGTTCTTGACTTGACTCCACCCTTTGCTGACGATCTTGCATGTTCAGGTTTCTAGGTACCCACCTGGCAGATACTTTCGACATGCCTAAATGTTCATGGATTATAGTGTAAACACTTCCATTAGAAATACCACATTCTGAAGCAAGTTCAGCAACTTTGATTCGGTGATTGTTTAGTACAAGTCTCTCAACACAGTCGATCATCTCCTAGCTGATGACATCAGCAGGGCGACCTGGCCTTGGGTCATCTTCTAAGGAGTCTCGCCCACATGCTGACCACTTTGCCACTGTGGAATACTTTGGGCTGCTATCACCATACACATCAGCCATGCGCCGATGGATTTCTTTGGCCTTTGCACCCTCCTTAGTGAGGAACTTTATGACTGCTCTGAACTCAATATTCTGACTTTCCATTTTTGCCTATGGGTATAGGTTTTCAAACAAAAAGTAAGAGCAAAAAATGTACGTGTTGACTGAACGGCTGTTATCATTCAACTGACAAAGGTTTACACTGCACAAAAATGAAAAAAGAAGTCTTGAATTGTATAGAAAAATATCGAGTTCTACGAACTTATTGAACTACGCTCCTATATTGAGAACATTATAATTAACCCTTGTAATGCTGAATAAATTAAGATGCCACGCCTACTTCTAGGTTTTAGCCAATCAGATTACTTGATCCAAATTGTACATACAAATTCAAGCCGAGGTCGGCAACATTCTTTCGTGGAGATTGATCATGAAATATTTTCTACGGTCATTCTCTCCCTTCCGCTGATTCAAGAAGGGCAGTTGTCAGTTTCTGGCGAAAGAATGTGCACAATACTGGTTAACCGCTTGGAGGACTAAGCCTGCCCAGTAAACGTGTGGTTAGGTAAACTGACCGCGCTCGACATGACCCCATTGGGTTGACTGGGCCGTAAAACCTCAACACAAACAAACATACAAATTCAAATACTTAATGACAAACAGTGCAGTCCAAATCAGTTGGCTTCTGAAGAAGCCAACTGATCTGGACCTACACTGTTTGCAAATGCAGGGTATATCCGGGTTCAGCAGGACAAGGGTTAATAAAATACCCAGAAAATGAACAGTCACAAAGCAACATTTCCCTTGCCCCGCATTAAGAAACCACGTGCTGGTAGTGGTACGTCATGCGAAATCGTGGTGGGAAATCGCTTCGGGAGAAAAACAAACTTATTTTATAGAGCCGTTTCTTGTCAGAAATGCATACGAAACTGGCACGTATAAAAAATTTAAAGAACCTAAATATTGGAACAGATAGGCCTATGCAAACAGCATAGACCCAGGTCAGACGCCACAGAGAACAAGAGAATGAAACTAATTTGGGGGAATAGGGGAATTGGCCTCTGGGCTTTTCAAGATCTTCCTCCGAATATATTCGATTCTTAATTAAAGCCAGTATTGGTGTCTTCACAGGTATACCGGTATTTTGGTAGTATTCCGGTATTTTGGTAAGTCGTGTGACCGCTATACCAGAATTCCAAAGTTGATCTGATCACTACTGCAAAGCGTGACGCACATGCAATAGTAAGAAAGCGCTACATGCGAAATTCTAAATTAGCACGTGCATCCGCGCATTCTGATCTGGGTCGTTCCTGCTCGTCCATACACTGTGTCCTTCGACAATATCTGCCGCTATTATTTTAAGTTTAGCATGCCAAAGGTTTCAATAAGCACGCCGAAAACGTTTTCCTCGTGGGGATTAATGCCTCCAGCAAAATGTTTCCTGTCTTTCCGCATGATTGTCATGATATTCTATTTGAACACGTAATGGTCCCAACAGAGATGATAGGTCCCAACAAGCCAAAATGAACCTAATCATTTGTTACAAATGTGATCAGTCTGTGCACTTGCTGGAGAATACAATTCATGTATTACAGTGTTTTATACCAATGACCTAATCAGCGAATTGAGTGGACACCATCCTGCACTAGACTGCGTCTCGCACTCTGATGTGACTTGCACATATACACAAAGGGACATTTTCACTTGAAAAGGGATCTGAAAGAATTACTATTGATGACACATAATTCTTGCAATAAGTTTCGTTATGGAATTCTAAACGACAATACATTTTTTTTTTAAAGAAAGAAATATTGCTAAAAACCATAATGGCAGTTCACAGGGTTAGCATACGTAGTTCAGTTTGGTGTAGAGCTAAAATCTTTGATCTTGATCAGACTGCATTCAGATCTGGTTGTCCGCACTGTTCGCTTATGTATGATAGAAATGACCTTATGACATTTGAGACCAGCAGAGACAAGATCAACATGCGCGTCCGCGCAGTCTATGTATCGGAGCGGTCTGATCTGGGTCTACGCATATCGCTAACAGAATGCATTGTCAGCAAGCAGTGTGAATACTGCGCTTCAAAACGGCGGAAATTCTAATCAGTCTGCGCTTTTCGCATTTAAACTCCGTACACTTCACCTTTGAGGAAAGGGACTTGTGTTTCTGTAGTGGCACAAACAAGAATAAACGTGCGGTAACCTTTTGAAGTATTTTTTGGTCAGCTTGTGCGGTAAAGTGAAGAGGGTTGTTACGTAAGAGACAGTGGACTATGCCAGCCTATTTTAAGAAAGTGGCACATTCCCGGAGTGCCGAACAAACGTATCTGGCGGTTAATTAGTGTACCAGATAATTAATTGTTTTGTTATGAGAAACATTATTCGACATAGAATTAATCGGATGGAATTGAAAACAAACATCAGTGTGATAATTATTTATTAGTTCGTACAATTTCACATTCAGTTTACCAATCACACTTAGCAAATAAGAAAACCCTTTTGTTGTGTAGGTCCTTTTTTTGTCGTTTCGGGTGTCCGAAAGCATCCGATAGCCAGGTCAATTTTGGCTGTAAGTGAATCTGTCCGAAAATTTCGAACAGTAAATTTTTTAGCAAATCATAATTTCTAAAATTTTGAACAGCAAGAACTGAAATTATTTAATTTTGTTCGAAATTTTAGGACATTTACTGTAAATGACCTGATTAACTTACAGCAGCCACAGCGTTGTGGCCCATGGGCCTCTTGTTTGATGCATAGCAGAACTTTTGAACTGTTCATGCTATGGTTTTGAAATTTCATATATGTTTTCCTTATGCAAAAAATAGGTGAAAGGTATTTTTTTTTCTCATCAGGATTATGCCCCTGTTCTGAGTTATGACGCTTTGAAAAAATATGGATGAAATCTTGGCAGCAAAATATATCAAAAACTATTGAAGCTAGAGCCTTGAAACCTAGTGAATAGATTGGTAGTGATAAGTAGATGACCTTATTAACTTTTGAATTATTTAATTTTGTTCGAAATTTTAGGACATTTACTGTAAATGACCTGATTAACTTACAGCAGCCACAGCGTTGTGGCCCATGGGCCTCTTGTTTGATGCATAGCAGAACTTTTGAACTGTTCATGCTATGGTTTTGAAATTTCATATATGTTTTCCTTATGCAAAAAATAGGTGAAAGGTATTTTTTTTTCTCATCAGGATTATGCCCCTGTTCTGAGTTATGACGCTTTGAAAAAATATGGATGAAATCTTGGCAGCAAAATATATCAAAAACTATTGAAGCTAGAGCCTTGAAACCTAGTGAATAGATTGGTAGTGATAAGTAGATGACCTTATTAACTTTTGAATAGGTTCTAAAAAATTCTTCAAGAGTTATGGCCCTTTGTAACTTTGGGCATTTTTACATTGCATGCTTTTTGATGCATAGCATAACTTTGAAACCTTGCATGCTACGGTTTTGAAATTTCATATATGGATTTCTCATGAAAAAATAGCTGGCACATATTTTTTTCTCATCCAGATTATGCCCCTTTCCTGAGTTATGGCCCTTTGAAAAAATATGGATGAAATCTTGTGAGCAAAATATCTCCAAACCATTCAAGGTTGAGCTTTGAAACCCAATGAATAGATTGGTAGTGATGAGTAGATGACCTGATTAACTTTTGGATAAATTCTGAAAATACTTCATGAGTTATGGCCCTTTATAACTTTGGGCATTTTACATTGCATGCTTTTTTTGAGGCATAGCATAACTTTTGAAACGTGTATGCTTAAAATTTCATATATGGATTCCTTATGGAAAAATAGGTGACACATATTTTTTTTCTCATCAGGATTATGCCCCTTTTCTGAGTTATGCCCTTTGGAAAAATATGGATGAAATCTTGTCAGCAAAATATCTAAAAAACTATTGAAGCTAGAGCCTTAAAACCTGGTGAATAGATAGGTAGTGAGTAGATGACCTAATTAATTTTTTTAATAAATTCTAAAAAAATCTTCATGAGTTATGGCCCTTTGTAAATTTTGGCATTTGTCAGGTTTGCTACTTAAAATTATAAATCTGTTTACAAACAAGTTCTGTATAAGTCAAGTTGAAGTTGGGGGCATAGTGTTTTATAAATACCCTCTCTAGTTTTCCCTATATATCTTTATAGAAATTTGGAAGATCAGATTTAAAAAAAAAATGAGGCACTGCTTGCCATATACAGCATTGCTACTCCATTTTATAGGAACATTACATCACTCTTGAACATAAAATTTATACAAAAATCTTAAAGCAGTGAACTTGAGTGAAACTTCAATAGTAAGTATGCAAATCTGTTTGCTCAGGTGAGCGATATAGGACCATCATGGTCCTCTTGTTTATACGAGGGCGTGTCAATAAATAACCAGCCTATCCCATTTCCGATGGACCGAGACGGTCATGATTTTCATGCTTTGTTTCAATATATGTTTTATACATGGGTACAAAATTGCACACATATCGAGTCATTCTTTAATAAGATAGTGAATGTCAAACATGGCTAGTGATGCAAAGGCATGCTTTTCATCTAAAGTTGAGTACCGTGCTGTAATTCGGTACTTGTATTTAAAAGGTAAAACAGGCAAGGAAATACACGGTGAGTTAGCCGATGTTTATGGGTCTTCTGCACCATCTTATGCTTAGGTTAAATTCTGGGTAGGGGAATTCAAACGCGGTAGAACATCTTTAGAAGATGAAGCCAGGTCTGGACGCCCACTGAATGCCACTGACCAAGAAATGTGTAAGAAAGTTTGGGATCTGGTATACTCCGATAGGGGAATTCAGGTGGAAGAAATAGCACATTTCACATGGTAGCGTTTCAACAATCTTACATGATTGTTTAGGTATGCGCAAGCTAACAGCCCGTTGGGTCCCCAAATCCCTTAGCGATGAGCAAATGGCAGCCAGAGCATCAGTATGCAGCGCCTTGTTGAAGCGTTTTAGGTCAAAAGATGATTTTCTTTTGCATCTGGTGACTGTAGATGGGACTTGGGTTCATTATTGCCAGAGAATAAAGCTCAGAGTCGTCAGTGAATAGGGCCTGGGTCCTCGAGGCAAAAGAAGTTCAAGACGCAACCATCTGCTGGCAAGGTGATGGCCACAGTATTTTGGGACGCAAAAGGCGTTATTATTTTGGACTTTTTACCCAAGAGAAGTACAATAACTGGAGTGTACTATGAAAACTTGTTAGACCAGCTGAGAACCGCCATCCGTGAAAAACGCTGAGGTAAACTCCCTAAAGGTGTTTTGCTGCAACAGGACAACGCAAGAGTCCACACTTGCAAAGTTGCAATGGATGCTGTAGAGCGAAATGGGTATGAATTAATACCACATCCTGCCTATTCGCCTGACCTAGCTCCTAGCAACTTCTTCCTTTTTGCAAACTTGAAAAAGGATATCCGTGAACTTCATTTCCGATCTGATGAAGAAGTCGTGATGGCATTTGAGGACCCTGACTTTTTCAGTTCTGGGCTGATGGCACTTGAACACCGTTGGTCTAAGTGCATCTCACTAGAGGGCAATTACATTGAAAAAAAAGAGGTGGATCTCAACCGGAAATAAGTTAGGCTGGTTACTTATTGACTCAATCTCGTACCATATTTACACCCAAAGTAGACCCCGATCAGACACACATAATATGTTAGCCACTCATCCAGCAGTTTTAGACACATCAACAGGTAGTGAAATGATAACCTTCCACTGATTCAAGAAGGGCAGTTATCAGTTTCTGCCCTGGAACAGTGTGGTTAGGTAAATTGACTGGCCCGACAAGACCTTGATAGTGTGGACCAGGATTAAAACTCCAATCCCACCATGAAATTTTTAGCTCACCTGAGCTCTGCTCAGGATGAGCTATTGTGATCACTTTTCGTCCTTCGTCCGTCCGTGCGTCCATCCGTTAACATTTTCAAACGACCTCTCCTCTGAAGCCGCTGAGCCAATTTTGTTCAAATTTCATACGGAGCCTCCTTAAGGTGGGGGAACGAAAAATTGCTAAAATGGTCGCTGTCCGTTGACCAAGATGGCCGCCACACCCATATATGGTTAAAACCTTTAAAAATCTTCTCCTCCAGAACCGAGAATGCCTTGGGGCTGAACCTTTGCAGGAATCATCGGGGACGGGTGGTCTACCAAAATTGCTAAAAGAATTGTCGTACGTTGACGTTTGACCTTTTTACGGCAAGGTCAAGTTTGCTTCCCTATGCATTTGTATGGGAAAAACCTTTAAAAATCTTCTTCTCCAAAACCGAGCATGCCTTATGGCTGAATCTCTGCATATATCTTCGGGAACAGGAGGGCTACCAAAGTTGCTAAAATAATGGTCATACATTGACATTTGACCTTTTTACGGTAAGGTCAATTTTGCTTCCTTACGCATTTGTATGTAAAAAATGTTCAGAATTTCAAACAACTTCTCCTCTGGAGCCTCTGGGCCAATTTTGCTCAAATTTCATATGGAGCCTCCTTAGGTAGGGGGAACAAAAGATTGCTAAAATGGTCACGGTTCGTTGACCAAGATGGCCGCCATGCCCATATATGGTAAAAACCTTTAAAACTCTTCTTCTCTAGAACCGAGGATGCTTTGGGGCTGAATGTTTGCATAAATCATTAGGGACAGGGGGTCTACCAAAGTTGCTAAAATAATGGTCATACATTGACATTTGACCTATTTACGGCAAGGTCAAGTTTGCTTTCTTATGCATTTGTATGGGAAAAAACATTTAAAAATCTTATTCTCCAAAACCGAGGATGGCTTGTGGCTGAATCTTTGCATATATCATCTGGAACGGGCAGTCTACCAAAGTTGCTAAAATAATTATCATACATTGAAATTTAACCTTTTTACGGCGAGGTCAGGTTTGCTTCTGTATGCATTTGTATGGGCCCCATACATTTGTATGGAAAAAATGTTGATAATTTCAAATGGCTTTTCCTCTGAAGCCTCCGGGCCAGTGTTGCTCAAATTTCATGCGGAGCCTCCGTGGGCAGGAGAATGAAAGATTGCTAAAATGGGTATGGTCCATTGATCAAAATAGCTGCCATGCCCATATATGGTAAAAACCTTTAAAAATCTTCTCCATAACCAAATAAGCTCTGGGTCCTAATCTTTGCACAAATTATGGGGGACAGGAGATCTACCAAAATTGCTAAAATGATGATTCTATGTTGACATTTGACCTTTTTACCTCCAAGGTCAAATTTGCTTCCCCATTTGTATGGGCCATATACATCTATATTGAAAGTATCGAAGTGACTTGTAGATCAACAGTAGTTAGAATTGTTCTGATTGGAAATCTAAGATGGCCATCATCTGATTTATATTTATAATATTTCCCTGCCACTGTGCTGTTTACATGTATAAAATCATGATTCTTCAGAAACCACTTAGCCAATTTCCACCAAATTTCACATTGATCCTTCTGTTGAAATGTGATTGATAGTTTATTCAAATGATCATGCTCCATTGACTGTCAAGCCCATATTTTCTTCTTCAAAACTAAGAACTGCTCAAATGATGATATTTTCATTAGTTGCGATGATAGGATTGGAAAAATGTTGCATAACATCTGCATGTCTGCAGTGGCTATGTCACTCAGGTGAGCGAATCGTGGCCCGTGGGCCTCTTGTTTTAAATTTGGTAGGACTTAAGATGTCTAAATATTTGGGGTAAATAAAGTAGTTTAGACCTAGATCAGAATGAGTCATCCGATCAGGGTCTGTACATTGTTTGCCGCTCATCCAGCAGTTTAGTTTATTAAGGAGTTAACGTGTCTGATTGTTGAGGGTAAATATAGTATGTAAACAACAAAGATTTCCCAGGTACAGCCTCAGAATCCAGTTTGATGAGGTTCTATGTAATTCTTCATACATTCTGCAAGTTTTGATATAGAAAACTCCTGACTGACAAGATGAATGTACATAGCTTTCAAGAGACTGGTTCTCCAGGAGCGCTTTGATCTGGGTATAGACTGTTTCCTCTGACATGGCTGTCTGAATACTTTGGGTAAAAATAATAGTTATTGTTTGTGTACATGAAAAGTAACTTAACCCATTTATGCCTGGTGTCCCATAAATGGGACATTTGCATTTCAGCGTAGACCCAGATCAGATGTCGCGTTCTGTGGAAAACATGGAGTCTGATTAGGATCCTCATTATTTGCATTAAATACAAGGATTTCTATATAAATTGATAATAGTAAAACGAATCAGATATCCCTTCAATTCAAAATGGATCTGTTCAAAGAGTTGAGGTAGAAGAGTCTACTAGGCATAAATGGGTTAAATTACTGTATTCGATCTAATTACCACACTTACCCCTATAAGCAGAAAGTCAAGAAATTTTGTAGTCTTCAGATTACAGCCAGTGTACTTTTTCCTTACTTCATTATAAAGGCATATGTTGTGGGTGCTGATTTAAATTGCATCGATTTGTCGATGCAATTCAAATGAGTACCCACAACATATGCCTTAATAAAGAAAATCAGAAAAAATTGCTTAATCATCATCAAATAAGTCCTTTTCTGACCATTTTTATAGTGTATCCTTAGTAGGTAGATACATATTTTACCACAAATGAGTGTTCCCAGTAATTTTGAAAAACCTAAGCGCACAGTGTGGTAATTAGGTAGAATACAGTATTGCTGAAATTGTCACTGACCTGTATCACATAGGGGGTGGTCGGGTGGTGCGAAGGTGCTGTGTATCTTACATCACTGGGGCGTCCAACTGATATTGGCTTACAGTTGGGCAAGGCCTGCTATCCTTGTAGTGGGTAAGGGTAGAGGGGGAATGTTTTTATTTCTTCTGTTTCTTCACTTTCATTCCTGTTCCTCTTTCTTCCCTGTCCCTCTTTTTTATCTCTTCTACTCTCTCTTCTATCTCTTTTCTCCCTTTCTCTGGGAGACGACACAAAATGACCCTCATGGGTTGACGTGTCGTTAAACCCCAACACAATCAAAACCTGTATCACATGCAATTAGGTTGATTTTCTCCCAGTTTGCAGCTTGTGTTCATTGTTATTTAGTGATGACATGTTTTTTTTTGTTTCAGGTAAAAATTTTAGTGCCAAACAGTACTGCTGGTATGATTATTGGTAAGGCGGGTAATTATATCAAACAGATCAAAGAAGAAAGTGGGGCGTATGTACAAATATCTCAGAAGTCAAAAGAAACAAATCTACCTGAAAGATGTATCACTGTAGCAGGTATAGGACCCCCTTTGCTGCTAATATTGGCAGGCTATTTATTTACACTGTATACACCTAGTCTCGGGACAAAATCAATAAATTGATAATTTTAACTGCATAATAAATTAACCTATAGATAATGTGCTGTTCTGTTCTGTATTCAACCTTCCACAGAAAAACGGCAAGTCTTAAGAGTTTTAATCCAGAAGGTCCCTTAGGCATTTACCTGTTTGACGTCACCTTTCCCGCTCTTTTGATCATATGTTAGTTTCTTTTCTGTGGAACAAAGAAAATAAACAGGATTTTTTACTGGGTGATTTATCTTTCTTTTTCTCCAGAATATTTCTTATTTCCTGTATTCTTGTGTTCCTTTAGGTGTAAAAAAAAAAATAGCTGTGTTTCCGCTAACCCGACCGACCCTGTTTCAAACACCCAACTCTGCTATTTTTTATCAATAAAAATGCAAAATAAAAAAAGTAAAGCACTGACCCTCAACAAAATACTTGTATTTTCATAAAATTACAGGCCCGACCCTGTTCTTTTCTGGATAAAAATAGAAAAATTAAAAAAAAAAATTCTCCTACCTACCAACTAAATGTTTTTAGCTCACCTGAGCAAAAGCTCAGGGTGAGCTATTGTGATCACCCTCTGTCTGTCGTCCGTCGTCAATAATTAGTTTGTTAACACTCTAGAGGTCATCTAGAGGTCATAGTTTTGACCCAATCTTGATGAAACTTGTCCAGAATGTTTGCCCCTATGAATTCTAGGTCAAGTTCGATACTGGGTCACTTGGGGTCAAAAACTAGGTCACCAGGTCAAGTCAAAGAGAAACTTGTTAACACTCAGGAGGTCACTACACTCAGGAGGTCACTTGTTTGAAGCAATCATCATGAATATTGCTCAAAATGTTTGCCTTGATGATTTCTAGGTCAAGTTGGAAACTGGGTCACTTGGATTCAAAAACTAAGTCACCAGGCCAAATCAAAGGAAAACCTTGTTAACACTCTAGCGGTCACATTTTTGAAGCAATCGTCATAAATCTTTCTCAAAATGTTTGTCGATGAGTTCTAGGTCAAGTTTGAAACTGGGTCAGGGGTCAAAAACTAGTTCACCGGGCTAAAACATCAGAAAACCTTGTTAACACTCTAGCGGTCACATTTTTGAAGCAATCATCATGAATATTGCTCAAAATGTTTGCCTTGATGATTTCTATGTCAGGTTTGAAACTGGGTCACTTGGGGTCAAAAACTAGGTCACCAGGCCAAATCAAAGGAAAACCTTATTAACACTCTAGCTGTCACATTTTTGAAGCAATCATCATGAATATTGCTCAAAATGTTTGCCTTGATGAGTTCTAGGTCAGGTTTGAAACTGGGTCACTTGGGGTCAAAAACTAGGTCACCCGGCCAAATCAGCAGAATACCTTGTTAACACTCTAGCGGTCACATTTTTGAAGCAATGATCATAAATCTGCTCAAAATGTTTGTCTTGATGATTTCTAGGTCAAGTTCGAAACTGGGTCACATGGGGTCAAAAACTAGGTCACCTGGCCTAATCAGCGGAAAACCTTGTTAACAGTCTAGCGATCACATTTTTCAAGCAATCATCATGAATCTTGCTCAAATTGTTTGTCTTGATGATTTCTAGGTCACATTTTAAACTGGGTCACTTGGGGTCACAAACTAGGTCACCAGGCCAAATCAAAGGAAAACCTTGTTAACACTGTAGCGGCCACATTTTTGAAGCAAATCGTCATGAATCTTGCTCAAAATGTTCGTCTTGATGAGTTCTAGATCAAGTTTGAAACTGGGTCACTTGGGTTTAAAAACTAGGTCACCGGACCAAATCAAAGGAAAACCTTGTTAACATTCTAGCGGTCACATAATTGAAGCAATCATCATGAATCTTGCTCAAAATATTTGTCTTGATGAGTTCTAGGTCAAGTTCGAAGCTGGGTCACACAGGGTCAAAAACTAGGTCACATGTCCACATTAGTGTAAAACCTTGTTAACACTCTAGTGGTCACATTTATGAAACAATCATCATGAATCTTGCTCAAAATGTTTGTCTTGATGATTTCTAGGTCAAGATTGAAACTGGGTCACTTGAAGTCAAAAACTAGGTCACCAGGCGAAATCAAAGGAAGACCTTGTTAACACTCTAGAGGTCACAATTTTGAAGCAATCATCATGAATCTTGCCCAAAATGTTTGTCTTGATGATTTCTAAGTCAAGTTTGAAACTGCGTCACTTGGGATCAAAAACTAGGTCACCCGGCCAAATCAAAGGAAAACCTTGTTAACACTTCAGAGGTCACATTTTTTAAATAATCATCATAAATATTGCTCAAAATGTTTGTCTTGATGATTTCTAGGTCTAGTTTAAAACTGGGTCACTTTATGTCAGAAACTAGGTCACCAGGCCAAATCAAAGAAAAACCTTGTTGACGCTCTACAGGTCACATTTGCCGGCCTCGGTGTCTCAGTTGGATGCGCCGTCCAACTGGAGACCAGGAGGTCGTGGGTTCAACCCCCGCCGAGGTCGGCAACATTCTTTCGTGGAGATTGATCATGAAATATTTTCTACGGTCATTCTCTCCCTTCCGCTGATTCAAGAAGGGCAGTTGTCAGTTTCTGGCTAAAGAATGTGCGCAATACTGGTTAACCGCTTAGAGGACTAAGCCTGCCCAGTAAACGTGTGGTTAGGCAAACTGACCACGCTCGACATGACCCCATTGGGTTGACTGGGCCGTAAAACCTCAACACAAACAAACAGGTCACATTTTTGATGGTGTCATCATGAATCTTGCTCAAAATGTTTGTCTTGATGATTTCTAGACGATGTATATTTCACTGTCCACTGACTTTCTTAAGTTTTTCCATTTAGGTCAGTTTCTCAGTAATTATTGGTCCTACAGAGTGATATTTGGTACTTGTGAAGTGTTTGTGTTTAGGTCAGTTTCTCAGTAACTATTGCTCCTACAGCCAGTGATACTTAGTACATGCATACATCTTAGCATGGCTCTTGAGTGCAGTCATCCATATTTGACCTTGACCTCTATTTCACAGTCCATTAGACAGGCTACATTGTCTTACTTGTTAATATAATCATTTTGAATTTTTATCAGAATGTTTGCCTTGATCAGTTCTAGGTCAGGTTCTCAAAGTGCTATGATACTCAGGTGAGTGTTACAGGGCCATCATGGCCCTCTTGTTTCAGCATGTTAGCGGAAACACAGCTTTTTAGCTCACCTGAGCTACGCTCAGGATGAGCTATAGTGATCACTTTTCGTCCGTCCGTGCGTCCGTCCATTAAGATTTTCAAACGACTTCTCCTCTGAAGACCCTGAGCCAATTTTGCTCAAATTTCGTATGGAGCCTCCTTAGGTTGGGGGAACGAAAGATTGCTAAAATGGTTGCGGTCTGTTGACCAAGATGGCCCCCATGCCCATATAGGGTAAAAACCTTTAAAAATCTTCTCCAGAACCGAGAATGCCTTATGGCTGAATCTTTGCATAAATCATTGGGGACAGGAGGTCTACCAAAATTGCTAAAACAATGGTCGTTCATTGACATTTGACCTTTTTACGGCAAGGTCAAGTTTGCTTCCCTATGCATTTGTATGGGAAAAATGTTCAGAATATCAAATGACTTCTCCTCTGGAGCCTCTGGGCCAATGTTGCTCAAATTTCATTTGGAGCCTCCCTGGGGCAGGGAAATGAAAGATTGCTAAAATGGTTACCATCCATTGACCAAGATGGCCGCCATGCCCATGTATGGTTAAAACCTTTAAAAATCTTGCCCAAAACCGAGGATGCCTGGTGGCTGAAGTTTTGCATATATCATTGGGGATAGGAGGTCTACCAAAGTTGCTAAAATAATGGTTGTACATTGACATTTGACCTTTTTACAGCAACGTCAAGTTTGCTTCCCTATATATTTGTATGGGAAAAAGGTTCAGAATTTCAAACAACTTCTCCTCTGGAGCCTCTGGGCCAATGTTGCTCAAATTTCATGTGGAGCCTCCTTGGGGCAGGGAAATGAAAGATGCCTTATGGCTGAATCTTTGCCTATATCATCCGGGACGGGAGGTCTACCAAAGTTGCTAAAATAATGGTCATACATTGACATTTGACCTTTTTTACGGTGAGGTCAAGTTTGCTTCCCTAAGCATTTGTATGGGAAAAATGTTCAGAATTTCAAATGACTTCTCCTTTTGATTTTATTTGGAGCCGCCCTGGGGCAGGGGAATGAAAGATTGCTAAAATAGTTGCCGTCCATTGACCAAGATGGCCGCCATGCCCATATATTGTAAAAACCTTTGAAAATCTACTTCTCCAGGACCGAGGATGCCTTGTGGCTGAATCTTTGCACAAATCATCAGGGACGGGAAGTCTACAAAGTTGCTAAAATGATGGTCGTACATTGACATGTGACCTTTTTATGGTGAGGTCAAGTTTGCTTCTGTATGCATTTGTATGGTCCCCATACATTTGTATGGAAAAAATGTTGATAATTTCAAATGACTTCTCTACTGAAGCCTCTGGGCCAGTGTGTCTCAAATTTCATGTGGAGCCTCCTTGGGGCAGGAGAACGAAAGACTGCTAAAATGGACATGGTCCATTGATCAAAATGGCTGCCATGCCCATATATGGTAAAGACCTTTTAAAATCTTCTTCTCCAGAACCAAATAAGCTTTGGGCCCTATTCTTTGCACAAATTATGGGGACAGGAGATCTACCAAAATTGCTAAAATGATGGTCCTATGTTGACGTTTGACCTTTTTATGGCAAGGTCAAATTTGCTTCCCCATGCATTTGTATTGGCCATATACATTTATATTGGAAGTATCTAGGTGACTTGTAGATCAACAGTAGTATCTATTCTCACTAAATCTGTTAATATAGGTGTAGATCAGTTATTTCTACTTCTCTGAACTTCAGCGTCATTGGTTCTCAGAGACATTAAAACTAATAGTATAATTCTGACTTGACATGTATAAACTCAGCAATTATCAGCGGGAAAGTTTCAATAACAAAACCTCCCAAATCTTGTCTCATGTGGGAAGTTATCAAACAAATAATTGAGTCAAATTTCGCAAATATCACAGATTTGTCTCAGTACCATAAGACATTTACTCAGAAAATCCGTGATACAAAATGGTTCATATATTTCAATTACCATTGTAGAAAGAAGGTTAATTTGGTCTTGATTTCTCTTTCCGTCATAGTCAAATTTCTCGATATACCTTTGATTTCTTAGAAAATAATGCTAAATCAATATCATCAAGGAATATAGGTCTATGATGTGTAACGCCGGCCTCGGTGGCTCACTTGGCTGCGCCATCCGACTGGAGACCAGGAGGTCGCGGGTTCAACCCCCGCCGAGGTCGACAACATTCTTTCATGGAGATTGATCATGAAATATTTTCTACGGTCATTCTCTCCCTTCCGCTGATTCAAGAAGGGCAGTTGTCAGTTTCTGTCGAAAGAATGTGCACAAATCTGGTTAACTGCTTAGAGGACTAAGCCTGCCCAGTAAACATGTGGTTAGGTAAACTGACCATGCTCGACATGACCCCATTGGGTTGACTGGGCCGTAAAATCTCAACACAAACAAACAATTATGTGTAATATTTTAAATCTGGTAATAAGATCAATTCTAACACAGTTGTTTTAGAGTTAATTAGATCTTTAAATTGCATCAAACATTATAAAGATCTTTCCTGTAAAGAGTTTAAAAATAATGAGGCTGTCAAACTGTACGTTACTATGTAATCAGCCCTTCCTTTTTACCTCACCTGAGCACAAAGTGCTCATGGTGAGCTATTGTGGTCAGTCAATGTCCGTCGTGCGGCGTCAACAATTGCTTTAAAAGCCTACTCCTCCTACACCCCTGGGCCAATTGACTCGATACTTGGTAGGAAGCATCAGGGTGACCTGTAGATCAAAAATAGCTAAAATCGTGCCGATCGGAAATCCAAGATGGCCGCCATCTTGAAAATCTATTTTTCGCTTCCTCTCCTGAACCGAAAGGCCAACTGACTGCAAACTTGCTAGGAAGCATCGAGGTGACTTGTAGATCAAAAATAGCTAAAATCGTGCCGATGGGAAATCCAAGATGGCCGCCATCTTGAAAATCTATTTTTCGCGTCTTCTCCTGAACCGAAAGGCCAATTGACTCCAAACTTGCTAGGAAGCATTGGGGTGACTTGTAGATCAAAAATAGCTAAAATCATGCCGATTGGAAATCCAAGATGGCCGCCATGGCAGCCATCTTGAAAATCTATTTTTTGCTTCTTTTCCTGAACTGAAAGGCCAATTGACTCCAAACTTGCAAGGAAGCATCGGGGTGACTTGTAGATCAAAAATAGCTAAAATCATGCCGATCGGAAATCCAAGATGGCCGCATGCAGCCATCTTGAAAATCTATTTTTCGCTTCTTCTCCTGTACCCAAAAGCCAATTGACTCCAAACCTGGTAGGAAGCATTGGGGTGACTTGTAGATCAAACATAGCTAAAATCGTGCTGATCGGAAATCGAAGATGGCTGCCATGGCCGCCATCTTGAAAATCTATTTTTCGCTTCTTCTCCTGAACCGAAAGGCCAATTGACTCCAAACTTGCTAGGAAGCATTGGGGTGACTTGTAGATCAAAAATAGCTAAAATCGTGCCGATTGGAAATCCAAGATGGCCGCCATGGCAGCCATCTTGAAAATCTATTTTTTGCTTCTTTTCCTGAACCGAAAGGCCAATTGACTCCAAACTTGCTAGGAAGCATTGGGGTGACTTGTAGATCAAAAATAGCTAAAATCATGCCAATCCGAAAACCATAATGGCCGCCATGGCAGCCATCTTGAAAATCTATTTTTCGCTTCTTCTCCTGAACCCAAAAGCCAATTGACTCCAAACCTGGTAGGAAGCATTGGGGTGACTTGTAGATCAAAAATAGCTAAAATTGTTTGGATCGGAAATCCAAGATGGCCATCATGGCGGCCATCTTGAAACACTTTTTTTTCGCTTATTTTCCTGAACCAAAGGGCCAGTTGATTTGAAAATTGGTAGGAAGGATTTGGATGACTTGTAGATATAAAAATAGCTAAAATCGTTCCAATCGGAAATCCAAGATGGCGGCCATCTTGAAAATCTATTTTTCCCTTCTTCTTCTAAACTGAAAGGCCAATTGACTTGAAACTTGATAGGAAGCATTGGGGTGACTTGTAGGTGAAAAATAGCTCAAATCGTTGCGATAGGGAATCCCAAATTGCGGCTATGGTGGCCATCTTGAAAATCTTGTTTTGAACTTTTTCTCCTGAACCGACTCAAAGTTCATTGAAAGTATCGAGGTGACTTGTAGATCAACAGTAGTTAAAGTCATTCTGATTGGAAATCCAAGATGGCTGCCATCTTTATGTTTATTATATTTCCCTGCCACTGTGCTGTTTACATGTATAAAATCATAATTCTTCAGAAACCAATTAGCCAATTGCCTCCAAATTTCACATTGATCCTACTGTTGAAATGTGATTGAGAGTTTGTTCAAATGATCACGCTCCATTGACTGTCATGCCATATATAATATTCTTCTTCAAAATTAAGAACTGCTTAAAGGTTGATCTTTTCATTAGCTGCGATGACAGGACTGGAAAAATGTTGCATAACATCTGCATATCTGCAGTGGCTATGTCACTCAGTTGAGCGACCCATGGCCCATGGGCCTCTTGTATTAACTTTTGCCATGGCTAGAAATGCTCTCAAAGTCAGGCCTGACAAAAGTCCCATATCAAATTTACATGAGGCTGTCCAGCTTCATGCGAAGAGGTTAACAGCTTTTTCTATTAATTGTAGCCATGGCTAAGAAATGTTACCAAAGTCAAACCTGGCAATAGGTAAATTATATAAATTTAAATCAGATATTTTACTCTCATTGATTTTATAAACTGGGTATTTTGCAAAGAGTCAGATCAGTCCATTTACCCAGATCTTTAATTATTCCTATATTAGCTCGAATATAAAACAAAAGAAATATTTTGTAAAATTTTATAAAAAAGAAGAAGAAAAAAGTCTTACCTTAAATAAATAGGACTAGATTATTTACTAATTAAAGATAATCATGACATCTCTAAGATTTATCTTAAAATCTCGAGGTGTGTAGTTTATCTATAGGAAACACATCCAAGGAAAGGAGATATTTCCTTGTTAAATAATTACGAAAGACAGCTATCTTTTCCTGGGCATTCTTTGATAAGGTTCTACTCTATGACATTATCAAAACAGTAGTCTGGAATCTTTCTTCGAACTGCGCAAAATCTTACTTGAAGGATATGTCTCAGCAAGTTATCAATTTGCTTCATTTGGGCCCAACTGTTGTTGCCCAAAAAAGAGGTGGGGACCAGGAATTCAGGCCTCTGATGCTTGAGAAAACTGGCAGCCTCCAGAGTCCATCATACATATAATAAGGTATTAACACCGTAGAGATATGTAATAAGTGAATCTAGTTCATTCTTAGTATATATTGTAGAATGTATCTGATTCCTTAGAGTTTCCTCGAGTCTTAAACCAGAAGTTAAGGGAATCTAATATTTATAACAGTGTTAAAATTAGGGGAGCTACTCCCTCCTAATATACAAATTCTAGCACATAACCTATAGGTTAATGTATTATGCAGTGAAAATAAAGTTTTTATAGTAAAACATATTTTAACAAGTAATACTTAACCTATGGATAAGAAATTCCTTCCTTCCTCCCCGCTTTGCTCAGTTATTTTGTTTTATTCTACAAAGAAACTGAACACTGATCAAAAGAGCGGGAAAGGTAACATCACTCAGGTAAATGCCTAAGGCACCTTCTGGATTAAGACTTTAAGACTTGCCGTTTTTTTCTGTGGAAGGTTTAAATACAGAATATAATAGCACATTATCTATAGGTTAAGTATTACTTGTTAAAATATGTTTTACTATAAAAACTTCATATTTTTCTTATTTTCCCCAGAAAATTGTCAACATTTCAAGGAAATTGTCTCCTTTAATGACATAATGTATGAAATGTCAAGACCTATTTTCAGGGCAAAGTAAGAAAATTGTTTTAAGATGTTGTCTGCTGCTATTTAAGTCCAGCAGATTAAATATTCAGCATATTTTAGGTCCACTGCAGAACTGCGTAACAAATCAATCAACTTTCATTAAACTTATAATGAATGCATACAAATATAGTAGAGTGTTTCATGTGTCTAGTGTTTATGTGAAGTTATTGCCCTTTGATGAGTTTATCCATTCAGGTATCAAAATTTAGTAAGCAATGAATAAAATTTCATGAAATGTATGTACTCGTATCACTATAGTGTGATGCTTTATAGATAGTTTTTTTGTCAGTTTGTTTTTGTATTGCATGAGTACTGCCCTTTGACTTACCTTACTTCAAGTATGATTAGGGGGTGGTTGGATGTGGCGAAGGTGTCGTGTATTTTATGTCACCGGGGTGTCCAACTGAGATTGGCTTACAGTTGGGCAAGGCCTGCTATCCTTGTAGCAGGTAAAGGTAGAGGGGGAATGTTTTTATTTCTTCTGTTTCTTTGCTTTCATCTCTGTTTCTCTTTTTAGCTTGCCTGGACGAAGTCCAGGAAGAGCTATTGCACTACCCCCGGCGTCGGCATTGGAGTCGGCCTTCACATTTATTAGCTCACCTGAGCATGAAGTGCTCATGGTGAGCTATTGTGGTCAGTCAGTGTCCGTCGTGCGGCGTGCGGCGTCAACAATTGTTTTAAAAGCCTACTCCTCCTACACCCCTGGTCCAATTGACTCTATACTTGCTAGGAAGCATCGGGGTGACTTGTAGATCAAAAATAGCTAAAATCGTTCCGATCGGAAATCCAAGATGGCCACCATCTTGAAAATCTATTTTTCGCTTCTTCTCCTAAACCAAAAGGCCAATTGACTCCAAACTTGCTAGGAAGCATTGGGGTGACTTGTAGATCAAAAATAGCTAAAATCGTGCCGATCGGAAATCCAAGATGGCCGCCATCTTGAAAATCTATTTTTCGCTTCTACTCCTAAACCCAAAAGCCAATTGACTCCAAACTTGGTAGGAAGCATTGGGGTGACTTATAGATCAAAAATAGCTAAAATCGTTCCTATCGGAAATCCAAGATGGCCGCCATGGAAGCCATCTTGAAAGTCTATTTTTCGCTTCTTCTCCTAAACCCAAAAGCCAATTGACTCCAAACTTAATAGAAAGCATCGGGGTGACTTGTAGATTAAAATTAGCTAAAATCGTTCTGATCGGAAATCCAAGATGGCCGCCATCTTGAAAATCTATTTTACGCTTCTTCTCCTTAAGGGAAAGGCCAGTTGACTTGAAACTTGGTAGGAAGCATTGGGGTGACTTGTAGATAAAAAAAAAGCTAAAATCCTGCTGATCGTAAATCCAAGATGGCCGCCATGGCAGCCATCTTGAAAATCTATTTTTTGCTTCTCCTCCTAAACCCAAAAGTCAATTGACTAGAAACTTAGTAGGAAGCATCGGGGTGAGTTGCAGATCAAAAATAGCTAAAATCGTTCGGATCGGAAATCCAAGATGGCCGCCATGGAAGCCATCTTGAAAGTCTATTTTTCGCTTCTTCTCCTAAACCCATAAGCCAATTGACTCCAAACTTAATAGAAAGCATCGGGGTGACTTGTAGATTAAAATTAGCTAAAATCATTCTGATCAGAAATCCAAGATGGCCGCCATCTTGAAAATCTATTTTTCGCTTCTTCTCCTGAACGGAAAGGCCAGTTGACTTGAAACTTGGTAGGAAGCATTGGGGTGACTTGTAGATAAAAAAAAAAGCTAAAATCCTGCTGATCGTAAATCCAAGATGGCCGCCATGGCAGCC
The DNA here is from genome assembly GCA_964016985.1 of Anodontia alba. Classification (NCBI taxonomy): domain Eukaryota; kingdom Metazoa; phylum Mollusca; class Bivalvia; order Lucinida; family Lucinidae; genus Anodontia; species Anodontia alba. The sequence goes on along the minus strand of OZ024823.1, from coordinate 65,226,293 downwards.
ATCTTGAAAATCTATTTTTCGCTTCTCCTCCTAAACCCAAAAGTCAATTGACTTGAAACTTAGTAGGAAGCATTGGGGTGACTTGCAGATCAACAATAGCTAAAATCGTTCAAATCAGAAATCCAAGATGGCCGCCATGGCCTCCATCTTGAAAATCTATTTTTCACTTCTTCTGAACCGAAAGGCCATTTGACTCTAAACTTGGTAGGAAGCATCAGGGTGACTTGTAGATCAAAAAATAGCTAATTGCCAATTATAAATCCAAAATGGCTGCCATGGCAGCCAACTTGAAAATCTATTTTCGCTTCTCCTAAACCCAAATGCCAATTGATTCGAAAATTGGTAGGAAGCATAGGGGTGACTTGTATATCAAAAATAGCTAAAATGGTTCCAATCGGATATCCAAGATGGCTGCCATAGCCGCGATCTTGAAAATCTATTTTTCACTTCATCTCCTGAGCCGAAAGGCCAATTGACTCCAAACTTGGTAGGAAGCATCAGGGTGACTTGTAGATCAAAAATAGCTAAAATCGTGCTAATCGGAAATCCAAGATGGCTGCCATGGTGGCTATCTTGAAAATCTTTTTTTTCGCTTCTTCTCCTAAACCCAAAAGCCAGTTGACTTGAAACTTGGTAGGAAGCATCGGGGTGACTTATGGATCTTGAAAATCTTTTTTTCACTTCTTCTCCTGAACCGAAAGGCTTATTGATTTTAAACTAGGTAGGCAGCATCAGGGTGACCTGTAGATCAAAAATAGCTAGAATCGTCCCTATCAGAAATCCAAGATGGCCGCCATGACAGCCATCTTGAAAATCTATTTTTCGCTTCTTCTCCTGAACTGAAGGGCCATTTGACTCGAAACTTGGTAGGAAGGATTGGGGTGACTTGTAGATCTAAAATAGCTTAAATTGTTTGGATCAGAAATCCAAGATGGCGGCTATGGCGGCCATCTTGAAACTCTTTTTTTTTGCTTATTTTCCTGAACTAAAGGTCCATTTGATATGAAAATTGGTAGGAAGCATCAGGATGACTTGTAGATATAAAAATAGCCAAAATCGTTCCAGTCGGAAATCCAAGATGGCAGCCATCTTGAAAATCTATTTGTCCCTTCTTCTTCTGAACTGAAAGGCCAATTGACTCGAAACTTGGTAGGAAGCATGGGCCATGACAGCCATCTTGAAAATCTATTTTTTGCTTCTTCTCCTGAACTGAAGGGCCATTTGACTCGAAACTTGGTAGGAAGGATTGGGGTGACTTGTAGATCTAAAATAGCTTAAATTGTTTGGATCAGAAATCCAAGATGGCGGCCATGGCGGCCATCTTGAAACTCTTTTTTTTTGCTTATTTTCCTGAACTAAAGGTCCATTTGATATGAAAATTGGTAGGAAGCATCAGGATGACATGTAGATATAAAAATAGCCAAAATCGTTCCAGTCGGAAATCCAAGATGGCAGCCATCTTGAAAATCTATTTGTCCCTTCTTCTTCTGAACTGAAAGGCCAATTTACTCGAAAGTTGGTAGGAAGCATCGGGGTGACTTGTAGATAAAAGATAACTCACATCGTTGTGATAGGAAATCCCAAATTGCGGCCATGGCGGCCATCTTGAAAATCTGTTTTGAACTTTTTCTCCTGAGCTGAAAGGGCAATTGACTCAAAGTTCATTGGAAGTATTGAGGTGACTTGTAGATCAACAGTAGCTAAAATCATTCTGATTGGAAATCCAAGATGGCTGCCATCTTGTTTATGTTTATTATATTTCCCTGCCACTGAGCTGTTTACATGTATAAAATCGTGATTCTTCAGAAACCACTTAGCCATTTACCACCAAATTTCAATTTGATCCTACTGTTGAAATGTGATTGAGAGTTTGTTCAAATGATCAAGCTCCATTGACCGTCATGTCATATATATTCTTCTTCAAAATTAAGAACTGCTTAAATGATGATTTTTTCATTAGTTGCGATGACAGGATTGGAAAAATGTTGCATAACATCTGCAGTGGCTAAGTCACTCAGGTGAGCGACCCGTGGCCTGTGGGCCTCTTGTGTTAAAGTTTTTTTAAGAGCTTATATTTTCCAGACCAGTTTATAGATTTGGTTCATATTTGGTATGATAGCTATAGTTCCAATGTTTTATTCAGCAATACCCCAGCCCAATACCTCAAGGTCAAGGTCAGGTCAAGGTCACAGACTTAGAAATTTTTAATGTTAAAGATTTTTAAGAGCTCATATTTTGCCAAAATTATACGATGGTTTTTGTTCATATTTGGTATGATGATAGATACAGTTCCAAAGTTTTATTCAGGCCACAAGGTCAAGGTCACAGACTTAAAAGTTTTATATTAAAGATTTTTAATAGCTCATATTTTCCAAACCTTATGATGGATTTTATTCATATTTGACATGATGATAGATACAGGTCCAAAGTTTTATTCAGCAATACTCACTGCCCTTGCCCATGGCCTCAAGGTCAAAAGTTAAGAACTTCATATTAAAGAAATTTCATATTAAAGTGTTTTAAGAGCTCATATTTTCCAAACCATATGATAGATTTTGTTCATATTTGGAATGATAATAGATACAGGTCCAAAGTTTTATTCATCATCACTCCCACCTATGCCTATGACCTCAAGGTCAAGGTCACAGACAGAAATTTTATAATTGATCCCTGATAATGTCAAATTCATGACTACAAATGACCAGACCATAGCACACAAGAAATCCTATCAAGAGCTAAAATGCCACAACATTTTCTCTTACTGTAATGATTCTAAGTATGGGGACAGATAGGCCTAAACAGTGCAGACCCAGACTCAGACTGGTCCTAAAGAGCACCCTGACACTCCAGTATCATCCCTATTCCACGGGGTGGTCGGGTGGTGCGAAGGTGCTGTGTATCTTACATCACCGGGGCGTCCAACTGATATTGGCTTACAGTTGGGCAAGGCCTGCTATCCTTGTAGTGGGTAAGGGTAGAGGGGGGATGTTTTTATTTCTTCTGTTTCTTCACTTTCATTCCTGTTCCTCTTTCTTCCCTGTCCCTCTCTTTCATCTCCTCTACTCTCTCTTCTATCTCTTTTCTCCCTTTCTCTGGGAGACGACACAAAATGACCCTCAAGGGTTGACGTGTCGTTAAACCCCAACACAATCAAAAATCATCCCTATTCCAGGCGAGATTTGCTGTGTGCTGACAGCTCTTGTTCTTATCTGTCCCTCTCTTTCATCTCCTCTACTATCTTTTCTATCTCTTTTCTTACTTTCTCTGGGAGACAACACAAAATGACCCACAAGGGATGACGTGTCGTTAAGCCCCAACTTGATCAATCAATCAAGTATGATCATTGAAGTATGCCATCAGGGTATAATGCTTTCAGTCATCTGTCCATTCCTGTGTTTATCCGTCCATTAACAGTTATTAGCTAACCTGAACATAAAGTGCTCAAGATGAGCTATTGTGATCGGTTGATGTCCGTCATGTGTCGTCTGTTGTGCTGTGTCAACAATTTGCTTTAAATGACAACTCCTCCTACATCCCTGGGCCAATTTCAATTTAACTTCACAGGAATATTGCCTAGATGACTTTCTACCAAAATAACAAAAACAGTTACAATCGAAAATCCAAGATGGCCAACATCGCTGCTATCTTGATAATCTATTTTGAATTTCTTCTCCTGAACCAAAAGGCCAATTGACTAGAAAACCCTGACACTCCAGTATCACCCCAATTCCAGGTGAGCTTTGCTGTCTGCTGACAGCTCTTGTTCTTATCTGTCCCTTTCTTTCATCTCCTCTACTATCTCTTTTCTCCCTTTCTCTGGGAGATGACACAAAATGACCCACAAGGGTTGACGTGTCGTTAAGCCCCAAAATAAATCAATCATTGGAAATTGAGTAAAAAATGGCCCTGCCCCAGGGGTCACTTGTCTGGTACTCAGGTGACTGATACAGGGCCATCTTGGCCCGCTTGTGTCGAAGTTTGACATTTATTTATGTCCCTCATCCTACAGGGAGGGGGACATATTGAAATTTGTGTGGATCCCGTTGGCATCAGCATTGACGTAGGCGTAACACTTTCTTGTTTGCACAATATCTTGTGAACTAGTGGTTGGATTCTTACCAAATTTTCATGGATATAATTGGGACATAACAAAGAACTGATTAGATTTGATGACCTTGGCCTAATTTTCAAGGTCACATCAGTAGAAAAAAACGCTGAAAATTCATGGTTGTGGGACATCTGTTTTCTCTGAAAACACAGTTACTGGTTAGCTCACCTGGAGAAAAGCTCCAGGTCAGCTTATGCGATCACCTGTTGTCCATGGTCTGTCCATCCGTTAGCTTTTCACTTTTTCAACAACTCCTGAACCGTTAAGCAGATTGACTCAAAACTTGGTAGGAAGCATCGGTGTGACATGTAGATCAAATATACTAAAATTGTTCCAATCGGAAATCCAAGATGGTAGCCATCTTGAAAATGTTTTTTTTTTTCGCTTTTCCTCCTGAACCGAAAGGCCAATTGACTTGAAACTTGGTAGGAAGCATCTGGGTGACTTGTAGATCAGAAATAGCCAAAATCGTTCCGATCTAAAATCCAAGATGGCTGCTATGGTGGCCTTCTTGAAAATCTATTTTTTACTTTTTCTTCTGAACCAAAAGGCCAATTAACTTGAAACTTGGTAGGAAGCATCAGGGTGACTTGTGCAGCAAAAATAGCGAAAATCGTTCCAATTAGAAATCCAAGATGGCCGCCATGGCGGCCATCTTGAAAAACTATTTATCGCTTCTGCTCCTGAACCGAAATGCCAATTGACTTGAAACTTGGTAGAAAGCAATGGGGTGACTTTTAGATCAAAAGAGGCTAAAATCGTTCCGATCGGGAATCCAAGATGACAGCTATGGAAGCCATCTAATACCTTGAAAATCTATTTTTATACCCCACCACCTAATAGTGGCAGGGTATTATGGTTTCATGTTGGTTGTCCGTGTGTCCGTGCGTCCGTCCATCCGTTTTTTGTTTCCGGATGATAACTTGAGTAAACATCAATGGATTTTCACCCAACTTGGTATGTGCATTGTTTTTGTGAAGATCTGGTTTGGGATTGCTAATGGGCAAATTTTGTCAAATTTTTTACAGAGTTATTTGCCCAAGACACGCCCATATTTTCGTTTCCGGACTATAACTTGAGTAAATAACAAGGGATTTTCACCAAACTTGCTATATGCATTGACATTAAGGAGATCTGGTTTGGAATTGCTAATGGGCAAATTTCGTCAAATTTTTACAGAGTTATCTGCCCCAGACACGCCCATATTTTTGTTTCCGGACGAAACTTGAGTAAATAACAAGGGATTTTCACCAAACTTGCTATATGCATTGACATTAAGGAGATCTGGTTCAGGATTGCTAATGGGCAAATTTCGTCAAAGTTTTACGGAGTTATCTGCCCGAGACACGCCCATATTTTCGTTTCTGGACGATAACTTTAGTAAATGACAAGGGATTTTAACCAAACTTGCTATATATATTGACATTAAGGAAATCTGGTATGGAATTGCTAATGGGCAAATTTATTTTTACGGAGTTATCTGCCCGAGACATCCATATTTCCATTTCTGGATGATAACTTGAGTAAATAACAAGGCCTTTTAACCAAACTTGCTATATGCATTGATATTATCAAGATCAGGTTTAGGATTGTTATCTGTCCCTCTGTCATTTTCTTTCCAGACATTTTCGCAACGATAACTTTAATACATAAACAAAAAATTGCTATGGCGGGGTATTATGCTTGCCGTGCTTTTATTTGCTTCTGTTCCTGAACTGAAAGGCCATTTGACTTGAAACTTGGCAGGAAGCATCGGGGTTGACTTGTAGATCAAAAATAGGTAAAATCTTTTTAATCAGAAATCCAAGATGGCCACCATGGCCGCCATCTTGAAAATCTTGTTTTGCTTCTTCTCCTGAACGGAAAGGCTAATTGCCTAGAAACTTGGTAGGAAGCATCGGGGTGACTTGTAGATCAGATATAGCTTAAATCGTTTAGATCAGAAATCCAAGATGGCCGCCATGGTGGCCATCTAAAATCTATTTTTAGCTCACCTGAGGACAAAGTGCTCATGGTGAGCTATTGTGGTCAGTCAATGTCCGTCATTCATCGTTCGTTGTGCAGCGTCAACAATTGCTTTAAAAGCCTACTCCTCCTACACGCCTGGGCCAATTCACTCGATACTTGGTAGGAGGCATTGGGGTGACTTGTAGATCAAAAATAGCTAAAATCGTTAGGATCGGAAATCCAAGATGGCTGCCATCTTGAAAATCTATTTTTTGCTTCTTCTCCTAAACCGAAAGGCCAATTGACTCCAAACTTGCTAGGAAGCATCGGGGTGACTTGTAGATCAAAAACAGCTAAAATTGTTCCGATCCGAAATCCAAGATGGCCGCCATGGCTGCCATCTTGAAAATCTATTTTTCGCTTCTCCTGAACCGAAAGGCCAATTGACTCCAAACTTGCTAGGAAGCATTTGGGTGACTTGTAGATCAAAAATAGCTAAAATCATGCCCATCGAAAATCCAAGATGGCCACCATAGCAGCCATCTTGAAAATCTATTTTTCGCTTCTTCTCCTGAACTGAAAGGCCAATTGACTCCAAACTTGCTAGGAAGCATTGGGGTGACTGTAGATCAAAAATAGCTAAAATCGTGCTGATCGGAAATCCAAGATGGCCGCCATGGCAGCCATCTTGAAAATCTATTTTTCGCTTCTTCTCCTGAACCGAAAGGCCAGTTGACTCCAAACTTGCTAGGAAGCATCGGGGTGACTTGTTTAAGCAATCATCATGAGTCTTGCTCAAAATGTTTGTCTTGATGATTTTTAGGTCAAGTTCGAAACTGGGTCACTTGGGGTCAAAAAGTAGTTCACCTAGCCAAATCAGCTAAAACCTTGTTAACACTCTAGCGGTCACATTTTTGAAGCAGTCATCATTAATCTTCCTTAAAATGTTTTGTCTTGATGAGTTCTAGGTCACGTTTGAAACTAGGTCACTTGAGGTCAAAAACTAGGTCACCTGGCCAAATCAGCTGAAAACCTTGTTATCACTCTAGCTGTCACAGCAATCATGAATCTTGCTCAAAATGTTTGTCTTGATGATTTTTAGGTCAAGTTCGAAACTGGGTCACTTGGGGTCAAAAACTAGGTCACCTAGCCAAATCAGCTAAAACTTTGTTAACACTCTAGCGGTCACATTTTTGAAGCAGTCATCATGGATCTTGCTCAAAATGTTTTGTCTTGATGAGTTCTAGGTCAGGTTTGAAACTAGGTCACTTGGGGTCAAAAACTAGGTCATTGGGCCAAATCAGCAGAAAACTTTGTTAACACTCTAGCGGTCACATTTTAAGCAATCATCATGAATCCTGCTCAAAATGTTTGTCTTGATGATTTCTAGGTCAAGTTCAAAAGTGGGTCACCTTGGGTCAAAAACTAGGTCACCTGGCCAAATCAGCGGAAAACCTTATCACTCTAGCTGTCACATTTTTCAAGCAATCATCATGAATCTTGCTCAAAATGTTTGTCTTGATGATTTTTAGGTCAAGTTCGAAACTGGGTCACTTTGGGTCAAAAACTAGGTCACCTAGCCAAATCAGCTAAAACCTTGTAAACACTCTAGCAGACACATTTTTGAAGCAGTCATCATGAATCTTGCTTAAAATGTTTTGTCTTGATGAGTTCTAGGTCAAGTTTGAAACTAGGTCACTTGGGGTCAAAAACTAGGTCACCGGGCCAAATCAGCAGAAAACTTTGTTAACACTCTAGCGGTCACATTTTTAAGCAATCATCATGAATCTTGCTCAAAATGTTTGTCTTGATGATTTCTAGGTCAAGTTCGAAACTGGGTCACCTTTGGTCAAAAACTAGGTCACCTGGCCAAATCAGCGGAAAACCTTGTTATCACATTTTTCAAGCAATCATCATGAATCTTGCTCAAAATGTTTGTCTTGATGATTTTTAGGTCAAGTTCGAAACTGGGTCACTTGGGGTAAAAAACTAGGTCACCTAGCCAAATCAGCTAAAACCTTGTTAACACTCTAGCGGTCACATTTTTGAAGCAGTCATCATGAATCTTGCTTAAAATGTTTTGTCTTGATGAGTTCTAGGTCAAGTTTGAAACTAGGTCACTTGGGGTCAAAAACTAGGTCACCGGGCCAAATCAGCAGAAAACTTTGTTAACACTCTAGTGGTCACATTTTGAAGCAATCATCATGAATCTTGCTCAAAATGTTTGTCTTGATGATTTCTAGGTCAAGTTCGAAACTGGGTAACCTGGGGTCAAAAACTAGGTCACCTGGCCAAATCAGCAGAAAACTCTAGTGGTCACATTTTTCAAGCAATAATCATGAATCTTGCTCAACACGTTTGTCTTGATGATTTCTAGGTCAAGTTTGAAACTCGGTCACTTGGGCTCAAAAACTAGGTCACCGGGCCAAATCAGCAGAAAGCCTTGTTAACACTCTAGCGGTCACATTTTTGAAGCAATCATCATGAAGCTTGCTCAAAATGTTTGTCTTGATGAGTTCTAGGTTAAGTTCGAAATTGGGTCACTTGGGGTCAAAAACTAGGTCACCAGGCAAAATCAGCATAAAATTTTAACACTCTAGTGGTCACATTTTTGAAGCAATCATCATGAATCTTGCTCAAAATGTTTGTCTTGATTTCTAGGTCAAGTTTGAAACTAGGTCACATGGGGTCAAAAACTAGGTCACCAGGGCAAATCAGCAGAAAACTGTTAACACTCCAGAGATCACATTTTTTAGAAAATCATCATAAATATTGCTCAAAATGTTCATCTTGATGATTTCTAGGTCTAGTTAAAAACTGGGTCACTTGATATCAGAAACTAGGTCACCTGGCCAAATCAAAGGAAAACCTTGTTGATGCTTTAGAGGTCACATTTTTGAAGTGATCATCATGAATCTTGCTCAAAATGTTTGTCTTGATGATTTCAAGGTGATGTATATTTTTCTATCCAGTGACTTTCTTAAGTTTTTCCGTTTAGGTCAGTTTCTCAGTAATTATTGGTCCTACAGAGTGATTTTTGGTACTTGTGAAGTGTTTGTGTTTAGGTCAGTTTCTCAGTAACTATTGCACCTACAGCCAGTGATACTTAGTACATGCATACATCTTAGCATGGCCTCTTGAGTGCAGTCATCCATATTTGACCTTGACCTTTATTTCACAGTCCATTAGACATGCTACATTGTCTTACTTGTTAGCTCACCTGAGCCAAGCTCAGGATGAGCTGTTGTGATCACTTTTCGTCCGTCCGTCCGTCCGTCTGTCTGTGCATCCGTCCGTTAACATTTTCAAACGACTTCTCCTCTGAAGCCCCTGAGCCAATTTTGCTCTAATTTCATATGGAGCCTCCTTAGGTTGGGGGAACGAAAAATTGCTAAAATGGTCGCGGTCCATTGACCAAGATGTATGGGAAAAACCTTTAAACATCTTGTTCTCCAAAACTGAGGATGCCTTATGGCTGAACCTTTACATATATCATCAGAAACAGGAGGTCTACCAAAGTTGCTAAAATAATGGTCGTACATTGACATTTGACCTTTTTATGGTAAGGTCAATTTTGCTTCCTTATGCATTTGTATGGAAAAAATGTTCAGAATTTCAAACGACTTCTTCTCTGGAGCCTCTGGGCCAGTTTTGCTCAAATTTCATATGGAGCCGCCTTAGGTTGGGGGAATGAAAGATTGCTAAAATGGTTGCGGTTCGTTGACCAAGATGGCCGCCATGCCCATATATGGTAAAAACCTTTAAAAATCTTCTTCTCCAGAACCAAGGATGCCTTCGGGCTGAATCTTGGCATAAGTCATCGGAGACAGGAGGTCTACCAAAATTGCTAAAATAAATGTCGTATATTGACATTTGACCTTTTTACGGCAAGGTCAAGTTTGCTTCCCCATGCATTTGTATGGGAAAAACCTTTAAAAATCTTGTTCTCCAAAACCGAGGATGCCTTGTGGCTGAATCTTTACATATATCATCGGAAACTGGAGGTCTACCAAAGTTGCTAAAATAATGGTTGTGCATTGACATTTGACCTTTTTATGGTGAGGTCAATTTTGCTTCCTTATGCATTTGTATGGGAAAAATATTCAGAATTTCAAACGACTTCTCCTCTGGAGCCTCTGGGCCAATTTTGCTCAAATTTCATATGGAGCCCCCGTAGGTTGGGGGAATGAAAGATTGCTAAAATGGTCGCAGTTCATTGACCAAGATGGCCACCATGCCCATATATGGTAAAAACCTTAAAAAATTTTCTCCTCCAGAACCGAGGACGCCTTGGGGCTGAATCTTTGCTTAAGTTATCGGGGACTGGAGGTCTACCAAAGTTGCTAAAATAATGGTTGTACATTGACATTTGACCTTTTTACGGCAAGGTCAAGTTTGCTTCCTTATGCATTTGTATGGGGAAAAATATTTAAAAATCTTATTCTCCAAAACCGAGGATGCCTTATGGCTGAATCTTTGCATATATCATTGGGAACAGGCGGTCTAAAGTTGCTAAAATAATTGTCATACATTGACATTTGATCTTTTTACGGTGAGGTCAAGTTTGCTTCTGTATGCATTTGTATGGGCCCTGTACATTTGTATGGAAAAAATGTTGATAATTTCAAATGATTTTTCCTCTGAAGCCTCTAGGCCAGTGTTGCTCAAATTTCATTCGGAGCCTCCTTGGGCAGGAGAATGAAAGATTGCTAAAATGGGCATGGTCCATTGATCAAAATGGCTGCCATGCCCATATATGGTAAAAAACTTTAAAAATCTTCTCCAGAACCAAATAAGCCCTGAGCCCTAATCTTTGCACAAATTATGGGGGACAGGAGATCTACCAAAATTGCTAAAATGATGCTTTCTATGTTGAAATTTGCTTCCCCGTGCATTTGTATGGGCCGTTATACATTTATATTGAAAGTATCGAAGTGACTTGCATATCTGCAGTGGTTATGTCACTCAGGTGAGCGAGTTGTGGCCCATGGGCCTCTTGTTAATATAATCATTTTGAATTTGGATCAGAATGTTTGCCTTGATCAGTTCTAGATCAGGTTCTCAAAGTGCTATGATGCTATTTTGAACTGCTTTTCTAGAAAAGAAAGTCCAGTTGACTTGAAACCTGGTAGAAAGTATCGGCATTTACTTGTAGATCAGAAATAGCTGAAATCGTTCTGATTAGAAATCTAAAATGACTGCCATAGAGGCCATCATGAAAATCTATTTTGAACTTCTCCTGAACTGAAGGGCCAATTGACTTGAAACTTGCTAGGAAATACCAGGGCGACTTGTAGATCAAAAATACCTAAAAAATTTTCCAGTCGGAAATTCAAGATGGCTGTCATCTTGAAAATCTATTTTTAACATCTGCCAATTTGCGCGAAACTTGGTAGTATATTGGGACCACTTGTTAATAAAAAATTGCTAATTGTTCTGATCAGAAATCCAAGATGGCCGCCACCTCTGCCATCTTAAAAATCTATTTTGAACTACTTCTCCCGAACCCAAAGGCCATTTGACTGTAAACTTGGGCGACTTGTAGATAAAAAATAATGAAAATCGTTCCGATGCAGAATCCAAAATGGCTGCCATGGCCACCATTTTGAAAATCTGGTTTGAACATCTTCTTAACCAAAAGGCCAATTGACTCGAAACTTGGTAGGAAGTACCGTGGCGACTTGTAGATATAAATTGCAAGAATTGTTCTGATCCAAAATCCAAGATGGCCATCTTTTGAAAATCCATTTTGAACTTCTTCTCCTCAGTGGAAATGCCAGTTGATTGAAACATGGTAGAAAGTATCAAGGTGGCTTATAGACAAAAAATAGCTGAAATCGTTTCTATCAGAAATCGATGTTGGCTGCCACGACCGCCATCTTATTCTGAACTTCTACTCTGGAACTGAAAGTCCAATTGACTGGAAACCTCGTAGAAGGGATTGTGATGACTTGTAGATCAAAATTAGATAATATTGTTCAGATTGGAAATTCAAGATGACTGCCACAGCAACCATCTTGAAAATCTATTTTCGACCTTCTTCTGAACCCAAAGGCTAATTGACTTAACACTTGATAGGAAGTATCAGGGTGACTTGTAGATAAAAAATAGCTAAAAATTGTTCTGATGGGGCCTTCAATATGGCAATTGGGTAAGTTGGTCCAGATGAGCGATTTTTGGCCCTAAGGGCCTCTAGTTTATTTTTGCTTTGCCAATATTTCCAAAAAACTTCTCTCAAAGTTGTTGGTTAGTATTACTGCTGGATGGATATAGCTCAGCTGACTTTATTCTGCAGTAGCTGCAGGCTTCAGGACCTTCACTGTTCTACATTATTATACCCCCGGCATATAAAGTATGTTGAGGGGTATATAGTTTTCGTCTTTCCGTCGGTCCGTTCGTCCGTCCGTCCGTGCATCCGTACGAATGTTAACATTTTGCGTCAAAGTTTTGCGTGAAGTTTTTTCCTTTTGCATATATTTTTGACTGCTTACACTTTAGGATGTTGATGTGTAGTTAGTGTTACTACTAGATGATTACAGAATAGCTATCATTCTGCTGATGCTGTGACCCAAGGTCAAGGTCACGGACTTAGAAAATAGTTTGATGTTTACGTCAAAGTTTTACATGAAGTTTTTGTCTTTTGCTTATAACTCTGCAGCCACTGATCAAAAACTTTTCATATTTGGTATGGGGGTACCTGGGAGGGTTCTCTTCCATTCTACATCTATGGACCCCTGGGTGATACCCCAGGAGGGGGCTAGAGGTCAAAATCTAGGACCCCCAATAAAGTAGTATATTGCAGTTTGTTATACAAACAACCTCTTATTAAAGAAGTATGGGCATCAGACATGTTTATCACATCAACATTCATTGTAATAAGGTCAAGGTCATTGTGACCTTATTTTCATGCTTCAGTGGTTTTGACTTATATTTTGAAGTCTATTTCATGGATTAATGCCTCAATAAAGTAGTATGTTACAGCTTGTTTATACAAATAACTTCTGAAAGAAGGATGGGCATCCAACATGTTTATCACATCAACATTCAGTGTAATAAAGTCAAGGTCATTGTGATCATATTTTCATGCTCCAGTGATTTTGCCTTATATCTTGAAGACTATTTCATGTATTAATGTGATACTTTGAATATTGGTTCTGTGTGACACCACGATTGGCAGCATAACAAATGTAGGTCACCTTGACCTATATTTCATGGTCCAATAATTTTGCTGCATATCTTGAAAGTTAATTGATGTATGAACATCATTATTTGGGATTATGAATTAGTATGATCCAACAGTTGACCTAAAAGTAAATGTAGGTCACTTTGACCTATATTTCATGGTCCAGTGATTTTATGTTACATCTTGAAGACAATTTGATGTATTACTATCATATTTTGGGATTATGTGACCTATATTTCATATCCCTGTGATTTTGTCTAATATCTCCCACTGTTTGATACCTAAATGTCATATTTAAATATATTGACACAGTGTGACCCAAACTTTCACCTCAAAGTAAATATAAATCAGTATGACCTAAATTTCATGGTCTAATGATTTTGCTTAATATCGTTTAGATTATTTGATGGATTAACATCATAGTTGGTATAATGCATCAGTGTGACCATCAGATTAATTTCTCAAGTATGTGTAGGTCAGTGACCTATATTTTATGGCCCAGCAAATATGCTTCATGTCTTGAAGACTTCCGGGGTGGTCGGGTGGTGCGAAGGTGCTGTGTATCTTACATCACCGGGGCGTCCAACTGATATTGGCTTACAGTTGGGCAAGGCCTGCTATCCTTGTAGTGGGTAAGGGTAGAGGGGGAATGTTTTTATTTTTTCTTCTGTTTCTTCACTTTCATTCCTGTTCCTCTTTCTTCCCTGTCCCTCTCTTTCATCTCCTCTACTCTCTCTTCTATCTCTTTTCTCCCTTTCTCTGGGAGACGACACAAAATGACCCTCAAGGGTTGACGTGTCGTTAAACCCCAACACAATCAAAAAAAAAAAATCTTGAAGACTTCTACCAAGATTGTTCAGAGTATAGTCCTGGAGCTAAAAATGGCCCCACCCCGAAAAAAACTTACATAGGAAAAAAAGGGGGTGGTCGGGTGGTGCGAAGGTGTCATGTATCTTATGTCACCAGGGCGTCCAGCTGATATTGGCTTTCAGTTGGGCAAGGCCTGCTATCCTTGTAGCAGGTAAGGGTAGGGAGGTGATGTTTTTATTTCTTCTGTTTCTTTACTTTCATTCCTGTTCCTCTTTCTTCCCTGTCCCTCTCTTTCATCTCTTCTGCTATCTCTTGTCTCTTTTCTCCCTTTCTCTGGGAGACGACACAAAATGACCCATAAGGGTTGACGTGTCGTTAAACCCCAACACAATACATAGGAAAAAAACTTTAAAAAAATCTTCTTGTCTGAAAGTGCAAGGCCTAGGCCTTTGATATTTGGTATGTAGCATTAGGACTTTCAGACTAATAGGGAGGATGGACCTGAAGAGTAGATGACCTTTGAGTCAAAGGTCAAGGTCATCGTGACCTTTAGTACCAAAAATGCTTACAATTCTGCAATGCTTATGGTTAGGACCCTAAAACTTAGTAGAGATGTTGGTCCTCACCCGTACATGATCCTGAGGGCAAAGGTCAAGGTCACCAGGACCTTTAGTGCTAAAAAGCTTGATAACTTGACAATGGTTGGGGCTAGAACCCTCAAATTTAGAATGGATGTTGTTCCTCACCAGTAGATGACATTGAGGGCAAAGGTCATGGTCAAGGTCACCATGACCTTTAGTACTAAAAAGCTAATAATTTGGCTGTGCTTGAGGCAAGAACCCTTGAAATTAGATGGGATGTTGGTCTTGACCAGTAGATGACCCTTATGGCAGAGGTCAAGGTCACAGTGACTTCTAGTACAAAACAAGCTTGAACTTGGCAATGCTTGGGTCTAGGACCCTCAAACATAGTAGGAATGTTTCTTATGACCAGAAGATGACCCTGAGGGCAAAGGTCATGGTCAAAGTCACCATGACCTTTAGAACAGCATCTCTGTTAGCAATGCTATGTATAACATGATTCAGGTGAGCAATATAGGGCCATCATGGCCCTCTTGTTCCGCTCACCTGAGCACAAAGTGCTCAAGCTGAGCTATTGTGATCAGTCAATGTCCTTCATCCATCGTGAGGCGTCAACAATTTGCTTTTAAAAGCCAACCCCTCTTACATCCCTGGGCCAATTGACTCAAAACTTGGTAGGAAGCATCAGGGTGACTTGTAGATCAAAAATAGCTAAAATCGTTCCGATCAGAAATCCAAGCTGGCCGCCATGGCGGTCATTTTGGAAAGCTATTTTTCGCTTCTTCTCCTGAACCAAAAGGCTAGTTGACTTGAAACTTGGTAGGGAGCTTTAGGATGACTTGTAGATCAAAAATAGCTGAAATTGTTTCGATGGGAAATCCAAGATGGCTGCTGTGGTGGCATCTTGAAAATCTATTTTTTGCTTCTTCTCATGAACCAAAAGGCCATTTGTCTTAACACTTGGCATGAAGCATCGGGGTGACTTGCAGATCAAAAATAGCAAAAAACATTCCAATCGGAAATCCAAGATGGCCGGCATGATGGCCATCTTGAAAATCTATTTTTCACTTCTACTCCTGAACCAAAAGGCCAATCGAATTGAAACTTGGTAGGACGCATCAGAGCGACTTATAGACCTAAAATAGCTAAAATCTTTCTGATCAGAAATCCAAGATGGCCGCTATGGCTACAGTATTTTTCTCTTCTTCTCCTGAACCGAAAGGGCAATTGACTTGTAGATAAAAAATAACTTAAATCCTTCAGATTTGAAATCCCGGATGGCCGCCATCTTGAAAATCTATTTTTCGCTTCTTCTCTTGAATGGAAAGGCAAATTGCCTTGAAACATGGTAGGAAGAATTTAGGTGACTTGTAGATCAAAAATAGCTGAAATTGTTCCGTCGAAAATCCAAGATGGCCACCGTGGTGGCCATCTTGAAAATTTATTTTTCGGTTCTTCTCCTGAAGCGAAAGGCCAATTTGACTTGAAACTTGGTAGGGAGCATTGGGGTGACTTGTACATAAAAAATAGCTGAACTTATTCTGATAGGAAATCCAAGATGGCTGCTGTGGTGGCCATCTTGAAAATCTATTTTTCGCATCTTCTCTTGAACCAAAAAGCATATTGACTTGAAACTTGGAAGGAAGCATCGGGGTGACTAGTAGATCAAAAATATCTGAAATCGTTCCGATCGTAAATCCAAGATGGCAGCCATAGCCGCCATCTTTAAAATCTATTTTCTGCTTCTTCTCCTGAACCAAAAGACCAATTGACTTGAAACTTGGTATGAAGCATTAGCAGTCAGAGCACTTACTTAAACAGCTGATCATAGAAATCACTTCCTGAAGTACATTTTAATGTACCTTTCTCAAGATGCAAGATTTGTATCCCTTTCTGTTTGATCAGCATCATTCAATTGGGTGATTATTTTGGCACCTCTGAAACTGGACCAGTCACTTGTATAGGTGATTATAGTTAATCAGAAGGGAGGAACTTGATTATCTTGACAAGTTCCTTCTGTCCTTTTGTTTTTTATGCAAGGGGAGATGACTAGAAGGTTAAACTAAGAATAGGACAGCAAAAATTTAATCTGTACTGAGTTTTGTCCTTCCTTCTTTATTGTTTGCATAGTGGTACTTGACAGTGATCATCCAAATGAGATGATGATAATAAGTGATTTTTTTGGGACACCCCTTTAACTTTGACCCACTGAACATACATGTCATTTGAGTACGCACATCAGATTTTCTTTCCTTTATTCAACAATTAAAGCTCCAAACTTACCTTAAAAACTATCCACACTTTTGTCAAAACTCTGGAAACACTTGAAAAACAAACCAGAAAATCATATAAAATGTGCTCTAATTTAGTCACCTTTGCAGCCTTGTCCAGCATTTTGCCATGGCAGCCATCTTGAAAATCTATTTTTCGCTTCTTCTCCTGAAACAAAAGGCCAATTGACTCGAAACTTGCTAGGAAGCATTTGGGTGACTTATAGATCAAAAACAACTAAAACCGTTCTGATCTGAAATCCAAGATGGCCGGCATGGCAGCCATCTTGAAAATTTATTTTTTGCTTCTTCTCCTGAACCGAAGGCCAATTGACTCCAAACTTGCTAGGAAGCATCGGGGTGACTTGTAGGTCAAAAATAGCTAAAATCATTCCGATCAGAAATCCAAGATGGCTGCCATCTTGAAAATCTGTTTTTCACTTCTTCTGAACCGAAAGGCCAATTAACTCCAAACTTGCTAGGAAGCATGGGGGTGACTTGTAGATTAAAAATAGTTAAAATCATGCCGATCGGAAATCCAAGATGGCTGCCATGGCAACCAACTTGAAAATCTATTTTTCACTTCTTCTCCTGAACCAAAAGGACAATTGACTCGAAACTAGCTAGGAAGCATTGGGGTGACTTATAGATCAAAAACAACTAAAACCGTTCTGATCGGAAATCCAAGATGGCGGTCATGGTAGCCATCTTGAAAATCTATTTTCGCTTTTTCTCCTAAACCAAAAAGCCAATTGACTCCAAACTTAGTAGGAAGCATTATTGATCAAAAATAGCTAAAATCGTTCTGATCGGAAATCCAAGATGGCCACCATGGCAGCCATCTTGAAAATCTATTTTTCGCTTCTTCTCCTGAACCGAAAATCTTATGGACTTTAAACTAGGTAGGAAGCATCGGAATGACTTGTAGATCAAATATAGCTAAAATCATGTCAGTCAGATATCCAAGATGGCCGCCATGGCAGCCATCTTGAAAATCTATTTTTCGCTTCTTCTTCTAAACCCAAAAGCCATTTGACCAAACTTGGTAGGAAGCATTGGGGTGACTTATAGATCAAAAATAGCTAAAATCGTTCTGATCGGAAATCCAAGATGGCCGCCATGGCAGCCCTCTTGAAAATCTATTTTTCGCTTCTTCTCCTGAACCGAAAGGCTTATTGACTTTAAACTTAGTAGGAAGCATCGGGGTGACTTGTAGATCAAAAATAGCTAATATCATCCCTATTAGAAATCCAAGATGGCCGCCATGGCTGCCGTCTTGTTTAATATATACTTATATAGGGGAAACCTTTAAAAATCTTTTTGTCTGAAACCAGAAGGCCATGGCCTTTGATATTTGGTTACATAGCTTCATCTAGTTCACGTGCCCATTCAACAATAAGGCACCATGCGATCATGCTTCTGTCCAGCACCCCCCAACCTGTCATCCGAAAACATTCTTCTCAACAAATTTTAAACATACATAGTCCTATGAAGAGAAATCATGGTCTTTTAGAATATACTAGAGACAATGACACTCAGGTGAGCGAATTAGGGCCCTCTGGGCCTCTTGTTATGATCAGCTGCTAAAGTAAGTGCTCTGACTGATTAGGCTGATTTGTAGACCAAAAATAGCTAAAATTGTTCTGATCTGAAATTCAAGATTGCAGCCATCTTGAAAATCTATTTTTGGCGTCTCCTGAACTGAAAGGCCAATTGATTTGAAACCTGGTAGGAAGCATTGGGTTGACTTTTAGATCAAAAATAGCTTGTATTGTTCCGATGGGAAATCCAAGATGGCTGCCATATTGAAAATTTGTTTTCCGCTTCTCCTGAAACGAAAGGCCAATTGACTTTAAACTTGGTAGGAAGCATCGGGGTGGCTGATAGATAAAAAAAATAGCTAAAATCAATCAGATCAGAAATCCAAGATGCCCCTGTGGCCGCCAAACTGAAAATCTATTTTTAGCTCATCTGAGCTATGCTCAGGGTGAGCTATTGTGATCACTTTTCGTCCGTCGTCCATCTGTGCGTGCGTCCGTCCATAAACATTTTCAAACAACTTCTCCTCTGAAGCTGTTGAGCCAATTTTGCTCAAATTTCATATGGAGCCTCCTTAGGTTGGGGGAATGAAAGCTAAAATGGTCATGGTCCGTTGACCAAAATTGCCGCCATGCCCATATATGGAAAAAAACCTTTAAAACTCTTCTTTTCCAGAACCAAGGATGCCTTGGGGCTGAATCTTTGCGTAAATCATCGGTGACGAGAAGTCTATCAAAGTTGATAAAATAATTGTTGTACATTGACCTTTAACCTTTTTACGGCGAGGTCAAGCTTGCTTCCCTATGCATTTGTATGGGCACCATACATTTGTATAGGAAAAATGTTGAGAATTTCAAACGACTTCTCCTCAGAAGCCTCTGAGCCAATGTTGCTCAAATTTTATGTGGAGCCTCCTTAGATTTGGGGAACAAAAGATTGCTAAAACGGTCGCGGTCCATTGACCAAGATGGCTGCCTTTGCACAAATCATCGGGGATGAGAGGTCGACCAAAATTGCTAAAATAATTGTTGTACATTGACGTTTGACCTTTTTATGGCGAGGTCAAGTTTGCTTCCCTATGCATTTGTATGTGCACCATACATTTGTATGGGAAAAATGTTGAGAATTTCAAACAATTTCTCCTTTGAAGCCTCTGGGCCAATGTTGCTCAAATTTTATGTGGAGCCTCCTTAGTTAAGTTGGGGGAACGAAAGACTGATAAACTGGTCGCGGTCCATTGACCAAGATGGCCGCCATGCCCATATATGGTAAAAACCTTTAAAAATCTTCTCCAGAACCGAGGATGCCTTTGGGCTGAATGTTTGCACAAATCATCAGGGACGAGAGGTCTACCAAAGTTGATAAAATAATTGTTGTACATTGACGTTTGATCTTTTTATGGTGAGGTCAGGTTTGCTTCCCTGTGCATTTGTATGAGCATATATGTTGAGAATTTCAAATGACTTCTCCTCTGAAGCCTCTTGGTCAGTGTTGCTCAAAATTTTATGTGGAGCCTCCTCAGGTTTGGGGAACGAAAGATTGCTAAACTGGTTGCGGTCCATTGACCAAGATGGCTGCCATGCCCATATATTATATGGTAAAAACCCTTAAAAATCTTCTTCTCTAGAATAGAGGATGCCTTTGGGTGAATCTTTGCACAAATCATCAGGGACGGGAGGTCTACCAAAGTTGCTAAAATAATGGTCTTATATTGACCTTTGACCTTTTTACAGTGAGATCATGTTTGCTTGCATTTGTATGGGCCCCATATATTTGTATGGAAAAAATGTTGATAGTTTCCTCTGTGGCCTCTGGGCCAATGTTGCTTGAATTTCATGTGGAGCCTCCTTGGGGCAGGAGAACGAAAGATTGCTAAATGGTTATGATCCACAGACCAAGATGGCTGCCATGGCCAAGATGGCTGCCATCATGGCCCTCTTGTTTCAGCATGTTAGCGGAAACACAGCTTTTTAGCTCACCTGAGCTATGCTCAGGATGAGCTATAGTGATCACTTTTCGTCTGTCCGTGCGTCCGTCCGTTAACATTTTCAAATGACTTCTCTGAAGCTGCTGAGCCAATTTTGCTCAGATTTCATATGGAGCCTCCTTAGGGTGGGGGAACGAAAGATTGCTAAAATAGTCGCGGTCTGTTGACCAAGATGGCCGCCATGCCCATATATGGTAAAAACCTTTAAAAATCTTCTTTTCCAGAACCGAGGATGCCTTGGGGCTGAATCTTTGCATAAATCATCGGTGACGAGAAGTCTATCAAAGTTGATAAAATAATTGTTGTACATTGACCTTTAACCTTTTTAAGGCGAGGTCAAGCTTGCTTCCCTATGCATTTGTATGGGCACCATACATTTGTATAGGAAAAATGTTGAGAATTTCAAACGACTTCTCCTCTGAAGCCTCTGAGCCAATGTTGCTCAAATTTTATGTGGAGCCTCCTTAGATTTGGGGAACAAAAGATTGCTAAAACGGTCGCGGTCCATTGACCAAGATGGCTGCCTTTGCACAAATCATCGGGGATGAGAGGTCTACCAAAATTGCTAAAATAATTGTTGTACATTGATGTTTGACCTTTTTATGGCGAGGTCAAGTTTGCTTCCCTATGCATTTGTATGTGCACCATACATTTGTATGGGAAAAATGTTGAGAATTTCAAACGATTTCTCCTTTGAAGCCTCTGGGCCAATGTTGCTCAAATTTTATGTGGAGCCTCCTTAGATAAGTTGGGGGAACGAAAGACTGATAAACTGGTCGCGGTCCATTGACCAAGATGGCCGCCATGCCCATATATGGTAAAAACCTTTAAAAATCTTCTCCAGAACCGAGGATGCCTTTGGGCTGAATGTTTGCACAAATCATCAGGGACGAGAGGTCTACCAAAGTTGATAAAATAATTGTTGTACATTGACGTTTGATCTTTTTATGGTGAGGTCAGGTTTGCTTCCCTGTGCATTTGTATGAGCATATATGTTGAGAATTTCAAATGACTTCTCCTCTGAAGCCTCTTGGTCAGTGTTGCTCAAAATTTTATGTGGAGCCTCCTCAGGTTTGGGGAACGAAAGATTGCTAAACTGGTTGCGGTCCAATGACCAAGATGGCTGCCATGCCCATATATTATATGGTAAAAACCCTTAAAAATCTTCTTCTCTAGAATAGAGGATGCCTTTGGGTGAATCTTTGCACAAATCATCAGGGACGGGAGGTCTACCAAAGTTGCTAAAATAATGGTCTTATATTGACCTTTGACCTTTTTACAGTGAGATCATGTTTGCTTCCATATGCATTTGTATGGGCCCCATATATTTGTATGGAAAAAATGTTGATAGTTTCCTCTGTGGCCTCTGGGCCAATGTTGCTTGAATTTCATGTGGAGCCTCCTTGGGGCAGGAGAACGAAAGATTGCTAAATGGTTATGATCCACAGACCAAGATGGCTGCCATGGCCAAGATGGCTGCCATCATGGCCCTCTTGTTTCAGCATGTTAGCGGAAACACAGCTTTTTAGCTCACCTGAGCTATGCTCAGGATGAGCTATAGTGATCACTTTTCGTCCGTCCGTGCGTCCGTCCGTTAACATTTTCAAACGACTTCTCTGAAGCTGCTGAGCCAATTTTGCTCAGATTTCATATGGAGCCTCCTTAGGGTGGGGGAACGAAAGATTGCTAAAATAGTCGCGGTCTGTTGACCAAGATGGCCGCCATGCCCATATATGGTAAAAACCTTTAAAAATCTTCTTCTCTAGAACCGAGGATGCCTTGGGGCTGAATCTTTGCAAGAATCATCAGGGACAAGAGGTCTACCAAAATTGCTAAAAGAATTGTCGTACGTTGACGTTTGAACTTTTTATGGCAAGGTCAAGTTTGCTTCCCTATGCATTTGTATGGGCAAAATCTTTAAAAATCTTCTTCTCCAAAACCAAGCATACCTTGTGGCTGAATCTTTGCATATATCATTGGGAACGGGAGGGCTACCAAAGTTGCTAAAATAATGGTCGTACATTGACATTTGACCTTTTTACGGTAAGGTCAATTTTGCTTCCTTATGCATTTGTATGGGAAAAATGTTCAGAATTTCAAACAACTTCTCGGGGGTGGTCGGGTGGTGCGAAGGTGCTGTGTATCTTACATCACCGGGGTGTCCAGCTGATATTGGCTTACAGTTGGGCAAGGCCTGCTATCCTTGTAGTGGGTAAGGGTAGAGGGGGAATGTTTTTATTTCTTCTGTTTCTTCACTTTCATTCCTGTTCCTCTTTCTTCCCTGTCCCTCTCTTTTATCTCTTCTACTGTCTCTTCTATCTCTTTTCTCCCTTTCTCTGGGAGACGACACAAAATGACCCTCAAGGGTTGACGTGTCGTTAAACCCCAACACAATCAAAAATCAAACAACTTCTCCTCTGGAGCCTCTGGGCCAATTTTGCTCAAATTTCATATGGAGCCTCCTTAGGTTGGGGGAACGAAAGATTGCTAAAATGGTCGCAGTTCGTTGACCAAGATGGCCGCCATGCCCATATATGGTAAAAACCTTAAAAAATCTTCTCCAGAACCGAGGATGCTTTGGGGCTGAATCTTTGCATAAATCATCGGGGACGTGGGGTCTACCAAAGTTGCTAAAATAATGGTCGTACATTGACATTTGACCTTTTTACGGGAAGGTCAAGTTTGCTTCCCTATGCATTTGTCTGGGAAAAAATATTTAAAAATCTTATTCTCCAAAACCGAGGATGGCTTATGGCTGAATCTTTGCATATATCATCGAGAACGGGCGGTCTACCAAAATTGCTAAAATAATTGTCATACATTGACATTTAACCTTTTTACGGCGAGGTCAAGTTTGCTTCTGTATGCATTTGTATGGGCCCCCTACATTTGTATGGAAAAAATGTTGATAATTTCAAATGACTTTTCCTCTGAAGCCTCCGGGCCAGTGTTGCTCAAATTTCATTCGGAGCCTCCTTGGGCAGGAGAATGAAAGATTGCTAAAATGGGCATGGTCCATTGATCAAAATGGCTGCCATGCCCATATATGGTAAAAACCTTTAAAAATCTTCTTCTCCATAACCAAATAAGCCCTGGGCCCTTATCTTTGCACAAATTATAGGGGACAGGAGATCTACCAAAATAGCTAAAATGATGGTTCTATGTTGACATTTGACCTTTTCGCCTCCAAGGTCAAATTTGCTTCCCCATTCATTTGTATGGGTCATATACATTTATATTGAAAGTATCGAAGTGACTTGTAGATCAGCAGTAGTTAAAATTGTTCTGATTGGAAAACTAAGATGGCCATCATCTTGTTTATATTTATTATATTTCCCTGCCACTGTGCTGTTTACATGTATAAAATCATGATTCTTCAGAAAAACCACTTAGCCAATTTACACCAAATTTCACATTGATCCTACTGTTGAAATGTGATTGATAGTTTATTCAAATGATCATGCTCCATTGACTGTCGGGCCCATATATTCTTCTTCAAAACTAAGAACTGCTCAAATGATGATATTTTCATTAGTTGCGATGATAGGATTGGAAAAATGTTGCATAACATCTGCATGTCTGCAGTGGCTATGTCACTCAGGTGAGCGAGCCGTGGCCCATGGGCCTCTTGTTTTTTTTTTTTTACTTATGGCCCTTTGAAAATTTCAGCATTTTAATGCCTTGAAACTTGACAGACTGATAGGGAATGATGAGTAAAGGACCTGATTAACTTATAGCAGTTAACTCAGGTGAGCGTTGTGGCCCATGGGCCTCTTGTTAGCCTCTTCTTCTGAACGGAAAGGCCATTTGACTTGAAACTTGGTAAGAAGCATTTGGGTGGCTTATAGATAAAAAACAACTAAAATCTTTCTGATCAGAAATCCAAGATGGCAGCCTTGGTCTCTATCTTGGAAATCTGTTTTGCACTTCTGAACAGAATGGCCAATTTACTCGAAACTTGGTAGAAAGCACCAGGGTGACTTGTAGATCAAAAATATCTAAAATCGTTCCAATCGGAAATCCAAGATGGCTGTCCAGGCCACTGTCTTAGAAATCTATTTTGCACTTCTTCTCCTGAACCAAAAGGCCCATTGACTCGAAACTTGATAGGAAGTATTTGGGTGTCTTGAAGATCAAAAGTAGCTAAATTTGTTCATATTGGCAATCCATTATGGCAGCCACAGTTGCCATTTTGAAAATCTATTTTAAACTTCTTCTGAACAGAAAGGCCAATTGACTTGACATTTGATAGGAAATATCAGGGTGACTTGTAGATGAAAATTACCTAGAATCATTCTGATTGGAAAACCAAGATGGTGGCCCTAGCAGCTGTGTTGAAAATCTATTTTGAACTTTTTTGTCCTGAACCAAAAGACCAATTGACTCAAAGCTTCCTTGGAAGTTTAGAGGTCACTTGTAGATAAAAAGTAGCTAAAATCATGCTGATTGGAAATCCATTCTTGTTTTTACATTTGCACAAAAGGTTATGTTGTTTGACCTTTAAAAAATGAACACTTAGTAACATAATGACACACATTGAAATGATTACACTTGTTGAATTCAATCTTGTAGAAGTCATTCACTGTCAAATTTTGTCCTATTCTCAATCCATTTAGGTAGGTCTTCAGAAAGTCTTGTTTTTAGCTCAAGTGCTCAAGGTGAGCTATTGTGGTCGGTCAGTGCATCGTCCATCATGCGGAGTGCGGCGTCAAAAGTTGCTTTAAAAGCCTACTTCTCCTGTAACCCTGGACCAATTTACTCTAAACTTGGTAGGAAGCATTGGAGTGACTTGTAGATCAAAAAGTAGCTAAAATCATTCCAAAATGGCCACCATGGCGACAGTCTTGAAAATCTACTTTTTCGCTTCTTCTCCAGAACAGAAAGACCAATTGACTTGAAGTTAGGGAGCAAAGGGGTGACCTGTAGATCAAAAGTAGCTAAATCCTTCTGATAGGAAACTCAAAATGGCTGCCATGGCGGCCATCTTGAAATTCTACTTTACACTCCTGAACTGAAAGGCCAGTTGACTCAAAACTTAGTAGGAAGCATCAGGGTGACTGGTAGATCAAAAATAGCTAAATTGTACTGATGGGAAATCCAAGATGGCCGCCATTTTGAGAATCTCTTTTTGGCTTCTTCTCCTGAACTGAAAGGCCAATTGACATGAAAGTAGGAAGCATCAGGGTGACTTATAGGTCAAAAATAGCTAAAAGATTTCCAATTGATAATCAAAGATGGCCACCATGGCCGCCATCTTGAAAATCTATTTTTCACTTCTGAATGGAAAGGCTAATTGACGTTTAAAGTTGTTGTTTTTTTTTGTTTTTTTTTTTTATGTGTAAATTTTATTCCCTTTAGCTGTTGCAAATCTCTTTTTAGACCCGGGCTATCCTAAAAGATACAAAAGCAATTTCTTTTATCCATCTTACAGCCATCTTGCTACTCATCATGTGCACTATTCTCTCATTCTTGTTCATATGATCATACCTTTATAAATATATATTTCCCTTGAAAGATAGATAATGCACCTTTTTCACAATCACTCATCCATTATATTTCCATAACTCTTTACAGATAATATTTGAACTTTAAACTTGGTTTGAAGCATCGGGGTGACTGGTAGATAAAAAATAAACCAATATCGTTCCAGTCGGAAAACCAAGATGGCCACCATGGCAACTATCTTGAAAATCTATTTTCCCCTTCTTCTCCTGAACTGAAAGGCCAATTGACTCGAAACTTGGTAGGAAGCATCAGGGTGACTTGAAGATCAAAAATAGCTAAAATCGTTCCAATCAGAAATTGAAAATGACCTCCATGGAGGCCATCTTGAAAATCTATATTTCGCTTCTCCTGAACCGAAAGGCTTATAGGAAGCATAGGGGTGACTTGTGGATAAAAAATAGCTAAAATTGTTATGATTGGATAGCTAAGAGGCCATCTTGAAACTCTATTTTTTGCTTCATCTCCTGAATAGATAGGCCAATTGACTTGAAACTTGGTAGGAAGCATCAGGGTGACTTGTAGATCAAAAATAGCTAAAATTATTCACGATCGAAAATCCACGGTGGCTTTCATGGCCACCATCTTGAAAATCTATTTTTCATTTCTTCCCCTGAACCGAAAGGCAAATTGACTTGAAACTTCGTAGGAAAAGGCGTGGTGACTTGTTGATCAAAAAAGCTAAAATATCGTTCCAGTCAGAAATCCAAGATGACCGCTATGGCCGCCATCTTGAAAATCTATTTTTCACTTCTTCTCCTGAACCAAAAAGCCAATTGACTTGAAGCTTGGCAGAAAGCATAGGGGTGACTTGTAGATCAAAATTAGCTAAAATTGTACTGATAGAAAATCCAAGATGGCCACCATCTTAAAAATCTATTTTTCACTTCTTCTCCTGAAATGAAAAACAAACTAACTTGAAACTTGGTAGGAAGCATTGGGGTGACTTGTAGATCAAATATAGCTAAAAATTTTCCAGTCAGATATCTGAAATGGCTGCCATGGCTGCCATCAGGAAAGTCTATTTTTCCCTTCTTCTCCAGAACCGAAAGGCTAATTGACTCAAAACTTCGTAGGAAGCATCAGGGTGACTTGTAGATAAAAAAATAGCTAAAATCATTCCGATCTGAAATCCAAGATGGCCTTCATGGCTGCTATCTTGGAAATGTATTTTGCGCATCTCCTGAACCAAAAGGCCAGTTGACTTGACACTGGGTAGGAAGCATCGGGGTGACTTGTAGATAAAAAATAGCTAAAATTCGTTCTGATTGGAAATACAAGATGGCCCCCACAGTTGCCATGTTGAAAATCTATTTTTCGCTTCTGAATAGAAAGGCCCATTGACTCGAAACTTGATGGGATGTATCGGGGTGCCTTGTAGATCAAAATTAGCTAAAATCATTCTGATTGGAAATAAAAGATGGTGGCCCTAGCAGCCATGTTGAAATTATATTTTTAATTTTTTTCTCCTGAACCAAAATTGCAATTGACTTGAACTTAATTGGAAGTATCGAGATGACTTGTAGATCAAAAGTAGCTAAAATCATTCTGATTGGAAATCCAAGATGAGGGCCATCTTGGAAATCAATATTGAACTTCTTCTCTTGAACCAAAAGGCCAATTAAGTCAAACTTGGCTGGTAGTCAGGTGAGCAATACAGGGCCATCTTAGCCCTCTTGTTTTATACCTCGCGACACAATAGTGGCAGGGTATTATGGTATCATGTTTGTCATCCATGTGTCTGCCCGTCCTGGACGATAACTTGAGTAAATGTCAATGGATGTTCACCAAACTTGGTATGTGCATTGATATTGTGGTTATCTGGTTTGAGATTGCTAATGGGCAAATTTTATCAATTTTTGACCGCATTAGCTACCCACGACAGGATAATTGTGGGGCATTATTGTTTCACGTTTTTTTTTTGTGGCCTGCATAGCATGTCAGACACCTACGAATCATGTTGTCCGCGTCGGCACTGCGCCGTCAGCATCGTAGGTGTAGTCATCAAACTTTTCATTTCCACTCAGTAACTTTTGAAGGGATGCATTGATTTCATTCAGAGTCTGCAGAAGTTTATATCATTGTAAAATACAGGTCAAGTTTGATATTGGTAATCATTTGCAAAATTTTGGCTGAATTATGGTTCTTTTTCGACTTAGTTTTTGTTGTTGGTTTATGAAATTAGTTTCAGTTCAATAAATTCTGAAGGAATGCATTAATTTCATCTGAAATTTGTAGAAGGATATATCACTGTAAAATACAGGGCAAGTTCTATATTGGTAATCATCCGCGAAATTTTGGCAGAGTTATGGCCCTTTTTCAATTTAATTAGCTCACCTGAGCCGAAGGCTCCTAAGGGTGGGGGAACGAAGGATTGCTAAAATAGTCGCGGTCTGTTGACCAAGATGGCCGCCATGCCCATATATGGTAAAAACCTTTAAAAATCTTCTTCTCCAAAACCGAGCATGCCTTATGGCTGAATCTTTGCATATATCATCGGGAACGGGAGGGCTACCAAAATTGCTAAAATAATGATCGTACATTGACATTTGACCTTTTTACAGTAAGGTCAATTTTGCTTCCTTATGCATTTGTATGGGAAAAATGTTCAGAATTTCAAACAACTTCTCCTCTGGAGCCTCTGGGCCAATTTTGCTCAAATTTCATATGGAGCCTCCTTAGATAGGGGGAACAGAAGATTGCTAAAATGGTCACGGTTCGTTGACCAAGATGGCCGCCATGCCCATATATGGTAAAAACCTTTAAAAATCTTCTTCTCTAGAACCGAGGATGCTTCGGGGCTGAATCTTTGCATAAATCATCGGGGACAGGGGGTCTACCGAAATTGCTAAAATAATGGTCATACATTGACGTTTGACCTTTTTACGGCAAGGTCAAGTTTGCTTCCTTATGCATTTGTATGGGAAAAAACATTTAAAAATCTTATTCTCCAAAACCGAGGATGCCTTATGGCTGAATCTTTGCATATATCATCTGGAACGGGCGGTCTACCAAAGTTGCTAAAATAATTGTCATACATTGACATTTAACCTTTTTACGGCGAGGTCAAGTTTGCTTCTGTATGCATTTGTACGGGCCCCATACATTTGTATGGAAAAAATGTTGATAATTTCAAATGGCTTTTCCTCTGAAGCCTCCAGGCCAGTGTTGCTCAAATTTCATGTGGAGCCACCGTGGGCAGGAGAATGAAAGATTGCTAAAATGGGTATGGTCCATTGATCAAAATGGCTGCCATGCCCATATATGGTAAAAATCTTCTTCTCCATAACCAAGTAAGCCCTGGGTCCTAATCTTTGCACAAATTATGGGGGACAGGAGATCTACCAAAATTGCTAAAATGATGGTTCTATGTTGACATTTGACCTTTTTACCTCCCAAGGTCAAATTTGCTTCCCCATTTGTATGGGCCATATACATTTATATTGAAAGTATCAAAGTGACTTGTAGATCAACAGTAGTTAAAATTGTTCTGATTGGAAATCTAAGATGGCCATCATCTGGTTTATATTTATAATATTTCCCTGCCACTGTGCTGTTTACATGTATAAAATCATAATTCTTCAGAAACCACTTAGCCAATTTCCACCAAATTTCACATTGATCCTTCTGTTGAAATGTGATTGATAGTTTATTCAAATGATCATGCTCCATTGACTGTCAGGCCCATATATTCTTCTTCAAAACTAAGAACTGCTCAAATGATGATATTTTCAATAGTTGCGATGATAGGATTGGAAAAATGTTGCATAACATCTGCATGTCTGCAGTGGCTATGTCACTCAGGTGAGCGAACCGTGGCCCCTGGGCCTCTTGTTTAACTAAAAACTTAAAAAATCTTCTTGTCAGAAACTGCTGGACCGATTTCAATATAATTTTGCAGAAATGTTCCTTTGGTGATCCTCTACCAAGATTGTTCAAGCCATTTGGATTCGTGAAAAAACATGGCCGCCAGGGGGCGCGGCTTATTTTCCCTATATATCTATATAGAAAACTTTAAAAATCTTCTTGTCAGAAACCACTGGACCAATTTCAATATAATTTTGCAGAAGTGTTCCTTTGGTGATCCTCTGCCAAGATTGTTCAAGCCATTTGGATTCGTCAAAAAACATGGCCGCCAGGGGGGCGGGGCTTATTTTCCCTTTATATCTATATAGAAAACTTACAAAATCTTCTTGTCAGAAACCACTGAACCGATTTCTATATAATTTTACAGAAATGTTCCTTTGGTGATCCTTTACTAAGATTGTTCAAGCCATTTGGATTCGTCAAAAAACATGGCTGCGGGGCTTATTTTCCCTATATATCTATATAGAAAACTTTAAAAATCTTCTTGTCAGAAACCACTGGACTGATTTCAATATAATTTTGCAGAAATGTTCGTTTGGTGATCCTCTATCAAGATTGTTCAAGCCATTTGGATTCGTCATAAAACTTGGCCGCCAGGGGGGCGGGGCTTATTTTCCCTATATATTTATATAGAAAAGTTTAAAAATCTTCTTGTCAGAAACCAATGAACCAATTTCAATATAACTTGGCAGGAATGTTGCTTTGGTGACCCTCTACCAAGATTGTTCAAGCCGTCATGATTCGTCAAAAAACATGGCCGCTAGGGGGCGGGGCATATTTTCCCTATATATCTATAAAGAAAATTTTAAAAATCTTCTCATAAGAAACCGTTGGCTCGAGTTCAATGTAACTTGACAGGAATGTTGCTTTGGTGACCCTCTACCAAGATTGTTCAAACCGTCATGATTCGTCAGAAAACATGGCCGCTAGGGGGTGGGGCTTATTAGCTCTCCTGAGCACGAAGTGCTCATGGTGAGCTATTGTGGTCAGTCAATGTCCGTCGTCCATCGTGTGTCGTCCGTCGTGCGGCGCAACAATTGCTTTAAAAGCCTACTCCTCAAACATTCCTGGGCCAATTGACTTGATACTTGGTAGGAAGCATCGGGGTGACTTGTAGAAAAAAAATAGCTAAAATCGTGCCGATCTGAAATCCAAGATGGCGCCATCTTGAAAATATATTTTTTGCTTCTCCTGAACCGAAAGGCCAATTGACTACAAACTTGCTAGGAAGCATCGGGGTGACTTGTAGATCAAAAATAGCTAAACTTGTTCCGATCAGAAATCCCAGATGGCAGCCATGGCAACCATCTTGAAAATCTATTTTTTGCTTCTTCTCCTGAACCGAAAGGCCAATTGACTCCAAACTTGCTAGGAAGCATCAGGGTGACTTGTAGATCAAAAATAGCTAAAATCGTGCCGATCGTAAATCCAAGATGACCGCCATGGCGGCTATCTTGAAAATCTGTTTTTCGCTTCTTCTCCTAACCCCAAATGCCAATTCTCGAAACTTGGTATGAAGCATCGGGGTGACTTGTAGATCAAAAGTAGCTAAAATAGTTCCAATTGGACATGCAAGATGGCTGCCATTGCCGCCATCTTGAAAATCTATTTTTCGCTTCTTCTCCTGAGCCGAAAGGCCAATTGATTCCAAGCTTGGTAGGAAGCATCAGGGTGACTTGTAGATCAAAAATAGCTAAAATCATGCTGATTGGAAATCCAAGATGGCCGCCATGGTGGCCATCATGAAAATCTATTTTTCCCCTTCTTCTCCTAAACCCAAAAGCCAATTGATTTGAAACTTGGTCGGAAGCATCGGGGTGACTTATAGATTAAAAATTGCTAAAATCGTTCCGATTGGAAATTTTTCACTTCTTCTCCTGAACCGAAAGGCTTATTGACTTTAAACTTGGTAGGAAGCATTAGGGTGACTGTAGATCAAAAATAGCTAAAATCGTCCCTATCAGAAATCCAAGATGGCCACCATGACAGCCATCTTGAAAATCTATTTTTCGCTTCTTCTCCTGAACTGAAGGGCCATTTGACTCGAAACTTGGTAGGAAGCATTCGGGTGAAACTTGGTAGGAAGCATTTGGGTGACTTGTAGATCTAAAATAGCTTAAATTGTTTTGATCGTCATGGCGGCCATCTGGAAACTCTTTTTTTTGCTTATTTTCCTGAACCAAAGGGCCAGTTGATTTGAAAATTGGTAGGAAGCATCGGGATGACTTGTAGATATAAAAATAGCTAAAATCATTCCGATCGGAAATCCAAGATGGCGGCCATCTTGAAAATCTATTTTTCCCTTCTTCTTCTGAACTGAAAGGCCAGTTGACTCGAAACTTGGTAGGAAGCATCGGGGTGACTTGTAGATCAAAAATAGCTCAAATCGTTGCGATAGGAAATCCCAAATTGCGGCTATAGCGGCCATCTTGAAAATCTGTTTTGAACTTTTTCTCCTGAACCGAAAGGGCAATTGACACAAAGTTCATTGGCAGTATTGAGGTGACTTGTAGATCAACAGTAGCTAAAATCATTCTGATTGGAAATCCAAGGTGGCTGCCATCTTGTTTATGTTTATTATATATCCCTGCCACTGTGCTGGCATGATTCTTCAGAAACCACTTGGCCAATTGCCACCAAATTTCACATTGATCCTACTGTGAAATGTGATTGAGAGTTTGTTCAAATGATCATGCTCCATTGACTGTCATACCATATATAATATTCTTCTTCAAAATTAAGAACTGCTTAAAGGATGATCTTTTCATTAGTTGCGATGACAGGATTGGAAAAATGTTGCATTTCATCTGCATATCTGCAGTGGCTATGTCACTCAGGTGAGCGACCCGTGGCCCGTGGGCCTCTTGTATAAATAGTATGTAGTAATGTTTAGTGGTTCCTTACATAAATCCTGCCAATCAAGCCCCTGGGGCCCAGACTGGCCACGCCCCAGGGGTCATTATCTTCCATAGACTTATAATGGGAAAAACTTAAAAAAATTTCTTCTCTGAAACCATGAGGCCCACAGCTTATATATTTATGGGATGTAGCAATGTTTAGTGGTCCCCTACATAAATCTTGCCAATGAAAACCCTGGGCTCCAAACCGGCCATGCTCTAGGGGGTCATATGTTTATATTATATAGAGTTTTTTTAGCTAAAAAAACCTTCAGAAATCTTCTTCTCTGAAACCATGATGCCCAGAGCTAACAGCTTAAGTATGTAGTGGTGTTTAGTGGTCTCCTACATAAATCCTGCCAATCAAGCCCCTGGGGTCCAAACTGGCCACGGCCTTGGGGTCATTAGACTTATAATGGGAAAAAATTAAAAAAAAAAGATCTTCTTCTCTGAAACCATGAGGCCCAGAGCTTATATATTTAGTATGTAGCAATGTTTAGTGGTCCCCTACATGTCCTGCCAATGAAGCCCCTGGGCTCTGAACCGGCCATGCTCCAGGGGGTCATATGTTTATATAGAGCTTAAAAACCTTCAAAAATCTTCTTCTGTGAAACCATGAGGCCGAGAGCTAACAGCTTAAGTATGTAGTGATGTTTAGTGGTCTCCTGCTTGAATCCTACCAATCAAGCCCCAGGGGTCCAAACTGGCCATGCCCTGGAGGTCATTAGCTCCCTTAGACTTATAATGGGAAAAAATTAAAACATCTTCTTCTCTGAAACCATGAGGCCCACAGCTTATATATTTAGTATGTAGCAATGTTTAGTGGTCCCCTACATAAACCCTGCCAATGAAGCCCCTGGGCTCTGAACCGGCCATGACCCAGGGGGTCATATGTTTATATAGAGCTATATAGCTGAAAAACATTCAAAAGTCTTCTTCTCTGAAACTGTGAGGCACAATCTGTGTAGCAATATCTAGGGTAGATGGAGCTCTGAAGCCCTGGTCGGCAATCCATCTAGGAGTTGGCAACTCCAAACAAAAACCTGCATACCTGGATTTGCCTGTTCCAGTTAAGTAAAGTCTGCTTCGGCAGCTGGGGCGGAAGAAATCATTACTATGATTCAACGGCCAAAATGGCGATGCAGCAGCATGTTGTGGAGCATGGAGAGCATGACAAGGCACAAAAGAAGTCATGGTCATCCATTGCATCCGGGCTTAGCTCAGATGTCCCGACACTGTCTTGCCTCTGGATCCAGCTAGGTCAGGATGAGAGAGTGAAGTTGACTCTGCATGCCTCTCCCTCACTATAATCCAATTCATAGCGCATGTCATCTTAATCAGCAACACACATTCACAGCAAGCACATATATGCAAATCATACAAAAGCCCTGTGGCGATGGGCGAGCGGTGAAGCAGCAGGTGAGGAAACACTGGAAGCTGTAGTTGCGGACCTGCACACAGGCGGCTTGGTTCTATATGGTCGCTTTCCTTAAGATCGAAGCAGTATGGGGAATTCGGCAGCCGAACTGAGCGACTGAGCAGACCTTTTTAGGATCGCACTGCTCACCCCCGTAGCATGGGGAAGGGGCTAGAAAAGGTACCCTAAACAATTGCCTGCTTCAAAACTCCTGGCTGGTTAACCGCGATCAGCGGGAATCCCACTTAGCGGTCAAACAAGAAAAAAGAAGAAGGTGATACCTCTTACCATCAGTGCTTGGAATGTGCGCACCGTAATGGACAGTTCTAGTTCTGACAGACCTGAGCGAAGAACAGCTCTAGTTGGTAGAGAACTTGACCGATACAAAGTTGAGATTGCTGCTCTGAGTGAGACTCGCCTTGCAGAAGAAGGGCTTTTAAAAGAAGTTGGTGCTGGCTATACTTTCTTCTGGAGTGGACGCAAGAAAGAAGAGCGGCGTGAAGCAGGAGTAGGATTTTCCATCAAGTCACACCTCGTCAGCAAGCTTTCAGGACTTCCCAAAGGCATAAATGACCGCCTGATGACGCTGAGACTTCCCTTATCTGGCAAGAGGCATGCAACAATTGTAAGTGCCTATGCACCCACAATGACCAACCCAGATGAGGTTAAAGACAAGTTCTATGATGATTTGGATTCTGTGATTTCTGCAGCACCCAGGACAGACAAACTCATCCTCCTCTGGGACATCAGTGCCAGAGTGGGCACAGACCACCAGACCTGGGAAGGAGTGATTGGATCTGAAGGTGTAGGGAAGTGCAACAGCAATGGACTCCTCCTTTTAAGGAAGTGTGCAGAGCATGAATTACTGATCACCAACACAGTCTTCCGTCTACCAACAACATGGATGCACCCTCGCTCCAAACACTGGCATCTCATTGACTATGTCATAGTGCAAAGGAAGGACAGACAGGATGTCAGAGTGACTAAAACTATGTGTGGTGCAGACTGTTGGACAGATCACAGGCTTGTTGTCAGCAACCTGCGCATTCAGCCTGTACGACGACCACAAGGCAAGAAGGTGCCAAAGAAATTAGATGTCTCCAAGCTGAAACAAGACAGCAAGAGGCAAGCATTCGTCAACGATCTCTGCAGCCATTTAGATGCACTGGAACACAGTTCAGAAGATGTAGATGAGAGCTGGACAGTCTTCAGAGACACCGTTCACTCTTCAGCAATGGATTCCCTAGGACCAGTATCTCGCAAACATCAAGATTGGTTTGATGAGAATGACAAAGAAATTCAGGGACTCCTTGAAGAGAAACACCAAAAACACAAGGCTTACCTCAGAAATACCAGCTCAGTATCTAGCAAGACTGCCTATTCAAACATATGCAAGACAGTTCAGACGAGACTCAGAGACATGCAAGATTCCTGGCTGAGAAAAAAGGCTGATGAAATCCAGTCATTTGCAGACAGAAAGGACATGAAAAAGTTCTTTGATGCACTCAAGACAGTATGTGGTCCCCAGAGCTCAGGAACCACCCCACTCCTTAGTGCAGATGGAACTAGTCTTCTGACTGACAAGGAAGTTATCTTGAAAAGATGGGCTGAACACTTTGATGGTGTCCTTAATTGGCCATCATCTCTCAATGATGAAGCTATCAACAGACTACCACAGGTGGAATGTAATCCGCTGCTTGATGAGCTCCCAACTGTCTCTGAAACAGTGAAAGCAATAAAACTCCTGTCATCTGGCAAGGCTCCAGGATCAGATGCAATACCTGCAGAGATCTACAAAGCAGGAGGTCCTCCAGTTGCAGAGAAACTGACAGTTATTTCACATTATGTGGAGAAAAGAAGCCATCCCTCAAGAATTCAAGGATGCAACAATTATCCACCTATTTAAAAGGAAAGGGAATCCTCAAGTCTGTGACAATCATCGAGGCATCTCTTTATTGTCAATTGCTGGGAAGATTCTTGCTAGGGTCCTACTGAACCGATTGAATGAACACCTGGAACAGTCAGGGCTCTTACCAGAAAGCCAGTGTGGATTCAGGAAAAACAGAGGAACAATAGACATGATCTTCACAGCACAACAGCTTCAAGAAAAATGCCAGGAACAGAATGTGGACCTCTACATGACCTTTGTCGACCTTACCAAGCATTTGACACAGTCAGTCGTGAGAGACTTTGGAAAATTATGGCAAAGTTTGGTTGTCCTCCCAAATTCATAGCAATGGTGCGGCAGTTCCATGATGGTATGCTTGCAAGGGTCCAAAATGATGGCGAGTTTTCTGATCCATTTTCTGTGACAAATGGAGTTAAGCAAGGCTGTGTACTAGCTTCAACACTGTTCAGCATGATGTTTTCTGCCATGCTTACAGATGCTTTCCAGGATGGTGACAATGGTATACCTATTAGGTATCGCTTTGATGGGAAACTTTTCAACCTAAGAAGGTTGCAAGCTAAATCTAAGGTGCAGACAGAGGTGCTAGATGAGTTCCTCTTTGCTGATGACATGGCAAAGGGTGCTCCAACAGAAGAGAAAATGCAAAAAGGTGTGGATCAAGTATCTGATTCATGTGACAGCTATGATCTCACAATCAGCATGAAAAAGACTGAGGTAGTATATCAGCCAGCACCTGGAAAGCCTTACAAGGAGCCTACCATCACAGTGAAAGGTCAACGACTGCAAGTGGTAGACAAGTTCACCTACCTTGGAAGCACATTGTCTAGAGTTGTGCACATTGATGATGAAGTCAATGCTAGAATTACCAAAGCTAGTGCAGCATTTGGCTGGCTATGTGGAAGTATTTGGGACCAAAGTGGAATCAGACTTGACACAAAGCTGAAAGTATATAGATCGGTAGTGCTGCCAACACTATTATACGCATGCGAAACTTGGACAGTTTACCAATGGCATGCCAAAAGACTGAACCACTTCCATACAAGCTGTCTTAGAAAACTTCTAAAGATCAAGTGGCAAGACAGGATTCCAGACACAGAAGTCCTGAAAAGGGCAGGGATGCAGAGTATACATACTCTTCTGAAATTGGCACAGTTAAGATGGACAGGCCATGTTACCAGAATGCCTGATGAACGTTTGCCAAAGAAAATCCTCTATGGAGAACTTCAAGTAGGAAAACCCTCAAAGCCTCCCTTAAAGACTTCAACATACCAACAGAGTCATGGGAACAGATTGCACAAGATCGTACAAAGTGGCGAGGCCTCATAAAAAGGGGAGCTGGTGAATACGAAACAAAAAGAATCAGCGAAGCTGAGCAGAAACGTGCACAGCGGAAAGCCAGAGCTAAGGCATCACCAACAGAGCTTACCGGCACAGTGGCTCAGTGGTAGAGCGTCCGCTTTGTGACCGGGAGGTTGCGGGTTCGATCCCCGGCCGGGTCATACCAAAGACTTTAAAAATGGTACTAGCTGCTCTTTCACTTGGCGGTGGGGGTGGTCGGGTGGTGCGAAGGTGCTGTGTATCTTACATCACCGGGGCGTCCAACTGATATTGGCTTACAGTTGGGCAAGGCCTGCTATCCTTGTAGTGGGTAAGGGTAGAGGGGGAATGTTTTTATTTCTTCTGTTTCTTCACTTTCATTCCTGTTCCTCTTTCTTCCCTGTCCCTCTCTTTCGTCTCCTCTACTCTCTCTTCTATCTCTTTTCTCCCTTTCTCTGGGAGACGACACAAAATGACCCTCAAGGGTTGACGTGTCGTTAAACCCCAACACAATCAATCAATTCACTTGGCGCTCAGCATTAAGAAAGTAGAGCTAGGAATCGGAACTGGTCAGCTCAGTGTCAGTATAATGTGACTGGGTGGAATATCATGTCAAAGTGTCTGGGGCATGATATTTCAGTGAGGCAGCACTCTAAAAGTGAGCATTGAGCTCCCTGTCACATCCAGACACCGTCGCGATATGACTGCTTGTTGAAAGCGACGTTAAGCCCAAATCAAACAAACAAACCAACAGAGCTGTCTTCCTCAGACCTCTCTTGTTCTATCTGCAACAGGCAGTTTAGAGCTAAGATTGGTCTCATCAGCCATCTTAGAACACACAAATAATAACACATCACACAGTTGATTAGGATTGGTCATTGTCAGTAATGACAGACGAACAAGAAGAGGCCCGGAGCTAACAGATTAAGTATGTATCGATGTTTGGTAGTCGCCTACATAAATCCTGGGGGTCCAAATATAAACTTAAAATGGGAAAAACCTAAAAAGTCTTCATCACTGAAGCCATGAGGCTCACAGCTTATATATTGAGTATGTATCAATGTGTAGTGGCCCCTATATAAATCCTGCCAATCAAGCTCCTGGGCTCTGAATTGGCCATACCCCAGGGGGTCATATGTATATATAGAGCCACATAGCTAAAGAACCTTCAAAAATCTTCTTCTCTGAAACCATGAGACCCAGAGCTAATAGCTTAAGTATGTAGCAATGTTTAGTGGTTTTCTACATCAATCCTGCCAAGCAAACCCCTTGGGTCCAAACTGGCCACGCCCCCGGGGGTCATTAGCTCCCATAGACTTACAATGGAAAAAAATTAAAAAATCTTCTTCTCTGAAACCATGAAGCCCACAGCTTATATATTTAATATGTAGCAATGTTTAGTGGTCCCCTATATAAATCCTGCCAATCAAGCACCTGGAGCCCAAACTGGCCACTTCCCGCAGGTCATTAGCTCCCATAGATTTATAATGGAAAAAACTTACAAAATCTTCTTCTCTGAAACCATGAGGCCCAGAGCTTATATATTTAGTATGTAGCAATGTTTAATGGTCCCCTATATAAACCCTGCCAATCAAGCCCCTTTGGTCCGAACTGGCCACGCCCTGGGGTTCATTAGCTCCCATATACTTATAATGGGAAAAACTTAAAAAATCTTCTTTTCTGAAACCATGAGGCCCACAGATTATATATTTAGTATGTAGCAGTGTTTAGTGGTTCCGTACATAAATCCTGCCAATCAAGCCCCTGGGGGTCCAAACTGGCCACGCCCCGGGGGTCATTAGCTCCCATAGATTTATAATGTGAAAAACTTAAAAAATCTTCTTCTCTGAAACCAGGTGGCTCATAGCTTACATGTTCAGTATGTAGCAATGTTTAGTGGTCCCCTACATAAATCCTGCCAATCAAGCCCCTGGGGCCCAAACTGGCCATGCCCTGGGGGCCGTTAGCTCCCATAGACTTACAATGGTAAAAATTTTAAAAATCTTCTTCTCTGAAACCATGAGGCCCAGAGTTTATATATTTAGTATGTAGCAATGTGTAGTGGTCCCCTACATAAATCCTGCCAATGAAGCCCCTGGGGCCCAAACTGGCCACGCCCAGGGGGCTCATAAGTTAAAAATTCTTCTTCTCTGAAACCATGAGGCCCAGAGCTTATATATTTAGTATGTAGCAGTGTGTAGTGGTTCTCTACATAAATCTTGCCAATCAAGCCCCTGGGGTTTAAACTGGTTTTACTTATGGCCCTTTGCAAATTTCAGCATTTTAATCTTGTGTGTGTGTGTAGTGGTCCCCTACATAAATCCAGCCAATCAAGCCCTTGGTGTCCAAATTGTTTATATAGAGCTATATAGCTAAAGAATCTTCAAAACTCTTCTTCTCTAAAACAATGAGGCCGAGAGCTAATAGATTAAGTATGAAGCGATGGTCTCCTACCTGCCAACCATGCCCCTTGGGTTCAAATTGGCCACACCCCGGTGGTCATTACCTCCCATAGACTTATGATGGGAAAAATCTTAAAAAATCTTCTTCTCGGAAACCATGAGGCCAGAGCTTATATATTTATGTAGCAATGTATAGTAGTCCCCTACAAAAATCCAGCTCCTGGGGTCCAAACTGGCCATGCCCCCGAGGCCATTAGCTCCCATAGACTTATAATGTAAAAAACTTAAAAAAATCTTCTTTTGAAACCATGATGCCCACAGCTTATATATTGAGTATGTAGCAATGTGTAGTGGCCCCCTACATAAATCCTGCCAATCAAGCCCCTGGGCTCTGAATTGGCCATACCCCAGGGGTTCATATGTATATATAGAGCTACATAGCTAAAGAACCTTCAAAAATCTTCTTCTCTGAAACCAGGCAGAGAGCTTACAGATTAAGTATGTATCAGTGTTTAGGGTTTCCTACATAAATCCTGCCAATCAAGCCCCTTGGGTCCAAATTGGCCTTGCCCTGGGGGTCATTAGCTGCCATAGACTTATAATGGGAAAAACTTAAAAAATCTTCTCTGAAACCATGAGGCCCACAGCTTATATATTTAGTGTGTAGCAGTGTTTAGTGGTCCCCTGCATAAGTCCTGCCAATCAAGCCCCTGGGGTCTAAACTGGCCACGCCCCGGGGGTCATTAGCTCCCATAGACTTATAATGGAAAAAACATAAAAAAATCTTCTTCTCTGAAACCTTCACAGCTTATATATTTAGTGTATAGCAATGTTTAGTGGTCCCCTACATAAATCCTGCTAATCAAGCCCCTGGAATCCAAACTGGCCACACCCCAGGAGGTCATATGTTTATATAGAGCTACATAGCTAAAGAACATTCAAAAATCTTCTCTGAAACTGTGAGGCCCAGAGCTAAC
Source organism: Anodontia alba (assembly GCA_964016985.1). Classification (NCBI taxonomy): domain Eukaryota; kingdom Metazoa; phylum Mollusca; class Bivalvia; order Lucinida; family Lucinidae; genus Anodontia; species Anodontia alba. The sequence goes on along the minus strand of OZ024823.1, from coordinate 65,185,580 downwards.
AGATTAAGTATGTAGCGATGTTTGGTAGTCTCCTACATAAATTTTGCCAACCATGCCCCTGGGGTCCAAATTGGCCGTGCCTCGGGGGTCATTAGCTCCCATAGACTTAAAATGGGGAAAACCTAAAAAGTCTTCTTCTCTAAAGCCATGAGGTCCACAGCATATATATTATGTAGCAATGTGTAGTGGTCCCCTACTTAAATCCTGCCAATCAGGCCCCTGGGGTCCAAACTGGCCACACCCCAGGGGTCATATGTTTATATAGAACCGTGTAGCTAAAGAACCTTCAAAAATCTTCTTCTCTGAAACTATGAGGCCCAGAGCTAACAGATTTAGTATGTAGCAATGTTTGGTGGTCTACATTAATTCTTCCAACCATGCCCCTGGGGTCCAAATTGGCCACTTCTCAGGTGGGGGTCATTAGCTCCCATGGACATATAGTGGAAAAAATTAAAAGAATCTTTTTCTCTGAAACTATGAGGCCCACAGCTTAAATATTTAGGATGTAGCAATGTTTTGTGGTCCTCTACATAAATCCAGCCAATCAAGCCCCTGTGGTCTAAATTGGCCATGCCGCCCCCAGGGGTCGTTAGCTCCCATAGACTTATAATGGGAAAACATTAAAAAAATCTTCTCTGAAACCATGAGGCCCACAGCTCATATATTTAGTATGTAGCAATGTTTAGTGGTCCCCTACATAAATCCTGCCAACCATGCCCCTGGCGTCCAAATTGGCCGTGCCATGGGAGTCATTTACTCCCACAGACTTATAATGGGAAAAAGTTAAAAGATCTTCTTCTCTGAAACCATGAGGCCCAGAGCTTATATATTTAGTATGTAGCAATGTTTAGAGGTCCCTTACATAAATCTTGCCAATCAAGCCCCTGGGGTTTAAACTGGCCCTTTGAAAATTTCAGCATTTTAATCTTGTAAGCAAGATATCTCAAAAACTGTTTAAGCCATTGCCTTGAAACTTGATGGGCTAATAGGGAATGATGAGTAAATGGATTAACTTAACAGTTAATTCAGGTGAGCGTTGCGGCCCATAGGCCTCTTGTCAGCTCATTTGAGCACGAAGTGCTCATGGTGAGCTATTGTTGTCAGTCATTGTCCGTCGTTCGTTGTGCGGCGTCAACAATTACTTTAAAAACCTACTCCTCCTACACCCTGGGGCCAATTGACTCGATACTTGGTAGGAAGCATCGGGCTGACTTGTAGATCAAAAATAGCTAAAATCGTTCCGATCAGAAATCCAAGCTGGCCGCCATGGCGGTCATTTTGGAAAGCTATTTTTCGCTTCTACTCCTAAACCCAAAAGCCAATAGACTCCAAACTTGGTAGGAAGCATTGGGGTGACTTATAGATCAAAAATAGCTAAAATCTATCCGATCGGAAATCAAAGATGGCCACCATGGCAGCCATCTTGAAAATCTATTTTTCGCTTCTTCTCCTAAACCCAAAAGCCAATTGACTCCAAACTTAGTAGGAAACATCGGGGTGACTTGTAGATCAAAAATAGCTAAAATCATTCCGATCGGAAATCCAAGATGGCCACCATGGCAGCCATCTTGAAAATCTATTTTTCGCGTCTTCTGAACCGAAAGGCCAGTTGACTCGAAACTTGGTAGGAAGCATTGGGGTGACTTGTAGATCTAAAATAGCTAAAATCGTGCGGATTGTAAATCCAAGATGGCCACCATGGCAGCCATCTTGAAAATCTATTTTTCGCTTTTTCTCCTAAACCCAAAAGTCAATTGACTTGAAACTTAGTAGGAAGCATCAGGGTGGCTTGTAGGTCAAAAATAGATAAAATAATTCTGATCGGAAATCCAAGATGGCCGCCATAGCAGCCATCTTGAAAATCTATTTTTCTCTTCTAAACCCAAAAGTCAGTTGACTCAAAACTTACTAGGAAGCATCAGGGTGCCTTGTAGGTCAAAAATAGGTAAAATAGTTCCGATCGGAAATCCAAGATGGCCGCCATGGCAGCCATCTTGAAAATCTATTTTTCTCTTCTCCTGAACCGAAAGGCCAGATGACTCGAAACTTGGTAGGAAGCATCAGTGTGACTTGTAGATCAAAAATAGCTAAAATTGTGCCCATTGTAAATCTGAAATGGCCGCCATGGTGGCCATCTTGAAAATCTATTTTTCGCTTTCTCTCCTAAACCCAAATGCCAATTGACTCGAAAATTGGTAGGAAGCATCGGGGTTGTCTTGTAGATCAAAAATAGCAAAAATTGTTCCGATCGGAAATCCAAGATGGCCTCCATGGCCGCCATCTTGAAAATCTATTTTTCACTTCATCTCTTGAGCTGATAGGCCAATTGACTCCAAACTTTGTAGGAAGCATCAGGGTGACTTGTAGATCAAAAATAGCTAAAATTGTGCTGATCGGAAATCCAAGATGGCCGCTATGGTGGCCATCTTGAAAATCCTTTTTTCGCTTCTTCTCCTAAACCCAAAAGCCAATTGACTTGAAACATGGTAGGAAGCATCGGGGTGACTTATGGATCAAAAATGGCTAAAATCGTTTCGATTGGAAATCCAAGATGGCTGCCATAGCGGCCATCTTGAAAATCTATTTTTCACTTCTTCTCCTGAACCGAGTCTTTAAACTAGGTAGGAAGCATCAGGGTGACCTGTAGATCAAAAATAGCTAAAATTGTCCCTATCAGAAATCGTAGATGGCGCCATGACAGCCATCTTGAAAATCTATTTTTCGCTTCTTCTCCTGAACTGAAAGGCCATTTGACTAGAAACTAGGTAGGAAGCATTGGGGTGACTTGTAGGTCTAAAATAGCTTAAATTGTTTGGAATTGAAATCCAAGGTGGCTGCCATGGCGGCCATCTTGAAACTCTTTTTTTCTCTTATTTTCCTGAACCAAAGGGCCAGTTGATTTGAAAATTGGTAGGAAGCATCGGGATGACTTGTAGATATAAAAATAGCTAAAATCGTTCCAATCGGAAATCCAAGATGGCAACCATCTTGAAAATCTATTTTTCCCTTCTTCTTCTGAACTGAAAGGCCAATTTACTCGAAAGTTGGTAGGAAGCATCGGGGTGACTTGTAGAAAAAAAATAGCTCAAATCGTTGCGATAGGAAATCCCAAATTGCGGCCATGGCAGCCATCTTGAAAATCTGTTTTGAACTTTTTCTCCTGAACCAAAAGGGCAATTAACTCAAAGTTCATTGGAAGTATCGAGGTGACTTGTAGATCAACAGTAGCTAAAATCATTCTGATTGGAAATCCAAGATGGCTGCCATCTTGTTCATGTTTATTATATTTCCCTGCCTTTGAGCTGTTTACATGTATAAAATGTGATTTTTCAGAAACCACTCAGCCATTTGCCACCAAATTTCACATTGCTCCTACTGTTGAAACGTGATTGAGAGTTTGTTCAAATGATCATGCTCCATTGACTGTCATGTCATATTATTCTTCTTCAAAATTAAGAACTGCTTAAATGATGATCTTTTCATTAGTTGTGATGACAGGATTGGAAAAATGTTGCATAACATCTGCATATCTGCAGTGGCTATGTCACTCAGGTGAGCGACCCGTGGCCCGTGGGCCTCTTGTTTTAATTTTTATTTGAAGTTAGAAATCCTTAAAACACTTTGAAAAATCATTTTCTGTAACTGGAAATAAAAATAATTCCGTTTCTTAAATGGACATGTGACTTGTAAATACCTGATAGCCACGTGATTAGTCGGAGTTAAAATGGTGGCGTCATTTGCACTCGCAGTAATATTACCCGATTTTGTCAAATGATTTATGCAACAAAAAGGTATTTTAGGACATTCTAAACGACAGGCCCTTCTTCTTTTGTCCATTCCTTAGGACACCTTTAAAAGTAAATGATGTATATACGTGTGTCCCATGCATCTCACTATTTATAAGGTTGGACCAGTCAGCTCCGAAGCTACTTCACGCCTCGCCTATATCGTGGTTTGGATTTGTGCACCCCGACCAGGGCATAGTAACAGGACTGACCTGTACATTTGTCTCATTTCAGGTGATTTAGAATGTAACAAGAAAGCAGTGGACCTTATACTGCAGAAGATTGTAGAAGATCCCCAGAGTGGGAGTTGTCCCAACATTAGCTATGCAGACTACACAGGCCCAGTGGCCAGTGCTAATCCAACAGGATCACCTTTTGCTAATACTAACTTCATGCAGAGCACGAATCAAGAAATGACTGCTGTTAATAACAATTTCGCTGGTGGTGCTATAGGCTTTGGATTTAGCAATGCTTTTAACAATACTATTGGTGGTGGAATGGCCAATCTTAATTTAAATAGCATGTTAGGTGGGCCTGGTGGTGCCATGAGCAGTGCGGCTCTAGACAATTTAAGAATGACTTTGAGAAATAGTGGTTATACGGACCAGGCAACGGACGAAATCAGCACTGCAATGAACACATTGGCAAGTTATGGAATATTGGGGATGGGGCTTGGTGTGGGGGCCCAGAATATTCAACAAAATGTTCAGCAGAACCCTCAAATGAACCCTCAAATGAATCCTCAAATGACTGGACTTGGATCCTCTATGGGACCGCCACAAGGGATGCTTAGTGCCGGTGGTGCAACCCCTACCCCCAACCCTTCCAGTGCCCAGGGTTACATGATGAACACACCAACATCATCTGGTCCAGGTAGTCTTTTTGGGCCAGTAGGAAGTGGGTCATCTGGTTTAGGTAGTTCTGGGTCGACAGCAGCAAACTCTAGTCTCTTTGGAAGTTCTTCGCCTAGTATGCAACAGGAGCGGTATGGCGGCAGCCCAATGTTGAATGATTCATATACTGGTGCTCCTGGGTATACCAGCACACCTGGGTACACAACAGCCCAAGTTGGGGAAGCCCGCTCACCTAGTATTAATGTTAATCAGAACTCTTTTGGATTAGGACCAGGGATATATAGTCCGACAGAAGATAAATCCCTGACCACCAAACAGGAACTGGAAGTGCCGGAAACAATAGTAGGGGCTATATTAGGCCCTGGAGGAAAAGGGATTGTGGAATTACAGCAGTATACTCAAACCAATATACAGATCTCGAAAAAAGGTGTATACTCTCCAGGTACACGGAATAGAATCGTAACCATTACTGGATCTACCAGTAATATAACAAAGGCACAATATCTTATACAACAGCGTATACAACAAGAGGAATTGAAACGTGCCAGACAAGCGCAGGTAGCGCAAGCGGCACAGATACCACAACAACCACGCTAGGATTTTATAATAGTAGGCTTTAAAAACTGTATTCATGTACACCAAGACTTTGTTTAACATATAACGCCTCATATATCTGTGTTTTTTAACTTGTAAGTTTTCTGTTTCAATTCAAGTCTGCAGATAAGCTGTTACTTTAAGAATAAAAATAATAACATTTTTTCTTATTTCTCCTCAGAAACATTTGGTCTAGGATCTGATTAAAACTCCTGTCTTGTTGGGACCATGAGATCCAGAGCTTATGTTAAAAATTCATAGCTCTAGGTAAGAGCTTCTTTTCAGTAAAAAAATGACATTTTTTCCTCCACAAAAGACATGTTGTTCACACCACATTTGTTTTTGCCAGAGGAATAAAATCTAGAGCTATTGGTTTTTATGGAGATAAAGAAAAATGGAAGTAGGCCATGAGAAAAGGGGCCTTCAAAGCATATACAAAGAGGTTCATACAGGTCAGTCTGCACATTTGAACAGACTAATCAGAACCATTGCTTTTTGTAAGCATACATGAATTGTACAGTACCAGATGATTCATGAAGCAGATGGCCCTGTTCACACCATGCAGATGCATAGGCTAGTCAAGATCTTTGCTATCCACTTGTGCCCCAAAGACCCCTTTTCTGATGGTGTGGCTTTAATGTTCATCTGAATACTCCAGTTATCTGGAGCCCTGGATAATGCATAGCACTCGAGGTCTGATCACTGCATGTTTCATGGATTGCTGTCACGCGTACTTCACTTGCATGCTCTAGATATAGACAGTGGTTTGCTGTTTGATGTATATATAGAGAGAATTCTAGCCTCGGATCTCGCCAGTCACACTGGTACTTTTGCAAGGGGAATAATGTTGATTTATCATCAATATCATGAAGTCAAGTGTCAAGAGGATGTGATGTCACCATGAGAAGAACTTGTGTTATTGTGAATTGATTCGTATTATAGCATTTTTTAGCTGACATCTGTAGTGGTCTTCTTCATAGATACACCATGGCTGTTTTTTTATTGTTTTTTTTTTATTATTATGTTGAATGCGTCAAGCAACGATGGATTTGCCCACCTTGGAGGTCATTGTAAATCCAGATTGGCCTACATGTCTACAAAAGTCCGATGGAGCCGAAAAGTTTTGCTGATACCTCAGACGATAGGAGAATACTGTGCAATTAGTTTGTAAAGGCTGATTGGCCATCTTGGGTGAACTCTGCTCGCCAAGGCTTGAAGGTCCATGTTCACTAGATGCTGCTTGTCTGTGATTGTTGTGCGTATAGATTTTCTCTCCACTTTGATAATTCATAGGAATGAACTTCATTCATTAGTGTATAGACTTTAACCTTGAGTGTGCTGAAGGCAAAATTAGCATACAAGTCTTGTTTTTCTTAGAAAGTAAGGCATGGCATTTCATCTAAAGCTCTCTCAAGAGGAGATAATTTAAATGAAATTCCAAATCCTGTTCTCTGAGATAAAGGAGAAAACATTTTTTTTAATGCTGTCTGCTAATATTTAAATGAAGCATGTTAAAGGTTAACAAGATCATGAAGCATAGCTATTGTATCATATTATATATAGTATATATACCTTTAAATGGGAATTATAATTTGTTAATATATAATGTTTAGTCAAATTGTTAAATCTTATTTAACTATGTTGTTAACAGACGTGATGGTTCATTTACCTAATGTAATCACAATTTGTGTGCGTTTATCAATATTTATTACTAAGTTTTTCCATGTTCCACCTTGTATGGCGAGAAATGTGAGAGTATGCTATTATTGAAAAGAAATGTTTGAGTTGCCTATTGAGACAGGACTGTCAATACATAAACAAATAGTAAAGGTCATGTGACACAGTTTGACCTGAGCTTCTATTTGTTATTAATTTTATTTTACAATCTGCATTGACCTGTATACAGACTTAGAAGGTCCTAATCAGGCATTGCAGAAATGGATTCTTTGCTGGAGGGCTTGATCAGACTGTGCAGATGCACTGTCTACCATAATACCATAATAACCCTAAGAATTGGGACAGACTGGTCTGAGCAAACAGTATAGTTGGTGATCAGATGCTGCAGAACATGGTATCTCATCAATGTCTACACTGTTTGTCAGCTATTTTCAGACACTTCAGCATGTAGTAAAAATGGAGGATCAAATTTTAGGAAAGTGGGGTGGGGTGGGGTGGGGGCAAGAAATTGAGGTGTCCCAATATTTAGGGTAAATGGTAAATATGGTAATTGGTCATAGCTTGTTGCATACAGAATTGTGAGTTGTGTGATGCAAAGAGTGTTTCTGCAAGCAGAGAAGGCCCAGGTTCACTTGCAGTTTGATTAGGGGCTATTCTATTCCCTTTACAAGGTGATTGGATACTGTAGAAACTTGTGTCAGTCTTAGAACGGATACATCTGGTGATCTTGCCACCATTTTTTTCAAAGGAAGACAACTTCTGCAGAAAAGTCGTAATAAAGAATTTTCTCCCAGAAGGATTATAATAGCCCACAGTTAGAAGGGAGATAAATTATGTTTTATTAACGGTGAAATCAGTGTATATCTGGTGAAAATAAAAGCGGTATCAACCACTAGTGAATTGATATTGTATCATTTTACTAGTGACTGATACGATTTATATTTTCACTGCTCGCTTTGGACGACTTCGGTTTTCTTCATTGTTTCTGAAGTGGATGTGACCTCCACTTCAGATTTTTGACCACCTCTAACTTTTTTGTTTCTGAACTAAACTGTCGAGTGTTGGTATGCATTTTCTTAGTTAGAATGTACGGAACATTTTGGTATCAAGTTTATTTTGATTTGCCGAAACTTTTTGTTTTTGTCTCTCCAGCGTTTTACAGGTTAAGCACTGAACATCGACGCCATGACGTTCATATTTTTTGGTGACGTTAATTATGACGTCAGAAACGCGCATTGGTGTGTAAACAATAAAATAAAAAGAAAATTTACTCTTTTTCAGTGGATACCATAACAATTTTCATCTCGTGTAATGAAAACATTCAAATTTTCACTCATGCTTCGCATTCGTGAAAATACTGATGTTTTCATTACACTCGATGACAATATTTATAGTATTCACATCAAAAGAGTAAATATCCTCTATATCCATGTTAGAGTTACTTGAACTTATTTCCTTTGAAGGTGTATCCACTTTTTCTCTTGGTGCAATTTACATAGATTATTCATGTTTGTTGTATGCCACACTGGCCGCTAACTTTAAACCTTCATAGGTTTTTTTGTTTTGGAAAACATGTTCATTTGTGTGCGAATTCACAGATGGTGCAAATTGAATCATAGCAAGTTTGTTCATAGGTGAAAAATGGATTACTGGATTAAAAACAGCAAGAACAAAACAACTTGTTTAAAAACATATGTTGTGTAAATGTCAGAAAAGTATTTTCAATATTCTATGCAAATTCCCAGATAAAATTTGGTCCAACATAATATGCCTAGCCCTGTATGAGAGTGAATAGGAAGATCCATAAATGTTTATTACTTAGTTTGCTTTGAAATTAAAGAGAACTCACATAATAGCATTTTTGGCTGACTTGAAATATAAGGTGGAACAGGGTTTCTCATATAGCCAAGGTGTGGCTGTAGAATTGTCTGTGTGTCTATTAGTGATTATAGCATTGTTTCATTGATTATAATCAGAATGTGTGTGATACCTGAAATAACGGGTATATTATATTGTATTGTTAACTATAGGTGCCTCCATACATGTTCACCTACACTTATTTTGCTGCAACTGGACTGCAGAGAAAGGGAAGAAGTTCAGAAAAAAAAAGAGTTTTGATAAACTTGATACTGACAGACATGAGAAGTTAGTTTTCATATGACATTCAGCTGATTCTTGGATTCATGCCTATACATTTACATTGAAATCCTCAGCAATTTTTCTTCTGGTATATTGTATAGCCATACACAAAGTTCCACAAAGTAACCATGGTAATACAAATACATTCATTTGTATAGAAATAGGAAAAAATGTAGATTTTTTTTCAACATCGAATTCTACAAGCTTTCAATTCTTTTAGGTCAATAATAGGGTCAAGCTAAACATGTACGGAATGAATAGCATAGTCGGAGATTAGTCCATGAGTTCACATACTGGGAGTTATGCTGATTATGGCCACTCTTATTACAGAACTGTTGATATTATAGACCGAAGGACACTTGTGGAATAAGCAGATGACAAATTTGAAATAAAAAGGATTTGACATTTCAAATAAAATTTGAAGAGTCAAGTTCCATTTTCTCAAAAAAAAACAAAAATAAGAAAAATATTTTAAGATGTGTCTGCTAATATTTAAATTTAGCACTGGTTAAAAACTTACTTGACTACATTACATGCACATGCAGGCTGATTATGTCCTTCTTTATTTGCAGTAGAACTCTTTTCATTTTGAATGTACAGTGGAACCTCTGTTAAGCAGCCACCCAGGGGAATGGCCAATTTTGGCTGCTTAAGGGAGGTGGCTGCTTAGCGGAGGTACTCATTCACCAGCAATGTTGCGACAATATAACCGAAATGGTGGGCTGTTAGTGAAATTCACACTATGATTATGATACTTCTTTTAGCATAACGGTATCTATATTTATTTATTGTCTGTAACATGCCTAACTGCCCAAAATAACAATTATATATTGTTTATTCTGATCAATTTTTAGGATAAAATCAGTTTGCTCAAGAAGTATTCAGCAGCAATGCTAATTACTATACCATAATAACACTAAGTATTGGGATAGATATGTCATTGCAAACAGTGTAGATCCAGATCGGACTCCACAGAACGCAGCGTCTGATCTGGGTCTTCACTGTTTGTAATATTTCAGCGTTTCTTGGAATTATGTAGGGCCCACACTAAACTCTTCCGTGACTATTCTGGAGCTTCTGAGCTTAATTTCTTTTATACGTTCATCTAGAGTCAGCACTTTAGGGGTTTTTGAAGACATGTTTACGAGAGAGTCAACCGAAAAGGATTAGTGAAACTGAAAGTAGAGTTGTTTATTTACCGGAAACACGTGTTAATAATCATTTTGAGCAATTCGCATTCAGCGATTTGACCGTCGCAATTACCTGTAGGCGTAAACATCAACGGTCAATCATCAATATAGGCGTAAACATCAACGGTCAATAGTCCTTTAATCAATTAGTCGGTCTTCATAAATTGTTCGATAAACACAAGCCATGCGGTTCCGGTTGGTCACGCGCTGACCTTTGAACGTCAATGTCGCGTGGTGCTTGAAAAAAAGAAATTAAAACTGTGCAACAAACGAATTATTTTTCTATTACATTTTTTTTCTTTTTTAAAGGTACACATCAAAATAATTAACTTATTATCGTATTTCTTGTCGATAATTAAAAATGTATTTCTCTCTTTTTTTTTTTTTTTTTTGATGCGGAATGCGATTTCCATGAATTTTTGTATTCCTACTTTCGATTTCTGTGCCGCCGGTTTACCGACTCGCTGTCAATTTGACCGTTTAACGGAGGGATTTTGGCCCAAAAATCATAAATTATTATGGCCGCTGACCGGAGGAGGGAGGTGACCGTTTATCAGAGGTAAAATATATAGGAAAACACCTCGGGGGGAATGAAAATGGCCGTTAATGGGAGGTGACCACTCATCGGAGGTGACCGTTAGTGGAGGTTCCACTGTACTAGTAATTCATCAGGCAATGTAGCAGCTTGCTGTGTTAGCTGTATTAATGCTGTGTCATGAGAAATATTTCGAGATGAGTCTTGGTGACATGCTGAAATAGCAGTAGTTGGAAAATTGACTGTACAACAGCTGTGAGCAAACAGTAGGCACTCTAGGTTGATATATATTCAGATGCACTTCTTTCCTCTTCTACTTTTTTCAAGTAAAAAAAGAAATGGTATTATTTCTCCACAAAAATGTACCTTGTGGGTATCCATTAGGCAGCATTTCATGTAAGCTCTTCAGATGAGTACCCACAGTGAATGTTTTCATGAAGAAATAAAAAAATATTTATCTGGATATCCTGTCTTTAATACCAAACAGTCAAAGAGATCCAAATATACTACTGTCCTTTTGACATTACTCAGAGAGACACTTTTTTGCTTGGCATTTTATTTTAAATGAAAATGTTTTGTTCTGATTGACTATATCTCATCAGAAACCATTTGTCTTTTCTGTTTCTGTGTTGGTTCCAAATATGTACCCTAAAATTAAATTTACAGCCAAAAGTTGGTCTGACCTATGCAATTTCTATAGTAATGTGATTTTTAGCTCACCTGAGCACTTGTGCTCAGGATGAGCTATTGTAGTCAGTCAATATCCATTGTGTGTCGTCTATCGTGTGTCGTCCTTTGTGCGGCATCAACAATTACTTAAAAGCCTACTTCTCCTACACCCCTGGGCCAATTGACTCAAAACTTGGTAGGAAGCATGGGGGTGACTTGTAGATCAAAAACAGCTAAAATTGTTCCAGTTGGAAATCCAAGATGGCCGCCATCTTCAAAATCTATTTTTCGCTTCTTCTTCTGAACCGAAAGGCCAATTCACTTGAAACTTGGTATGAAGCATCGGGGTGACTTGTAGATCAAAAATAGCTAAAATCGTTCCGATCAGAAGTTTGAAAGTCTATTTTTCGCTTCTTCTCCTGAACCATAAGGCCAGTTGATTCGAAACTTGGTAGGAAGCATAGGGGTGACTTGTAGATCAAAAATAGCAAAAATCATTTCAATCAGAAATCCAAGGTGGCTGCCATGGTGGCCATCTTGAAAATCTATTTTTCGCTTTTTCTCCTGAGCCGAAAGGCCAATTGACTTCAAATTTGGTAGGAAGTATTGGGGTGACTTGTAGATCAAAAATAGCTAAAATAGTTAGGATTGGAAATCTTGAAAATCTATTTTTATACGCCGGTTTGAAAAAACGGGACGTATTATGTTACGGGGTATGGCGTCCGTCCGTCCGTAAACTTTTTCGTTTCCGGCTAACTCCTCCTACAGTTTACATCCGATCAAGAAGTCACTTCTCCCTGAATTTCTGGGCCAGCTTGGACCCTTAGGTTACAATTCACCAAATATCAGCAGAGCTATGCCCTAGTGAAATTTTAAATTTTTTTTTTTTTTTTTTTTTTTGTAATTCCACTTACAGTTTATATCTGGAGCACTGAATTATACAGGAGCCAGTTTGTGTGCTACATCTTATTACTTGCCACGAGAGTATAATGCCCCGCTTGGCGGAGCTTTTTTTCCTTCTACTCCTGAACCGAAAGGCCAATTGACTTGAAACTTGGTAGGAAGCATCAGGGTAACTTGCAGATGAAAAATAGCTAAAACCATTCCGATCGGAAATCCAAGATGGCTGCTATAGCAGCCATCTTGAAAATCTATTTTTCGCTTCTTCTCTTGAACCGAAAGGCCAATTGACCTAAAACTTGGTAAGAGTCGCTGAGGTGACTTGTACATCAAAGATAGCTAAACTGTTTCCGATTGGAAATACAAGATGGCCACCAAAATTGCCATCTTGAAAATTTATTTTGAACTTCTTCTTCTGAATAGAAAGGCCCATAGACTCGAAATATCATAGGAAAAATCGGGATGACTTGTAGATAAAAAATAGCTGAAGTCATTCTGATCGGAAATCCAAGATGGTCGCTCTAGCAGCCATGTTGAAAATCTGTTTTGAACTTTTTCTCCTGAACCAAAAGGGCAATTGACTAAAATTTCATTGGAAGTATCTAGGTGACTTGTAGATCAAAAGTAGCTAAAATCATTCTGATTGGAAATCCAAGATGGCTGCCATCTTGTTTTGACTTATGGCCCTTTGAAAATTTCAGCATTTTAACCTTGTAAGCAAGATATCTCAAAAACTGTTTAAGCCATTGCCTTGAAACTTGGCAGGCTGATAGGGAATGATGAGTAAATGACCTGATTAACTTACAGCAGTTAACTAAGGTGAGCATTGTTGCCCATGGGCCTCTTGTTTGGAAGTTTTGTCTAAGAAAATATTTTTTACTTTTCTGTGCTGAATTTGAATAATTGATATTTCACAACAACATTGTGAAAATTTCAGAAAAATTGAACAAGCGAAACTTGTTGAAAATCTGCCTCCAAGTTACCTATCCTACTGATTTCTGCATAATTTGCATTCAAGTTTGCTGTGGGAAAATATTTGATTTTTTGAAAACGTATGACTAGAATAAAACTTTTTGTGCATAGGTAGTTATGACAAAAGTTTTTGCGGTAAATCATGATAAGAGTTTGCAAATTTACTTCTTTTGTGTAAGGTGGCAATGGAGATTCAGAATTGCTAAAATGGTTCAGTTCCATCAGGGGCCATCTTGAAATTTTTCAAACAACATCTCCTCCTAAACCAGAGGTCAGATTGAGCCGAAACTTGATGGAAGGCATCGGAGCGACATAGAGATTCAGAATTGCTAAAATCGTTCGGTTCCGATATCCAAGATGGCCGGCCATCTTGAAATTCTTCAAACGACATCTCCTCCCAAACCATAAGTTGGATTGAGCTGAAACTTGATGGGAGACATCACATGACACAGAGATTCAGAATTGCTAAAATTGTATCTAAGATGGCCACCACGGCTGAAATTCTTCAAATGACATCTCCTCCTAACCATGTCAGATTGAGCCGAAACTTGATGAAGGCATCGATGTGACGTAGAGATTCAGAATTGCTAAAATAGTTTGGTTCTGATATCCAAGATGGCCGCCATGGCGGCCATCTTGAAATTCTTTAAACGACATCACCTCCAAAACAATAAGTTGGATTCAGCCAAAACTTGATGGGAAGCATCACAGTGAGATTCAGAAATTCTTCAAACAACATCTCCTCCCAAACCTTAAGTTGGATTGAACTGAAACTTGATAGTAAGATTCGAGCGACATAGAGATTCAGAATTGCTTAAATCATTCAGTTTGGCTATCCAGGATGGCTGATGGCGGCCCAGCCGATGGCCGTCCAGGCGGCCATCGTGAAAATCTTGAAACCACATCTGCTCTCGAACCCTAAGTCAGATTGAGCCCAAACTTGGTGGGAGGCATTGGGGCCACATGGAGATTTAGAATTGCTAAAATCATCTGTTCCGATGTCCAAGATGGCTGCCGTGTCAGCCATTTTGAAAATCTTCAAACAACATCTCCTCGGGCCATCTTGAAAGTCTTCAATTGTTATCTGCTCCTAAACAGTAAGTCGGATGGAGCGGAAACTTGGCGGAAGGCATCGGGGCAGCATGAAGATTTAGAATTGCTAAAATAGTTCTGTTCTGATATCCAAGATGGCCACTATGGCCATCTTGAAAATCTTCAAATCACATCTGCTACCAAACAGTAAGTCTGATCGAGCTTAAACATGATGGGAGGCATTGGGGTGTTATGGTAATTTAGAACTGCTTAAATCTTTCTGTTCCAATGTCCAATATGGCTGCCATCTTGAAATTCTTCAAACCACATCTCCTCCCAAACAGTAAGTCAGACTGAGCAGAGCCGGCCTCGGTGGCTCAGTTGGATGCGCCGTCCCACTGGAGACCAGGAGGTCGCGGGTTCAAACCCCGCAGAGGTCAGCAACATTCTTTTGTGGAGATTGATCATGAAATATTTTCTACTGTCATTCTCTCCCTTCTGCTGATTCAAAAAGGGCAGTTGTCAGTTTCTGGCGAAAGAATGTGCACAATACTGGTTAACCGCTTAGAGGACTAAGCCTGCGCAGTAAACATGTGGTTAGGTAAACTGACCGCACTCCACACGATCCCATTGGGTTGACTGGGCCGTAAAACTCAACACAAACAAACAAACAGACTGAGCAGAAACTTGATGGGAGGTATCGGGGTGACATGGAGCTTCAGAATTGCTGAATCATTCAGTTCCAATATCCAAGATGGTGGCCATGGTGGCAATGTTGAAACTCTTCAAACAACATCAGATTCTGAATTGCTAAAGGCAATCTGATCTGATAGCCAAGATGGCCACCATGGCACAGTGTAACATATGATCAGCCTAATCCAGGTGAGCGATTTCTGGCCCAATTGGGCCTCTAGTTATGTACGCATAAACCTCACATATCAAGAGGTGTATTGAAATACAGTAGCAAACAGTGCAGACTGTTTTCGGACATTCCTTTTGTCACATTATCTGTGTCAACACTGTTTGCTCAGACCTGTAGGGTAAATTCAGTATTGAACTTGAACTGGGTCAATCCAGTCTGTCCCAATACTTTAGGTAAATATGGTATCTTTCTTGTTTAGACAGTGTGTTCAGTTATCTAATAATCCTGTAATGTAAGTTTGCTTGATCCCTCCTATTTAACTTGATGTCATAATTTTTACATTTGAAAATGCATGTTTGATCTTCTATATGTGATATTTTATGCAATAGGTTTAAATCCTGAACTAGTTGACAAGTCATAAAGAATTTTAGCATGATTGTCTGTGTTATATGATATGCAAAACAGTGAAACTTTCAAGCACTGTTACCTCAAATATTAAGTGACTGTCTCTTTTGTTTTTGCATTGGTAATACTAGAATGTGTAATTGAAACACTTCTTGCCAAGAAAGTAGATTTCTTACGAGGGATGATCAAAAAGTTCTTTGCCCCTGTACTTTGGGAATGACCTAGAGCAGAAATTGTGCCATCATTTCTCATTATAATCTCCTTTTGCCTCGATGCACTTTCTCCACTGCTGTTCCAGCACTCCCCCCCCCCCCCCCCCCGTCCAAAAGCATCTATGACGCCTTCATTGCTTCCAAATTCCCACCACGAAGGTTAGTTTTTCAAATTTGGAAACAGATAGGTCAGAAGGGGCTAAATCTGGAGAATACGGGGGATGAGGAAGGACCTCAAAGCTGCATTTAGTCACAGCAGCCATAGCAATTTCAGAGGTGCAGGCTGGTGCATTATCTTGCAAGAGCAGAACACATCCAGTCACCTTTCCTCTTTTTTCTTCACAATCTCTTGACGCAGGTGCTTTAGTTCTTCTGCATAATACAGGCACATGGCTCACTTGGTAGAGCATCCGCTTTGTGACTGGGAGGTAATGGGTTTGCTCCCCGGCCTAGTCATACCAAAGACTTTAAAAATGGTACTAGCTGATCTTTTGCTTGGCGCTCAGCATTAAGAAAGTAGAGCTAGGAATCAGAACTGGTCAGCTTTAGTGTCAGTATAATGTGACTGGGTGGACGTGATATTTCAGTGAGGCAGCACTCTAAAAGTGAGCATTGTCCTCCCTGCCACACCTAGACACCATCGTGATATGACTGAAAGATTGTTGAAAGCGACATAAAGCCGGAATAAAACAAACAACAATTCTTCTACATAATATGCACCATTTATCGTGCGACCTTCAAGATAATTTACGATGATAATGCCCTGACTATTCCAAAAGATAGAGGCCATCACCTTCTCTGCTGAAGAAACTCTTTTAAATTTCTTAGGCGGGGGTGACAAGAAGTGACTTCTCCCTCCTGGCAAAATAGGGGGAAGTTTGCTGAGTCTAGGGAGAAGTGGTTTCGGATGGAGGATGGATGACAGAAGCATGACTATACTATAAGCTCATAAAACCTTTGGCTGAATTGTTAATTGTTTTCCTCGACTTCAATATCTGACCAAACAGTAAAAAAACAAACCCCCACCCCCCACACCAAAAAAAAAAAAAATCCAAAAACAATTTCATTTATAAGTGTTGGTATTAGTCAGTCTTCTTAATTCTATATTATTTAATAAACTTATTTATTTAGATTTAATAATGGCAACATTTCCGTGCAAATCTAATAAAAAAAAAAAATGATAAAAAAAGATAAATAACTTGCCAGTAACTTTATTTATTCACAAAAAATACACCTAATATAAAATTTGAACTATTTTTGCCTTCCTAAGTGAATATAAAAGCACGTGTTTCCTTAAAAATTATTTGTCTAAAGTATTGACCATTATGGAGTCGTCAAATAAACATTCAGCTGATGTGTCTGAAGACTCAATTATTGATTATTAACTTTACAGGTGTCCTATCAGAACACTTTATCAATACGTTTTTAGCGATAGATGCATAGGTAATATGACGTTTTGATTTTGACTAAACAGCAGTTAATCTCTCAAGGTTAGTCTGACAGGTAAATTGTCCCGGTATTCACGACAGTTATTCATGTGGTGTTTAATTGATGTTTCTGATGCGCAGTCGGCTGTTTATTTCGACACTGCCCAGCAGCGTAACGGTCATTTGATTATAGGAACATTGGCACCTGTTTGTCGCTTTACCGTTACTATTCACCAGGAAGGCACCGGCAAAAATTACAGGGCGAAGTTTTTTTTCACTTTTGGAGACCCAAGTCCGCAAAGTGAGTCCTCACAGGGCGACTTCTTTGCCCAAGTCACCCTGTAGCTTATTCCCTGGGGTGACCCAAGGTGCCTCCATTGCATACTCTGCTTTTTAGCCTGGGGATCAATGGACCCAAGACTTGTCTTGGGTCACAATTCGACACATAAATTCCTCAGGGTCATCTTCATAGAGAGACTTTGGTCAACATTCTGGGGACCCATCTAGCTGAGACCTTGGACATCCCTAAGATATCGGTCAAGATAGACTGAACTGCCCAAAACTTATGCCTTTTTGTCTAGCTTTATCACGCAGGCTTCTCCTGTAAAACATGATCAGACTGTGCACAAGCTTAACATTTTCATCTGTAGTAGCCCCTTTAGGGTGCCCAGGCCATTCATAATTCTCCACGCTCTCCCTCTCTCGCCTAAATTCAGCAGCCCATTTCTTCAGCATGCTGTAAGGAGACTCATCCTCAAGAGTTTTTATGAAGTTGTCATGAATTTCCTCCGTGGACATACCCTTCTTACAGAAGTACTTTATGATCTCTCTAACTTAACTTTGTCCATTTTTTCAGTTTAACATACCCTTCCCCTGTTTGCAGCAAATTCCTACTGAAATCAATTGCTTTGAATTTTTATTCTCCCTACCAAAGATGTTGAATAAGGTAAAATTATCAGCTGATTGGGGTCTCATTTCATTTTATTCATTCACAGTATATTGGGCCGAGAACTTCTTGATTGCACCTCGTACAGTAATGGAGTCAGCTAAATAGTTTGGTGAACTTGTATGGTGGTTATATGGTATGTTCGTGTGAGCCAGCTAGAACTATGCTCTAAATTCCTACATACTTCAATCTAACACACACAATAAATGATTTTTAATATGTTGTTTCCAGGTTTGATACTTGGAGAGTAGTTTCGTTTTCGTTTGTTTTTTGCCTTAAGGTTAAGGTGTCATATTACCTGAAGATCAGGACATTGTCGTAACTGTTTCTCCTTCTTTTTGCCGATTGAAGTAGTAGGTATTTCTAGCTTTTCCTTTTGTTTCACTTAAATTGTTATAGCGTATACATGAGCTGGGAAGAGGAGATGCTGTGAAATTTGTGTAAAACTACACTTGCGTCACTACTCTTTTTCGGATTGGGCTCCATAACATAGCTCCAATGTGATTTTTTCGACTATAAAATAGGTCTTGTTTTCTTATTTTGCCATTAAAATACACGTCGTGGTACTTATTAAAATCTCCTTGCTGTGGTGATTTCAATAAATAACGACAAAAATATATTTTTTGGGGAGAACTAAGAAAAATAGTCTACCTGGAAGCTACTCATATTTGGAACTGTACATTGGCTTATTGCATCGAGGAACATGGTGACATACGCTTTTTGTCAATGATGCAAGATTGGTGTTTATAACACTTGGCACAAAGTTTCCCAGCCCATGTTTACCATATGATAAAATTGAGGCATAGCATGGCAAGAAAGTAAGGGATGGCACACAAAAATATGAGAGACACAGAAGCTCATATCCCTGGATGTAGGAAAATATCAGAATATACATTTTTTTTATCATTTTTGTGCCAAAAACATACCTTTTGGTTGCTAATTGGAATCACGCAAGCCGAGTTGATTCTAGTCAGTACCCACAAGATACGATTTGTTGTAAAAATGAAAGTAAAAATCACCATTTTTTATCTGGAGTTAAAACTTTTATGATCACTACAAAACATAGCTGTAGATGCTGATTTCAGCCCCCCCCCCCCCCCCCCCCCCCCCAAAAAAAGCATGGTAAATATCCATACCTTTCCGGCCTAAGTTTTATTTTGCATGCATTTGTTTTGCAAACAACTTTGTGGAGCAGTTGGATATAGGTATGCAGTGTTTGCATATGCCATTTTGTCAGAAATGTTGATGTACAATATTCTAGGACACTTACTTCAGTGATAGTTTTCTTAGATACGTTGTGTGAAGTGCCTCAACACAATGTTTTTGTGCAGAAGTAAGATACGTTGTGGGAAGTGCCTCAACACAATGTTTTTGTGCAGAAGTAAGAAAAACCTCTGTCTGGATACCCAAATTACCTGGATACCCCTTTTATCTGGAGCTTTGCAAACACTCTACAATGCAACAGCATAAAATGTAAATGTAAAATAAACATCAAAAAGATTGCCTTTGGAAACAAAGAACACACTACAGATAAGAAAAGGGTGTCTCGATTTTATTGAGACTCTTCATAAGCAGTAATGAAGTTTGCAACACTGCTTACGCCCTCAAGCGTATACATGAGCAGAACTCCATTTTCAAAGATTCCACAATGGGCCTAATGATCCCAAAGGAAGTGAAATATAATCTGCAGTATGGTAAAGTACGGGTAAAAGTCTGATCTGGGTCATTGCTTGTTTCATATTTTACTTTCTCGTATGCCTTGCCTCATATACAGTCATTCTTCAGCCCATGTATTTTAAGAGAGGTAACTCTAAACATCCTCATTACATCATTGATATTGTTACTCATACCTCACATTTCACAACTTCATCACATACTGTCTTTCTTAAGCATCACGAGCTCTAGTTAAGAGTTCTTTATGCATACATAAGTTTTCTTTGGTTTTCTTCCCCGACTTTTCCTTGTAAATCAGAACTACAGTACCGTATTAACTCTAAATATTATGACAGACAGGCCTAAGCAAACAGTGTAAACGCAGAATGGGAATCTAACGAGGCCTACACTATTTGCCACTCAATATAAGACAAGTATGATAAAGAGTTAAGGTGTCATAGTATTTAGGGAAAATATATAGTAGGAACAGTTGATGTGAACTCCTGAAAACATATATTAATTTAGATATTGTATTAGTCATCATTTTAATGTGGACCAGAAAACTTACAAGACCTATAAATGAACCATATTAAGATCTTACAACATCTAATCTGAATAGAACATTTGCTGCTAAGATACTGTAAATTATTCTAACAGAAAAAAAGGCAAGACAGCACATTGTAGGTTGATTACTAAGGCCCCTGCGTGTCATGCCTCAGACAAATTTGTTTAAGAAAATGTCCTATCTATTTTTGCACTGAAATCCATAGAGGTTTAGAAGTTTGGCCTGTTTATAAATAAACAAAGTTCTTATTGTTGCAGGACTTCTTACAGAAATCAGCAGCTGAACATGTAAACCTTAAATTTTTGTATGGTTGGGTCAAACTGGTGGTGCTAAATAAACCCCAATGAAAAGAAGCAAAGGAAATGTCCTCAAAAACGTAAAACACCACAAATTCTTTAGATGTGTTGGGGGAAAAAAATGGGGAAAGATTTTGGAAATTTCCTCATGTACTGAAACAAGGAATTGTCAGAGAAAAGGCAGTTGTGATCCTCTTACTGCAGTTCATGATGCTGTAAAGACAGTGGATTGTATGTAGTCCATGATAACCAGCTACAAAGTCTTTCAAATCAAAGCTTGAGAAAGATTTGTTATTGAAGATCATCATGGGAAAAATGTAACAGTGCAGATGTAGGTAATGAAGACACACTCCTTTCTTACCGTCTGGTCCAATCTGCATTGCACTAGGTAAGATGGGTAAGTATTTTTCTTTGTTCTCTACAAATGGGCACACATTGAATTTGCCTTGGTGAGGCAGTTCCAACAAGTTAGCACATCTTATGTTTTTGTGGAGAAATAAGAAAAATGTCTTACCACAAGATGTGGACTGTCTAGGTATTAAGCATTATCAGGACTAGTATTTACACAAAATATTTGGACAAAGGCCTGAGGAATCAGTGTAGACCCAGATCATCTGATCAGGGTCTGGAGTGCTTGTCGCTTATCCAGCAGTTTTTTTAGACACCTCAACAGGGAGTCCAGTGGACGTGTTCAGACCTTAGGATAAGTCTGGTTAAGAGTTAAGGTGTCCAGATATTTAGTGGAATACAATACTAGATGTGCAGGCTGGCGTGTGCCTTAACTGTTCATATATTTGTGTTGAGGTCTATTTTCCATGATGCGCTTCCATTATGTTTATTGAAGTATGAATTATTTTCCACTATTTGTCTTGCAAATGGCAAAGAATTTGACCAGTATTTTTAATCCGGATTGGTTGAAATATGGTAGATGCATTAGTGTATTGAATAC
Organism: Anodontia alba; assembly: GCA_964016985.1. Taxonomy (NCBI): domain Eukaryota; kingdom Metazoa; phylum Mollusca; class Bivalvia; order Lucinida; family Lucinidae; genus Anodontia; species Anodontia alba. The sequence continues at coordinate 65,163,918 of OZ024823.1, read as the reverse complement.
AGAATGTTTCATGGTTTAAGATCAACATTATCAATTACTAAACACTAAGAAAAGCAAAATTAAGAGCTTGTCAGTCTTTGCCATTAGAGCAGATGTACTGAAGTATGTCTGATAGACCATACTTTAGAACATGCTGTTTAAATTGCAATTTTTGTGTCAGGATCCACCAAGGTTTGCCATGCAGAGAAAAAACAACTGAGTGCTCATGTCCGAAATCAGCAAGGTATGTATGTTACCATTCAGATTGTTAAACTGTTTTAAAAGATTCTGTTTCAATTCTTTTTATCCACCAACTAGTTTTAAGTTGATTGTTTAAGATCAGACTCCGTCATTGTATATACTCCAATGTTTTCATGCTCATCACAAAGATATCAGTTGAACTCATGCACATTAATACATTTGGTTTGAAATGTTGCCAACTACATCTACAATGTAGAGTGCCATAGACAAAGAGCCCCCACATTTCATCAGTGGGTCATATTAACAATGCAGTATCTTTCTGCCAGGAAGCTGTTTTTATTCAACATTGAAATGTCGTAAAAATCGGATTGAACCAAATTTTAACATGCAACGATTATCCATTTAAGAAAGGTGAATGGATACACCACAAAGAGTATGAGACTTGTCTCCATTTTGAACATGCTGATGGTCAGCAAATGATTTCCTTTTAGTCTCCCTTTTTTTCAAGAAGGGAGGCAAATACTTTCTAATAATAGTGATCTTGCTTAAAGATGCATCCATTCATTTTAATTCATTTGCGCTAAATTTGTTTTTATGAACATTTTATTATACAGTGATTTTAACACTTGTATGAGAGAGGGAAACAGTTGCAATTTTAAATTCATAGCCAGTGAAAACATTTTACTCAGGCATGTAAAAAATTCAACGTGTTAAGATTTTATAAGACATGATGCTTATTACGAGCACTCAGTAAGGTCATTAATATGTACCAAACTTTGGCTGGATAAAGAGAGATAATGGTATTGAGCAGATGTGAATTTGAGGTCATGAAGGGTACAATCATAGTGTCCTTTTTCTAGCAGGGATAGTATGTGTGTTTGTTTTAGTACTTTAATCACCACTTGTATTTATTTATTCCAGACATTTATCATTTTTCATCCTTCTCATCTCTTCACATTTGAGCTGTGAAGTAAAAAGATACCTTACCATATACACAAATCTATAGAGAAGACCCCAGTGGGTGTAAACATATATGCAGCCAAGGCAGTCTGCACTGTTCCAAATATACTATCTGCATGGCGCAGATATTGAACATAAAATGTGCTGGCTGATCTGTGTCTGCATCTTTCATATGAATAGGTACTTTTTGTCATTACTGCAGCTCAGTTTATCCAGATTTGAGGCAATATAGTGCTTTGGCAAGGTTTTGGTGGTTGGTTTTGGGTATGACACAGGAAGAGGTACAGGTCATGAAAGCCGGCCTCAACGGCTCAGTTGGATGCGCATCCGATTAGTTTGCGGATTCGATCCCTGCCAGGTCTGGCAACATCCTTTCGTGGAGATTGATCATGAAATATTTTCTATGGTCATTCTCCCCCTTCTGCTTAACCGCTTAGAGGACTAATCCTGTCAAGTAAAATTGTGGTTAGGTAAACTGACCGACTCGACATGACCTTAATAGTGTTTATGGGCCGTAAAACTCTAACTCAAGCAAACAGTTCACAAGCACTCACTCTCAGTATACTGCATAGCCATGCAAGCAGCTCTTTGCTGCCCAGTTGTACCAACTTGTACCTTTTCTTGTGGCATGTCCCAATTAAAATTGTTTGGCTTATTAAGAAAATTTAATATTATCAGATCCAAGTTGTTGTGAGGGAAATACATGTTTTAACTTCTAATCTTTTTCTCTTGAATATTTGTGTTAATTTCTGAACAGTTATGTCACTATAGACAAAAATCAGTTGACAGTATTTTTTTCCTAAAAATAGGGTTTGACACTTTTTGTTATCTTTATTTTCGAAAAATATTATTGTATCATCTGGTTTTTGTTGCAGCAGGTAAAGTATTTCATGGTAACAAAAAACAAAAGAAATTTTTGAACGCCATTTGTTGTAAGTTTGGTTTTAAACAGATGAGGGTTTTACATTTTTTCATGGTATTGGGATTTTTCAGACTTTGATAGTCCTGTATTTAACTCTTCATTTACTCACTGCTTCTGAATTTCTATCACTGATTGCTTTCAAAAAAACAAAAAAGTTCTCACAAGCGGCATTGGTTGTTCTTTCATTATTTAGTCCAGAAACTGCTCACCTAGCTGACAGATACCAGAAACTGCTCACCTAGCTGACAGGTGTAAAAAATAGATACAGCACATTTTAACTTCATAATACATTAACCTATGGATAATGTGCTGTTCTCTTCTATACTTAAACCTTCCATAGAAAAATGGCTTGAGTCTTAATCCAGAAGGTCCCTTTAATATAGGTGACATCGCCTTTCCGGCTATTTTGATCAGTGTTCAATTTCTTTTCTGTGGAACAAAGAAATAAATCCAGGAATTTATCGGGTGAAAAAATTCTAATTTTATTTCTTTTCTCCCAAATATTTTCTGTTGTTTTCTTTTTTTTTTTCTTTTTTTTTTTTTTTTTTTACATTCCTTTATTATTCCTTTCACAGATGATACTTTCTCCTTTCATTTTTCACTTTTTGATCTTGTGATATTATCATTTTGTTGCCCATGTCATACATTTTCGCGACTTTTGATGCCGACTATAGAGGTGATTGTGGTCATCTCTTAAGCGTCGTGGGATAACCATACTAATTGTCTTTCTTTTTATTCTTGTTCTAGATATTCTACATGCCTGGTGTGTAAGAATTGGACTGGTTCCATATGGAAATTAGCAGATAAAAGGTTATACTGCTCTAGACATTCGACCAAAAACTTCCTTGAGCAAGAAAAAGAATGTCAACTCAGAATTATCTGAGGACATTTCTACAAACGATAATGGGATCACCATCCCGCATGGCTTTACTGCTGGGGTTAGGCCCCATAATGGTGGCAGCTCTGAGAATGAGCATATCATTTATAGCATAAGTTCACTGGGCACCAGTCACTGGGCACCAGTCACCGTTCACTGAGAACAGAACACTGGGCACCAGGCACCTATCAATGAGTACTGACCTTCAGGCTCCGGGCACCAGTCACCAGGTGACTTTTTCATTGGTCACCAGTCACTGGGCACCAGTCATCAAACATTAATTACTGGGCACCAGTCATTGGTCGCCAGGCACCGGGTACCTTGCATCAATTCCTAGGCACTGGGGTAGGCAGTTATAGAAAGTCTTTGAGCAATCAGTTACTAATGAACCTCCGAGTTCCATGAATATTCAGACTTACACTGCCTTTGGAGCCAGATTTCAATACTATGTATGACCCAAGTATTGTTATCAAACCTTCTATAAATACCTGTAAATCTAGTAGATCCACTTCTCTTAAAAGATCAAGTGGAAGAGATCTACATAAATCCAAATATAGAAGAGGAGGAGATTCAGTTCATCTTCCTCCTCTTCTTCTTCCGCTTTGTCTTCACTTAAAAGAAGTAGGACGTCAAAGAAATTAAAACATTCACATAAGAAGAAACCAATCTCCTTCTTTCTTTAGTGATTTTATTAAAGACTATAGTCGGTATCAAAGACCTAGACATTGCTATCCTCAGGCTGTTAACATTCATAGAACCGTACAGCCAGATAGGGGTACAGAGGTCACAGAGTTTACAATTTGATAATTATGTGCATCAAGATTTAAAGGATTCAGAATCGGATTCTGAACAGGGTTCCTGATCCTTTGATAAAGCTATCAATGAAGTCTTCAGATTACTACCGGAGGAAATGTGTCTTAGACCTTCAGAAGATCACACTCCCTCCAAACCTCTATCGGGAATTGAACTGCTTATGGAGTCTCGTTCAACTCCATTACCGGTTCTCCCTCAGTCTAAGTTGATAGAAAATACTACCAAGTATATCCAAAGTAAACTAGACACGGACAAACTTGGTCAGGATTGAACATGTCCTGAACAATTTGTCAAGTCGTTGGCTCCTCTTAAATATATTAAAGTAAATCACAATATTTTCCTACTCAAAAAATTCCCCTTCTAGATGCTGACGCTTTGCAAATAGACATTTCTAGCAGGGGCAAATATTCTGTTCCAATTAAGAACATTGGAAGTATGTGAAAAAAGAGCCCATAGTCTAGTGGCCATTAATTCCCATGCTTTCTATTTTTTTCCACAGCTTATCAATGTCTGCGCAACAAGAGTCTATGCCGGTCAATGCTTTGTTCAGACTCTTGGAAGCGGTGGCCAAGTCTATCAAACATGCTACAGATTTGTGGACTATCATGGCCATAGAATTATTGCGGGCTCAAGGCCATGCAGCTATAGCCTCCTCTAAAATTCTTCTGGATCATTCTAGTCATGCACTGAGAAATGATCCAAATGATCTCAACTCCTCTTTTACAATAAAATTAAGGATGTGGTGGAATTGAAACACAACAACATAGATTCTTGGCCTCTTCTGCCAATGATCTGACTATACAACCTCAGAAATCAACCTGTACGGCTACAGGTCTTTTTAGAAAACCTAGACAGCCTACTAAATTTTCTAGATCTAGACTCAATCGTATAGGTCTAAGAATCAGTCACAGTCCTCTATGTCAAATACAAAAAAAGGACTTTTCTAAGAGGAGTAATAACGTAAGACAGTTAACCTCTCAAAACCTGAAAACCAACACTTTCCATTGCCTATCTTACCACGTTCAGATATTCCAGTGGGAGACTGTGGAACAGTGGGGAGAATTAATTCAAAACAAATGGGTCTTCTCTGTCATTTAAGTAAGTTTCAGGATCCAATTCAGTTTGCCTCCTTCTCTATCTACAGTTCCAATAAGTCTGAGTCAATTTTCCTCCCGGTCGTTACAAGAAAAAATAAGAACGGAACTTCTCCAGTAACGGGCAGTGGAAAGGGTAACAGATCTGGGAATTCATGGTATTTACTCCCGGCTATTTCTTTTACCCAAAGAGAGAATGGAAAGTTATGTCCAGTAATAGATCTCGCCATTTTAATGTATGTAAGAAAACAACCATTCAAGATGGAGACAACCAAGTCAGTGCGTAAGTTGATATTGATCAAAGACTGGGCTGTCTCTATATATCAAACAAATGCTTATTATACCCCGCCACACAATAGTGGTGGGGTATTATGGTTTCACATTGGTCGTCCGTGAGTCCGTCCGTCCATCCGTCGTCCGTCCGTCCTTTTTCGTTTCCGGATGATAACTTGAGTAAACGTCAATGGATTTTCACCAAACTTGGTGCGTGCATTGATATTGTGGAGATCTAGTTTGGGATTGCTAATGGGCAAATTTCGTCAATTTTTGACGGAGTTGTCTGCCCGAGACACGCCCATATTTTCGTTTCCGGACTATAACTTGAGTAAATAACAAGGGATTTTTACCCAACTTGCTATATATATTGACATTAAGGAGATGTGGTTTGGGATTGCTAATGGGCAAATTTCGCCGAATTGTTACGGAGTTACCTGCCCGAGACATGCCCATATTTTTGTTTCCGGATGATAACTTAAGTAAATAACAAGGGATTTTCAGCAAACTTGCTATATGCATTGACATTAAGGAGATCTGGTTTGGGATTGCTAATAGGCAAATTTCGTCAAATTTTTACGGAGTTATCTGCCCGAGACAAGCCCATATTTTCGTTTACGGATGATAACTTTAGTAAATAATAAGGGATTTTAACCAAACTTGCTATATGTATTGACAGTAAGGAGATCAGGTTTGGAATTGCTAATGGGCAAATTTGGTCAAATTTTTACGGAGTTATCTGCCCGAGACACGTCCATATTTTCATTTCTAGATGATAACTTGAGTAAATAAGGCCTTTTACCAAACTTGCTATATGCATTGATATTATCAAGATCTGCTTTAGGATTGTTATCTGTCCATTGATATTATCAAGATCTGCTTTAGGATTGTTATCTGTCCCTCCGTCATTTTCTTTCCACACATTTTCGCAACGATAACTTTAATACATAAACAAATAATTGCTATGGCGGGGTATTATGCTTGCGGTGCTTTTATATACATTTTCAGAGTCATCCACAATCAAGGAAGTACCTCCGCTTTGTGTTTGGCAATCAGGTCTTCCAATTCACGGTACTATCTTTCAGAATTGACCCTAAATTTGTGGATTCTTACCAAACTAATGGACGTTATCACTGCTCATCTGTGTTAACCTGCATCTCAATTTTCTGTATTTAGACAATTGGCTCATAGGGATATTGTACGCATTAGGATAATATCCCTCACAATATATCGTCTCCAAATGATGTAAAGTCTAGGATTGATTCCAAATCTAAAATAAGTTCAATATAAACTCAGTTCAGCGATTCACCTTTATAGTTTAGAATTCCTGATACAATGCAGTACAATCAGAGTACTACTAGATAGTATTGATACGTATTCTTGACAATAAAATAATTTTTAACTCAGACTCAAAAATTTCAGATTGAACTTTCTTTCCTTTTCTTTCGGGGAAATTCAGTGCTGCAACAGACTGAGTAGTTCTAGACAGACTTCATTCAAGCCAGATTTAAATAATGTCTGTTTCTCAGCTTGGAGACCTCATATACCTCCTTTGGATTATCAAGTTTCGATCACGTGTATGATCCGATTTTATCTGAAGGATGGATAGATTCGAAGTGCTTCATTTAGGGAACATGCATCCATCCTCTAGTTCCCAATGAATTCCTTTTTTAGCTCACCTGAGCCTCTTCGGCTCAGGTTGAGCTATTGAGATCACTCCCCGTCCGTCTTCCGTCCGTCCATCCGTTCACACCTTTGAACAACTTCTCTGAAACCCCTGGGCCAAATTTCTTCAAACTTCATGTGGAGCCTTGTGTTAAAGGGGGATTGAAAATATATACAAATGGTCATGGTCCGTAAATCAAGATGGCCGCCATGCCCATATATAGCTCCCATAGACTTATAATGGGGAAAACTTTAAAAATCTTCTCCTTAGAAACCAATAATGGGGAAAACTTTAAAAATCTTCTCCTCAGAAACCATGAGGCCCACAACTTATATATTTAGAATGTAGCGATGTTTAGTGGTCCCTTATATAAATCTTGCCAATCAAGCCCCTGGGGTCCAAACTGGCCACACCCCAGGGGTTCATGTTTATATAGAGCTATATAGCTAAAGAACCTTCAAAAATCTTCTTCTCTGAAACCAGGAGGCCAAGAGCTAATAGATTAAATATGAAGCGATGTTAAGTGGTCTCCTGCATAAATACTGCCAACCATGCCCCTGGGGTCCAAATTGGCCATGCCCTGGGAGTCAAAATTGGCCATGCCCCAGGGGTCATTAGCTCCCATAGACTTATAATGGGAAAAACTTAAAAAATCCTTTCTGAAACCATGAGGCTCAGAGCTTATATATTTAGTATGTAGTAATGTTTAGTGGTGCCCTACATAAATCCTGCCAATCAAGCCCCTGGGGTCCAAATTGGCCATGCCCCGGGGGGTCATTAGCTCCGATAGACTTTAATGGGAAAAACTTAAAAAATCTTCCACTCTGAACCCATGAGGCCCAGAGCTTATATATTTAGTATGTAGCAATGTTTAGTGGTCCCCTACATAAATCCTGCCAATCAAGCCCCTGGGCTCCAAACTGGCCATGCCCCAGGGGGTCATATGTTTATATAGAGCTATATAGCTATAGAACCTTCAAAAATCTTCTCTGAAACCATGAGGCAGAGAGCTAACAGATTAAATATGTAGCAATGTTTTGTGGTCTCCTACATAAATCATGCCAATCAAGCCCCTGGGGTCCAAACTGGTCACGCCCCGGGGGTCATTAGTTCCCATAGACTTATAATGGGAAAAACTTAAAAAATATTCCACTCTGAAACCATGAGATCCACAGCTTATATGTTATATTTAGTATGTAGCAATATTTAGTGGTCTCCTACATAAATCCTACCAAACATGTCCCGGAAGTCCAAATTGGCCATGCCCTGGGGGTCATTTATCAATATAGAGCTATAGAGCTAAAACTTAAAGAAAAAAACCTCTGAAACCAAAGGGCCTTAAGCAGGTGTGATCATCATGAATCTTGCTCAAACTGTTTGTCTTGATGATTTCTTGGTCAAGTTTGGACCTGGGTCACTTATTACTTAGATTTCACAGTCCAGTGACTTTCTTAAGCTTTTCTGTTTAGATCAGTTTCTCAGTAACTGTTGGTCCTACTTGGCACTTGCAGACATCTTAGCATGGCCTCTTGAATGCAATCATCTATATTTGACCTTGACCCATATTCCATGGTCACATGCATACATCTCAGCATGGCCTCTTGAGTGCAGTCATTCATATTTAATCTTGATCTATATTTTTAATGGTCCATTAGGCATGCTACATTGTCTTACTTGTTAATATAATCATCTTGAATCTTGGTCAGAATGTTTGCCCTGATCATTTATGGGTCAGGTTTTCTACATGCTATGATACTCAGGTGAGTGTTACAGGGCCATCATGGCCCTTTTGTTTTATCAATACCAGTCACTATGAATGGGTTGCTTATTTTGATCTAATGAGACTATCCTTTCATGGTCGCTGGATAGAAGATCAATTCCAGCTCCAGATAATATATTATGACATTCTCAAAACAGTAGTCTGGACTCTATCTTCGAACTGCACAAAATCTTACTTGAGGGATATGTCTCAGCAAGTTATCAATTTGCTTTATTTGGGCCCAATTATTGTTGCCCAAAAAAGAGGTGGGGGCTCAGAAATTCAGGCCTCTGATGCTTAAGAAAACTGGCAGACTCCAGTCCAATATACCTGTACATATGATTTAGGTAACTAACACCTTAGAGATATGTTATTAATGAATCTAGATCATTCCTAAGAATATATTACAAACTGTATCTGATTCCTTAGAGTTTCCTAAACCAGAAGTTAAAGGAATCTAATACATATACTAGTGTTAGAATTAGGGGAGCACCTCCCTCCTAATCTACAAAGTCTAGCACATTATCCATAGGTTAATGTATTATGAAGTTAAAATGAAGTTTTTATAGTAAAACATATTTTAACAAGTTATACTTAACCTATGATTAAGACATTGCCCTTCTCCCTCCCTGCTTCGCTTGTTATATTGTTTAATTCTTCTGGATTAAGACTCAAGCTGTTTTTCTGTGGAAGGTTTAAGTATAGAAGAGAATAGCACATTATCCATAGGCTAAGTATTACTTGTTAAAGTATGTTTTACAATAAAAACTTCATTTTTTTAGTTCTTTACTACCGCAGGCAAAATAATGAAAGGATGAGAAAAAGTAATTCCCACCTAATCAAACCATGTAAGGTCATGAACCCAACAGCAGCCATTTACAAAACAGAAAGTGATGTCAGCACTAAGTATTAACAGTGAAGCATGATTCTTCTGACCTATAAGTTTTTAGCTCATCTGAACGAATGCTCAGGGTGAGCTGTTGTGATCACCCTCTGTCCGTCATTCGTCATCAACAAATAGTTTGTTAACAGTCCAGAGGTCACAGCTTTGACCCAATCTCAATGAAACTTGTGCAGAATGTTTGCTCCTATGAAATTTGGGTCATTCGAAACTGGGTAACTTGGGGTAAAAAACTAGGTCACCAGGTCAGATCAAAGGAAAATCTTGTTAACACTCTAGAGGTCACATTTTTAGCTCACCTGAGCAAAGCTCAGGGTGAGCTATTGTGATCACCTTCTGTCCCTCTTCCGTCGTCAACAATTAGTTTGTTAACACTCTAGAGGTCACAGTTTTTACCCAATCTTGATGAAACTTGCTCAGAATGTTTGCCCCTATGAAATCTAGGTCAGATTCAAAACTGGGTCACTTGGGGTCAAAAACTAGGTCACCAGGCCAAATCAAAGGAAGACCTTGTTAGGCCAGAAGAAAAAAAAAAAGTAATTCTCAGACACCGCTGCATCAGTCCAAAAGGTCCCGCATATATGATTTTTTTTCAGTGGTAAGTTTTTTCTGACCCACGAAAATACGTGACACTTGATTTACTCGCTTACCTGAGAATCATTTCTAACCAAATTGCAATCTAGACCACAAACATATGGCATTCTTACTTACTTGCAAAGAAAATAGGTAAATTACGATCTGTTTATCATGTTTATGTTGTTTGAGACTTTAAACTTGCAGATAGATAGATTTTAGATACTTCCGGTCCCCATTTTGTTTAGACAGACAAACCCAAATGTCCAAGAATGGACCCAACCGGAAAATAAAATATAATAAGCGCCCGCAAGCATCTATTTTTTGAAAAAAGTGTCTGAGAATCTAATAACTTTTTTGTTTTGGCCTTAACACTCCTGAGGACACATTTTTGAAGCAATCATCATGAATCTTGCTCAAAATGTTTGTCTTGATGATTTTTATGTCAACTTCGAAACTGGGTCACTTGGGGTCAAAAACTAGGTCACCAGGCCAAATCAAAGGAAAATCTTGTTAACACTCCAGAGGTCACATTATTTAAATAATCACCATGAATATTGCTCAAAATGTTCGTCTTAATGATTTCTAGATCTTGTTCAAAACTGGGTTACTTGGAATCAGAAACTAGGTCACCAGGCCAAATCAAAGAAAAACCTTGTTACCACTCTGGAGGTCACATTTTTTGAAGTGATCATCATGAATCTTGCTTAAGATGTTTGTCTTGCTGAAGTCTAGTTGAAGTTTGAAATTTGGTCACTTATGACCTATATTTCACGGTCCAGTGACTTTCTTAAGTTTTTCCATTTAGGTGAGTTTCTCAGTTACTATAGGGCCTACAGAGTGATATTTGGCACTTGTGAAGTGTTTGTGTTTAGGTCAGTTTCTCAGTAATTATGGCTCCTACAGCCAGTGATACTTATCTGATGCATACATCTTAGCATGGCCTCTCGAGTGCACTCATCCATATTTGACCTTGACTTCTGTTTCACAGTCCATTAGACATGCTACATTGTCTTGTTACTATAATCATCATGAATTTTGGTCAGAATGTTTGCCTTGATCAGTTCTAGGTCAGGTTCTCTAAGTGCTATGATACTCGGGTGAGTGTTACAGGGCCATCCTGGCCCTCTTGTTGAAGTAATCATGATGAATCTTGCTCAAAATTTTTGTGTTGATGATTTCTAGGTCAGTTTAAAATGGGTCAGTTGGGGTCAGTAACTAGGTCACTGAGCCAAATCAAAGGAAAACCTTATTTACACTCTATTTTTGAAGCAATCATAATGATTCTTGCACAAAATGTTGTCTTGATGATTTCTAGGTCGTTTGAAACTGGATCACTTCCGATAAAAAAACTAGGTCACCCACCAATTCAAAGGAAGACCTCGTTAACACTCTAGAGGTCACATTTTTGAAGTAATCATCATGAAGCTTGCTCAAAATCTTTGTCCGTATGTTCTTCAGGTCAACTTTGAAACTGGGTCCTTGGGGTCAGAAACCAGCTCAGTGGGCCAAATCAAAGGGAAACCTTGTTAACACTCTAGAAGTCTCATTTTTTAAGTAATCATCATGAATCATGCTCAAAATGTTTGTCTTGATGATTTCTAGGTCAAGTTTGAAACTAGGTCATGGGGTCAAAAACTAGGTCACCAGGCTAAATCAAAGCAAAACCTTGTTAACACTCCACATTTTTTAAGTGATCATCATGAATCTTGCTCAAAATGTCTATCTTGATTTCTAGATCAAGTTTGAAACTGGGTCACTTATGACCTAATTTTCATGGTCCAGTGACTTTCTTGTTTTTTAGCTCACCTGAGCAAAGCTCAGGGTGAGCTGTTGTGTTCACCCTCTGTTGTACGTCATCAACAATTAGTTTAACACACTAGAGGCCACAGTTTTTACCCAATCTTGATGAAACTTTCTCAGAATGTTTGCCTCTATGAAATCTAGGTTAAGTTTGAAACTGGGTCACTTGGGGTCAAAAACTAGGTCACCAGATCAAATCAAAGGAAAATATTGTTAACGCTCTACAGTTCACATTTTTCAAACAATCATCATGACTCTTGCTCAAAATGTTTGTCTTGGTGATTTCTAGGTCAGTTTTGAAACTGGATCACATGGGGTCAAAAACTAGGTCACCAGGCCAAATCAAAGGAAAATCTTGTTAACACTCTAGCGGTCACATTTTTGAAGCAGTCATCATGAATCTTTGCTCAAAATGTTTATCTTGATGATTTCTAGGTCAAATTCGAAACTGGGTCACTTGGGGTAAAAAAGTAGGTCACCTGGCCGGATCAAAGGAAGACCTTGTTAGCACTCTAGAGGTCACATTTTTCAAGCAATCATCATGAATCTTGCTCAAAATGTTTGTCTGGATGATTTCTAGGTCAGGTTTGAAACTGGGTCACTTGGGGTCAAAAACTAGGTCATGGGGCCAAATCAACGGAAAACCTTTTTAACACTCTAGCGATCACATTTTTGAAGCAATCATGATGAGTCTTGCTCAAAATATTTGTCTTGATGATTTCTAGGTCAAGCTTGAAACTGGGTCACTGGGGGTCAAAAACTAGGTCACCAGGCCAAATCAAAGGAAAACCTTGCTTACACTCCAGCAGTCACATTTTTGAAGCAATCATCATGAATCTTGCTCAAAATGTTTGTCTGATGAGTTCTAGGTCAAGTTCAAAACTGGGTCACTTGGGGTCAAAAACTGGGTCACCAGGCAAAATCAAAGCAAGACCTTGTTAACACTCTAGAGGTCACATTTTTTAATCAGTCATGATGAGTCTTGCTCAAAATGTTTGTCTTAATGATTTCTAGGTCAAGTTCAAAACTGGGTCACTTGGTTCAAAAACGAGGTAACCAGGCCAAACCAACTGAAAACATTGTTAACACTCTAGAGGTCACATGTTTGAAGCAATCATCATGAATCTTGCTCAAAATGTTTGTCTTGATGATTTCTAAGTCAAATTCGAAACTGGGTAACTTTGGGTCAAAAACTAGGTCACTGGGTCAAATCAAAAGAAAACCTTGTTAACATTGTAGAGGTCACATTTTTGAAGCAATCATCCTGAAGCTTGCTCAAAATGTTTGTCTTGATGATTTCTAGGTGAAGTTTGGAACTGGACATATATTTCACAGTCCAGTGATTTTCTTAAGTTTTTCTGTCTAGGTCAGTTTCTCAGTAACTATTGGTCCTACAAAGTGATATTTGGCACTTGTGAAGTGTATGTGTTTAGGTCAGTTTCTCAGTAACTATTGCTCCTACAGCCAGTGATACTTAGCACATGCATACATCTTACGAGGGGAATTCAATAAGTTCGTAGAACTCGGGGTTTAACTCACAGATTGGAAGATGGTTTCAACATTATTTTTCAATATAATCCCCCTTTACTTCAAGGCATTTGGCCCACTTTCCTTTTAAGCAGTCTATGCCTTTGAAATAAAAACCATCTATTTGGTCCTCAAACCAAGCCTCTGTAGCAGCCTTGAGCTCATCATCATCCCAAAATCTCATTCCACGCAAGTGGGACTTCAAATTTCAAAACAGATAATAATCACTTGGGGCCAGGTCTGGACTGTATGGCGGGTGATTTAACTTCTCGAACTTACACTCACGAATAGCCTCTTGTGCAACTCTGGACTTGTGCACAGGGGCATTATCATGCAAAAGAAGGACACCAGCAGCTAGCTTTCCCCTTCGTTTTTCTTTAATAGCAACCCTTAATTGTTTAATGACATTGGCATAGTATTCTCCTGTAATTGAAGTACCAGCAGGCTTGTAATCTATCAATATAATCCCTTTGGAGTCCCAAAACACCGTGGCCATTACCTTGCTGGCTGATGGTTGGGTACGAAATTTCTTAGGTGGGGGTGAGCCAGGGTGCTTCCATTGCATGGACTCTTTTTTAGTATCTGGGTCCCAGTGGTTAAGCCAAGTTTCATCTGTTACAAGACGAGTGTGAAAGTCTTCTGGATTGGCATTGTACACTTCCAGAAGTTCTTGACTTGACTCCACCCTTTGCTGACCATCTTGCATGTTCAGGTTTCTGGGTACCCACCTGGCAGATACGTTTGACATGCCTAAATGTTCATGGATTATAGTGTAAACACTTCCATTAGAAATACCACATTCTGAAGCAAGTTCGGCAACTTTGATTCGGCGATTGTTTAGCACAAGTCTCTCAACACGGTCGATCATCTCCTGGCTGATGACATCAGCAGGGCGACCTGGCCTTGGGTCATCTTCTAAGGAGTCTCGCCCACGTTTAAATTCTGCTGACCACTTTGCCACTGTGGAATACTTTGGGCTACTATCACCATACACATCAGCCATGCGCCAATGGATTTCTTTGGCCATTGCACCCTCCTTAGCGAGGAACTTTATGACTGCTCTGAACTCAATATTCTGTCTTTCCATTTTTGCCTATGGGTATAGGTTTTCAAACAAAAAGTAAGAGCAAAAAATGTACGTGTTGACTGAACGGCTGTTATCATTCAACTGACAAAGGTTTACACTGCACAAAAATGAAAAAAGAAATCTTGAATTGTATAGAAAAATACCGAGTTCTACGAACTTATTGAACTACCCTCGTAGCATGGCCTCTTGAGTGCAGTCATCCATATTTGACCTTGACCTATATTTCACAGTCCATCAGACATGCTACATTATCTTACTTCTTAATATAATCATTACGAATTTTGGCCAGAATGTTTGCCTTGATCTAGGTCAAGTTGTCTAAGTGCTATGGTACTCAGGTGAGAGTTACAGGGCCATCAGCTCAGTTGGATGCGCGTCCGACTGGAGACCAGAAGGTCGCGGGTTCGACCCCCGCCGAGGTCGGCAACATTCTTTCGTGGAGATTGATCATGAAATATTTTCTACGAAACGGGCAGTTGTCAATTTCTGGCGAAAGAATGTGCACAATACTGGTTAACCGCTTAGAGGACTAAGCTTGCCCAGTAAACGTGTGGTTAGGTAAACTGACCGGGCTCGACATGGCCCCATTGGGTTGACTGGGCCGTAAAACCTCAACACAACCAACCAATACAGGGCCATCATGGCCCTCTTGTTTCCATTTAGGTCAGTTTCTAAGTAACTTGGTCTTACAGCAGTGATACTTGGCACTTGCATACAGCTTAGCATGGCCTATTGAATGCATTTATCTATATTTGACCTCGACCTATATTTCACGGTCCACTGACTTTTAGTTTTTGCATTTAGGTCAGAGGGGGTGGTCGGGTGGTGCGAAGGTGCTGTGTATCTTACATCACTGGGGCGTCCAACTGATATTGGCTTACAGTTGGGCAAGGCCTGCTATCCTTGTAGTGGGTAAGGGTAGAGGGGGAATGTTTTTATTTCTTCTGTTTCTTCACTTTCATTCCTGTTCCTCTTTCTTCCCTGTCCCTCTCTTTCATCTCCTCTACTCTCTCTTCTATCTCTTTTCTCCCTTTCTCTGGGAGACGACACAAAATGACCCTCAAGGGTTGACGTGTCGTTAAACCCCAACACAATCAATCAAAATTTAGGTCAGATTCTCAATAACTATTGGTCCTGTAGCCAGTGATACTTAGCACATGCATACATCCTAGCATGGCCTCTTGAGTGCAGTTATCCATATTTGAGCTTGACATATATTTCATAGTCCCTTAGGCATACTACATTGTCTTACTTGTTAATATAATCATCATGAATCTTGGTCAGAATGTTTGCCGTGATTATTTCTAGGTCAGGTTCTCTAAGTGCTATGATACTCAGGTGAGTGTTACAGGGCCATCATGGCCCTCTTGTTTCCATTTAGGTCAGTTTCTTAGTAACTTGGTCCTACAGCAGTGATACTTGGCAAGTGCATACATCTTATGGCCTCTTGAATGCAGTCATCTATATTTGACCTCGACCTCGACCTATATTTCACGGTCCACTGACTTTGTTTTTTTGGATTTAGGTGAGATTCTCAGTAACTATTGGTCCTGAAGCCAGTGATACTTAGCACATGCATACATCCTAGCATGGCCTCTTGAGTGCAGTTATCCATATTTGAGCTTGACCTATATTTCATAGTCCCTTAGGCATGCTACATTGTCTTACTTGTTGATATAATCATCATGAATCTTGGTCAGAATGTTTGGCTTGATTATTTCTAGGTCGGGTTCTCTAAGTGCTATGATACTCAGGTGAGCATTACAGGGCCATCATGGCCCTCTTGTTTAGTTTGAAACTGAAGCACAAGACAGTTTATGGTAATAGATCATCTTTATTATCTTCAATCCATACATACAAAGGCAATATTTTTATAATCAGCTAGTATTGAATAATTGATAAAGATTTAGTCTGTTAAGTGTTTGTTTAATTAGCGTCATTACAGACACTCACCTACTGACTAAAATTTAGCTTCATGAATAATTAACTAGCATTGTAAAAACCATGGGGTAAAATTCATGAAAGCTTTACCTCATAGTTTGTTTTGCTGAGTATGGGGAGGTAGTACCAGACTAGAAAACAGGTGTTGGTGCACCTCTTTCTGTACAATTTTTATCCATATATATTTCAAAAGGAAAGATATTTCGATACTAGCACAAGTATTCAGTGGAAAAAGGTAGGAAATAATTCACATCATGTTTGTTTAATTGGAAGCAGGCTAAATAGACAACATGCTAGAAAATAGCTGATGCAAGGCTGCATACAAAATGTAAATAAATTTTATTAGTCGGTGATTACATATGTAGGGTAAGTTAAAAGTGAAAATTGAAATTGGTGTAAGATCTAAACATACAGAGATTGCACATTTGTTTACCTCCCTTTTAAAGTGAATTTTGATATTGATGCCTCCACATCTAGAGAAACCAGTCTAGTTTTCTTGCTTCAGAAAAGGATTTTATGAAGTTCATAAACTTCAAATTAGAAATTTTCTTTTCATATTTTTGTGGGATCAAGTAAAATAATCTTGACAGTGTCATCAGTCTTAAATAAAAGTTTATGAAAAAAGCAAATCAGAAGGCCATGATGTGTATTCTGATCCCCTACCTAACTGAAGGAGAAGCAGGACGTCCCATTTTTAGTGCCAGTCCTGTTGGAGGTGGAATATTGAGTTCATGGTGTATCTTGAACAAATAATGAAATTTGACCAAATTTTCTACTGATTACAATTGTAGGGTAATCTGTAATTGATGTAATGGCTAAACATAACAGGAATTGCGCATTGTTTGTAGGTGGGGATAAATAGATTAGATCCTGATGACTGATCAAATTTTCAAGATCTGGAGGTGCAGGTCAAATAGATTAGATCCTGATGACTGATCAAATTTTCAAGATCTGGAGGTGCAGGTCATGTTTAAATTTTGCCACCCATGAGGAATGGTGTTTGGAGTTTCTGCAGACAGCATGGTCCCAGATGAGATAAATTCTAATGTCACAGTGAGTGCAAATAGAAAAAATATCTTTATTTGATACATTGGTTTTTCATTGGTTTAGCTGAAGAATAGACTGGTTTCTTACTTCATGTACAGCTGGATATGATGGACTAATGTGTGTGGTGTAAGTGGTATTTGCATTCATATCTCCATGACTTTTGTATGTGCTAGATCTGATGATCAGGAAACCAGCCACTATGGCAACATAGAGGCTATCAAAACAAAACAAACAAAAACATGAATTTGCCCATGTTTACCCTAAACTTTCAGACACCCTAACTCCTTACCATATATGTCATAAAAGTTGAACAAGCCCATTTGACATCTTCATGCTATGTCTGAACTCTTGTGACAGAATGGCAAACAGTATAGGAGCAGTTTGATGTGGGTCTGCACTGTTTGTCGGACTGGATATATAGGGTAAATATGGTAGTCTGACCAACTCCAGTAGTTATTAATCAGTTATTTTGTGATGTCCTCTTCTTTATGAAAAAATAATAATAAGATGTAGATGAGGAATAGCTGTTATGATAACACTTGTTGTTATAAGGGGATTAGATACACCTTCAGGGGATGCAATTCTGTTAAAATTTTGAACTGGTATCTATTCAAAAGGGAAAGAATTTGCTCCCAAAGAGAGCATAATCTTTCCTTCTACTATCCATTCAACATCACTTGGAAAGACGTTTTTTGCTTGGCGTTTTATTTTAAATGAAAATATTTTGTTCTGATCGACCATATCTTACCAGAAACCATTTGTGTTTTCTGTTTCTGTGTTTTGTTCTCAAATATTTACTCTAAAATTAAAGTTACGGCCAAAAATTGGTCTGACCTATGCAATTTCTATAGTTAAGTGATTTTTTGTCTAAGAAAATATTTTTTACTTTTCTTTGTTAAATTGGAATTATTGATGTTCCACAACAATATTGTGAAAATTTCAGAAAAATTGAACAAGCGGAACATGTTAATAATCTGCCTTCAAGTTACCTACCCTACAGATTTCTGCACAATTTGCATTCATTTTTACTATGGGAAAAAGTGAAAATATTTTATTCTTTAAAAACCAATGACTAGAATATTGTTTTTCATACGCAGGTAGTTACGACAAATGGTTTTGCATTTAATCTGACAAAAGTTAGCAAATTTACTTCTTCCGTGTAAAGCGCGACGCAATAAACTACTTTCTGAAAGATGACGAAATCACAGTAGAGTGGATCCCTTTTTAGAAGGGTCTAGGAAAAGCACAGAAAATGTCACAAAAGTTGTGGATAATCTGCTAAGTGTATCCAGTCTCCTTAAAACTCTCATTGTATCTATGCTGCGTGTGAATAGTATAGCTCAACAATGACTTTTATCAGGGCATTCAGTATTTGATGAGATATTATATTTAACCCTTTTAATTTTCACATCATTTCTTTCTTGTTTTGTGAATAGCAAAAGAGGTAGGAAAAAGAAAGAATAAGATGGGGAATAAAGTTTGGTGTAGGTGTACCTAAAGTAAAGCCAAACAAGCTAAATAAGTACTGGTAATTTAACCTGTGTAACCAGCTACTAGTTTTCCTTAGTGTATTGAACAGCCCTATCAGTTAGCTCAAAAGCTTTTAGCCTAGCAGTTACAATCACAGTCCGGGGTGGTTGGGTGAGGCAAAGGTGTTGTGTATCTTACATCACTGGGACGTCCAACTGATATTGACTTGCAGTTGGGCAAGGCCTTGCAGCAGGTAAGGGTAGAGGGGGAATGTTTTTATTTCTTCTGTTTCTTCACTGTCATTCATTTTCCTTTCTCCTCTATCCCTTTCTTTCATCTCCTTTACTATCTCTCTTCTCCCTTTCTCTGGGAGACGACACAAAATGACCCACAAGGGTTGACATGTCGTTAAACCCCAACACAATCAATACAAGCACAGTCAGACATTCATATTAAATTAAATTTGAATCAAAGAGAGTTAAAAGAAAAAAATGTGAAAGCATCTAAACACACATACACAAAAAGTTGATTACTGTTAAACAGATTTTAGTTCCAAAATATATAAAAGACAAAATTTATCTGCTTGAAAAGAAGCAGTTTAAGGAAGGAACAGTTTGCATGTATTTTATACTTTGCAAGTGGTTCGTAGTTTGTCAGCCAGAATTTTGTTCATAGCTTAAAACTTGTAAATAGTCTTATATGATGCATGATCTGATTTTGCATGCTTATTTGCAGGGTTATGAAAAAAGTTTTGGTTTAAAAAAAAATGGGGTAGGAGGTTTGGGAGGCACTATGGGAGAGTTGTTTTACTTGCAGGCAGACTAAAACAGATACCTTTACAAGTTGTATACATCCAGATGGGATGGCTCATTATGAGCCTTCTCCTCAGGACATTCACTATTTGTCATTTTGTGATTTTAACTGACTTGCAACAATGGGTGAAGAAGAAAAGTCCACTTTAGAAACTGAATGGTGGAAGAGTTGACAGATAACAAGCTGTATAGTGAGAAAACCTACCTACTACTGCCATTACTGAAGGTCAAAACCAATGTATGTATTTACTCTAAATATTAGGACAAGTTAATTCCTCATACTTGTCCTAACATTTGAACAAGTCCATTTGAGCACCTGTTGATGTGTCTGAAAATCCTGGATGGTTGACAAACCTTGTGGACCCTGATGAGACCCCCACATTCTGTGGCATCTGATCTGGGTCTACATTTTGCTCAGGCCTGTGTGTTGCAATACTTGGGGTAAATATGATACATATTCCTGTTCTTGCTGGGGCCTTTGCTGTTCTGCTAGTATTGTGTTTATGAAACAGTGAATGCTCCAACCAGACACATGGATATTCCTGTTGAGCTACCACAGTTTGAGTATGACAAAATATAGGTTTACTCATAAGGTTAATGCTAATTGCTTTCTCTTGAACCTGACATTTTGAAATTTTCTTGTTTTCCCAGAAAATATGGGCGTACGTTGGGCATGTGTTTGTTAAAAGGAAAGCTTAATCTTAATACCATGGTGGATATCAGTGCTTTAGGTTTTCTCCAAAGTGTGTTGTTTTAGAAACAAAGAAAATTTGAATGAAATCAAGAATGATATTGCCCTGTGTTCTGGATTAAAATAAGAATAATGCCAGTCTGTTTTTGCCTGTTATTTTTGCTGAGAGAGTGCGAAAGGTTGATTTTCAGTAGTTACCAGTAGTAACATTGTTAACTTGTTAAACTACTTTTTTAAAGTTATGACATAAGTAGTTTCATTATGAAAATGTAGATTTTTTCTTTTGTCTTTACTGGGCTTGTGTGTGTAGTATGATAAACTCGGACATGAGTAATTAGGTACTGGACATTGTTTTGATAAATCTGTGCAAACCAGAGCTGGCTCTGCTTTACGCTGCAGCTACCTTAGCATTCTCGAAATGACAATTAGCAGACATGTTAAAAGGAACAATTTCCTGAAAATACAGCCAAATATTTTATTCAGATGGAGATTAATTAGAAATTATTTTCAAGGTAAAATTGAGAAAATTATTAATGCTGTCATCTGTTAAATTCACTAGGAGCTGGCTCCAGGTATGCAGCATCATTTTGTCAGAATATACAAGTTGATTGCCCAAAAAGATAAAGTGCACAAAGTACTGTTTACTTTCTTACCGAAGCCTGAGCTACTGCAGTTTCTATATATAGTTGGAAGCTGCAACAAAAACAAACTTTATGGCTACATATGTTTGAACTAAAAAAGCCATTTTCTACAAGTTTTGGCCAAAAGTGGAGAAGCTGATCGGAACTAGTCTTCTGACAAAAATGCTTCTGTATTCTGACAATTTATGTTGCATTTTGTATTTTACCTTTTCTACCATTCTGACTTATGCTGAGCAGCCAGACATAATTTCCTATAAGCCCAGTACATCAGATGATATTCACATGAATAAGGGGACTGGACACACTTGGTAGATTTTCCACCACTTTTTACCAGGGAGTCAGCTTTTGAGACTTTCTGTTTGCTTTCCTATACAACAAACCTTCTGAAAAGGGATCTGCTCTAAAAGGAAAGAATTTGCTGCCCATGGGAGAAAATTCATTCCTTTAGAGTTCATTAAGATCACTTTTCAGAAAAGGAGAAAGAAAGTTGCCTCTCCTGAAAGTAAGAGTATCCATTCTCCATAACATACAACTCATTTGAAACTGCACGCTTTTCATATAAATTACAGCAATCACTTTTCTGCTGAAGATTCAATAATGTTTTCTCTATGTTCACACTACAAGCTCGGATTATTCCAGCATGAAAATATATCTAGTCTTAACCTCAATTGAAATTGTTAATAAACCAGTAGCTCTTTATATATCCATAAAATGCCAGTTTCTTTATCCTGTGACTAACACAGGCCATCTTAAAAGCATTTTATATTTGAAGCATTCTTTTAACAAGTGTCACAAGAGGTTTCTGCCTATTTTTCTCCATTTTGGCTGGTTTTATTGGCAGATTAGAGTTTACAGTGACTTGTTCAAGGTATCATCCCCTTTCTTCTCCTAACACATGCAGTAAAATGATGTTATACCCAGGGCTCCGGATCATTTATTTTGGAGATGAAGAAAACATTGAATTTTCTCTTTTTCTGCATGAAGCCAGCTTGAGATCACATTAGAATCATGTCAGAGACAATTTTAATGAGATACTCGGATTGTTATCATATAGAAATATCTCAGAAGCTCCGGTTGCTCATTTTTTAAAACTGCATGTGATAGATACATTATCATCCTGCATCCCGTTAGACTCTTTCATCACTGCAAAGCTTGGTTTGTGCCAAAATACATTCCTCATCAAGATACTGTTAGTTATTAAGTAGGAATTCATAAAAATGTCACATTTGTTATATCTATTTATTTATTTATTTATAAAGACTGTGATAAAACAATTTAACTTTTCGCACAGAAAGAAATCATCTTGAACCACTCACAATTGTTCGGGTTGTAGCTCACTGCTGCTCCCCACACAGTGCATTGTAAGTACATGTAGTTAGATATTCATACATTTTACATCTTTGCCTAAAAATAACCATCACACTAAATAAACCTTACAGAGTCTTTCAATAATGTGCTACATATTTCATCATAATGTTAAACATCTGTTAATGCCTTACAATACATACTCTTTAACACAGGACTGCACTGCAGTGGCATCTTTAATCACATTAAACTGCATTATTTTGTTTGAGTTTTGTTTGGCCTTTTAGGAAAGCATTTCATGCATTATCAGGCTGATTGCCAACATTCTTTATAATTGAACTTTATTGTCATCACAGTGATAATATTCCATATAGCTTCCTAGGACTCAAGAAAAGTTAGAGATGAACTATTGAGTTTTATTGTCTCAAAGCAAAATGTACCTTGTGGCAGATGGCACCACTGAACACTTGTAGCAGCCTGCATGTCTGCATAGTTACATCAGGTTTTGAAGTCTCTTTGAAGAAGCCAGAGATCTTCTTTATCCATACAACACCCAGCAAACTGATCAGGCTGCAAAATGTGCAGGTTGATCTATGTCTTAGCTGGGCATGTCTTAAAGCACATTTTCTTATATCATCGATCCAATGTGTATTGTGGGTTCTTCATAAAACTGTCACCGGAAATTCTGTGAGATTGTACGTCTTTTATGAATGAACAATATTCCTCTGAATGCACTCTAATTACCTGGAGTCCTAAACATTCTTTAACAAACTTCATAACATGCTAACATTGTAACCAGTCAGAGGGAAGCTTGGGTAATAAAGTTGCTGTTGATTCCAAGCTCTACAGCAATTCAGTTTAACTTCCACTTACATACATTTTCTAGTTTTCCTGTGTTTAAGAGTTTATTGTAGTTATCCACAGAAAGTGGAAACCTCATCTTGTACTCATTTTCATTTTATTGTTGCTATAGCAACCAGTTAAATACCTTGTTGTCATGGATATGTCCTTGTGCAGATATTGCTGCAAATACCAAAAATCTGCTCACCTGACACTGGATTAAGATGAAATAAAAAACTTGGGCTGAAAAGTGTTTGTGTTTTCTTTAAATCAATTTTTTGAATGCTGGTTTTCAGTTCAGTTATTCTCGAGACATTATAAGGGGAATAGATACACTTTCAAGGCAAGCAACCCTGTCAATTTTTTATATATTTCCTTCTGGAAAGGAATCTACTTTTAAAAGCAAAGAATTTGCTCCCTGAGGGGGCATATTCTTTTAGAGTAGATCCCCTTTTCAATGCAGGAAAGTAAAGAAGTCACCAAAATTTTGTTGCTCGTAAAGAAAGGTAGGAAGTCGTCCATGTTGTAGTGAAATTCCAAACAGGACTTTTGTGGAGTGTTCATACAAAGTGGCAACATAAACAATTTTAAGCAACAACAAAATTTAATGCTTAGCCCTTAAAGCACCATGCAACATTGCAACAGACGACATTTTCAATAACTTTTTAGCTCACCAGAGCCTTTAATCAAACAATGGGGGCTGTTCGGGTGTGGCAAAGGTGTCGTGTATCTTATGTCACTGGGGCATCCAACTGATTTTGGCTTACAGTTGGGCAAGGCCTGCTATCCTTGCAGCAGTAAGGGTAGAGGGGGAATGTTTTTATTTCTTCTGTTTCTTCACTTTCATTCCCGTTCCTCTTTACTCCCTGTCCCTCTCTTTCATCTCTCTTACTACCTCTTCTATCTCTTTTCTCTGTTTCTCTGGGAGAAAACACAAAATGACCCAGAAGGGTTGACATGTCATTAAACCCCAACACAAAGGCTCATAAGGTGAGCTTATCATATGGCCAAAGATCCGTCATTCATCCTTCTGTCCTTCATTTTCAAACACCTTCTCAGAAGCCACTGGGCTGATTGAAAGCCTCCATTAGTTGGGGGAAAGGAAGTTTTTTCCTGGGATCTGGGTCTCTTGACCAAGATGGCCACCACACCTATATATGGATATGGTAAAAACCCTTCATGGGGCTCGCTCTGCAGCATTTGGGACATGGGCCCATCAATTTGGTCACATGAAGACCTTGGGTTGACCTTGATCTAATTTACAGAAAGGTTAAATATGGTCTCCTATGCTTTTGTATGGGAAATAGTGAATTTCAGAAACAATAGTTTCTACAATAGTTTTGGAAAAAAAACAAAAAAACATTGTTTTACCTTTTTCCCGTTCAAAAGCCTAAGGGGACAAAATTTGACCTTGCCATCAAAATAGGTCAAGGTCAACCTAGTATCATTTCAACAAATTCAGAAGTACTCAGCAAGTTTGAAGGCAATCAGCCCAGCAGTTCTGCATAAGATTTTTTAAAGATTTTTACCATATATGGTCATGGCGGCCATCTTGGTTAAGTGACCTGGACCATTCGAAGAAAATTTTGTTCCCTTATTATCCCCCGACTGATAGGTTCGGGGGATTATTATCCCCCGACCGTTAGGTTCGGGGGATATAGCGGGAGGCATGGAGTCAGTCAGTAGACACATCCTTGTGCGCTCCATAACTTTGATACCCTTAGACATATTTTGGTAATATTTGGAAGGAATGAAGAGGAGGACCAGTAGGCCTGTCGCTGTGCAAGAGACAAATCTCACTGTCTTCATTATGTAGTTATCTCCCCTGAGCCCGAAATCTTGTGCGGGCCATAACTCCCATACTGTTTGAGATAATTTGATAATATTTGTAGGGATAAAGAAGAGGACCAGTAGGTGTGTCACGTGCAAGAGAGAACTCTCACTTCATTATGTTGTTATCTCCTCTGAAGCAGAAATTGAAGACTCATCCTTGTGCGCTCCATAACTTTGATACCCTTAGACATATTTTGGTAATATTTAGTGGGAATGAAGAGGAGGACCAGTAGGCGTGTCGCATGCAAGAGACAACTCAAATTGTCTTTTGTTATGTAGTTATCTTCCCTGAAGCCAAAATCTTGTTCAGGCCATAACTCCCATACTTGATAACTTGATAATTTTTGGTAGGGACATATATCAGGTTGGGTCAAGAAGATGTGTAGCACGCAAGAAGGACAACTTTTACTGTTGATTTTTTACCCCAATAAATATACAACAAGTTCCTTTACCTTTACAAAGCATTTAGTTTTGCTATTATTTCTGAATATGTACACTCACAAATTCGAAGTATTTGCAAATATTGTGTATCCTGTACAAATGATCACATCAGAAGTAACTATTAGACGATTTTGACAAAAAAAAAAAATATAAAAGAACACGCAAAAATAAAATCATTAACAGTACACCTATTATTGTTTTCACTTATTATTTTGGTCACATTTCATACTATCTTTGCATCTTTTTACTTTGCCCTGTTTCAATATTTCCATGATATCAATTGAAATACACTAAATTTAGAAATGGCGGTTTGGTCGGGGGATTTGCCATCTCCTCTGATGGCTATTTTTCCCACTGTCAGGAGGCTGTATATGAAATTTGAAATCAACATTATAGCGGTTTCAGAAAAAGTCCTTTGAAATTTTTACCACAATTCAACACTGGTGACATAGGGCCGCATATCAAATTTACTTAAAATTGGCTTAGCGATTTAAGATAAGAAGTCCTTTGAAGTGTTCATGGACATGCATAGAATGACCTTGACCTTTTATTGTTCATAGACATTCATGTAGTACCTACCCTCATGTCATAGACTACAAGTTTTGGAACTAGACGTGTCCAAAGTACAAAAATGCCCATGCACTTTGCTCGGTGCACATATGGCAACAACTATTTTCCAAATGTGCAACCTGACCTGTTATACATTCATACCCCAGGGCATGACCCAGGGGAAACTCTAAAACTGAGTTGAAGGTTTAGGCCTGGGTAAGTAGCGTACCAAATTTCAACTTCCTAGCATTAAAGGTACCCAAGTTATGACCTCCAAGGGAAACTCGACATATGCATGTGCATATGCGAAACACAGTTTGCCCAACTGCTGCCTTTGGCAGCTCATACTGGCTCATAATCAGAAAGTATAGTGTTTATACACAAAATACTTTTCAAGATATAAGGCAAATTGATTGGACTGTGAAATATAGGTTACTGTGGCCTACATTTACTATAAGGTCAAACTTTGGGTCATACTGACTCATAATTGGAAAGTATGATGTTTATACACCAAATATTCAAGATATAAGGTAAATAAAAGTCAAAAAGGATTGCCTTTGGAAGCAAAGAACACACAAAATCAGGAAAATTGGAGACACGGTTTGATTGTCTTTTCATATGCAACACTGTAGTTTGCGAGGCTGCATACGTCCCTAGTGCCGGCTTAAGCGGAATTCGATTTTCAAAATAACCAGGATGGGCTTGATGGTCCCAAAGGAAATAAAATATAACCTGCACTATGATGATGTACAGGGAGACTTTTTATGGCCGCCACATGGCACAACACCAGTCACTGGACTGTAAAATCAAGGTCATTGTGATCTACATTTTTTTGAGGTTGAACTTCAGGTCATACTGCCTCATAATCAAACAGTATGGTGTTTATACATGAAATACTTTCAAGATACAAAGCAAGGTCAGTGGACTGTGAAATATAGGTCACTGTGACCTACATTTATTTTAAGGTCAAACTTAGGGCAATACTGACTCATAATCCAGAAGTTATTACCTTATCCATTTATTACACATCAAATACGTCAAGATATAAGGCAAACTGATTGAACCATGAAATATAGGTCACTTTGACCTAGATTTATTTTGAGGTCAAGCTTCAGGTCATGCTGACTCATAATCAGAAAGTATGGTGTAAAATTTATACATGAAATACTCTTCAAGATATAAGGCAAAATCACTGGACCATGAAAACCAGGCTATAAGGCAAAATTACAGGACCGTGAAATATAGGTCTCGATGACCTTCATTTCATGACCTACAAGAGAGTCACAAGGCTGACCAATGTCTGACCAAGTATCTGTCTTAAGTTGTTTTCATAATAGAAAAGTTGAAAACACACACACACACACACATATACACACTTTTTCAGGTATCCTAGATTTTGACCTTTAGCCCCACCTCAGGATATAGACCCTGGGGTCTTTGTCATGGAATGACAGCCAACCGTCGAGAGTACCTATGATCCAAATATGACTGCTCCCTGATAAGCAGTTGTTGAGATATGAACTTTTGAAAAGTGAGCATATTAGACATGTGTCCAAAGTACACAAATTAGCCTGCCCCTTGGACCCCTAGCCCCACCCAGGGCATGATCCTAGGGCAACTAGCACAGTGTTGGGTAAGTAGCATATCACATTTCAGCTTCCTAGCATATAAGATACTCGAGTTATGACCTCAAACAGAAACACAGTTATAAATGATGTAAAATCAGACCTGTTATACATTTTGACCCCTTGCCCAATCCCAGGGCATGACCCAGGGGCAATTCTAGTACAGAGCTGGTTTAGATCTGGGTGTAAGTAGCATACCAAATTTCTTCCTAGCATTAAAGGTACCCAAGTTTTAAGTTACATTTTGAACCCTAGCCCCATCCTGGGGGATGACCCAGAGGCAACTGTAGCACAGAATTGTAGGTTAAGGTCTGGGTAAGTAGCATACGAGGGTGAGTCAATAAGTAACCAGCCTAACTTATTTCCAGTTGAGATCCACCTCTTCTTTTTCGATGTAATTGCCCTCTAGTGTGATGCACTTAGATCAACGGTGTTCAAGTGCCATCAGCCCAGAACTGAAAAAAGTCAGGGTCCTTTCCATTGACCCACTCCTGAACTGCCGTCACGACTTCTTCATCAGACCGGAAATTAATTCCACGGATATCCTTTTTCAAGTTTGGGAATAGGAAGAAGTCGCTAGGAGCTAGGTCAGGCGAATAGGCAGGATGTGGTATTAATTCATACCTGTTTTGCTCTACAGCATCCATTGCAACTTTGCAAATGTGGACTCTCGCGTTGTCCTGTTGCAGCAAAACACCTTTAGAGAGTTTACCTCGGCGTTTTTAACGGATGGCGGTTCTCAGCTGGTCTAACAAGTTTGCATAGTACACTCCAGTTATTGTACTTCTCTTGGGTAAAAACTCCAACATAATAACGCCTTTCGCGTCCCAAAATACTGTGGCCATCACCTTGCCAGCAGATGGTTGCGTCTTGAACTTCTTTGGCCTCGGGGACCCAGGCCCTACCCACTGATGACTGAGCTTTATTCTCTGGCTCATAATAATGAACCCAAGTCTCATCTACAGTCACCAGACGCAAAAGAAAATCATCTTTTGACCTAAAACGCTTCAACAAGGCACTGTATACTGATGCTCTGGTTGCCATTTGCTCATCGCTAAGGGATTTGGGGACCCAACGGGCTGTTAGTTTGCGCATACCTAAACGATCATGTAAGATTGTTGAAACGCTACCATGTGAAATGCCTAATGACTGCACTATTTCTTCCACCTGAATTCGCCTATCAGAGTATACCAGATCCCAAACTTTCTTACACATTTCTTCGTCGGTGGCATCCAGTGGGCATCCAGACCTGGCTTCATCTTCTAAAGACGTTCTACTGCGTTCGAATTCCCCTACCCAGAATTTAACCTGAGCATAAGACGATGCAGAAGACCCATAAACATAGGCTAACTCGCCCTGTATTTCCTTGCCTGTATTACCTTTTAAATACATGTACCGAATTACAGTATTATGTATAAATCATATATTGAAACAAAGCATGAAAATCGTGACCATCTCGGTCCATCGAAAATGGGATAGGCTGGTTATTTATTGACACGCCCTCGTACCAATTTTCAACTTCCTAGCATGAAAGGTACCCAAGTTAAGACCAAAGTAGCATACCAAATTTCAACTTCCTAGCATAAAAGGTAGCCAAATTTGACCTGTCATACATTTTTACCCTCATCCCCACCCCAGGGCATGACCCAGGGGCAACTGTAGCTAATAGTTGGAAGGTTCTGGTCTGGGTAAGTAGCATACTAAATTTCAACTTACTAGCATAAAAGTTATGGCCTCCAAGAAAAATGCGGACGTAAATGTCAATGTAAACATGAATGTACACTTAAACATTTGTACATATTTGTATACATTTTTATCCCTAGTCCCACCCCAGGACCCAGGGGCAAATCTAGTACAGAACTGAAGGCTTAGGTCTGGGTAAGTAGCATACTAAATTTCAACTTCCTAGCATAAAAGGTACCCAAGTTATGATCTCCAAGAGAAACGTGACCTAGGCATGTACGCACATACTGATGTAACATCACAGCGAAACGCTATAAAACCCACTCCTGCCTTTGGAAGGTGGGGGGCATAAAAATGCATTGTTTAACCATTTTTCTATTCAAAAGCCTAAGGGACCAAATTTGACCTTGCCGAAAATGGGTCAAGGTAAACCTAGGGTCATTATCTGAACAAACTTGTTAGTACTTAGTCACCTAATGCTACATATAAAGTTTCAAGGTAATCGGCCCAGGGGTTCTGGAGGAGAAGATTTTTTAAGGGTTTTTACCATATTTGGGCATGGCGGCAATTTGACCTAGACCATTTGAACAAACTTTTGTTTGCCCAATGCTTGAAATTTAATGAAAATCTGCCCAGCGGTTTAAGATAAGAAGTCTTTTGAAATTTGATGGACATGTAATCCTAGTGACCTGGGGTCAAGGTCCCTGATCTTTGGTAATCATAGACATTCATGTAGTACTTACTCTCATCATAGACAACACTAGTTTTGAAAAAAAAAATGCATTGTTTTACCATTTTTCCCATTCAAAAGCCTAAGGAACCAAATTTGACCGTGCCGTAAAATAGGTCAAGGTCAACACAGGGTCATCAGTTGAATAAACTTAGTAGTACTCGGTCACCTGATGCTACATACCAAGTTTCAAGGCAATCGGCCCAGCAGTTCTGGAGAAGATTTTTTTAGTGTTTTTACCATATACGGGCATGGCAGTCAGCTTGGTCATGTGACCTGGACCATTCAAACAAACTTTCGTTTCCCCCCATCATCAGGAGGCTGTATATGAAATCTAAATTGAAATTGGCTCAGTGGCTTCAGAGAAGAAGTTGTTTGAAAATGGTGGACGGATGCTACATATAAAGTTCAGGACAGCTAAAAAAGCAAAGTTGCAATTCACAGAGATTTTTGATAAGCTCACCTGAGCTGGAGATTCGGATGAGCTATTGCGATCACTTGCCCTACGCCGTACGTCCATCCACACCTTTGAACAACTTCTCTGCAACCCTTGAGCCAATTTTCTTCAAATTTCATGTGGAGCCTTAAAAGGGGATTGGAAATTTGTACAAATGGCCACGGTTCATTAATTAAGATGGCCACTATGCCCATATGTGGTAAAAACACTTAAAAATCTCCAGAACCTAGAAAGCTTTAAGGCTGAATCTTAGCATATAGCATCGTGGACTTGAGGTCTACCATTTTTTTTTAAATGATGATCATAGGTTTACCTATGACTTTTTTATGGCAAAGTCAAATTTGTGTCCCAATACATTTATATGGGGAAAATTTTGAAAAATCATATGGCTGAAACTTACAATGTATGATTAAAATAGTGAATCGTTTCAGTTACAATCAAACTTTTGTCCCCTGGGGTTTATCTTGCCATGCCCCTGGGCTATATACATGTATAAAATCATGCAAATTTAAATGACTTCTTATCTGAAACCGCTTGACCAAATTTCACACAGGGCCATCTATCAAAGGGATATTGACAATTTGTTTAAATGGTTCCGCACCACTGAACAAGATGATCACCATGCCCATATATGGTAATAAATACTTAAAAATCTTCTCCAGAACCAAGAAAGCTTTGAGGCTGAATCTTGGGATATAGCATTGGGGCCTCGAGGACAAAGATGACCTTTGACTTTTTTTTAAGGCAAGGCTAAATTTGCGTCTTTATACATTTGTATGGGGAAAATGTTGAAAAATCATTTTCTCTTTAAAGACTAATCGCTGAAACTTACTATGTATGATTAAAGTAGTAAATCTTTTCAGTCACAATCAAAAGTTTGCCCCTGGGGGATTATCTGCCCTTGCCCCTGTTCTGTATACATGTATAAAATTGTGTAATCTTTAATTGCCTTCTTCTCTAAAACTGCTTGATCGACTTAACTGGTTTTCGCACGAGGTCTTCTGTCAAAGGGATATTGACAATATATCCAAATGGTTCTGAAGTATTAGAGATGTCCGAAATTTTACCGTAAAGTTACGGTAACTTTTCTACGATAAATCAATACATTGCGCAGACAAAGACATAAATTTCGAGGGTTAAAATAAAGAAAGCACAGCTTTATATTATTGAACAACACAGAATATACATTTAAGTAACTGAAATATGTATGGATATATGTTGTTGTTCTTTAAACTGCTGCTGCTGCAGATGATGATGATGATAAGGTGTTTTACATCCCTTTCAACATTATTTAAGCTGTATCGAGACGATGGAAGGGAGACAAAGGCTGTGCAACGAAGTGCCCTACAGTTATGAGTTGAATATATACTGGTTATGCTGTGTAACAAGCAAATGTCCTGATAATCATTGTAGGCCTCACCAGCATACCCCGAACTAGAGATTTTTTGGAAACATTCAACAAAATAATGGACTCCGTTGGATTTAAACATAGATTTTATTTTACACTTTATAAATACAACAATTTGCAAGACGAAAACAAGTTTCTCCTCATATTTTTGTACAAACAGTGACAGAAAATTATGTAGGTTTATGTAGTGTATGGAAATAAGTAATGTTATGTTCCTATAGTCATTGGTAACCACGCCATCGGGGAATTCCGGGAGAAGCCCTGCACCGCAGACACACAGAAGGTACAGGTTCCAATACTTGTCCTCGGTCACCTAGATTCTGAACAACTGCTATATACCCTGCTTATTTTGGCATTAATTCATTACCCATGCATTAATTACCATTGCACAGCAAGGACAACGCAGAAGTAAAAGCCCTGTTTTTGCCTCTATATACTCAGAAAATTGTAGGGGTAGTGGCTTGGTGCAGTGGTTGCAAACGACATTTGCACAATTGTTAGACCGATTAGTTAAATTGCAAATTAGCTACAAATGAAACCTATCAGCAACATGAAACGGTTATCAAACAGCCAAAATAAGGAATATAATAAACCGAAGCCCATGATTAGCTCAACTGAGAAAAGCAGCCACTGCATATCTGTAGATACCATGCAACGTTCTTCAAGTATTGCCACAGAAACTGGGACACACATTTGACCGTGCCGTAAAAGGGCATGTTAGTTAGTATCTTAGGATCTTTATTTGAATGAACTAGGCAGACATTGAGTCCGCGATACTATATACCAAGATTCAGACTCAAATGCTTTCATGGTTCTGGAAAACAAAATTATTGAGTGTTTATTACCGTATTTCGGCATGAAAGCCATCTTGTTTAATTATGCGATACTCTTCAACAGAAGGCCCCAGGTAAAATCTGGTAAAGATTGGTCAATGGGTTTCAGGAAAAAAACAAACATTTAAAGATTACACGGCTTTATACTGGTATATAATCCAGGGGCAAGGGCAGATAACCCTCGAGGACAAAATTGTGAATGTAACTAAAACATTTTACTTTTTAGCTCACCTGAGCTATGCTCAGGATGAGCTATTGTGATCACTTTTTGTCTGTCTCCCGTCCGTCCATCTGTGCGTCCGTCCATTAACATTTTCAAACGACTTCTCCTCTGAAGCCCCTGAGCCAATTTTGCTCAAATTTCATATGGAGCCTCCCTAGGTTGGGGGAACGAAAAATTGCTAAAATGGTCGCGGTCCTTTGACCAAGATGGCCGCCATGCCCCTATATGGTAAAAACCTTTAAAAACCTTCTTCTCCAGAACGGAGGATGCCTTGGGGCTGAATCTTTGCATAAGTCATCAGGGATGGGAGGTCTACCAAAATTGCTAAAATAAATATCGTATATTGACATTTGACCTTTTTACGGCAAGGTCAAGTTTGCTTCCCAATGCATTTGTATGGGAAAAACCTTTAAAAATCTTCTTCTCCAAAACCGAGGATGCCTTATGGCTGAACCTTTACATATATCATCGGAAACAGGAGGTCTACCAAAGTTGCTAAAATAATGGTCGTACATTGACATTTGACCTTTTTACGGTAAGGTCAATTTTGCTTCCTTATGCATTTGTATGGGAAAAATGTTCAGAATTTCAAACGACTTCTCCTCTGGAGCCCCTGGGTCAATTTTGCTCAAATTTCATTTGGAGCCTCCTTAGGTTGGGGGAATGAAAGATTGCTAAAATGGTCGCGGCTCGTTGACCAAGATGGCCGCCATGCCCATATATGGTAAAAAGCTTTAAAAATCTTCTTCTCCAGAACCGAGGATGCCTTGGGGCTGAATCTTTGCATAAGTCATCGGGGACGGGAGGTCTACCAAAATTGCTAAAATAAATGTCGTATATTGACATTTGACCTTTTTACGGCAAGGTCAAGTTTGCGTCCCTATGCATTTGTATGGGAAAAACCTTTAAAAATCTTCTTCTCCAAAACCGAGGATGCCTTGTGGCTGAATCTTTACATATATCATCGGAAACAGGAGGTCTACCAAAGTAAGTTGCTAAAATAATGGTTGTACATTATCATTTGACCTTTTTACGGTGAGGTCAATTTTGCTTCCTTATGCATTTGTATGGGAAAAATATTTAGAATTTCAAACGACTTCTCCTCTGGAGCCTCTGGGCCAATTTTGCTCAAATTTCATATGGAGCCTCCTTAGGTTGGGGGAATGAAAGATTGCTAAAATGGTCGCGGTTCATTGACCAAGGTGGCCACCACGCCCATATATGGTAAAAACCTTTAAAATCTTCTCCTCCAGAACCGAGGATGCCTTGGGGCTGAATCTTTGCTTAAATCATCAGGGACGGGGGTGGGGGTGGGGGGGGGGGGTCTACCAAAGTTGCTAAAATAATGGTCTTACATTGACATTTGACCTCTTTACGGCAAGGTCGTTTGCTTCCCTATGCATTTGTATGGGGAAAAAAACATTTAAAAATCTTATTCTCCAAAACCGAGGATGCCTTATGGCTGAATCTTTGCATATATCATTGGGAATGGGCGGTCTACCAAAGTTGCTAAAATAATTGTCATACATTGACATTTGACGTTTTTACGGCGAGGTCAAGGTTGCTTCTGTATGCATTTGTATGGGCCCCGTACATTTGTATGGAAAAAATGTTGATAATTTCAAAATGATTTTTCCACTGAAGCCTCTGGGCCAGTCTTGCTCAAATTTCATGCGGAGTCTCCTTGGGCAGGAGAATGAAAGATTGCTAAAATGGGCATGGTCCATTGATCAAAATGGCTGCCATGCCCATGTATGGTATAAACCTTTAAAAATCTTCCTCTCCAGAACCAAATAAGCCCTGGGCCCTAATCTTTGCACAAATTATGGGGGACAGGAGATCTACCAAAATTGCTAAAATGATGGTTCTATGTTGAAATTTGCTTCCCCATGCATTTGTATGGGCCATATACATTTATAATGACAGTATCGAAGTGACTTGTAGATCAACAGTAGTTAAAATTGTTCTGATTGGAAATCTAAGATGGCCGTCATCTTGTTTATATTTATTATATTTCCCTGCCACTGTGCTGTTTACATGTATAAAATCATGATTCTTCAGAAACCACTTAGCCAATTTCCACCAAATTTTGCATTGATCCTACTGTTGAAATGTGATTGATAGTTTATTCAAATGATTATGCTCCATTGACTGTCAGGCCCATATATTCTTCTTCAAAGCTAAGAACTGCTCAAATGATGATCTTTTCATTGGTTGCGATGATAGGATTGGAAAAATGTTGCATAACATCTGCATATCTGCAGTGGTTATGTCACTCAGGTGAGCGAGTCGTGGCCCATGGGCCTCTTGTTTAATCATACATTGTAAGTTTCAGCCGGTAGTCTTAATAAATTCTAAGAAAATGATTTTTCAATGTATTCCCTATACAAATGCATGGGAACGCAAATTTGACTTTGCTGTAAAAAGCTTGAAGGTCATCTTCGGACCATTTTTTTTTTAATAAGCTTGGTAGACTGAGAGTCCAAGATGCTATATACCAAGATTCAGCATCAAAACTGTAGGATTGGAAAACAAGATTTTTAAGATTGTTTTTAGCTCATCTCACCTAAGCACGACAAAGTGCTCATGGTGAGCTGTTGTGGTCAGTGAATGTCCTTTGTCCATCGTGCGGCATCAGCAATTGCTTTAAAAGCCTACTCCTCCTACACCTCTGGGCCAGTTGACTCAATACTTGGTAGGTAGCATCGGGGTGACTTATAGATAAAAAAAAAATAGCTAAAATCATTATGATCTGAAGTCCAAGAAGGCCGCCGTGACTGCCATCTTGAAAATCTATTTTTCACTTCTGCTCCTGAACTGAAATGCCAATCAGTGATTCCAAACTTGGTAGGAAGCATCGGGGTGACTTGTAGATAAAAAAAATAGCTAAAATCGTGCCGATCAGAAATCCAAGATGGCAGCCATACTTTTCGCTTCTTCTCCTAAACCCAAAAGCCAATTCACTCCAAACTTGGTAGGAAGCACTGGGGTGACTTGTAGATCAAAAATAACTAAAATCGACTCGATCGGAAATCCAAGATGCTCGCCATGGTGGCCATCTTGAAAATCTATTTTTCGTTTCTTCTCCTGAACTGAAAGACTTCTTCTGAACCAAAAGGCTTATTGACTTTAAATTAGGTAGGAAGCATAGGGGTGACTTGTAGATAAAAAATAGTTCAAATTGTCCCTATCGGAAATCCAAAATGGCCGCCCTGGCTGCCATCTTGAAAATCTATTTTCACTTCATCTCCTGAACTGAATATTGACTCGAAACTTGGTAGGAAGCATTGGGGTGACTTGTAGATCAACAACAGCTAAAATCATCCCGATCGGAAATCCAAGATGGCTGCCATGGCGGCCATCTTGAAAATCTATTTTTCGCTTCTTCTCCTAAACTGAAAAGCCAATTGACTCGAAACTTCGTAGGAATCATCGGGTTGACTTATAGGTCGAAAATAGCTAAAATCTTTCAGATCAGAAAATACAAGATGTCCACCATTGCGGCCATCTTGAAAATCTATTTTTCGCTTCTTCTCCTGAATAGAAAGGCTTATTGACTTAAAACTTGGTTGGAAGCATCGGGTTGATTTGTAGATCAAAAATAGCTTGTGGCCATCTTGAAAATCTATTTTTCGCTTCTTCTCCTGAAGCGAAAGGCCAATTGATTCGAAACTTGGTAGGAAGCATCAGGGTGACTGGCAGATCAAAAGTAGGTAAAATTGTACCTTTCGGAAATCCAAGATGGCATGGCAGCCATCTTGAAAATCTATTTTTCGCTTCTTCTTCTGAACCGAAAGGCCAATTGACTCGAACCGGAGTAGGAAGCTTTGGGGTGACTTGTAGATCAAAAATAGATAAAAAAAAATTGTTCTGATAGAAAATTCAAGATGGCTGCCATCTATTTTTTGCTTCTTCTATTGAACTGAAAGGCCAATTGACTTGAAACTTGGTAGAAAGCATAGAGGTGACAGGTAGATCAAAATAGCTAAAACCGGTTTGATAGGAAATCCAAGATGGCCACCATGGCGGCCATCTTGTAAATCTATTTTTTGTTTCTTCTCCGGAACTGAAATGCCAATTGACTCCAAACTTGGTAGGAAGCATCGGGGTGACTTGTAGATAAAAAAAAATAGCTAAAATCGTGCCGATCAGAAATCCAAGATGGCTGCCATATTTTTCGCTTCTTCTCCTAAACCCAAAAGCCAATTGACTCCAAACTTGGTAGGAAGCATCGGGGTGACATAGATCAAAAATAGCTAAAATCGACACGATCGGAAATCCAAGATGCTCGCCATAGTTCCATCTTGAAAATCTATTTTTCTCTTCTTCTCCTGAACTGAAAGACTTCTCCTGAACCGAAAGGCTTATTGACTTTAAACTAGGTAGGAAGCATAGTGGTGACTTGTAGATAAAAAATAGTTAAAATCGTCCCTATCGGAAATCCAAAATGGCTGCCCTGGCAGCCATCTTGAAAATCTATTTTCGCTTCATCTCCTGAACTGAATATTGACTCGAAACTTGCTAGGAAGCATTGGGGTGACTTGTAGATCAACAACAGCTAAAATCATCCCGATCGGAAATCCAAGATGGCTGCCATGGCGGCCATTGTGAAAATCTATTTTTCGCTTCTTCTCCTAAACTGAAAAGCCAATTGACTCGAAACTTTGTAGGAAGCATCAGGTTCACTTATAGGTCGAAAATAGCTAAAATCTTTCTGATCGGAAATACAAGATGTCCGCCATTGCGGCCATCTTAAAAATCTATTTTTCGCTTCTTCTTCTGAATAGAAAGGCTTATTGACTTAAAACTTGGTAGGAAGCTTCGGGTTGACTTGTAGATCAAAAATAGCTAAAATCGTCCCTATTGGAAACCAAGATGGCCACCATATCTTGAAAATCTATTTTTCGCTTCTTCTCCTGAACTGAAAGACTTCTCCTGAACCGAAAGGCTTATTGACTTTAAACTAGGTAGGAAGCATAGGGTCGACTTGTAGATAAAAAATAGTTAAAATCGTCCCTATCGGAAATCCAAAATGGCCGCCCTGGCAGTCATCTTGAAAATCGATTTTCGCTTCATCTCCTGAACTGAATATTGACTCGAAACTTGGTAGGAAGCATTGGGGTGACTTGTAGATCAACAACAGCTAAAATCATCCTGATCGGAAATCCAAGATGGCTGCCATGGTGGCCATCTTGAAAATCTATTTTTTGCTTGTTCTCCTAAACTGAAAAGCCAATTGACTTGAAACTTCATAGGAAGCATCGGGTTGACTTATAGGTCGTCGAAAATAGCTAAAATCTGTCTGATTGGAAATACAAGATGTCCGCCATTGCTGCCATCTTGAAAATCTATTTTTCGCTTCTTCTCCAGAATAGAAAGGCTTATTGACTTAAAACTTGGTAGGAAGCATCGGGGTGACTTGTAGATCAAAAATAGCTAAAATCGTCCCTTTTGGAAACCAAGATGGCTGCCATGGTGGCCATCTTGAAAATCTATTTTTCGCTTCTTCTCCTAAAGCGAATTGCCAATTGATTTGAAACTTGGTAGGAAGCATCACGTGACTGGCAGATCAAAAGTAGGTAAAATTGTACCTATCAGAAATCCAAGATGGCATGGCGGCCATCTTGAAAATCTATTTTTCGCTTCTTCTTCTGAACCGAAAGGCCAGTGGACTCGAACCAGAGTAGGAAGCTTTGGGGTGACTTGTAGATGAAAAATAGATAAAAAAAAAATTGTTCTGATGGCCACCATCTATTTTTTGCTTCTTCTATTGAATTGAAAGGCCAATTGACTCAAAACTTGGTAGAAGGCATAGAGGTGACTGGTAGATCAAAATAGCTAAAACCGGTTTGATAGGAAATCCAAGATGGCCACCATGGCGGCCATCTTGAAAATCTATTTTTTGCTTCTTCTCCTGAACCGAAAGTCCAAATGACTTGTAATTTGGTAAGAATCATCAAGGTGACTTGGAGATAAAAAATAACAATAAAATTACTCTGATCAGAAATACAAGATGGCCCCCACAGTTGCCATCTTGAAAATCTATTTTAAACTTCTGAATAGAAAGGCCCATTGACTCAAAATGTAATAGGAAGTATCGAAGGAACTTGTTGACCAAAAATAGCTAAAATCATTCTGATCCGAAATCCAAGATGGTTGCCATAGCAGCATGTATTTTGAACTTTTTCTCCTGAGCCAAAAGGACGATTGACTCAAACTTCATTGGAAGTATTAAGGTAACTTGTAGAACAAAAGTAGCTAAAATTGGTCTGATTGGAAATCCAAGATGGCCACCATCTTGAAAATCAGTACTGTACTTCCTGTCTTGAACCGAAAGGCCAATTGACTCAGACTTGTCTGGTAATCAGGTGAGCGATACAGGGCCATCTTGGCCCTCTTGTTTAGCATATATGTATAAGGCGGCCATCTTGTTCAACGGTCCAGCATCATTTTAACAAATTATCAATATCCCTTCGAAGAAGACGTTTATATGTTACACGGCAAGGGAGATTACCCCAGGGAACAAAAGTTTGATTTTAACTAAAATGTTTTACTATTTTAATCATATATTGTAAGTTTCAGTCATTAGTCTTTAATACATTTTCAGAAAAAAAAAGATTTTTCAATATTTTTCCCATACAAATGTATGAGGACGCAAATATGACCTTGCCGTATGTTGGTCAAATCAGCCTTCAATATTGCAACGGAACACCACCGCCTGGTCGAGTTAATAACTGAATAACTGTTGAGAGGTCAGGGGCGATGGTGGTGTTACAATGAATATATGTGGTCATGGGCCATGCTCAACGCTCGGGGGAAGTGAATGGACGGCCAGCCATTGTTGCAATTTCTTAATTTATTTACTTTCC
Source organism: Anodontia alba (assembly GCA_964016985.1). Taxonomy (NCBI): domain Eukaryota; kingdom Metazoa; phylum Mollusca; class Bivalvia; order Lucinida; family Lucinidae; genus Anodontia; species Anodontia alba. The sequence goes on along the minus strand of OZ024823.1, from coordinate 65,124,085 downwards.
CTTAACAGTAAAATTAAAGGCCTTAAATAAATAATAATTACATAGGAATATAAGAGGAGAGTGTGTGTAGTTGTTAAACTAGACCACGTCAAAATCTTGAAGTATTTCTAATGGAACCACTACAAAATACTAAATTTGCAGAGGTGAATTTGTGACACTATTTACCTACGTTTATGAATAATAATACAGTATAACTAATTAAATGTTCCAATTACTGAATCTAACGGACTATCATTTGTAAGCATGCGATTAAACAGTCTGACCTCAAGATATCACTAATTTGCCGCTGCCCTCACCAGTATATTATCAGATCTGCAGTTGGTTACATGGCTCCATCTGTTCTAAATAAAACAAGCCTTGTGGTAGCAGCTATAAAACCTTAGTCATCAATATTGGTGAGTGCAACGGATAATTATTATTTACACTCAAATCAGTTGTTGTACGTGTATCTGCTGTCAGTCGTGTCTACATACACTCAGCTGTCAGTCGTGTCTGTTTCAACTCAAGCAAGTATATTCTATTCTATTCTGTGTACGAGATCTGACCAAACATAAACGTCAGCAGACACACATGACAACAATGTACCATTATATGATTTAAATGTTATTTTAAAATTTCACCCCAAAACACGAGTAAGAGTATGTAAAGGTACCATTATGCTGTGCCCAAACCCTAAGTGTCACCCCTATATGAGCGATACACATATATTTAAGTCACTGAATAACTATTCAGTAATCAACCAAGTTTGAATGAACGTATGTCCTAAAACTGTTAATCAGGCGTCAGTTGTGCCTAAATACGATAACTACAAGACACATTTATGTATATACAGAAAGACCTTCACCTATGCAAGTAGAGGACCAAAAAATCAGCTTAAAACACAAAATTACATCAATTATCCTGGTCACAATGTTAAAACGTCACTATTAAACGCTATCAACAAGCATCCCCACATGCATAGGCGAATTCTGACGACTTAGGCATTCTGCACATATAATAGGAGTATGCTGGTGTAGGTGTTACACACCCATGATAGGCGCGCCCACTTAAAGATTGTGAATTTGTGACACTATTTACCTACGTGCAGTGCTTCAAATTATTTAATTATGTAAAGTAAAATTTTATTATGTGCCTTGACGGGAAGGATCTCGCCCACATAGGCGTGAGTCAACTTTAAAACAGCGTAAGAGCGTCTTTTATTATGAAAACATTAGGCCTCACCAGACGCTCTCAACCTACTTTCAGCGTATCAACAAGCTTGGACAAATGTGTTAGAAGTCTTCGCCTATGATGGGCGACAGGCGCCTAGGGTTGGCGGATTTTAGGTGGTAAATTAAAAATTATGTAATGTATGTAGTTTGGAACATTTAAAATATATGAACAAGACAATCATAAAGTAAGGAAGAAAAATATGTCTCGCGCAAAATAACCTGTGCCAACTTCGCCTAGGAGAATAGAAAATAGAGTTTCCACCAACAATGGAAAACAAAAAGGAGTAATGTAAACAAAATGATTATGAGACCTCTTTTGGTCCTAACTGCAATCTCCTGGGTGGCATTGCGCCTATCAACTAGTGGCAATAAGCCTCAGCTAACAACTTTTGGCGAACGCCTACAGCAAGCTGCTAACTATCAGCAACCAGTCGATACATGGAAATCCGGTATTTATACTAGTGAAATTCACGCACCTAATGACGTCATTCTGAGTCATGCGGTACTTTCGGTCCTTACGGTACATAGGGTATCAAGGCGATAAAATCCGAATGGCCCGCATGATCCAGTGAATGACAACCAAAGAAAACGACTATTTCACCAGAAAGAAGGGGAAAATAGACTACAAAAATGGAAATAAAGAGGTAAGTAGGATATGAACAATTCAAGAATTGATAGACATTCATGATCCTGCCAGGAGATGGCGATGACATCAATATTTACTTGAGAAAAGCTAAGCGAAGTCGGCACATGTCAGCTTCGGCCCCCGGGAACTTCGGACAGAACAGCAATATTTACAGTGTCAAAATTATTCATTTTTATGGTTTTAACCAGTTAAAAATTCCTGAACACAGACAATAGCCAGGTGCCGTTACAATATTCATTTAAAACAACTTCGAAGACCTTGAGTCCTTGATGCTTTAGACCAATATTCAGCCTCAAAGCGTTCTTGGTTTTGGAGATTTTAAATTTTACCATATAAGGGCGTGGCGGCCATCTTAATTAATGGCCGTGCCCTTTTGTACAAAGTTTCAATGCCCCTTTAACAGAAGAATGCTCCAGATGAAATGTGAAGAAAATTGTCTACGGGTTAAAGAGGAGTGCAAATGTGTGGATAGACGGGCTCCGGACGGCAAGTGATTACAATAGCTCATTCTGAGCCTTTGGCTCAGGTGAGCTAAAAGTGGGCTAAGAGAGAGAGAGAGAGAGAGAAAACGGACTAGATTTCTAGTTTTGCCTGTATATAGCGAATGTATTGCCCTGGATCCCTGTACCAAATGCCAAGCACGAGCAGGAGCAGGGATTGAGGGCAAATACTCGCGAGTAACTTGCACATTTGAACGCAGACCTGTAAAAAGGCCTCAGAAAGAGGCAAACATAATGAACTACATTCACATAGAACCGTAACCGGTGTTCTGTGAGACTTCTTAGACTATGACCAACCATCTTCTAGTTATATGTCTATGGGACATTTCAGCTGCAAGGGCAATCGTATCTATATGGCGGATCTGCTCAAAGACCTCTTTACCCAAGCAACGTTTCTCCAAAAATTAGATAATTAGATTTAAATAGTTTAAGTGCCAATGGTTCAATAAGCCCTGAAAACTACATTAGTAGTATAGGCTGGCACTATACAAATATTCCCATATGGTGTACCCATAGATGCCCCCCTGGGGCTAAACTTGACTAAACTAGCTTGAAAATAACTTAGTCATTTTTTCTGAGGGTAAAATAACTTAGTCATTTATTCTGAGGCTAAAATAACTTAGTCATTTTCTGAGGCTAAAATAATTTATTTTGCTGTACCTAAAGCTGCTTGAAAATAACTTAGTCAATTTTTTGTGTGTTTGCAGTTAGATAGTTAGAACTAATGGTCTTGTATCTCAAGACCCAGCGCTAATGGTCTTGTATCTCAAGACCCAGCACTAATGGTCTTGTATCTCAAGACCCAGCACTAATGGTCTTGTATCTCAAGACCCGGCACTAATGGTCTTGTTTCTTAAGACCCAGCATGATATATTTGTGAAGCTTGAAAATAAGTTAGTCATTTTGTTCTCAGTAGCTTGAATAAAATGCTTAGATTTTTTTCCTGTGTAATTGATGAATGTGCGTTAGAATTGTTAGTGTTGTGTGTTCATGTCTTGGCTGGTCCTATGCTTCTACTATCAGTCTCTTGGTCTTATATCTCAAGACCTCAACTCTATACCAGAGGCATATCTTTCAATGGATTCCTAGAGGCTGTAAAGTAATATGCGTTTACTATGAGTCTCTTGGCTCTTGTATCTCAAGACCTCAACTCTAGTCAATGGCATAACTTTATAGCGTCTACTTAATATATTGAGACTCTCCAGAGGCTTCTCTTCTAAGATCTTGTATCTCAAGACCTTGTTTGAGTAGACTGGAAAGTATCAGGGGCTTATTTTGTTTGTTGGTTTGCTAGTCATCTCAAGTTTAGCTTACTGCTACCTCCTATGAGGAGAAAATAACGACACTAGACTGGTAAACACGATAAGACAGAGGATTAGGGCTGTCCCTCTGCTATCGTTAACAATAACTTCCTTAACATAACATAGTATACATAGGAAACTTCTGTGACAAGCAATGCGTATATTTCAAGCATTTACAAAATTGAAAAAAGGTAAGAGAAAAGTCCAGGGAGTGCCACAATCACAAACCGCAGCCCTTCCCAGACCCCAAGAGGAAGAGGAAACCGACAAATCTAAACAAGCACAAACCAAACAAACGTACGAAAAGCACTAAGATTAGCTCTCTCTTCCCCAAGCGAGGTAATCGCAATACTAAAAGGACTGAAAAACACAAGAACAAAATGACACACGGAAAGACATACAACAAATCGCCTCGTAGAATAACTCTTGGTTTCCACAGAGGTGTTATGCCTCTGTATATGTCTTTGTATAATTGTCCGTAGTTCAAATTGAACCACACTTCGACATCTCTGTCATTCTGGTAGGGATCTTCTCCAGTACCATAGAGTTGTTCATGAATGGCTGTTTTCAAGTCCAGTCCTCTTCCGAGTTGATCCAGAATATTGATACAGAACATGCCACAGACTCTACTCCATGGACTCTGTAGCAATTCTTTGTTGTAGATCCAGTGTCTGGCATTCCTTTGAATGAATGGTAGAATATAGTCTTCTAGTGGTGGTAGTCTATAAGAATCAAAGTAGATAGACAATTCAGCGCTGCCTCGTCGTACCCATAGTCTACTATCCAGTCAGTTGGTGAAGTCCATATCATGGTATTTCTGACTGGGATGATCTATTTTACATCCAGTACATTCGTGTCGTGCGTAGTCTGCTATGGCATCTTTCAGTTTTCCAACCACTGCTTGCTTTAACGTGTCACAGATATATCGTCTTCTTTCGGGGGTTAATAGTCTTTTTCAGCAGCCGCCTCATCATCATCTTCTTTCTGTTCAAAGTAGTCCCATTCTTGAAAGATAGGTTCTTCTGGCTCGTCTTCGTATTCGTTTTTCAGTAAGCCATATCCAGGAACATGTCCATAATATGAAGCGTAACTGCTATCTCGAAGAATCAGTTCTTCTTCAATGTAATATCCAGGATTCATTCTTGTTTTAGTAGTCTGTGATGACTTATCTGATTCCGTTGATATCTATGCGATTATCAAACTCTGCATACACAATTACGTTGATGGTGCTGTCGAGTGCTCTTGCAAACTGAAGTTCCAGTCGGAAGTTTCCAGTTTTTATAGGATGCAAATGACCTTGATCTGCCCCCTGATCAGGTGAGATCGTATCCCCAGAAGCAGTATCCTGCTTTATAATCTTTGTAATCTATGTTGCAGTTCTGAAGTTGATTTCCCAAAGCTTGATAGATGGACATATAAGATCTGAGGTAATTCTTTGATTCGAATTTGGGTTCAAAGGGTTTCCCGTAAATGCTCTGTCCATCGCAGCTCACATCCAGTTTACTGAGATTGAAAGGTTGAAATAAGAAATGATTTCTGTTATAGGCACCATTGAAAGTTTCATTGGTGACCATTCCAATAAAGATACGTTTTGGAAGTTGTCCCTGGAACAAATGATCTTCGACTTTTGATCGAAGTCCACTGCCAATCGTGAAACTTTTGACTTCAACTCTGCGAATGGCAAACTTAGCATTATGATGTACAATAGACTGATTCAGCTCGTTACTGATTGCAGGAAGAAGTTGAATATGTCGAACCTCCAAAGCAGCTTCATCGATTTTCACTACACAAGGGTCATCTGATAGGATACAGGACCTGGGAGAAGCACGATTGAGTCGAATTTTGATTTCTATTCCGTTGAGCAGATATTTTTCTTGCATATCCGAATCTAAATGCAAACGTCCCCAAAGTTCCACTGGTATGCTTTTAGCTACAGCAACATTGCGTGCCTTGACTGTTTCACTGTCATGATCTTCAAATTTCCAAGCTGCATCTGGATACCAAAATTCACCAGCTTTCAGTTGATTAGATTTGACATCTGAACCATAGGAAAACAGATTTTCAATGTAAGCTCTGTATGGATAGGTGTCCATACTGCTGGTGACAAGTTTATTGTTTAGAAACAGATCGATGCCACTGAACATAGTGTGCAAGAAATTATTAATGGGACCTGCTTTCTGATCATCATCCAAATTAGACCGGTCTTCTTTTAAGATTCTGAATTTTAAGTAAAGATTTGATTGTGACAGGTCCGTGTAATATTCGGTCTGAGCAGGTACAACGAATGATAACTATCGAGCAAAGCAATAGGATGATACATTTCCATTTTAGTTTGAATCATGGTAGTCATCGTAGGCGGCACGGCTTGCATTTCTAATTCAGATTTGCTGCATTCGATAGAATCTTGTTGAAACATGATTACTTAAATATGTTTTGACCAGAAGTTTTTTCCCAATGTCTTTAATACTTAGTCTCTTGCTTTTGCCTGTCTTGTTTACTCTTTGGCGTTTAGCGAAAGAATGAGATTTGCGAGATGAGCGTTTCGATTTTATAGGCAAAAGTTGCTTCAAAGCTGCTTGACCGCGATGCTGCAACACTTGTTTTACATTTTGTCCTGACACCATATCACGAAGTGCTGATATACCTTGTTCTTTGACTACTTTCTTAGCCGATCGTAATCCAGCTTTAGCTACAGGTTTTAAAATGGGAACGATTGTTCGAATAGCAGTTTTGAAAATAGAACCTGAACCATGACCATATTGTCTCGGTATGCCACGATACACTGGGTACGATGCACTAGTCTTCATTTTTTTTTAATTTTCTTTGAGTCTGAAGTGTAACTTGATCAACGACTTTCCAGTAATAAATGGCATATCATAGCCCGTATCTCCTTTTATACTTATGTGAACTTGATCGATGAATGCTTTAGCTACGGGAACGTAATGTAAGTTTAAAAATTCTTGGTGAGAATGAGTATCTGACTTTGTTTGTTGAAAAAGGCACAACTCTCAAAACTGGTGCAGTCACGTCTCCAATGTAAGTGTAACTTACAATATCTGAGTACACGTACAATTGATGATACGACGTGTTTAAATCCACACCATATTTGAAAGCATGTCTTTCGTTACCAATGGGTTTATCATGAAAACTTGAATTGACACCTAACTTTTCTGCAAGTGGAGTTGGAAAGAAAATTTTAACTTGATTTGGATCCTGTGACTTTTACGCGTCGACTATTTTTCCCATATGTAATGCTGATAGATGCATTGCTCTGTTTTAACATCGTACCATAACGTCTGTCGATTATATTTTGTATTTCGTCAATCAAATGGGATGGTGAATGATAGTTGCCTTTTGGAATTTTGAAATCAATTTCTGAACAACTACCATCATATGTGCATTTCACATCATCTGTTTTCGCAACTAAATTCCTGTTGTAAAATCTTAAAAAGAAATAATTATTTTCTTCAGATATATTTAAAATTTGCAAAGGTGTGATCATTTCTACCAACGCAACTTCCCAAAGTTCTTTTTCGATTTGAATGGGGTGATTTAGTTTTACAGTGAACGAGTTTTGTTTATTGTCCGGATACATGTGTAAAGAACTGTTGCTTAATAAAGTCAAATAAAAATCTTTCATGGTTTTAATTTTGAGTCGGGTTCGTCACCGGGTAAAGACTTTTCTGAATTTCAAACCTGGCGATGGTAAGATGTAACCGATAGAACTGCTGAGTAAGATTAACCACAATTCTTTATCCGGACTTCTCAGACTGATTTGAACTAACGATGTAATAATAATGATGTAAACCACAATGATCTGTGCAAGAAATGTAAAATGAGTTTTAACTATTTTTCCTCTACTGTCTGTAGATTGTACTGAAGCGCTGTCACTATGCATAAATGAACTTTTAGGATCCATTTTCATACTTTTATACTAGCTCAGATTCTAAAATCCAACTATCAAATTTAGAAGGATAGCCTTTCCAATGAACTTTGATTTCTTTTACCCACTTTTTGCCAACTTTTCGCTTTCTGTGATTTAAAATGGATTCAGTTTCATAAATTTGATCTTTTTCTACACGTTGTAACTCTTGCGAGTAGAAAGTACCTCTGACTGATTCGCCATCGAGATCTGTTATTTTATAAGTAACGGGAGACTGAGTTTTTATCACAGCAGAAATTTTGAATAATTCCTGAGTCCAATTTGGTAAATACCCTTTCTCAAATGTGCGTTTTGTTTTGTTGATGTGCATAAAATCTCCCACTGTGAATTTAGCTTGAGAAGATTTTGAGTTCTTACAATTCGATTTCTTGTTTTCAAACAAAATTTCAGAAACCTTGGCTTCGTTTTGGACTGTCACAGAGACAGGTGCATGTTTAATGCTACGATGATACGAGTGATTGTAAGCGTTGACTAATTTTGAAAGTACATCCAGATATCTGAGAGTGCGATGATGTGTAAAATGTTTCCATATACGACTTTTCAAGGTTCTTTGAAAACGTTCAACGATACTGGCTTTAGTTTCAGGATTCTCTGTAGTGAAAAAATGAATCTTTTTCGATTTCAAGAAATTTTGAAAGTCTTTGTTTTTAAATTCGGTACCTTTATCAGTTTGCAAACTCTTAGGTTTTCGTCCACTTTTTAACACAGACTTCAATGCATGGACTAAAGTTTTACCTGTCTTGTCTCTGACTGGCACAACCCAAGCATATTTTGAAAATACGTCAATGATACAAAGTAAAAATCTGTATTTGTCATTAAATTTTGAAGCCGATCACTATCCGGTAAAAGTCCCTAAAATCTGGAGGCAATATCTTTAATGAGAGGGTGGACGGGGGGACGGGGATACGGGGATAAGGGGGGCGGGGGATGGGGGTAAAGGGGGCAGGGGACGGGGATAAAGGGGGCGGGGGATGGGGATAAAAGGGGCGGGGGACGGGGGGAGAGGGAGCAGGGGAAGAGGGGGAGGGGGTACGGAAATTTTGGGGGCGTGTGTTATACCAAAATTTGTTGTATTTTACTGATTTTACTCTATTTTTATGTACTTCACAGATGCAATAACTGGGTATCAGAAGTATCTAATAGACGTATTGAAGTAAATTCAGGTATATTAACAATGACTCCGGCGTTGATTTCACTTCACTGACAAGGAGTGTTCCGCTAAGCGTGGTTTACATTGACTTCGTTTACGTCCGATTTCGGTTTATCTCTAGTTGATTACTTCCCTTTGATTCCGAAAGTTCACAAAATAGCCGTTGTTTTGGTGGCAATCCACACTTTTAGAAATAATTATCCTTCTGCCGTAGATAATCGTTTTATTTGCTCATTTGCTCATAGTTGGATATGGACTTTTGCGCTGTTAAAAAAAATAAAATAAAATAAAATAAAATAAAAAATAAATAACAAAACAAAAAACTTCAAGATCCAACATGAATTTTCTGATAGGTATTCCAAACACGAAATATACACGTTGCCCGGTGGGGTAGCTGGGTGAGGCAAAGGTGTCGTGTGTCTTACGTCACCGGGCGTCCAACTGATATTTGCTTACATTTGGGCAAGGCCTCCTATCCTTGCAGAAGGTAAAGGTAGAGGGAATGTTTTTTATTTCTTCTGTTTCTTCACTTTCATTCATTTTCCTTTCTCCACTGTCCCTCTCTTTTATCTCCTCTACTGTCTCCTATCTCTCTTCTCTCTTTTTCTGGGAGACGACACAAAATGACCCACAAGTGTTGACGTGTCGTTAAACCCCAACTTAATCAAACCAATCACACGTTGCCCGGTGACAAAACAGGCACCATTCATAGGCTTATGGACCAATAGATATTCCGTGTCCGTCGTCGTGAATAGTCTGTATTAATTGCAAAATATAGTAACTGCTAATTGGTCCGTGAGTAGTGCGTGGTCCGTGAATAGTCTTTAAGTAGTCCGTAATTGGTGCATCGTACATCGGTCTGCAATCAGATCGTCTGTGAAAGTCCTTGGTCCGTGAATGGTCAGTTATGGTCCGTAAATGGTCCGTAGCAGCAATAACATGGTCAGTTAATTGAAAACTACAAAATAACTAAATGATAAATCATAATTTTAATTGATTGTCTCTTATGACCTGTAATCTAAACACTTGATTTTTTTTTTTGGATAATTTGACTTGTCGTACTGAATGTGTGATATTTTGTCACCTTGGATGAAACCGTTTCTGGCGTTTTGAACATGTGAACATAAAGCCAGAATCCGGCATGCGGCAGATACAAAACAATGGAATTCCGGTCACTTTAAGCAAAGTGAATAAGTGAACGCAAGAACTGATACAGTCAAATCCACATCTAACCCCCAACACCGAAGGTAAAGACAGACAAATACAATTAAGCAGCCACAAAATGAACAGATGGCAAGCAGAGCTGGCAACTTTTTTCCCCAAATGGTGGCAACTCTGTTACCCAAACTTATAAACTGAATTATCTTCTTGAACATACATTAAGTACTGTAATGAAAGTACCGCCTCGGAATGATCAGAAATGAATTACTCGGGGGCGCGCGTGTATCTGTGTGCATGTATAGGCGGGGGGGGGGGGGGGGGGGGGAAGGCGGGGGAGGCACTTAAGCTATCTTTTACAGGATCCCAACCATCACTCTCAGCTTCCATAGTGGTAAAGATGTAAATATATATTTGGAGGTCCATTTGGAGGTCTTCTAACTCGTCCATTAATCAATACGGGCAATAAACAAATCACAGATAATGTCTGTAATGAAGCACAACTGATAATAAACTGTTATGTTTTGATTCTCAAATCCTTTGATAAGATGATCTCTAATTTTAGCGACAGTATATGTTATGCCACTAGGATAAATTCTATTGAGGATGCTGACCATATTTGCAATGGTGTAAAACCACAGTCATTTGTATTCGTTTGTACAGAGCATTTAAAGTGTCTAACAAAGATTTTCGGCATAGGGCTAAACATCTTGTTTGCAGTTTGCCATTACAGCGGCACTTGAAATGTAAGTACCGCCTGCACTTTCATACAAGTTGACAACATCATCGTCGCAGTTAAGTTTCGAGAAACAAATCCAGTGCAGACCTACATCATTAGGATGGGTATCAAAAATCTGTACTATTGGATTACTTCAACGTACATGTAAGTATCTATGCCAGTGTAAAGTCACGTTATCCATAAGGTCACGTTATTCCGATTTTGATATTACTCCTAGTTTTTTATATATCATAAGTGGCGTTCGTAATTTAAATAACGGTCCGTGCTTTGTCAAGTCCGTGAATAATAGGGTCTGTGGTTTGTCAAGTCCGTGAATTGTAAGTCCGTATCCGTGAATAATTTGTCCGTATTTTGTTATGCAGTCCGTGTATTGTCAATATGTCGGTAAGTCCATGAGTCCGTGTCCGTAAGTGGTCCGTGTTTTGTCAACTACCACACACGTTCGCCATTTAACTGTCAGCTTTTGAGAAAACCACGAAAAAGATTATTGTTCTCACGGACCCCTAAGTGTGGGACCATGCTTATCAAGAAATATTAAAAGAAGATGCAGATTTACATGGTATTCTTGAGTTTTGATTTCAGTAATTAATACGATTGTTTTTGTGCCAATGTGGATCAGTTAAGGCCGGGACCTAGGCCCACCACATTTTGTTCTTGACCAGTTTAGGACCGGATCAAGGCCCACCACCTTGTGATACCGGTTTTCCATATGGCTCATATGCAGGCCCTTATGCAGACTTTTGAAATGGAGAGTGCAAATCTTTAGCTATTCTGTAAAGGGGGTGCAAATGCTAATCCGATTTGGGGGCAAAACTTAGGGGTGTAGTTTGGGGTCAAAATCTGCATGAATGTATATTGCTTAGTCATGTTTGAATTTAATTATAGCATTGGGGATATTAGAAATTCTGATTTAGGGGAGGGAATAATTTGCTCGGGGGAGGGAAGTGGGGTAAGGGGGAGGGAAGTGGGGGAAAGGGGGGAGGGAAGTGGGGGTAAAGGGGGAGGGAAGTGGGGGTAAGGGGGGAGGGAAGTGGGGAAAGCCTACCCCCCTGTCCACCCCTTTAATGACAAATATTGTTGACCGACACTCCTAAATTACAGTCAACTCGCCATTAGCGGATCACTATCCAAGAATCAAGTGTTTATGGGTAAAAAAACTAATGCTTGCCAACTGAAACATATGTCAATAAGTAGCATTTTCATTACTCTTTTGAATGTGCATAATCTTTTGAATTTGTCCTGTTAACTTGCTAATATGTTGTATAGTTTTCGTCTACACGTACTTCTGCCAATACCGGATAATGTTTACCAATAGGGGATCATGTGACAATTGACTTCTGAGGGGGGTGGCTGGGGGGGCTTTCTCAAAACAAATTTTACCTGTCAAATTATGTTTTATAGCATTAATATATGCACAGAAGTAAACGGCATTTTTAAATGGTCCTGAAATCAGACATTGTAACTATAAATGAATTCTTAACGGAGATTATTTAATTTCCTATCACTGTTGACACAAATAGTGAACACATATAGTCAACACAATAATGCAGTGGTCAGGATTTATAAATGTAGAACTGTTTTATGGGGGTTTGGGAAGGTTTGGTGTTTGTTGGGGTGGTTGGGGTGTTTCAATGGACCTCCAGATATACTTCTGAGATTTTCCCTCACCTGCAAAAACACGTGATCCGCTACTGGTTTAGGTCATGGAATAGTCAAGCTCATATTCCCAAAGATGCTAAACAAACAGGAAAGGAAATTTGGTGGATAAAAGTAAATATAGTTACCCTTCAAGCAATAAATGAAATTTTCGATGTTTGAAAGTAGTGAATTAGGCGAAAATTAATTTCCCTTGTTTGGTCATCGCCGATAGGTGGCATGATAAGAGCACGAGAATTTCAAGGTTGATTTGGCGCGTTTTATCCATTCAGCTTAGGGAACGACCGACTAAACGAAAATCATATATTTAAGTTACGAAGGATATTTGACATATAGCATAAACCAGCAGGTACATGTACTATGAAGTTTGTTATTCGCATATATGTAGTAGAATGTATGTGAAATATTAAAGTTGGTCAGTCGGTCGGTGGTTCCCACAGGCTTAAACCAAAAAATAAGGCTCTTGTTCGTTTTCCCTGATATTAAGGGTTTGTCACATAAGGGCTGTTCGGAGGTGGTGAAACTTATACTTAAAACTTCTTAACCAATGCCTTCTTCGCACGAGTATTTCAACTTTCACTTCCGCATGATGCAAACAAGTTCAAAAACGCTCTACTCGCTTTTCATCGATTAAAGACATATATTCTCTGCCTCTTGGCTGGGGTTGTCCATCACGCAAAATACAGCCCTGATAGTGGTGGCTCACATCAAAGGCTAGTTTAATCTAAGTAATTATGAGGTTATTATTACTGTCTGAAGTCTTGTTTAGGTGGGGCCAGAAAGGGGGGAAATGAATATAATCTAATAAAGTGTTCATTGTTTTACCTGAACTATATGAGTATTTTGATGTAATTATAAATTTTATTGATTATTTTTTTTAAGAAAAATCTACATTCAATTATGCGTTATTTTTTTCTTTTTTTTTTTGTTTTGCTTTTTATTTTTATGTATTCTTGTATTCTTATTGAGTTATAAAGTGAATAAATGAATTCTTATTTTAGAGTTGTCAAAAATAAATAAATAAAATAAATAAATAAAAAAATAAAATAAAAATAATGACAGATTTTTTATCTTTTTATTTACTTATATATATATATATATATATATATATATATATATATATATATATATATATGATCACTTCAAAGATCAAAATTGTTATCGGAGCTGTAATAAAACAAAACATTTTGAGCTTCTAAATCTATGTTCTCCATAAATGATTGAACAATAAAGAAATGCAAGACATTGTGTTTTATTTACTTATTATAAGTTTCAGTGAAATTTCATATTTCATGTTTCAAAATGGTTTTAAATAAGTTAAATTTCACTGGCATCACGGAAACATACCTATATAATTTTGATCCTCTTAAATCCCACTTTTATACAGTAAAACTAGGGTTTATAGGGGTAGACATTATTTTTCGTATACTGATAGTTGTAACACCTCTGAGAACCACGGACGTTGGGGCCAAAGAGGAACAATAAGAACTATTCTGCACCGAGACTGACGTATCTTGGCTAGTACAGAGGGTATAAGAATTGTTGGTGGAAATGCATATGCATGAAGACAATTCCAGTTCATTGACAATGCGTCTATCACTAAAGAATGATTGTCCGGAACTGGAGATACATACAATGGGAGTTTGTGATTGAATCGTGTCGCAAACAAATCCACATTGGGATAATTGAGCATTTGGAAAATGGAATTCGCTACTGATTGATCCAAAGCCCATTCTGTTTTGAGAGGTCTGTCCAATCTCGAAAGACGGTCTGCTCATATATTGAATCTGCCTGGAATATGACGAACTCTGATTACGATGTCGTGCTTCAAGCACCAATGGAGGATCTCCCATACCTCTACGCATAGGTTGGGAGAATATGTTCCTCCTTGTTTGTTGATATAGACCGCTGTTGTATTGTTGGTAGAGATCATCACAAGAGTGGTGTATGTATTTTATGGCTTTCTTCAGTGCTAAACGAATGGCCATCATTTCCAGGATATTGATATGGAGCTTGGATTGGTCTTTCAACCAGCGACCATGAAAGGATAGTCTCATCGGCTCGAGAGGAGCTCTCCATCCATAATGACTGGCATCCATAAAGAGGAATGTATTGGGATCTGGAGGATGAATGGACGTTCCCAGAACGAAGCGATTTGTATCCATCCATCATTTCAAATGGAATCGAATCATACTGTTGATCGGAACCTGATGATCAAGAGGAAGAATATGAGGTCTTCGGACAGATAAGAGACACATTTGAAGCGGTCATAAGTGTAGTCTGCCTAGGAGAACGAAGTCTGCTGCTGCACTAAGTTTGCCCAAAAGAGAAAGGAAAGTTCCTGCCAAAACTTGAGTCTGAGAAAGAAACAGTTTTACAGTCAGAAGTACAGAATAGACTCGGTCTGCTGGTACCCTAACTATATTCTGTTGTGTCAGAAATTCCATTCCTATAAACGTGTATTTCTGGGATGGTATCAAATCTGACTTCTTTAGATTTGGAATGAACCCTAGGCTTTGCACAGTTTGAAGGCAATATATTGTATGAGATACTAGTCAGTTGCGAATTAAATCTCTTATAAGCCAATCATCTAGGTACGGAAATAATGAGTAGGCACGTTGACGCAAGTGCACTGCTATTAGTTTGGTGAAAATCCACGGACTTGGACACATTCTGAAGGGTAAGGCCGTGAATTGGCAGACCAAATCTTCGAACATGAACCGAAGATACTTTCTGGATCGAGGGTGAATCGGAACATGTAGGTTTGTTTGTTTGTGTTGAGGTTTACGGCCCAGTCAACCCAATGGGGTCATGTCGAGCGCGGTCAGTTTACCTAACCACACGTTTACTGGGCAGGCTTAGTCCTCTAAGCGGTTAACCAGTATTGTGCACATTCTTTCGCCAGAAACTGACAACTGCCCTTCTTGAACCAGCAGAAGGGAGAGAATGACCGTAGAAAGTATTTCATGATCAATCTCCACGAAAGAATGTTGCCGACCTCGGTGGGGGAACATGAAGGTAAGCATCTGTCAGGTCTATGGAGACAGTCCAGTCGTTGACCAATATCCATTGTCGTACTGACTTGACTGTCTCCATCTTGAATGGTTGTTTCCTTATGTATTGATTTAGCAGAGAAAGATCTATTACCGGATGTAACTTTCCATTCTTTTTCGGGACAAGAAATAACCGGGAATAAAAACCGGCAGTTCCCGGATCGTGTACCCTTTCCACTGCCCGTTTCTGGAGAAGTTCCCTGATCTCTTCTCGTAGTAACGGGAAGGAAGGTTGACTCAGACTTATCGGAACTGATGGAACAGAGGGAGTTGACCTGAATGGTATCCGGAAACCGTCTCTAACGATAGAGAGGACCCATTTGTTGTTTGTTAACTCTCCCCATTTTCCACAAAGTGGGCCAATCTTCCTCCCACTGGAATATCTGGGCGTGGTAAGATAGGCAGTGGAAAGGGTTGGCTTTCAGAACTTTGTGGAAGACGAGGCATGTTTAGAGGAGGGGAACTCTTAGTAAAGTCTTTTCTAGTACCGGACGTAAAGGACTGGATTTGAGTTTTAGACCTGTACGGTTGGGTCTATTTAGGTCTAGATGACCTGTTTGGCTGTCTAGGTCTTTTAAATGCTCCTGAAGCCGAATAAGATGATTTTTGTTGTTGTACATTAGAATTGGTTGAGGAAGAAGCTAGAAATCTCTGTTGTTGCGCTTCATAATTAGATTTAGCAACTTCCTTGATTTTGTTATCAAACAAAGATATAGCATTGATTGGAGTATTCCTCAGTTCGTAACTGGAATTTTCCAATAATAACTCTGATGTGGCTATTGCTGCGTCACGTCCAGCCTGAAACAGCTCTGTGGCGAGAATAGTTGACATTGCTGTCGAATGAACACAAGAAAGGAAAGGATTAAGAACGTTAACCGGGGAAATAGAAATAAAATAAGACTTCCTTCACCGGAAGAAAAATCCTTTGTTTACGTTCTTGTCCACAAAAAAAGAAACTGACATGTGATCATTTAAGCGGGAAGTTACATCACACAGGTAACTGCCTAAGGGACCTTCTGGATTAAGACTCCTTAAGACGACTGAACTGTCGTTTTTTTCTGAGGAAGGTGTGAAATACCAAATAGAATATTATAGCACATTATCTACAGGTTAATGTATTGTGCAGTTAAAATGTTTTCAAATGGATAAATGAATAAAAACTCATTTTATACTTTTAGCCATTTATCCTGCTGAAAACTGATTTCCCCATATCTGGCCCCTACCTGTTTGAGAGCCATAGGTCACCACAGATATATGATCTGCTGTTATCTGCATATGTCACTATTAGGGATTTACGCAATTGAATATGGGTCTTTACGATTAATTTCGTAGCTTCTTGCCAGCTGATTTTATAATCAATTCAGAGAAATGTATCCTGCAATTGACTGCAAAAGTTTTAATTTCAAATCGTAGCTTAATGATCAACTCTAAAATACGAATGATCCGCTAATGGCGAGTTGACTGTATCAGGACAATTTGCGAGTTGTAAAAACACTAAGCAATTTTTGAACCCTCCAACTTTTAGTGGTATACCCAGGCCCCAATCCTGCACATACATATGCATACTTTTATATATAATATAAACTTATACTAAAATTTTCATCAAAACACACACACCTTTATTCAAGTACCAAAAATCCCTGTGTGGTGATTGGTGGGACTGTTGCCCTGGTTAGCTCGGTAGAGCATCTAACTTGCAAGCAGGAGGTCATGAATTCAAGTCCTGCATCGAATGCACTTTTCCTCCTTCATTTACTTCGTGGCACCCAATGTGAATAACCCATAGGATTGGTGTTAGGTTAGTAAGGGCAGGTAGATGCTAGAAACCGATAGTATGTTCAGCTGATGCCTTACACTTAAAGGGGAACGCAATATAAGTTGTAAATATATCTCGGAGAAAAGTGCTTAACAAGCCATTTATTTTGGTGCAAGATTTTTCAAAATCGGCCTAGAAATAAGGAAGTTATGGGGGTTTGAATATGTTTAAAATGACTGTCATGGATACCGCCATATTGTAGGCTTTGTGACGTCACAGTCCAAATTAAATATGCAAAACCAAATTATAAAGGGTTTTTAAGAATAATTTTGCTACAGATTTTTTTATAATCTTTTTATTCTAGTGACAAGCAATCTTTCCTTACAAAATAAACCAACTTTATTAGAATAACTACTTTTATGAAACGAATTTTAATTTTTATGAAACCTCATTAAATATTCAAAATGGAGGCGCCCATTCCACCAATGTTAAAACATTCAATTGTCTATAACTTATTAATTTTCCACCGGTTTTGATCAAATTTGTGTCAAAATTCGTTGTTTGTAAAGTTCTTTACTTAAAAGCACAATACCTTTTAAGGTTGCGTTCCCCTTTAAAAGGGGAAGGAGTGTGGCGATTGGCAGGACTGTCGGCCTGGTTAGCTCAGTTGGTAAAGCATGTGACCTGCAAGCCGGCCTCGGTGGCTGTTGGCAGCATATCCCACCAGTGATTAGGAGGTTAGGGGGTTCAATCCCCATCAGTTTGGCAACATTCTTTTGTGGAGACTGATCATGAAATATTTTCTGTGGTCACTCTCACCCTTCCGTTGATTCTAGAAGGGCAGTTGTCAGTTTCTGGTGATTGAATGTGCTCAATACTGGTTAACCCTTTAGAAGACTAAACCTGCCCAGTAAAAGTATGGTTAGGTAAACTGACTGTGCTTGACATGACTCCATTGGGTTGACTGGACCATAAAACCTCAACACAAAACAAAACAAAAATCAAACAAAAACAACAAAAACAAAAAAAAACATGAATTGCAAGCAGGGGTTCACAGATTCAAGTCTTGCACTGGGCAAATTTTATGCTCCTGAGTTTACTTGAATGGTGACTAGGTAAACTTGTGAGTGCAGGGAAGGCTAGAAACTGATAGTATGTTTAATTGATGACCTGTACTTGAAAGTTAAAAGGGGGAGGAGTGTTGTGATTGGTTGGACTGTCATCCTGGTTAGCTCGGTAGAGCACCTTACTTGATAGCAGGTCACAGGTTTGAGTCCTGCATCGGGGCACACTTTTTTCTCCATATTTTACTTTACCTGCAAAAGATAAATCTCAAAAAATGAAATAGGAGTACAAAGCCTTGTAGCTCAGTGATGAGTGCACTAGATCTAAAGGTACCAGGATTGATCCCATGTGTAGGCAAGGGAACTTTGGTGTCTGAACAAGCTTTTCTGTGGTATTTGCAGGGATGACATAACATGAAAACAGTTTGCTGTCCTTCAGATCTGGGTGTTAACTGGAGGTGCCCTGGGAAAGTCACCCCCTGTGCAGGTTACAGAGCCCAGCAGTAATCCAAATTGTTTACTTGTAGGCCTTCATCCTGAAACACCGCATCTGCCTGGAATGTCTGCGAGGGCGTATAGCAGTATATAAAGAAAGAGAGTCTTAAGTGCCTGTCTTATTTTGTAAATAAATATTCTAACTTAAAAGAAACTTGACATCACTTCCCCTCATGATATGGGTGTGTGAGAGCAACATTATTTTCCCATGTGTCCATCAGTGTATCCAGTATCTGTCCATCTATCCATCACATTCTCTCCTAAACCAATGGGCAGAATTTAATCAAAATTGGTACATGACCTCCCCTCATGGTAAGGGTGGGCAAGAGCAATATTATATTACTGTCCGGCAGGCTGTCTGGAATCTGTCCATCTGTCTGTCATGCTATCTTTTCCCATCTCCTAAACCACTGCGTAGAATTTATCCAAACTTGGTAGATGACTTCCCCTTTTGGTATTTTAAGGCTGTACTAGAGCAACATTATTTTTCATGCATCCATCCGTCCTGCATCCTTCTGGCGTCCATTTGTTAAGCGTCCATCCATATGTCCGTCAGGTTATCTTGTCCAAACCCGTGGGCAGAATTTAATCAAACTTGTTACAGGACTTACTTTCTTGGTAAAGGTATGCAAGAGCGAATCTGTCTGTCCAGCTTCAATCATGCCATTAGCATCTGTAGCAACGAGCATGGGGATTTGCGATGGCGTGACATCGACTGCGCACTTAAGTTTATTTTTGTTATCTTTTCCAATGAAAAAATCGTACAGAACCTAAATGTGGATGATTTGTGCACTTGAATGAGTTAACATTTATAATTATTTATCCAATTTTAACAGGGAAAAAAGACTAACTGAGGCCTTACCCATGGCTCCTTAATGTTTGGCTGATCCTCTTTTTGGAGAAAATTATATACACCTATACTCCTGATGTTAAATATTCATTTTTGGCAGTCTGGGCCCCTAAGTCTAAATTTTTAGTCTTTATCTCTGACTTTCGCTGTATAACACTGCCCACTTATTTGAGGTAACCAACCAAACCTTGAGGTTTGAAAAGGTGTATTAAATTTTGTTTTATATATTGCTAGCTACATTATGGTTAACTTGAATTCCAAAGAGAACAGCCATGCAGAAATCAAAGTGAACAATCATGAGATGGGGCCTTGATGGCACAGAGATATGGCCTGGATAGCGCAAAGGTATACCTCTTGCTTGTCACTGCTGCTGCCGAGGTTTGATTCCCAGTGCTGGCATAAACAGGGTAGTATAAAGTTTCAACTTTAAAATGGATGACTTATTAGTAAATATGTCACAATTTATAATATTTTGTCCAGTTATATCAATATGAGTGACCCTGTCCACTAAATTAAGCTAAATTTTAAGGGTATACTTTGTTTTTTATTTGTTCATATGTATACAGAGTTTAACTCTCAATATGAAATGAATTAAAAAAACAATCCTCAAATTGATTGTCTTGTAGAAATACGCCAGAATGTGTATAACACTGTAGCGTGAAACCCGGTCTTCTACGAAGTCGAGCACCGCGGTCACCCATCCAGGTACTAACCGCGATCCCTGTTGCTTAACTTCGTAAAAAAGCCAATCACTCTACCAGTGTCGCCATAAAAGCCGGCTTCTACAGCGAGGCTGTAGAAGTGATACATATACTATTTATTCTGTTACATTTCTCCCCCTCTTCTCTTGACTTCGTCCCGAAGTCACACACGCCTCACAAGGCAAACTCGAGGGCGGAGCCTATGCAACACACTAAGGACACTGTCTTCAATCCCACCGCTGCCACCAATGTAGCGTGAAACCAGGTCTCCTACGAAGTCAAGCACTGCGGTCACCCATCCAGGTACTAACCGCGATCTCCGTTGCTTAACTTCGTAAAAAAGCTTATCACTCTACCAGTGTCGCCATAAAAGCCGGCTTCTACAGCGAGACTGTAGAAGTGATACATATACTATTTATTCTGTTACATTTCTCCCCCTCTTCTCTTGACTTGTCCCGAAGTCACACACGCCTCACAAGGCAAATCCGAGGGCGGAGCCTATGCAACACACTAAGGACACTGTCTTCAATCCCACCGCTGCCACCAATGTAGCGTGAAACCGGGTCTTCTACGAAGTCAGGCACTGCGGTCACCCATCCAGGTACTAACCGCGATCCCTGTTGCTTAACTTCGTAAAAAGCCAATCACTCTACCAGTGTCGCCATAAAAGCCGGCTTCTACAGCGAGGCTGTAGAAGTGATACATATACTATTTATTCCGTTACAACAGAATACAGCTGTATTTTGTCACGAGATTTTAGCACTTTTATTAAGCTAAGCATGGTGTAACTTTATAAAGCAAAGCTATTATTATGTCCCCTCCCTACCTAAGGGTGGGGGGCGGGGGACATTATTTTTGGGACGGATCCAGTTGGAGTCGGTGTCACCTTCAGCGTAAACTTCTTGTCCGCTCTGTTACTTGAATAGCCTTTGGAATATTTTTATGATACTTGGTAGAAATGTATAACAGGATGAGACGACGTGTCGCGTACAAGAATGACAACCTTTGGATTTATCTTTTTTGGCGTTATCTCCGTTATAATTGACAGTGATTATGCATTGATTTCATGTCCGCTCTGTACTTCGAATACTCTTTGGAATATTTTTATGATACTTGGTAGAATAGTAGAACAGGATGAGATGACGTGTCATATACAAGAATGACAACTCTGGCTTTCTTACCTTTGGAGTTATCTCCCCTTGTTTTGTTCTTAAAATTGATTTTGTGTGTTTTGTTTTTGAAATTGATAACTCAAATACCCTTTGGAATATTTTGATAGTATTTGGTAGAAATGTAAAACAGGATGAGCCAACATGTCGCGTATCATCATCATTGAATTTTTGATTAACATGCAGGTACAGGGGCAACATCCACATTAGTGGGTCCCCTTCCAGGTAGCTGGCTTGCTGCACGCATGGCAGATCTCACACCAGATCTCCAGGTATGTCTATCATGAGAGCTTCCACTCTCTGCAATCCCTCTCTGTCAGCTGCTTCCATGTCATCTTGGGCCTCCCAGGCCCACGCTTTCCATCAACCTGTCTTGACTGCACCATTGGAGTGTTCCACATGTCCATACCAGCGGAGCCTTCTCTCCTCAGAAAGAGGTCCAGATCCTCAATGCCAAGCTGCGCAAGTAGCTCATTGGATCTGGTGGATCTCTTGGTGACAATGTCTTGCGGCTTGACATTGCAGATCTGTCTGATCATTGCCCTGTCATTTCTCTGCAGACGTTGGAGGTTTGGTTTTGTCAATGGCCAAGTCTCACTGGTATGAAGCATTGCGATCCGAACACAAGAGCTGTACACATGGCCATGCGTCGTGAAAGAAAGGTGGCTGGAAGAGAGAACTGGTAGAAGCTCCTTGAACTTCTTCCAGACGGTTTTCACATGTGTTGTGCTTGAAAGTGCACAGCCACCGGGAAACAGAGAATGACAATTCTGCCTTTCTTACTTTTGGCTTTATCTGCCTTTGTTATATTTGACCGTGATTATGCAATGATTTCGTGTCCGCTCTGTAAGTCAAATAACCTTTGAAATATTTTTATACTTCGTAGAACAGGACGAGACGTGTCACATACAAAAATGACAATTTTGGCTTTCTTACTTTTGGAGTTATCCAAAATTTGATGTTTGAATTTGATTTCGTGTCCGCTCTATAACACGATTACCCTTCCAAATATTTTGATGATATTTGGTAGAAATGTAGAACAGGACGAGATGACTTGTTGTGTCCAAGAATGACAATTCTGGCTTTCTTACTTTGAGTTATCTCCCCTTCTTGTGTTTGAATTTGATTTCCTGTCTGCTCTGTAAATCCAATACACTTTGGATAATTTTAATTTTTACTTAGTAGGAATGTAGAACAGGACAAAATGTGTTGTGTACAAGGATGAGAACTCTGGCTTTCTTACTTTTGGAGTTATCTGCCCTTCTTGTTTGAATTTGATTTCCTGTTCACTCTGTAACTGGCATCACTTTCACAATATTTTTATGATACTTGGTAGAAATGTAGAACAGGACGAGACGACACGTCGCCTACAAGAATTACAACTCTGGCGGGGTGTTTGTTATGGTGTTTTTTTGTTTTGTTTTTTTGTAAAAAACCTTTTCTAGTTTTTTATGTACTTGGTAGAATAGTAGAACAGGACGAGACGATGTGCTGTGTACTAGAATGACAACTCTGGCTTTCTTACTTTTGGGGTTGATCTCCCTTTGTTAGCTCACCTCAGCACGAAGTGCTCAAGGTGAGCTATTGTGATCAGTCAATGTCCGTTGTTCTCTCTGTCATGCGGCGTGCAGCGTCAACAATTTGCTTTAAAAGCCCTCTCCTCCTACACCCCTGGGCCATTTGACTCAAAACTTGGTACGAAGCATTGGGGTGACTTGTAGATCAAAAATAGCTAAAATCGTTCCGATCGGAAATCCTAAATGGCCACCATGGCCGCCATCTTGAAAATCTATTTTTCGCTTCTTCTCCTGAACCAAAAAGACAACTGACCTGAAACTTGGTAGGAAGCATCGGGGTGTCTTGTATATATATATAAAAAAAAGCTAAAATCGTTCCAATCGGAAATCCAAGATGGCCGCTATTTTTCGCTTCTTCTCCTGAAATGAAGGGCCAACTGACTTGAATGAAATTTGGTAGGAAGCATTGGCGTGACTTGTAGATCAAAAATAGGTAAAATCCTCCAATCCGAAATTTAAGATGGCCGCGCATCTTAAAAATCTGTTTGAACTTCTTCTTCTGAATCAAAACGCCTTCTTTTCCTGAACAGAAAGGCCACAGTAGGAAGCATCGGGGGACTTGTAGATGAAAAATAGCTAAAATGGTTTGGATCCGAAATCCAAGATGTCATTTTTCACTTCTTCTCCTGAACCAAAAGGCCAATTGACATGAAACTTGGTATGAAGCTTCAGGGTGACTTGTAGATCAAAAATAGCTAAAATCGTTCCAATCAATTATCCAAGATGGCCACCATGGCAGCCAGCTTGAAAATATATTCTTTGCTTCTTCTCCTGAACCAGGCATAACTTGAAACTTGATATGAAGCATCAGATGACTTGTAGATCAAAAGTAGCTAAAATCGTTCGGATCAGAAATCCAAAATGGCCACCATCTTGAAAATCTATTTTCCACTTCTTTTCCTGAACTGAAAGGCCAACTAACTATAAACTTGGTAGGAAGCATCAGGGAGACTTGTAGATCAGAAATAGCTAAAATCATTCTGACCGGAAATCAAAGATGGCTGGCGTGGCGGCCATCTTGAAAATATATTGTTTGCTTCTTCTCTGGACCAAAAGGCCAATTAACTTGAAACTTGGTAGGAAGCATTAAGGTGACTTGTAGATCAAAAATAGCTAAAATCGTTCCTATAGGAAATCCAAGATGGCGGCCATCTTGAAAATATATTTTTCACTTCTTCTCCTGAACCAAAAGGCCAATTTACTTGAAACTTAGTAGGAAGCATAATGGGAACTTGTAAATCAAAAATAGTTAAATTTGTTCTATTTGGAAATCCAAGGTGGTCGCCTTGGCGGCCATCTTGAAAATCTATTTTTCCCTTCTTTTCCAGAACTGAAAGGCCAATTGACTTGAAACTTGGTAGGAAGCATCGGGGTGACTTGTAGATAAAAAAAATAGCTAAAATCATTCTGATCGGAAATCCAAGATGGCCACCATGGCTGCCACCTTGAAAATCAATTTTTTGCTTCTATTCCTGAACAGAAAGGCCAATTGACTCCAAACTTGGTAGGAAGCATCAAACTGACTTGGAGATAAAAAAGAGCAAAAATCGTTCCGATTAGAAATCCAAGATGCCGTCATGGCTGCTCTTTTGGAAATCTATTTTGCATTTCTTCTCCTGAACCGAAAGGCCAATTTATCTGGTAACCAGGTGAGCCATACAAGGCCATCTTGTTTTGTTTGAAACAGATTTTGTGTCCACTCTGTAACTCGAACATCCTTCGGAATATTTTGATGGTACTTGGTAGAAATGTAGAACAGGATGAGAAGACGTTGCTTACAAGGAGGACAACTCGGCCTTTCTTACTTTTGGCGTTATCTTCCTTGTGTCTGCTCTGTAACTCAAATACCTTTGGAATATTTTTATGATACTTACTTGAAAAGAAGAACAGGACGAGACGGAGTGTCACATACAATAATGCTAACTCTGGCTTTCTTACTTTTCGAGATATCTCCTTTTGTTTTGTTTTTGAAATTGATTTCGTTTCCGCTCTGTAACTTGAATACCATTCGGAATATTTTGATGGTATTGTGTAGAAATGTAGAACAGGACGAGATGACGTGTTGCATACAAAATGCCTTTCTTACTTCTGGCATTATCTCCCTTTGATATATTTGCCAGTGATTGTACATTGATTTCGTATCTGCTCTGTAAGTGTAATACCCTTTGGAATTATTTTATGATAATTCGTAGAAATGTAGAACAGGAGGGATATTTTGGTACAGGAGATGACGTGTTGCGTACAAGAATGACAACCCTGACTTTCGTACTTCTGGAGTTATTTCCCTTTGTTTTGTTTGTAATAGATTTCGTGTCCACTCTGTAACTCAAATACCCTACAAAATATTTTTATGGTTCTTTGGTAGAACTGTAGGACAGGAGGAGATAACTTGTCGCATACAAGAATGACAACTGGCAGGGTTTGTGGGGGAGGGGAGGGGGTGTTTGGGGGGGGGGGGGTGAGTGGGGGGTTTGTGGAGACGTTTGTTTCTAAAAACTTTTTCTACGAGGGTGAGTCAATAAGTAACCAGCCTAACTTATTTCTGGTTGAGATCCACCTCTTCTTTTTCAATGTAATTGCCCTCTAGTGTGATGCACAGTCCAACGGTGTTCAAGTGCCATCAGCCCAGAACTGAAAAAGTCAGGGTGGTTTCCACTGACCCACTCCTCAACTGCCGTCACGACTTCTTCATCAGACTGGAAATGAAGTCCATGGATATCCTTTTTCAAGTTTGGGAATAGGAAGAAGTCGCTAGGAGCTAGGTCAGGCGAATAGGCAGGATGTGGTATTAATTCATACCGGTTTTGCTCTACAGCATCCATTGCAACTTTGCAAGTGTGGACTCTCGCGTTGTCCTGTTGCAGCAAAACACCTTTAGAGAGTTTACCTCGGCGTTTTTCACGGATAGCGGTTCTCAGCTGGTCTAACAAGTTTGCATAGTACACTCCAGTTATTGTACTTCTCTTGGGTAAAAAGTCCAACATAACGCCTTTTGCATCCCAAAATACTGTGGCCATCACCTTGCCAGCAGATGGTTGCGTCTTGAACTTCTTTGGCCTCGGGGACCCAGGCCCTACCCACTGACGACTCTGAGCTTTATTCTCTGGCTCATAATAATGAACCCAAGTCTCATCTACAGTCACCAGATGCAAAAGAAAATCATCTTTTGACCTAAAACGCTTCAACAAGGCGCTGCGTACTGATGCTCTGGTTGCCATTTGCTCATCGCTAAGGGATTTGGGGACCCAACGGGCTGTTAGCTTGCGCATACCTAAACGATCATGTAAGATTGTTGAAACGCTGCCATGTGAAATGCCTGATGCCTGTGCTATTTCTTCCACCTGAATTTGTCTATCAGAATATACCAGATCCCTAACTTTCTTACACATTTCTTCGTCGGTGGGATCCAGTGGGCGTCCAGACCTGGCTTCATCTTCTAAAGACGTTCTACCGCGTTTGAATTCCCCTACCCAGAATTTAACCTGAGCATAAGATGGTGCAGAAGACCCATAAACATCGGCTAACTCGCCGTGTATTTCCTTGCCTGTTTTACCTTTTAAATACAAGTACCGAATTACAGCACGGTACTCAACTTTAGATGAAAAGCATGCCTTTGCATCACTAGCCATGTTTGACATTCAATATCTTATTAAAGAATGACTCGCTACGCGTGTAATTTTGTACTCATGTATAAATCATATATTGAAACAAAGCATGAAAATCGTGACCGTCTCGATCCATCGGAAATGGGATAGGCTGGTTATTTATTGACACGCCCTCGTAGCTTTGTTCTTATTTCCTGCGATTCTATAAGAGTTATATTACTAAAATATAGATCGAACTTTGGTTAAGTTGATGTCGCACTGCCCCCACCCCATCCCCAAAAAGTAATGTTTATTTCAGGTAGAAGAATTTAATATAGGAATATCATTGAAAGTACATGCATATTCTCATATGATGCATGAGAAGTTGCACTCAAAAGGTACCCACAATCTATACACTTTCATAAAATCTGAGGTAAGAAATTGACAAATAAAAAAAGTTAATGCGGAAAAAGTGACAAAAATAAATTTAAAAACTACATCCAAACCATGTGCACTTTTGCAGACCGTGGAGAAAACATGCGCAAAGTTTCAAAAAGACTGGAGTAAAATTGTATGAGGAGTTGCAATCACAAGGTACCACTGTCTATACATCTGAGGTCAGAAAATGACAAAGTTCACAAAGTAAAAACAAGAGGGCCATAATGGCCCTGGATTGCTCACCTGAGCTAAGATTAGCACTGGCGGCCATTTTCTTCAGCAGAGTGGAACCATTTTAGCAATTTTGGTAGAGGATCCCCAAGGAACATTTCTGTGAAATTATTCTGAAATCGGGCCACTGGCCTTGGAGATGTACTTTAAGCGTTTTTCTATTTTTAGCTTTGGTGGCCACTTTGTTCAGTGGAGCGGAACGATTTTAGCAATTTTGATAGAGGGTCATCCAAGGAACATTTCTGTGAAATTATTTTGAAATCAGGCCACTGGCCTAGGAGGAGATATCATTTTAAGGTTTTACTATTTTTATTTCTGTGGAATTATTTTGAAATCAGGCCATTGGCCTAGAAGGAGATGTCGTTTTAAAGTTTTTCTATTTTTAGCTTTGGTGGCTATTTTGTTTAGCCGAGCAGAACCATCTTAGCAATATTGGTAGAGGGTCACACAAGGAACATTTCTGTGAAATTATTTTGGAATCAGGCCATTGGCCTAGGAGGAAATGTCGTTAAAAGGTTTTTCTATATTTAGCTCTGGCAGCCATTTTGTTCAGCGGAGCAGAACCATTTTAGCAATTTTGATAGAGGATCACCCAAGAAACATTTCTGTGAAATTATTTTGAAATTGGGCCATTGGCCTAGGAGATGTTAAGTGTTTTTCTATTTTTAGCTTTGGCAGCCATTTTATTCAGTGGAGCGGAACCATTTTAGCAATTTTGGTAGAGGGTCACCTAAGGAACATTTCTGTGAAATTATTTTGAAATCGGGCCATTGGCCTAGGAGGAGATGTCATTTAAAGGTTTTTCTATTTTTAGCTCTAGCGGCCACTTTATTCAGCATGTTGTGCTCCGGTGAGCTAAAAATTGACAAACATTAATGCAAGGATTATATCAAAAGCATATGCACATCTTCAGACTATGGAGAAAACGTGTAAAACTTTCAAAAGGATTGTATTAAATTGTATGAGGAGTTGTGCTCACAAGGTATCCACTGTCTATATATTGAGGGTGAAAAATGACTAAGTTTACAATGTGGAAAAAGTGACAAAAAAGATCTAACAATTATATCCAAACCACATGCACATCCTCATACCATGAAGAAAACACATGCAAAGTTTCATAACGATCGGTACAAAACTAAAAGAGGAGTTGTGCTCACAAGAGGTACCTACTGTCTATATATTGAGGGTGAAAAATGACTAAGTTCACAATGTGGAAAAAGTGACAAAAATGATCAAACAATTACATACAAACCACGTGCACATCCTCATACCATGAAGAAAACACATGCAAAGTTTCAAAATGACCGGTACAAAACTATAAGAGAATGTTGACAGATGGACAAACAGATGGATGAAAACTTGCACGCCTAAGTTGTCCTGCAAAAGCAGGTGCGACAAGAATTTCTATTTTTTGCCAGGCAAAAATAATGATGATTGCAAAGAATATAGATAAATGAGTTGTTTGTTTGTTTGATTTGGGCTTAACGCCGCTTTCAACCTTTTTCAGTCATATCGCCACGGTGTCTGGATGTGGCAGGGAGCTCAATGCTCACCTTTAGAGTGCTGCCTCACTGAAATATCACGCCCCAGACACTTTGACATGATATTCCACCCAGTCACATTATACTGACACTGAGCTGACCAGTTCTAGCTCTACTTTCTTAATGCTGAGCGCCAAGCGAAAGAGCAGCTAGTACCATTTTTAAAGTCTTTGGTATGACCCGGCCGGGGATCGAACCCGCAACCTCCCAGTCACAAAGCGGACGCTCTACCACTGAGCCACTGTGCCGGTATAAATGAGTTGTCTAACAGAAATTATGCAAAAATATTATTCTGATTTAAGAAATGGTTATATTTTAGACTGATTTAAATTACAATGTATGTTTTTAAAGTAGGCCCACTATCTCTTGCTAGACATAATTTGTACCTTCTGAATGGGTGCAAAGAAAAAAAAAGGTATGAGAAAAGCCCTTCCCAGACACCAAGAGGAAGAGGAAACCGACAAATCCAAACAAGCACAAATCGAACAAACATAGGAAAAGCACTAAGATTAGCTCTCTCTTCCCCAAGCGAGGTGATCGCAATGCTATAAGGACTGAAAAACACAAGAACAAAATGACACAAGGTAAGACATAAAACAAGTCGCCTCATAGAATAAACCACAAAGCATCCTAAAATGTATGTAACAGCAGCAAACAGAAATTGACCAGAAATGTATACATTTCAGAGCTCCAGATTAAAAGGGTGTCCGCCGGTCTCAGTGGCTCAGTTGGATGCGGGTCCTATTTGTGATCAGAAGGTTGCGAATTGGACCCTCGCCCGGTTGGCAACATTCTTTCATGGAGATTGACCATGAAATATTTTCTATGGTCATTCTCTCCCTTCTGCTGATTCAAGAAGGGCAGTTGTCAGTTTCTGGCGAAAGAATGTGCACAATACTGGTTAACTGCATAGAGGACTAAGCCTGCCCAGCAAAAGTGTGGTCAGGTAAACTGACTGTGCTCGACATTGGGTTGACTGGGACGTAAAACCTCAACACACATATATAAAAGAGGTGTCCAGGTAATTATTTTTCTTATCTCCCCAAGTAAACGAATGTTGCGGGTACTTACTTGAAGCATCTTGGTAACGTGCTTTTAATGAGACAGCACACAGAATGTATCTTTTGAAAGAACTGAGAAGACATGTTGCATACTATACAAGAACCAAACCTCTAGGTCCAACAGTAAATTAGTAGTCAACCCTGACAGTAACCCTGTGCTTGTGATGACTCCATCACTCTTTCAGATATATTGCTGATACTTAGTAGGATTGTACATGAGGTTGAGAAGATACGTTGCATACAGAAACCACAACTCTAGGTGCTGTGGTTTTGATTTATCTCCTCTGACAGTATTGTGTAATAGAAACCTTGTCAATGTGGTAACCCCACAACCTTTTCAGATATACGAGGGATGTTCGAAATGAATTGCTTATTGTCCTCTAGCTCGATATCCACGTGGGGCACGATAAAAACCAATACATACCTGTATAGGGCTATTCAATATCTACACAATGGTGTATAAATGTACATGTTAGACTAAGTGTAAGACATAAAATTTGCCATTGGAATACACGCAGTCATTGACCACTGCAGTAAAAATGGTTGGTAGAAGCGTCGACAAAAAAGATGAAAACTTGGTTGTTCTTTGAAGAAGCTGATGACTGAAATTTCTACTGCTTTTGGACCTTCTTGTGTGTCTTATGACACAGTTCGGCGGTGGAAAAAGAAATTTGAGTCTGGTGTAGAGTCCATCAAAAATGCACCGAAATCAGGTAGGCCAAAATCTGCATCTCGTAAAGAAATCGTTTCCAAAATAAAGGAAATCATTGAAGGAAATGCCAGATTTACAGTTCGTGATATTGCACAAAAGGTAGGCATATCACTATCAATGGTTCACCTTATTTTGAAGAAACATTTGAAAGTCAGAAAGATTTCTGCTAGATGGGTGCCACATCTGTTGACTGACGAGCAAAAGAGGCAACGGGTAAAAGTGGCCAAAAAGCTGCTTCAAATGTTTCCAAAATATGACAAAAAGCAGTTTGCCAATGTCGTCATAGGTGATGAAACCTGGGTCCATTATTTTGAGCCCGTCAGAAAGGTTAGCAATAAGATCTGGGCCACTAAACACAGCAAACGCCCAATAATTGCCAAACGTTCTTTGAGTACAAAGAAGGTTTTGTATGCAATCTTCTTCTGGTGAAGGAGTCGCAATAAAAGTGCCAGTGAAAAAGGGCAAAAGCATCACCGGAAAGTACTACAAAGACGTAGTACTGAAGAAACTGAAAAAGTATTATCAGAAACGACGCCCTGCCACTGGTTTTAAACATGTCCGTCTTCTACATGAAAATGTCCCAGCTCATACCTCAGCAATAGTTATGGCGTTTTTGAAGAAAGAAAAAGTAACTGTTTTGCCTCATCCCCCGTATTGCCCAGACCTTGCCCCATGTGATTTCTTTTTGTTTCCGAAATTGAAAGCATTCCTTGCTGGGCGGAAATACCAGTCCCGACAGGCACTTGGATCTGCCATTCATCAGTACCTTATTACTGTGCCCAAATCAGCGTATCGTGATGCCTTCAAGAAGTGGATACATCGGCTGAAACTTTGCATTTCTAGCCACGGGGAGTACTTCGAGGGCATGAAATGAGTACTTTTGGTCTAACTTGAAATTTGAAGTCTCCAGATAGAAATAAGCAATTCATTTCGAACATCCCTCGTATTGATGATAATTGGTAGGATTGGACACAAGGTTGAGAAACCGTGTCACATAAAAGAATCATAACTCTAGGTGCCACGTTTTAGTTCTCTCCCCTGACAGTATTTAGTAATGGAAACCTTATTTCAACACCCTTTCAGATATATCTATTCAACACTCTTTCAGATATATCAATGATACTTGGTAGATTGTACAAGAGGTTGAGAAGGGGTGCTATGTACAAGAACCACACCTCTAGGTACTGTATTTTTAGTTATCTCCCCTAACAATAACTGAAACCTTGTAGTTGCTGCAACTCCAACACACTTTGAAATATATTGATAATACTTGATAGGAGTGTACGAGGGGTGTTCAAATATGAATGCAACTGGGTTAATTTTCAGAAGCGCTTAACAAACAATGCCAAAATCTTTATCTCAATCCTTCAAAATACTCGCCACCATGTGATACACAAAGTTTCAGTCTTTGAATTCAATTTTCAAATGCGTTTTCATAATCTTTTCGAGGTATACTGTTCAGACACTGAAAAATAGCCTAACCGCGATTTTTGCGCGTTTGATATTTTCTTCCAGCAAGGTGTTTTTTGAGCCTTGGGAATAGGAAAAAGTCACAAGGGGCAAGATCTGGTGAATAAGGAGGGTGCGAAAGCTCGCCCATACCAAAATTGGGTACAAAATTTTTAACGTGCCTTTTTTGTGCTTATTCAGACTTAGTCATTTTTCATTGTGCCTGTCATGTGCCCATAAAAACTTAAAAATGTTTCCAGTGTGCTTATTGTGTACCTGATTTGGACTTTGTCATTTTTTGATGCGCCTTTTATGTACTTATGAGAACTTAGATTTTTGCAGTGTATCTATTATGTGGCTTTTGAGAACTTTGAAATTCAGCTTGCTACTCAAAAGAACTTAGCCATTTTTATGTGTGCTATTTTTGTGCTTTTATGTGGACTTAGCATTTTTTTGAAGAATGAAGCCCCTTAATAATATTGAAGTCCTCTATCATGCTTGTGAACTAAACAAAAATTTAATATTAAGTGTACTGTCAAAAAAGGACAAATGTATGGAAATACATTGCCTACATAATACTCCTTTACACATTTTATCTGTAAAAAGTATCATTTTGAAGGGCAATCATAAAAAAGCCAGGAAGCCCAAACACTCATATATGTTCATCATATTAAGATTATGAGGTTAAAATGGCAATCTAATTTAATTTTATACATAATGCTGTACTTTTCAGAAAGCTGTATTTAAAATGACAAGGAAAATATGCTTTTTGTAGTTTTTTTTTCTTTTAACAAATATAGAAAATGCACTAGAAAATGTATATCATTCTGGACAAAAAAAACAATAGGATTTTGCATAATAATACCCTTGATTTTTTTGTTGTTGTTGTTGTTTTTGTTATATTTTCTAACTTTTCCAAATTTATGTTTCTTAGAGTAAACTACAAATGTATCAAACTTAACTTGTAGATTTTTATTTAATTAATTATTATGACATGTTATAATGTTACTAAGTATGAAGCAACACAAAGAATGTTTTATTTTGTCTTATCTTGGTGACATAACCAATGTACCAGTAATGTGCCTATGAACCACTTGAAGGATTATAATGATTTTATAATGTTCCTTCTAAATCAGTAATACATTTTTCTGAGGAAAATCAGATTTATGACCACATACTTGGACCAAAAACATCTGGATCGGTGCCGAAATGCCCATTTTAGAGACAGAGATAGAGCAGTAAACATGTAGAATATGTGAAGGATTTAACTTAATATAATATGTAAGGTCATGTATTAAGGTAAGGAGAATTTATTTTTACTACGTTTAAAGAAGCATGCATATACAAGTTTGTACAGGTGCTACTACTTTCATTGCATTTTCCACTCTGTGACATTTGTTCAAGTGTATATTTCATTTTCCATGGATCTGTGACTGAAAATGTCAGCAGTCAGACTGTCTGTTAATAGAAATTGTAAGTAAACTGCATTATGTTGGTTTATGATAAGCCCCTTAATAATATTGAAGTCCTCTATCATGCTTGTGAACTAAATTAAA
This sequence comes from Anodontia alba, assembly GCA_964016985.1. NCBI lineage: Eukaryota > Metazoa > Mollusca > Bivalvia > Lucinida > Lucinidae > Anodontia > Anodontia alba. The sequence goes on along the minus strand of OZ024823.1, from coordinate 65,090,544 downwards.
GATTGGATGTATTAATTTCAAGGAATAAAAGTCAAGTATGTGAATCTTAATACATGATGTGTATATGTTTAAATTTGCAGTGCTTTCAAAAATCTTTCATTGAATTCAAATAGGATATGATTATGTCTAGTGGCAAGATGTGTTGAGGAGTTGACAATGCTTGTCTCAGACACCCAAAATGATTTCCTATACATGTATATATGGTGTTCTCAGCAAATATTTAGTCCAAAAAAGGTAAGAGAAGTCCAGGGAGTGCCACAATCACAAGTCACAGCCCTTTCCAGACACCAAGAGTAAGAGGAAACAGACAAAACCAAACAAGTGCAAATTGAACAAACATATGAAAAGCATTAAGATTAGCTCTCTCTTCCCCAAGCGAGGTAATCGCAATGCTAAAATGACTGAAAAACACAAGAATAAAATAACACAAGTAGAACAAATTGCCTTGTAGAATAAACCACAAAGCAACAAAGAGTAAGACTAACACCTGGACAACCGCCTTAGAATGGTCAGTAGAATAAATCCATAATTCATGTTTTATTTTTATTATTATAATAAATGTCCATAATTCAGTTTTTGATATCCAGAACTAGTTTGCGCATACAAATTTCGTTTTATACACAGAATGGGTTTAGAAATTATTTCAATGATATGTGGCCATGACAGGCATCAATTTTGCAACCTCTTCATTGCCACGATAGGAATCCAATCTGTAGCTGACTAAGCCAGCAGGCCTTACTATAAAAAAAGTGAAAGGTAAAGAACAGTTGGAATATAAATTTAGCAAAAAAGGGCTCAAAAGGGGACAACTTTTTGGTCCTTTCATCTGCATCAGTTTGGTTTTTACAGCCCTTCAACATTATTCCAATAATTATGAGGCAAGTAGGTGCCCATAATGTACCTGCAAACATCAGGTAGGTGAAATGTGATTGGTCAATAATCATGTTATCTATCAATCTCAGGTTCATTTTAGGCACATTTTATAGTGTGCTTAAAATGTACCTGAAACTGTGTACCTAAAATGTACTTCTGGGTACATATTAGGCACTTTGAGCACATATTAGGTACCTTTGGCACATATTAGGCACATGGAGTACATTTAAGGTACATATGATGATCATGTTTTTTGTAAGTACATGTACAGTGAAGTATGGGTACATTTTAGGTACCCAGGCACATTTTAGATAGTTCAGGTACATTTTTGGTACTATAGGTATATTAAGGGTACACCAGGTACACTTTAGGTACTGTAGGTACATACAGGGTATAGAAGGTACATTCTAGGTACCCAGGCACATTTTAGGTATCTAAGGTACATTTTGGGTACTGCAGGCACATTCAGGACATACCAGGTACATTTTAGGTACTGCAGGTACATACAGGGTACACCAGGTACATTCTGGGTACCCAGCACATTTTAGGAATTTCAGGTATATTTTAGGGACTATAGGTATTTCAGAGTAGACCAGGTACGTTTTAGGTACTGTTGGTACATACTGGGTACACCAAGTACAGTCTAGGTACCCAGGCACATTTTAGGTATTACAGGTACATTTTAGGTACTGTGGGTACATACAGGGTACACCAGGTACAGTCTAGGTACCCAGGCACAATTTTGGTATTTCAGGTACATTATAGGCACTGCTGGTACACCGGGTACATTCTAGGCACATAGAGTACTTTTTAGGTACATGTAAAGATATATAAAGCTTAAAGTACAAAATAGGTACATTCTATAGATGTACCTATTTTGTATCAATCTGGCCCATGTTTCAGATAGTGGGCCATTTCTATACAAAAAAGGTATACTTATTTTGTGCCTATTTTGTGCTTATTTTGTACCCAAAAAATGTGCTTATTTTGTACTTTTTTTTGGTATGGGCGTCGGACAACCTTTTCCTGTTTCAGATATTTGCGTACAATGGCCACTTTGTTTCATTAAATATCTCTTTCGCCTGTATACCAAGAATACAGCGGTTCTTTTATAGGACCATATTAGGTCAGTGAAAGGAGACCTTTTCCCAACCATTTTAGCTTTAGTGTACAAGAGTAGACAGTGTTAATCGAGCAATTGTCAAAGCTAGACTGAACGGATTTACACATGTATTGTATCAATGGAGAGCTTACACAACCATCTATACGATACGTGTACCTATTTCATGCAAATCGTGGTTAAAAGTGAGATATTCGCCTAGTTGCATTCATATTTGAACACCCCTCCTATGGGCGTTGAGAAGGTTAGTTGCATGCAAGAACCGCAAATCAGAATACTGCAGTTTTTTAGTTAACTCCCCTGACTGTATTTGTCTATAGAAACCATGGGATTGCTATAACTCCAGCACCATATGTTGAAACTTGGTAGAATTGTACTCAAGGTTAAACAGGTGTATTGCATGTAAGAACCCCAACTCTGGATGCTGTGTTTTTTGTTATCTCCTCTGACAGGATTTGGTAATAGAGACCTTATGATTACTATGACTTACTGACACTTTGCAGAATGTACTTGAGGATTAGAAGCGGGTTGTATTTCTAGTTTCCATATTAGCTTTCAGAGCGGGGGGATCTCCCATCTTTTCTGATGGTTATTGTTTAGCTCGCCTCTGCGAAAGTACGGGGGGATATTGGTGTTGCCCTGACATCAGCGTTAGTGTCACACTTTAAAGTTTTATGACAAAGTCTTTTTAAATCTTCAAATCTCAACAACCACTGGCCAGATCCCTTTGATATTTGGAAAATAATCATATAATAGCAAATTGTTCTATTCCAAACATCATACCCCAGGGTGAGGCCCTGTTTGTTTGTGTTGAGGTTTTACGGCCCAGTCAACCCAATGGGGTCATGTTGAGCGCAGTCAGTTTACCTAACCTGGGCAGGCTTAGTCCTCTAAGCGGTTAACCAGTATTGTGCACATTCTTTCGCCAGAAACTGACAACTACCCTTCTTGAATCAGCGGAAGGGAGAGAATGACCATAGAAAATATTTCATAATCAATCTCCACGGAAGAATGTTGCCGACCTCGGCGGGGGTTGAACCCACGACCTCCTGGTCTCCAGTTGGACGGCGCATCCAACTGAACCACCGAGGCCCGGGTGAGGCCCTGGGTTAGTTTTACAACAAAGATTTTTAAACATTCATATCTCTGCAACCACTGCCTAGAACCTTTCTATATTTGGAATACAATCATATATTAGTATATCCTTTTATTCCGTAACATCATACCCCGGGGTCAGACCTGGGCTGGGGCTGAGAGGTAAAAAATTAGGTCAAACTCACTTTAAAGTTTTACAACAAAGTTTTTTTAAACATTCATATCTTGGCAACCACTGCCTAGAATACTTCAATATTTGGAATATAATTATATAATAGCATAAACTTCTATTCTATAACATTATACCCCAGGGTCAGACCCTGGGGTAGGGATTAGGGGTACAAAATTAGGTCACATTCACTTTAAAGTTTTATGACAAAAGTTTTTTTAACAACCATTCAACAGAACCCTTCCATATTTGGAACATGAAATATCATACCAAAACCTTACATTCCATAACACCCTACCCCAGGGTCAGGCCTTGGAGAAGGTCTTAGGGGTCAAACACTAGGTCACACTCACTTTAAAGTTTTTGGACATTTTTTTTGAACATTTATATCTTAGCAGTTACTTGACCCCCTTCCTCAAAATCATATCACAGCATAACCTTTGATTCTCTAACACCATACCCCAGGATCAGATCCTGGAGCGGGTCTTAGGTGTCAAAAATTAGGTCACACTCACTTTAATAAAATTTAACGACAATATTTTTTTAAACATTTATATCTCAGCAACCACTGTATGGAACCCTTCCATATTTGAAATATAATCATATCATAGCATAACCTTAGATTAAGTACACCATACCCGTGGGTCAGCTGATTAAAAGGTTTCTGTCCATTAAGCCATATCATAGCTAGGCAAGGTGTGACACAGGCAAGCTATGCTGTCTTGCGACAGCTCTTGTTCAATATAAAGTATGTAGATAGGCAGGACAGACAAAAAAAAATCACATTAAATTTGAAGCATGATTTTGGAAATACGTGTACTTGCCCTAGTTTGGCTGTTGCTGACATTGTTCAGGGCATATAGTCTCTTTATGAAACCTGCAGATAATTTGAGCAGGCATAAAAATCTTGCACCCATCCAAATTTTGGTAGAAATAATCATATAATAGCAAATTGTTCTATTCCAAACATCATACCCCAGGGTGAGGCCCTGTTTGTTTGTGTTGAGGTTTTACGGCCCAGTCCAAATTTTGGTAGAAATAATCATATAATAGCAAATTGTTCTATTCCAAACATCATACCCCAGGGTGAGGCCCTGTTTGTTTGTGTTGAGGTTTTACGGCCCAGTCAACCCAATGGGGTCATGTTGAGCGCAGTCAGTTTACCTAACCTGGGCAGGCTTAGTCCTCTAAGCGGTTAACCAGTATTGTGCACATTCTTTCGCCAGAAACTGACAACTACCCTTCTTGAATCAGCGGAAGGGAGAGAATGACCATAGAAAATATTTCATAATCAATCTCCACGGAAGAATGTTGCCGACCTCGGCGGGGGTTGAACCCACGACCTCCTGGTCTCCAGTTGGACGGCGCATCCAACTGAACCACCGAGGCCCGGGTGAGGCCCTGGGTTAGTTTTACAACAAAGATTTTTAAACATTCATATCTCTGCAACCACTGCCTAGAACCTTTCTATATTTGGAATACAATCATATATTAGTATATCCTTTTATTCCGTAACATCATACCCCGGAGTCAGACCTGGGGTGGGGCTGAGAGGTAAAAAATTAGGTCAAACTCACTTTAAAGTTTTACAACAAAGTTTTTTTAAACATTCATATCTTGGCAACCACTGCCTAGAATACTTCAATATTTGGATATCATACCAAAACCTTACATTCCATAACACCCTACCCCAGGGTCAGGCCTTGGAGAGGGTCTTAGGGGTCAAACACTAGGTCACACTCACTTTAAAGTTTTTGGACATTTTTTTTGAACATTTATATCTTAGCAGTTACTTGACCCCCTTCCTCAAAATCATTTCACAGCATAACTTTTGATTCTCTAACACCATACCCCAGGATCAGATCCTGGAGCGGGTCTTAGGTGTCAAAAATTAGGTCACACTCACTTTAATAAAATTTAACGACAATATTTTTTTAAACATTTATATCTCAGCAACCACTGTATGGAACCCTTCCATATTTGAAATATAATCATATCATAGCATAACCTTAGATTAAGTACACCATACCCGTGGGTCAGCTGATTAAAAGGTTTCTGTCCATTAAGCCATATCATAGCTAGGCAAGGTGTGACTCAGGCAAGCTATGCTGTCTTGCGACAGCTCTTGTTCAATATAAAGTATGTAGATAGGCAGGACAGACAAAAAAAAATCACATTAAATTTGAAGCATGATTTTGGAAATACGTGTACTTGCCCTAGTTTGGCTGTTGCTGACATTGTTCAAGGCATATAGTCTCTTTATGAAACCTGCAGATAATTTGAGCAGGCATAAAAATCTTGCACCCATCCAAATTTTGGCCAGACTGGACCATTTGGAGCTGCTTACCAATGTTTCTTATGAAACTAGTATTTGATCTCCGGGGCATAGTGAGTTAATGCTTTTAATTAGGCCCACTGGTTTGTTCATCTTCCTTGTTAGAAGCATAACAATAACTGAATATAAATGAACTGAACATGCAGAACAGGTAGAATCCACAACTGGATGAGTTAGCTTGCAAATATTGACCAAAATTATGCATTTTGTAATTCATGGCTAAAATGTGTTCTCTGTTGTAACTGCATTTTAGCCACAAATGATTTTCATAGATTAAGCTTACTACTGTTTTTATTTGTTTCTAGACACGATACATTTACCTTTGAAATAGAATGGACATAATGAATCCTCAAGTGGATGGAATAACAGTAAATGGCCAGAAGTGTGTATTCTGGAGGATTATCCAGATATATATTCTTAATTTGCTTTCTATACAAAAACATGTTGCTGGTACTTATTGGAGGTTCATTCACAGAGCAATTTTAATAAATACCCACAAATAGATTAAGCTTACTAGTGGTTTTATTTGTTTCTAGACACAATACATTTACCTTAAAATAGAATGGGCACAATTAATCAAGTGGATTGAATATCAGTGAAACTACTGCTATGAATTCTAGAGGCCTATAGAATTTCAGGCAACCACATCAGCACTCTTAGTGCTTTGATTAAATATACAGGTAGGTACAGGATCTATAGTTTGTGTAAATAATGCCTCTGAATAAGACTATAGTCATAAATAAATATTAAGCCTCTGGTTATTGGCATCTCATCTCATGGAGATGATTCTAGTAAGGATCAAGAGCACATTTTTGTATGGAGAAACAAAGAACACACCAATATTTTATAATCCAAAAATTTACTTCAGTTCCTGGCATAGGAATATTTTGTGTCACTGAGGCAATTCTGATGGGTACCCAAAACATACTGGTTTGAGAAAAAGTAATAAAATTTGCTAAACTATCAGTTTGTCATCACTTCTTAAAAAAAACATGAAATGAAACAATATATTAACCCCAGAGTTTCTGAAATGGACTCGTCCATGAAATTGAACACATCCATTGTTACAAATTGGGGTTTTAGTAAAAAATCATTAACAGTATGGCCAACAGTGTAGATCCAGACCACTCATTAGGAGCCATCTCATCTGGATCTGCACTGTTTGCAAAGGTATGTTTATTGGAGAGCAGAGATGAAAGGGTTAAAGAATCTTATCAAAACAAGCTCTCAAATACTCCAACAGCAGGTTGTGGGTACTCATTAGAAGTGACTCAGTGCTATATGGTTTTGTGGAAATGTAAAAGTATCAATAGTTTTTGGATAAAAGGAGCCCCTTATCTGGCATTATATGGGTATGCTGCGGTCTCATCCGTACCCTCAGTTCAAATTTGGAAAATGTGAATATATCTCTAGGTAAAATTTATTTTGATTTTGTTTGTTGTGTTGAGGTTTTACGGCCCAGTCAACCTAATGGGGTCATGTCAAGCGTGGTCAGTTTACCTGACCACACTTTTACTGTGCAGGCTTAGTCCTCTAAGCCATTAACCAGTACTTGTGTACATTCTTTCGCAAAAAACTGGCAACTGCCCTTCTTGAATCAGCCGAAGGGAGAGAATGACTGTAGAAAATATTTCATGATCAATCTCTACGAAAGAATGTTGCCAACCGGGCACGGGTCAAACCCGCAATCTCCTGATAACCATTCGGACCCGCATCCAACTGAGCCACTGAGGCCGGCAAGATTTATTTTGAACCTAGATATACCGACATTTTTATTCCATCACAAAAATGTGGTGCTACTCATTAGAAGTGCATTACCAAGGTCATTTTCTGGAGCTATGCATTTCAACAATATACTTTGTAGTTTTCAGATTTTTTTAGCAGGCAATGAAGGCCATGACCAGACTGTTGTGATGGCAATAGAACCCTCATGCATCAACCACACATGTAAATGTTACCATTCTATCGGTGTCTTTCTAAAATAACAACAAGTAAAACAAACACCATATGACAGAAGACCAGTGACAAAGAAGGGCTTTGTGAGATTTACTGTTTCTATACTCAGCAATTACACACATTTTTTTTATTTCTCCACAAAACCTGTTGTTGGTCCTCAGAAGTGCCTTGCAGGGGTGCTTCTAATGAGTACCCACAACATATGGAGAAATAAGAAAAAATAACAGGATTTTTCAGTTGAAAAAAAGTGCCTTATCTACAGCAATGTACACAGGTGGCAAATGGCCTCATTTTGTAATCTGCAATCAGAAAGTCTCATCTAGTGTTTCCAAGATTACCCTTATTTTGATGTCACTTAATGATCATGTGATGTCGCGTGAGTCAATGTATTCATTGAAGTATGAGCAACATTACATCCCTATAGTTAACTATGTTTTTCTGTAAATGCATGTAATGATCATGTGATGTCCCATAAGTCAATGTATTCATTGAAGTATGAACAACATACGTCCCCATTACATTATGTTAACTATAGGTTTTTTCTGTAAATGCACTAGGAGTGTAAATTTAAAAATTTAAAATATCAAATCTAGTGACTGATGAAGACTCTATATTGATTATCTTTTATTCCTGCAAAACTTCGTTCCTATAAAATAAATACTTCTATATCTCATTATTCCTGTACTAAGCCAAACCCTCAGCATAACAAAAAGCAAAATGTTACTTGTACAGTAACATTTTGCTTTTGTTATGTTGATGAAATCTTGGAGACCTTTCAGCTCACATAAATCACATCTGGCCCAGGTCAAGGTCACTGATAACATTTTACTTATGGTGCTGAATAATTATTTACAGCTGCCAGCTCTGGACAAATATATTTCTCATTCTATGGAACATGTGGTCAGTCAGTACTTTTGGGTACATGAAGGTCCTTATCCACCAAACAAAGTTCTATTTCAAGCATCTTACTAATGGATTTAACAAAGCCTTGTTATTTGCAGAAATTTAACAAAGAACAGCTTACTATATAAACCCTAAGTATTGGAACAAACAGTGTAGACCCAGATCAGATGCTGCAGAATGTAGTAATGGCATTTGATCAGCTTTCAGACAGTTTGCCACTGAGTCCAGCAGTTTTTAGACATATCAATAGGTAGTAAAATGTACTTATTAAAACTTTTAGGTGTCCTAGTACTTATAGTACAGTATACCATGACCAGATTACAGATATATATTCTTGTATGGGCCTTTAGTATTCACACAAGGCACTAGTACGTTTTTTTTCTGTGCCTCAATGCTAATGATTAATTTTATGTTAACCCCCAACGAGCTGAAACTTAGTAGTATCTGATGACATTTTAAAATATATATATTTTTTTTTTTATTTATTTTTCCCTAAAAATAGAGATCAACATTTCATATCATCTTTTGAGACTTGGGTGAAAATTCAGGGAAAGTGTCTAATCGTATATTCTAAGAAAAAGGAGAACCCCCACTCAAGTTGTCCCCGATGTCCCCAGCAGCACACTAAAATAGAACAATAAGTAGTCTACTGGTCAACAGAAGGAATGAGATGAAGAATGTCCTATCAGTCTTTCTCAGCGATAGCTACAAGGTGAACATCTACTTCTTCTTCTGTTAAAACTCTGAAATAATATACAATTTGTACAGTAAGTGAGCCATAGAATGACAAAACTGGCATAGCTCCAGACAAGAAGGGATATCCACATAATATTGTTTACTTCTCCATGAAAACATAAGTTGGCATTACTCATTTGAAGCATCTTGGCAAGGCACTTCTAATTTGTACCCACAATATATATTTTCGTGGAGAAATAAGAAAAATAACAGAACTTTTCAGATGAAAACTGCACTTTATCTGGTGCTATCAGGTGAACTCGGCATACCTAAGCCAGATCACACAAAATTAAGCTTTTAAAAGTAAAACATAGTTTAACTAGCAATACTTAACCTATAGATAATGTGCTATTCTATTCTGTAGTTCAAACCTTCCACAGAAAAAAATGACAGTCCAGTCATCTTAAAGAGTCTTAATCCAGAAGGTCCCTTAGGCAGTTACCTGTGTAACGTCACTCTTCCCGCTCTTATAATCAGGTGTCAGTTTCTTTGAAGGATAATTCGATATAACGGAGCTATGTGAGGAAGGATTCTCCTATCTATAGGTTAAGTATTGCTAGTTAAAATATGTTTTACTTTTAAAAACTTTATTTTAACTGCACAATACATTAACCTATAGATAATGTGCTAGAATTTGCAGATTACGAGGGAGGAGCTCTCCTAGTTCTAACACAGATAATATATAGAATCCCTAAACCTCTAGATTAAGACTCTGGAAACTCTAAGGAATCAGATACATTCTATTTCTATATGTAAGCGTTAGAATGATCTAGATTCGCTAAGAACATATCTTTAAGGTGTTAATACCTTATATGTTAAAGGCTCCATATCCCTCAAAAATAGACATTTTATTATCAAAAAAAAGGTTTAATAAATTGATATATGGTATTAATACAATCATAAAATGTTGCACCTGACAGCCTGTAAAATTTCCTGTTTTCTCAAGGATCAGTGGCCTGAATTCCTGCCTCCCCCCCCTTCTTTTTGGGGTAACAACAGTTGGTCCCAAAAAAAATTAATGCGTCATTGAGACATAACCTTCAATATCTGCACTTTAAAAGGCAAATTTCAAGACTACTGTTTGATAATGCGTTTGAGCTGAACTCATCAAACAGATGTCCAGAAAGATAGCTGTCTATCTTTGAGAGGCTAATTATTTAATAAGGAAATGTCTTCTCAGATGAGTTTCCTATAGGTAACCTACATTTCTCGAGATTTTAATATAAATCCTAGAAATGTAATGATTATCTAAATTAGTAAATATTCTAAACTATTTATTAATATGAAATAATTAGAATCTGGTTAATTGGACCGATCTGACTGTTGCCAATAACCAGTTCATAATTCTTAATTAACCGTAAGACTTTATAAATTGTTCCCTTTTGTATTTCAAGTTAAACAGGAATAATAATAATCTGGGTAAATGGAATAAATCTAATTCTTGCCGAATACCCAGTTTATCCATCAATGATAGCAAACATATGACTGATAATTTTATATATTTTATCTATTGCCAGGCTGACTGTGTTAACGTATCTTAGTCATGGCAATAGATACTAGAAAAAGATTGTCTACTTCTCCGCATGAAGATGGACAAACTGAATAAATTTGTAACACTAAACTTCTACCAGAGGAGATTTAGGAAACGTTTCGTATCCTTGGTAAAGGTTAATAAAAGGAAAGATTGCTAACATCATCATGTAGAGTTTGGCAGCCGTAAAATTTCTAATAAGAGGAAAGGCTGATAACATAGCGTACTGTATTGATTGATTGTGTTGGGGTTTAACGACACGTCAACCCTTTAGGGTCATTTTGTGTCGTTTCCTAGAGAAAGGGAGAAAAGAGATAGAAGAGAGAGTAGAGGAGATGAAAGAGAGGGACAGGGAAGAAAGAGGAACAGGAATGAAAGTGAAGAAACAGAAGAAATAAGAACATTCCCCCTCTACCCTTACCCACTACAAGGATAGCAGGCCTTGCCCAACTGTAAGCCAATATCAGTTGGACGCCCCAGTGATGTAAGATACACAGCACCTTCGCACCACCCGACCACCCCCTTAGCGTACTGTATAACAACCTCCTAATTTTAAAAGAAGATCTTACAATATCAATAAAAGAAATACTTAACTTAGAAAGTACTGGCTAGAATCGATTCTATTACCAGATCTAAGTATTACATATCATGGATCTAATTCTTAGATAATTCTGATTAGCATTCTTAGTCAAAATCTGAAGGTATATCGATAACTTGACTATAACGGAAGGAGAAGTCATTACAGAATCAACCTCCTTCTATGACAAAACTAAGATATTAGTAAATTCTGACTCCGCTAATGCTTAAAACTTGCCCCATGAGACGAGAATTGGGGAGTTTATTATGCAAACTTCTACTAACCATAGTAGAGTTTATAAGTATACATGTCAAGTCAAAATAATACTAATTTTAATATTTCTGATAACCAAAGGCGTAGAGGTTCAGAGACGTAATTAACTATTCTGCACGTATATTACTGGAATAGTGAGAATAGGCGATATTATCATTTATAATATATATGAATGATAATAGAATATTCCTGTTATGGATAAATCGTTCTTCGTAACTAAATTATCTAATCTGGATAGATAATTTAATTTATGAGATATCAATTCATAATAACCTATAAGATGTTCCAGTTTATGGATGAATCATTTATCGTGATGGTTAGATTATCCAAAGAAACTGGTTATAAATATATAATACAACTCTAAGGATTGTATATAATGATAAACCATCCATATTGCTATATATATATAGAAATTAGTCTTGAACATTTAAGTAGTTTTAAGACAAATATCTTTATAATTGTAACCTCCTGAAATATAATGATTTTCGAGACTTGTATCGCATTTCAGGAAGAAAGGGGACTCCCATAGTTCTATACGTAGTTTGGGAGAATTATTTACAGCACAATTGTGTTATCAATAATTCTTAACAAAAGAGTGAAAGATGTATTGTATGGCTTTTTATTCACCAAAATTCTATGCCATACTTGTTTAAAGATAGATGTAGATTGATCTTCGATCAGAAATGTAAAGGATAGAAACTCATTATATCTCTAGAAAATGAGTACTTTATCGAGAATAAGACAGTAATTGGAACCTAATGGATGTATTCTCTCTAAATGGAGCGATAGGCGTGTATCCACTGATATAAACTGGAAGATTATCACTACTGCGATTTGACAATCCCAGTAATATATGAAAGGTTCCATAGTGACTAATCAGACATAATCAATTTGAAATTGAAGTCGGAGTCAATTATTATGTTGAAATTTGTATCAATACTTTAAGTACTTCAATGGCATATATACATACCGGTATCAACTAGATTTTTAAAAAAAAAAGGTAAGAGAAAAGTCCAGGGAGTGCCACAATCACAAACCGTAGCCCTACCCAGACACCAAGAGGAAGAGGAAACAGACAAAACCAAACAAGTGCAAATCGAACAAATGTACGAAAAGCACTAAGATTAGCTCTCTCTTCCCCAAGCCAGGTAATCACAATGCTAAAAGGACTGAAAAACACAAGAACAAAATAACACAAGGTAAGACAAAACAAATCGCCTCATAGAATAAACCACAAAGCAAGAAAGAGTAAGACTAACACCAGGACCACCGCCTTAGAATGGTCAGTAGAATAAACCACCAGGGGATTTAAAGCATTTTTACAGCTAGCCAACTTCACCCTGGGTCCCGATGCTACTCTTAATACAGAAATATATAAAAAATCGGTTCGCATAAAGGCTCCCAACTCAGTCAATGCATCAAAGCGAAAACATAAAAAAAAATTAATCACAATGATAAACAAAGACGAGTATTCATGGCTAATTCTACTGTATGCCAGAGTAAATGAAAACCAAAAGATGAACCACAGCGGCCCAAGCCAAAGACATATTGTCAAGCCCCAACCCACTGGTTAAAGTTTTACGAAGAGGCTGTCATTGAGTCTGAGGCCTGAACCACCCTCTTGCAATTAAAGAGTGATGCATAGCCATCAACAATGATTGGGTTGACATTTAGGCATGCAGTCTGCCACATAATATCCAGGCTATAGCCAATTCTTTTATAACGGTTAATTAGTTTTCCAAATTGCTCTGAAAGTTAGATTTTCCCACAATTTTTATAGATCTGTACACTAAGTCACCGTAAAATTCTGGTTCCGATATACGTTGTGCAGAAGTGTTTTCAGACTGATGTTATATTTTTCTACCAAGGCACTGTGTCTGCGATAAAATTTCGAAAACGCCTTATGAAGTTTAAAATAACGATAGCCCTGCCTACTAAGTTTGGCAGCAAGGGCTTTATTACGGCAGTTAAAGTCACTAAGATTTGAAGAAGCTCTGGCGAATCTAATAAGATGAGATATGTATACCCCATATGAGGTACGCCGGGGGGACATCGCCATCCAGAAAAGGGAAATTGACTAATCAAAATAAAAATCATCCTGTTTATCATAAAGTTTGGTGGAAACTGTACCATTAAATATACACAGATTCAAATCAAAACAAGAGGGCCATGATGGCCCTAAATTGCTCACCTGTGTCCTATAACTGGGGTAATTAAAGTAATACTTACTTTAATTACTCTCATTAAAATTTAATTAATATCATTATATTTTTAAGTTTTTTAAAATTATTAAAATTCATATTCAGTAATATACATTAAAATACCTCATGTTCTTTAAAACCATTTTCAGAATTATAAGTTTATATTCAAAATGATATTTTGAATCAAAGTATTCTGATAAGGTGGTCAATATTAATTAGGGACTCAGCAGCTGTGTCTTTCTCAGTGTAGAAGAGTCTAACATGTGGTCAAGGAGTGATAGCCTCAGTCTGGTCTTATCATTAACTAAGGTCTGTCCATATTAGGTAGTCAGGTAAGGCATATCAGTTACATCTGTTTATATATCAGGCTGTCAAGTGTATTTTGGTGCAAAATATATATTCTGGGCTTAAAAAAATAGGAAATTTATGGGAAAAAAATAGGAAATTTATAGGATTAATATCAAGGTTTAGCAGCAAAAAAGGCCTTATTATCATAAAAAAGTACCAAAAATGCAGGTATTCTAAATTTAAACAGATGGTTTAATAAAGACAAAAAGCAACAAGAAGTTTTGGTAACAGGATTAAAACTTCTGTTAGCCACTGTCAGATTTTGATATTTTTGATATGGTCCTGGCCTCCACCTCCCCTTACAGCCAGCCCTCAATCAGCATCTTAAATGTCATCAAAGGTTTTATATTAGTGGCAATAAAAAATTAATTTATAATCATCTTTATTGCTTTTAAGTCAACATAAAATCAAATGTGTTTGACCAATTCAAGATAGGTTGTGTTGCAATAAATACAAGATACATGAGTTACTGACTAGGTTACTCTATTTAATGACTAGCTCATGTAACATCCTGAAAAAATGAAGCTTTAAAGAAACCATCAAGAGAAAATTATGAATACAGTTATACATAACTGTCTTTGTGCATTTACCATGGGTATCTTGGGATAGTCAAGCACATATCAACACGGAAAGTAATAGAACTTTAAGAAACTGACAAATAATTTTGCCAAGTTTAGTCTTTTGTACTACTTGTACTATGAATTCTGAAAATATAACTTATCAAGCTTAGACATTGTATTTCTTGTACTATGAATTCTCTTAATCATCTGCTTGAAAAATGAAAATATAAGTGACCATATTATTACACTATCAAAACTGAGAAAAAGTTACACTAATCTGGCATACAAGTCACTTACTCCAGAATTTGGTTTTATTGGCTAAGTTCATCTCATTTCTTAGCTTTCTTTGAATCCACCTGAGCAATTTTCTCCAGGTTCTTTCTTTTCTTATCTTCCACTGATTTTTGTTCTTCTCTTACTCTGGCTAGACGCTCTGTTGATTCTTTGATCTTTTTCTGAGCAGTCTCGATCAATGACTGACTCACTGATGCACTAGAAAAATCTCTCTTTCTTAATGCTCTAGCCAGTTTTTCATTTCCTTCTTCAAGCAGTTTTTCAGCAGCATGAAGTTCTTCTTTAGAGTTCTTCTTTATCATTCAGCTTTTTCATTTTTTCATTCAAAGACTTTTTCTTTTGCTGCTTCTTGTTTTTGTTTTTCAAGCTCTTCTTTCTTTTGCTATCTATTCTTCTCCTCCTCTTCCCTCTTTTGCTTCTCCTCTTCTAGCCTCTCCTTGTAAACTCTATGACTAACCCTGACATAACCTATTAGTTCCTTGGTACACATTCTGGCTGCATATGTTCAGGATCATGGATTTTTACAGCCTCTTTAGAAAGTCTGTTCCCTATAATTGATTTTGATGACAACTTTACCCTATCTTTTCCCAACATTTTCTTATTATCTGATAGCCCTCTTTCAACATCAGCATTACCATATTTTTCCAAGCCTAGGGTACTTATCTTTGCCACTACCAGTTTTCAATTTCAGAATGTCTCTCCAGTAATGATCAATCTTTCTCAACTCAACTTCATCGTCTTTCTCTATTTTCCAAAGTTTCTCATCAATTTCTTCCCCTTGGTATACCTTCCACTCATCGGTGCTCAATGCCACATCTTCTTCTGCAAAAGGTAACTTCCTTGCTACCCTTTCTATTGCTGAACTGCTACTGGGCTTAAGTCTATGTTCAGGATGTAAACAGCCCAAATTTTTCAGAAGTTCATTATCAAATGGAAAATTAGATAACAGGTATGACACTCCACTACTGAAGAACTTTCTTATATCTTTGTAAAAGTGCTCTTTTCTGTTTCCCAGACTCCTGATTCCCCAACACCTGTCTTGTTAAATCCCCAATTATCATCTCTTTGTCTGACAACTGATTCTGTAGCTCACCATGCTTTACCTCTTTCAGATCCTGTCCAGTTTTATTCTGATATACAGATGCTTTGACATATCTGCCCATCATCATGTAAACAAGCCGATACAGAGGCATCACTGACTGTAGGAAGTGAAGTTCAACTAAAGTTTGCTTATTCTGAAGTCTTGTACATGACCTTTTAAAGGCGGAACTGGTTGGAGCATTTTTCAGAATCCTTGTTTGCAAGATGTGTAAAATATTTCTGGAGAGGCTTCCACTGTTCAATTAAGCCTGTCTACTACAGGACCAAGTGTCAACCATCGAGAAGGAACATGTCTTAAGAAGGTATGTGTTTCCACTTCTTCTTCTAGCTGAATGAACTTGAAATCCTCTCTTCTGGCAGATGATATCTTGAAAAAAGAATGAATGTCCACAGCAAGATCATCCACTGGTGTACCATATGCCTCAAGAGCCTTACAGAAACTATTGTGAACAACATGAAGGTTACATGTTCCAATGTTTATCATTCCTGGATTTCCAGCACCTTTCAAAGGCGTATTAACAGCTCTAAAAATGGTCTTATTTACATTTGGTCCATCACAGCTTAATGTAAGTATAGAGGATAGGTTAACCTTATCTTTCTCTAATTTGTCCACCATGGCAGCAGCAACTTTTGCACCTTCTGCATGTCCAAACATCAATGCTGTATAAAAACGTCTGACAACTTCATTCTGTTCTTCAGACCAGAAGCAGAAATGTAAATCCATTTGTTTTATCATCTGAGTTGTGGTGGTTTCATCATAGTGAAGAGTTACAGGGTTCTTACTTGAATTTACATCATAGATTAACTGTTTTTGAAAATAGGGCCCTGTATTGAACATCAATGCACTTAATCTGCAGCATTTTGAAAAATATAGGAATTCAGTAAAAAATATAGGAAATGGGGTTAAAATATAGGAAAAAAATAGGAAACCTGAAAAAATAGGAAAAAATAGGAAAAATAGGAACACTTGACAGCCTGATATATCCAATGAAAAGGGAGATAAGAAAGGTTTGTCTGGTTTGAGAATGAGGCTGTGTCTGGGATGCTGTGAGTTGTGTTAGGGAGTGATGTGTCAGAGATAGAGAGAGAAGGAGCAGAGATATATTTTTGAATTTAAATTAAATAAAGAATAAATGAACAAAATGTAGTTTCAGTTTTAATAAAGTTATTTCATCAGTAGGGACTGCCAGGTGGGAAGAAGTGTTATGATTACTAAGAAGAAATTAAGAATATAATTAAATAAACAGTAAAATGGAAAATGGTGACTTAGTAGTTAATTCCCCATTAAAATAATTAAACTTTAATTGGTCCAAGGTTACAGGTCAAAGTCCCATTGCTTTAGGTTCAAGATGGTTGTATTAATTTAATTTAAATCAGGCAAGTGGTTTGTAAGATTATCAAAGATTTTTATACAGATCATATTTTTGTATAAATATATAGGGAAAACAAGTGCTGTCCAAAGTGGAGGTGGTGGGGTGGTGGTGGTGGTGGTGGTGGTGCGGGGGGGGGGGGGGGGGGGGGGGGGGATGCATGTTGTGTAATTAAAAGAATTTAATAAAGGGTTTCTTGAGGATCTATTTTTAGCCCTGGCAGCCATCTTGTTCATCCGAGCGGAATGGTTTGAGCAATATTGGTAGAGGGTCACCCAAAGAACATTCCTGTGAAATTATTTCAAAATCTATTTACTGGTAAAGGAGGAGAAGACGTTTAAAGGTTTTTCTATTTTTTAGCTCTGGCTGCCATTTTGTTCATCTGAGCGGAATGGTTTAAGCAATTTTGGTAGAGGGTCACCCAAGGAACATTCCTGTGAAATTATTTCAAAAGCCATCCACTGGTTAAAGAGAAGTTGTTTAAAGGTTTTTCTATTTTTAGCTCTGGCGGCCATCTTGTTCATCTAAGGGGAACAATTTGAGCAATTTTGGTAGAGGATCACCCAAGGAACATTCATGTGTAATTATTTTAAAATCCGTTCACTGGTTAACAAGAAGTCGTTTAAAGGTTTTTCTGTTTTTAGCTCTGGTTCATCCGAGCGGAATGGTTTGAGCAATTCTGGTAGAGGGTCACCCAAGAAATATTCCTGTGAAATTATAGATACTGCACAAAAACCACGCAGGTTTTTTTTGGGCACGTTTTTTCTCCGTAACAGAAACAGATGTAACAAATAAAATATATAAGGAATACTCTAAAACGGACTGAAAAAGAATGAAACAAATGAAACAGACCATGAAATTATTTCAAAATCTATCCACCGGTTAAGGTAGAGAAGACGTTTAAAGGTTTTTTTTTATTTTTAGCTCTGGCTGCCATTTTGTTCATCTGTGCGGAACGGTTTAAGCAATTTTGGTAGAGGGTCACCCAAGGAACATTCATGTGAAATCATTTCAAAATCCATCCATTGGTTAAGGAGGAAAAGTTGTTTACAGGTTTTTTCTATTTTTAGCTCTGGCGGCCATCTTGTTCATCCGAGCTGAATGGTTTGAGCAATTTTGGTAGAGGGTCACCTAAGGAAAATTCCTGAGAAATTATTTTGAAATTGGGCCAGTGGCCTTGGAGGAGATGTCGATTTAAGTTTTTTTTTTCTATTTTTAGCTCTGGGGGCCATTTTGTTCAGGTGAGCGGAACCATTCAGGCAATTTTGGTAGACAGTCCCCCAAGGAACATTCCTGTAAATTGATTTCAAAATTCGTTCACTGGTTTAGGAGGAGATGTCTTTTAAGTAAATTGTTGAGAGATGAGAAGACGTTTTAAGGTTTTTCTATTTTTAGCTCTGGTGGCCATCTTGTTCATCCGAGCGGATCGGTTTGAGCAATTTTGGTAGAGGGCCACCCAAAGAACATTCCTGTGAAATTATTTTGAAATTGGGTCAGTGGCCTAGGAGGAGATTGTGTTTTTAAGGTTTTTATATTTTTAGCTCTGGCTGCCATTTTCAGGCTGTCCAGCACTTTTTGAAAGAAAATTAGGGCTAATTTTAGGGACAAAAATAAGAATTTTTAGGGCTAATCTAGGGCTAAAATTAGGAATTTTGTAAATGAAATAGGGCATGTGAAGACATTCAAATGGTCTTACCTTTGCATACAGCTCAGCAAAGATCAGATACAATTTTCTGTTTCATCATGAGAGGTCAAAAAAGCTCTTATTTCCCATTTTATGTATGCATTTATATTTTACTAGATACCATGTTGCATCAGAAACCAAGTGGATTTGTGGTCTGCCATAGATTATGACATTGAGCTTTTAGGTTTAAAGAAGCATTTCAGAGCATAACATAATAAGTCATCTTTCAAATTAGCAAACTTTTATGATTTCAAGCACCTCAAACATGTTAAAATGTCTTGATTTGTTAAAGAGCATGGCACAGTGAAAATTTTGGTACTAGAAAATGAATATATTTGTAAGTTCTATGGTTAAAACATGACAAAATTCCTTGTAATTTGAAGGAAGGACCTCCTGACAATTGTGATTAGTCTGTTTTAAGGTAAACATATTGTTGAACAAGAGGACCATGATGGTCCTATATCGCTCACCTGAGCAAATAGATTTGCATACATACTGTTGAAATTTCAGCCAAGTTCACTGCTGTAAGATTTTTGTATAAATTTTATAGCCCTGCCCCAACCCCACCCCTCCCCCTCCACCCCGCCAGTGGCCATGTTTTTTTAACTGAATCTTGAAAAAGGGTCACCAAAGGAACATTTCTGCCGTTATATTGAAATTGGTCCAGTGGTTTCTGACAAAAAGATTTTGAAAGTGTTTTATATAGCTATAAAGCCCTACCCCCTAACGGCCATGTTTTTCGACAAATCAAAACAGCTTGAACAAACTTGGTAGAGGGTTACCAAAGGAACATTCCTGCCAAGTTTTATTGAAATCTGTTCAGTGGTTTCAGAGAAGAAGATTTTTAAAGTTTTCTATTTAGATATATAGGGAAAATAAGCCCCACCCCCTAGCAGCCGTGTTTTTTGACGAATCATGATTGCTTGAACAATCTTGATAGAGCGTCACCAAAGCAACATTACAGCCAAGTAATACTGAAATCAGTCAGGGGGTATTTGATAAGAAGAATTTTAAAGTTTTCTATGCAGATATATTTGAAAAATAAGCCCCACCCCCTGGGGGCCATTTTTTTTGACGTATCATGAAGGCTTGAACAATCTTGGTAGAAGGTCACCAAAGCAACATTCCTGCCAAGTAACAATGAACTTGAGCCAACGGTTTCTTACGAGAAGATTTTTAAAGTTTTCTATATAGATATATTGGGAAAATAAGCCCCGCCCCCTAGCGGCCATGTCTTTTGACGAATCCAAATGGCTTGGAACAATCTTGATAGAGGGTTACATAAGAAACATTCCTGCAATGTTATATTGAAATCGGTCCAATGGTTTCTGACAAGAAGTTTGTAAGTTTTCTATATAGATATATAGGGAAAATAAGCCCCGCCCCCTGGCGGCCATGTTTTTTGACGAATCCAAATGGCTTGAACAATCTTGATAGAGAGTTACATAAGAAACATTCCTGCAATGTTATATTGAAATTGGTCCAGTTGTTTCTGACAAGAAGATCATTAAAGTTTTCTATATACATGTAGTTATATAGGGAAAATAAGCCCCACCCCCTAGCGGCCATGTTTTTTGACAAATCATAACGGCTTGAACAATCTTGGTAAAGGGTCACCAAGGAAACATTTTTGCCAATTTATATTGAAATCGGTCCAGTGGTTTCTGACAAGAAGATTTTTTCAAGTTTTCTATATAGATATACAGGGAAAATAAGCCCCACCCCTCTAGCGGCCATGTTTTTTGACAAATCATGACGGCTTGAACAATCTTGGTAGTTGGTCACCAAGGAAACATTTCTGCCAAGTTATACTGAAATCGGTCCAGTCGTTTTTGACAAGAAGATTTTTTTCAAGTTTACTATATATATATATAGGGTAAATAAGCCCCGCCCCCTGGTGGCCATGTCTTATGATGAATTTGTTTGTTTGTGTTGACGGCCCAGTCAACCCAATGGGGTCATGTTGAGCGCGGTCAGTTTACCTAGCCACACGTTTACTGGGCAGGCTTAGTCCTCTAAGCGGTTAACCAGTATTGTGCACATTCTTTCGCCAGAAGCTGACAACTGCCCTTCTTGAATCAGCGGAAGGGAGAGAATGACCATAGAAAATATTTCATGATCAATCTCCTTATGATGAATCATGATGGCTTGAACACTCTTGGCAGAGGATCACCAAAGGAACATTTCTGCAAAAATTATATTGAAATAGGTCCAGTGGTTTCTGACAAGAAGAGTTTTAAAGTTTTCTATATAAATATATAGGGAAAATAAGCCCCACCCCCTGGTGGTCATGTTTTTTGATGAATCCAAATGGCTTGAACAATCTTGGTAGAGAATCACCAAAGGAACATTTCTGCAAAATTATATTGAAATTGGTCTTGTGGTTTCTGACAAGAGGATGTTTAAAGTTTTCTATATAGATATATAGGAAAAATAAGCTCCACCCCACTAGCTGTCATGTTTTTGGACAAATCATGACGGCTTGAACAATCCTGGTAGTGGGTCACATTTCTGCCAAGTTATATTGAAATCGGTCGTCGTTCCTGACAAGAAGATTTTTTCAAGTTTACTATATAGATATATAGGGAAAATAAGCCCCGCCCCCAGGGGGCCATGTTTTTTGATGAATCATGACGGCTTGAACAATCTTGATAGAGGATCACCAAAGGAACATTTCTGCAAAATTATACTGAAATAGGTCCAGTGGTTTCTGACAAGAAGATTTTTAAAGTTTTCTATATAGATATATAGGGAAAATAAGCCCCGCCCCCCACCCCACCCCCGGCGGCCATGTTTTTTAACGAATCCAAATGGCTTGAACAATCTTGGTAGAGGATCACCAAAGGAACATTTCTGCAAAATTATATTGAAATTGGTCCAGTGGTTTCTGACAAGAAGATTTTTTAAGTTTTTAGTTAAAAAATCTATTTTTAGCTCCTGTGACCTAGATGTGCAATGGACCGGAACCATTTGAACAACTTTGAAAGAGGACCAACCAAGGATCATTCCTGTGAAGTTTGGTCAAAATCCTGTTAGTGGTTTAGGAGGAGATGTTGTTTAAAGATTGTGGACGGACAGACAGATGCCACCGCCGCCGACAACGCCGACGACGATGATGGCGGACGGTGGTTGATCACAATAGCTCACCTTGAGCCTTTGGCTCAGCTGAGCTAAAAATGTACCTTGTGACAAACGGTGGGATCTAAAAAATTCAACAAGACCTTAATCACCATTATTTGTTTTCTGGTTGAACACATATGAAGTTTTAGAAACTGAATCCAAAATTTGGCCAAATATCTACAGACAAGACAAACTGATATATGCTGTAAATAAACCTATTAAAGCATACATACCCTGTACTGATCAAGATTTTCAGGTGAAAAAAAAACTGAAATAACAAAAAAAAACACAAATAATTTTTCAGTCTGATTAAATTTTTGGAGAGAATTTTGGTGATTTTGTTATGCAATAATTGTTCATTTGGCTTTGACAAAGAGATATTATGGTTAAAATAACACTATCCTTTTTCACCAAAAGAGAATAGTTTTGAGTAATTTTTCATATACATGTGTTGAAACACTTCTATACTTGCAACAATATTGTATCTTTGAATTCTGCAAGCTTTTTTGGATAACTTTACATGTCTGCGGACAAGACATATTTTATAAAGGTCAATTAAGTCTTATTTAAGGAACTTATAACAGTCATTTCAGTAAGTTATTTATAAGATTAACTACTGCCTTATAGCGCTAAAACATGTTCATATACGTTGAATTATTCAGTTTAAGAAATTTAGGGTGTCTACAGAAAAGGCAAGTTTTGTGTGTAATGAACAAAATACCAAACCTGAAAAACTTGTGCTTCAAACATTTAACTCTTAGCTAAGAAAAATTAAAACTTGTAACTGAAGGTAAAGGGGCTTGTTTATGGGCTAGGCAACATCCCTTACTTTGTATCCCTTATCTAAAACTAAAGAGAATAGAATGGCTAACTGGACTTCAATACTCTCGAAATATTGGCATGTATGGTGAGAGCATCTTCTTACAACTGTATTATCCACATATTTATTTATCCTCTATTTAAAAATAAAAATGCCTCCTAAGACAGCTGGAAAATGCCTTAACCAAACCTCCTGTTTACTACTGCTGCTTTTCAACCTGCACTGACAAAATATTGAGCAGCATAATGACACAACCTACTAAATAACATGTGCTCACAGGCAAGATTCAGAACAGTATCTACATCTTCCCAGTTTAATCAGTGTTCAATGTGAGCATGTGAATGATCTTAAATGGATTCTTAACTACAATCCAAAAAGCTGATCAGACTGAGCAAGCATTACAGTAATGTTGATCCGAGTCCTAGCTGGAAACATGTCACTTTATCATTGCTAGTCTTACGGTTGATCAATTTTATTGTTCCACTGATTTAAAGTTTCCTAATATTTTTAATATTTATTGGGACATATGAAAATTGTAGTCATTATGAAATGAGTCTAAAAGATGTGAATGGGTTTTGACATTATATATCTGTGTTTTCATAACTGAGTTAATGGACATATTGGGCAACATTTCTGTCTGTATTTCATTGTGAATTGAAATTTTTACTGATGAAATCGCTGTACATATTATTCTGAAGCCAAATCATGCAGTTTACCCCTCAAAAACTTTTTGTAATTCAAAGTATGGACAAGACATTTTTGTATTTATGTGCTCATATATATTTGTTAAACTTAGTTGCCATTCATATAGTATTACATGTATGTTTGTTTGTTTGTTTGTGTTGAGGTTTTACGGCCCAGTCAACCCAATGGGGTCATGTCGAGCGCGGTCAGTTCACCTAACCACACATTTACTGGGCAGACTTAGTCCTCTAAGCGGTTAACCAGTATTGTGCACATTCTTTCGCCAGAAACTGACAACTGCCATTCTTGAATCAGCTGAAGGGAAAGAATGACTGTAGAAAATATTTCATGATCAATCTCCACGAAAGAATGTTGCCGACCTCGGCGGGAGTTGAACCTGCGACCTCCTGGTCTCCAGTCTCACGGCGCATCCAACTGAGCCACCGCGGCCATTACATGTATGTAAACTACATTGTAGGTCCTTATGGCCACATCTATCGCATGCATAAACATCACTTGTATCTGGACACATGGATCCACTGGTCAACTGCCTTTCACTGCCAGCTGAATAAGAATTGTAAACTACACATTTAGTATGAAAACATTTTCAAATTGCAAGAAACATAAAAAAATAGGAATTGGAGTGGAAAACTAGGGCTTTTTTAGGTATTCCCTTTGGATTTTTCACTTTTTTAGGAATTTTAGCAAAACTGAAAAAAATTAGGATTTTTTAGGAATTTCAGGGCCGCTGGACAGCCTTGCATTTTGTTTTGCAGAGGGGAACCATTAAGGCAATTTTGGTAGAGGCACTCAAGGAACATTCCTGTAAAATTATTTCAAAATCCATTCACCGGTTTAGGAGGAGATGTCTTTTAAGTAAATTCTTGACAGGCGCAGGACTCACGACGAATGACGGACGAAGACCGGTCACAAAAGCTCATCTTGAGCCTTTGGCTCAGGTGAGCTAAAAAGGTGCCTTGGTATCGGTAGAAATGGCTCTATTTAATTGGAGTTCTGTAGGGTATATGCGGTCCACCATTTGGTCAAAGTAAATATTGTCAATATTTAATAAATCATCAAGTATCTTGAAGTTGAATTGACAGACTCAATAATGTCAGCCTGATTTTCCCGTGAGAGACTTCATGAAATCTCTCTCATAACAAAAAAGAAACAAATCTGCAACAAGAGGAGCATAAAAATTAGTTCCCACCGGAATACCAATAGTTTGTCTATAAAGTTTAGTTCCAAATCTAATACCAATAGTTTGCCTATAAAGTTTATTTCCAAATCTAATAAAAATATTATCCAAAAGATAAACAAGGGCATCACAGACTTTTTGACAAGACCATAAATTGTAATTATTGTATACATCAGAAGTGAAACTAGAGCTGGTGTTTGTAAAACACTATGCCCCCAACTGCCTGACTCTAACACTGTTTGACTCCAACACTGCTTAGCCATGACGGTAACAACAGTACAAATATATGATTTCAATGTTATTTTATCAAAGGGAAATAACTCTAAAATAGGAGATGATTGGGATAAGAAAAAAATACGGATCACCTATTTTTTCATGAGGAATCAAAACATGAAATTTCAAAACATTAGCATACATGGTTCTAAACTTATGCTATACACAATAAAGCAACAACATTAAATGGCCTGAAATTGCGAAGGGCCATAACTCCAACATTTCATTTAATTAGTTCAAAATTTATTCAGGTGATCTCCTCCTCAATCCCAATCAGTATACCAAATATCATGGCTCTAGCTTAAATACTTTTTGAGATATCTTGCTGAAAAAGTCAAAATGCCTAGAACTACAAAGGGCCATAACTACATCAATTTTTCATGGAATTCCCTAAAAAACAAATCAGGTAATCTCCACATCATCCCCAATCAGCATATAATATTTCAAGACCCTAGCTTAAGTGCTTTTCGAGAAATCTTGCTGACAAGGTCAAAATGAGCAGAACTGCAAAGGGCCGTAACTTTATCAATATTTTCATGGAATTCTCTCAAAATATAATCGGGTAATGTACACATCATTCCCACTCACTGTATCGAATTTCAAGAACCCAGCTTTAATACTTTTCAAGATATCTTGCTCACAAGATTTAATTCTGATTTTTTTCAAAGGGGCATAACTTTAAATAAACATGCTAGACAAGAAACAAAATACGGGTCGGCTATTTTTTCATTGGGAACCCAAATATAAAATTTCAAAACCCTAGCGTGCAGGGTTCTTAAGATATGGCATGCACAAAAAAAGCTTGATGAACGGACAAACAGTCAGATGGACAAATGAAGGCAAAATAATATGCCCCATCAATTTCATTCGAAACTGGGGGCATAATCAGGTCATCTACTCATCGCTACCAATCTATTCATCAAGTTTCAAGGCTCCAACTTCAATAGTTTTTGAGATATTTTGTTCACAAGGGAAACATGCCCAAATTTACAAAGGGCCATTACTTATGAAATATTTCTCAGAATTTACAAAAAAAATAATCAGGTCATCTACTCATCATTACCAATCAATTCACCAAGTTTCAAGTCTCTAGGTCTAACAGTTTTTGAGATATTTTGCTGACAAGATAAAAATGCCCAAAATAACAAAGGGGCATAACTCAAGAAGTATATTTCAAAATTTCTTCAAAAGTTAATCAGGTTGTCTACTCATCACTACCAGTCTATTCATCAAGTGTCAAGGCTCTAGTTCCAACAGTTTTTGAGATATTTTGCTGACAAGGTAAAATTGCCCAAAATTACAAAGGGCCATTACTTATGAAATATTTCTCAGAATTTACAAAAAAATTAATCAGGTCATCTACTCATCATTACCAATCAATTCACCAAGTTTCAAGTCTCTAGGTCTAACAGTTTTTGAGATATTTTGCTGACAAGATAAAAATGCCCAAAATAACAAAGGGGCATAACTCAAGAAGTATATTTCAAAATTTCTTCAAAAGTTAATCAGGTTGTCTACTCATCACTACCAGTCTATTCATCAAGTGTCAAGGCTCTAGTTCCAACAGTTTTTGAGATATTTTGCTGACAAGGTAAAATTGCCCAAAATTACAAAGGGCCATAACTCATGAAGTATTTTTCAGAATTTCTTCAAAAATTAATCAGGTCATCTACTCATCACTACAAATCCATTTACTAAGTTTCAAGGCTCTAGCTCTAACAGTTTTTGAGATATTTTGCTGACAAGATAAAAATGCCTAAAATTACAAAGGGGCATAACTCAAGAAGTATATTTCAAAATTTCTTCAAAAGTTTATCAGGTTGTCTACTCATCACTACCAGTCTATTCATCAAGTTTCAAGGCTCTAGCTTCATTAGTTTTTGAGATATTTTGCTGACAAGTTAAAAATGCCCTAAATTACAAAGGGCCATAACTCATGAAGTGTTTTTCAGAATTTCTTCAAAAGTTAATCAGGTCATCTACACATCACTACAAATCCATTTACTAAGTTTCAAGGCTCAAGCTCTAACAGTTTTTGAGATATTTTGCTGACAAGGTAAAAATGCCCAAAATTACAAAGGGCCATAACTCAAAAGGCATTTTTCAAAATTTCTTCAAAAGTTAATCAGGTTGTCTACTCATCACTACCAGTCTATTCATTAAGTTTCAAGGCTCTAGCTCCAACGGTTTTTGAGATATTTTGCTGACAAGATAAAAATGCCCAAAATTACAAAGGGCCATAACTCATGAAGTATTTTTCAGAACAGAATTTCTTCAAAAATTAATCAGGTCATCTACTCATCACTACAAATCCATTTACTAAGTTTCAAGGCTCTAGCTCTAACAGTTTTTGAGATATTTTGCTGACAAGATAAAAATGCCTAAAATTACAAAGGGGCATAACTCAAGAAGTATATTTCAAAATTTCTTCAAAAGTTTATCAGGTTGTCTACTCATCACTACCAGTCTATTCATCAAGTTTCAAGGCTCTAGCTTCATTAGTTTTTGAGATATTTTGCTGACAAGTTAAAAATGCCCTAAATTACAAAGGGCCATAACTCATGAAGTGTTTTTCAGAATTTCTTCAAAAGTTAATCAGGTCATCTACACATCACTACAAATCCATTTACTAAGTTTCAAGGCTCAAGCTCTAACAGTTTTTGAGATATTTTGCTGACAAGGTAAAAATGCCCAAAATTACAAAGGGCCATAACTCAAAAGGCATTTTTCAAAATTTCTTCAAAAGTTAATCAGGTTGTCTACTCATCACTACCAGTCTATTCATTAAGTTTCAAGGCTCTAGCTCCAACGGTTTTTGAGATATTTTGCTGACAAGATAAAAATGCCCAAAATTACAAAGGGCCATAACTCATGAAGTATTTTTCAGAATTTCTTCAAAAGTTAATCTGGTCATCTACTCATCACTACAAATCCATTTACTAAGTTTCAAGGCTCTAGCTCTAACAATTTTTGAGATATTTTGCTGACAAGGTAAAATTGCCCAAAATTACAAAGGGCCATAACTCAAGAAGTATTTTTCAAAATTTCTTCAAAAGTTAATCAGGTTGTCTACTCATCACTACCAGTCTATTCATCAAGTTTCAAGGCTCTAGCTTTAATAGTTTTTGAGATATTTTGCTGACAAGATTGCATCCATATTTTTTCAAAGGGCCATAACTCAGAAAAGGGGCATAATCCTGTCAAGAAAAAAAATACGTGTCAGCTATTTTTTCATGAGGAATCCATATATGAAATTTCAAAACAGTAGCATTCACGGTTTTAAAGTTATGCTATGCATCAAAAAGCGTGACGAATGGACGGACGGACGGACGGACGGACGAACAACCCAGAAGCAATATGCCCCTCCAACTTCTTTGAAGTTGGGGGCATAAAAATGACATTTGTATGAAAAGTCTGTGACCTTGACTTAAAAGCCATGCCCCAGCTTGGGGATGGTGCCGAGAAAAACTTTAGACCTATATATACCATCATGCTTAATATTAATGAAACCAACAAAAGGGTCTTCATAATATAGCTATATAAATTTTAATGAAAATTTTAAGGTCACCTGCCTACTCAGTGCCCTCTACATATCGGTAAAGTATCACAAAAATATCTTAAAGAATTTTTAGAGTTATTGCCCGCACAAGATTTAAATAACCAAGGGAGAAAACTGCAGAATGGAGTCAGAAAGTCATTCTTGAATGTGATATGCCTACTCAATGTCCTATACATACTGGTGAAGTATCATGAAAATATCTTAACATGTTTTAAAGTTATGGTTTGCACAAAATTTTTACAATTCTGGAGACAAGGGGAGATAACTCATGGACCAAGTCAGTTAGAGTTGTCTTTCTTGTACCTGACACCCTACCAAATGCCCTCTACAACCTGACAGTTTCCTGAAAATAGCTCAAAGGGTAGTTAGGAGTTATGGGGTGCACAATAATGCATTTATGGACAGACATATGGATGGATGGATGAATGGATGAATTCCATGCTCATAGCTATATCCCCTAAACCTCTCGGTAGGAGGATAACGAAATTCAACAAAAGGTCTTGATGGTATAGCTATATAAACTTAGATGCAAATTTTTTTACTTTTATATGAAATTTCTAAGTCTGTGTCATACCCTGGGATGGGGATTATGCTGAGTAAAACTCTAGACCTATATCTACCAACATGTCAAATATAGATGAAATTCCTCACAGGGTCTTGATGGTATAGCTATATAAAAATAAACACAAAAAACTTTGACTTTTTTATAAAAATTCTAAGTCACCCCCCCCCCCCCCCCCCCCCCCCCCCCCCCGGGGTGGGGATGGTGCTGATAAAAACTTTAGACCTATATCTACCATCATGCCAAATATGAATGAAATCCATCGAAGGGTCTTCAAAATATGAGGTCTTATAAACTTTAACGCAAAAACTTTGACCCAAAGACAAAAGTATGAACAAATAATGCTTCAAAGGACGGACGGACAGACAAACAGATTTCTTGCTGATAGCTATATCTGCTCAACCATTCAGTTAGGGGATAATGAAATTTAATAAAAGGTCTTGATGATATGGCTATCTAAACTTACACGCAAAAAGTTTTACTTTTATATGAAAATTCTAAGTTCGTGACCTTGACCTCGGTCACACCCGTGTGGGGATCATGCGGAGTAAGATGCTAGGCCGATATCTACCAACATGTCAAATATAAATGAAATTCCTCAAGGGTCTTGATGATATGGCTATATAAACTTAAACACAAAAAACTTTGACTTTTTTATGAAAATTCTAAGTCCATGACCTTGACCCCAAGGTCTACCCCGGGGTGGGGATGGTGCTGATAAAAACTTTAGACCTATATCTACCATCATGCCAAATATGAATGGAATCCATCAAAGGGTCTTCAAAATATGGGGTCTTATAAATTTTAACGCAAAAATTTTGACCCTAAGACAAAAATAAAGTATAAACGAATAATACTTCAACGGACTGACGGACAGACAAACAGATTCCTTGCTGATAGCTATATCAGCTCAACCTTTCAGTTAGGGGATAATGAAATTTAATTAAAGGTCTTGATGATATGGCTATATAAACTTAAACGCAAAATTTTTTACTTTTATATGAAAATTCTAAGTTCATGACCTTGACCTCGGTCACATCCAGAGTGGGGATCATGCCGAGTAAGAAGCTAGGCCGATATCTACCAACATGTCAAATATAAATGAAATTCCTCAAGGGTCTTGATGACATAGCTATATAAACTTAAACACAAAAAACTTTTACTTTTTTCACAAAAATTCTAAGTCTGTGACCTTGACCCCAGGTAACGCCCGGGTTGGGGATGGTGCCGATAAAAACTTTAGACCTATATCTACCATCATGCCATATATGAACGAAATCCATCAAAGGGTCTTCAAAATATGAGGTCTTATAAACTTTAACACAAAAACTTTGACCCTGTGACTTTTTTATGAAAATTCTAAGTCCATGACCTTGACCCCAAGGTCACCCCCGGGGTGGGGATGGTGCTGATAAAAACTTTAGACCTATATCTACCATCATGCCAAATATGAATGAAATCCATCAAAGGGTCTTCAAAATATGAGGTCTTATAAACTTTAACGCAAAAACTTTGACCCTGTGACGGAAAGACGAACAAACGAACGTACGAACGAACGTACGTACTAACGAACGGAAAAGCGAAAACTATATACCCCCACATACTTTGTATGTCGCGGGTATAATTATCCACCTATTCAAAAGGAAAGGGAATCCTCAAGTCTGTGACAATCATCGAGGCATCTCTTTATTATCAATTGCTGGGAAGATTTCTGCTAGGGTCCTACTGAACCGATTGAATGAACAGCTGGAACGGTCAGGGCTTCTACCAGAAAGCCAGTGTGGATTCAGGAAAAACAGAGGAACAATAGACATGATCTTCACGGCACGACAGCTTCAAGAAAAATGAAGTTTTTTAAAAGTAAAACATATTTTAACGAGTAATACTTAACCTATAGATAATGTGCTATTCTCTTCTGTTTTTACACCTTCCACAGAAAAAAGGACCTTTCAGTCGTTAATTAAAGTCTTAAACCAGAAGGTCCCTTAGGCAGTTACCTGTGTGACGTAACTCCTCCCGCTCAATTGATCACGTGTCAGTTTCTTTTATGTGTAAAACAATAGACACAATTAGGAGAGATAAGCGAGGGTGGACGGAGGGAGACAATTGATTATCTATAGGTTAAGTATTACTCGTTAAAATATGTTTTACTTTTAAAAAACTTCATTTTAACTTCATAATACATTAACCTATAGATAATGTGCTAGAATTTGCAGAATAGGAGGGAGGTGCTCTCCTAATTCTAACACCAATAATATCTCACCACTTCTGGTTAAAGACTCAGGAAACTCTAAGGAATCAGATACATTCTAATTCTATATTTAATAGAAAGAATGATCTAGATTCACAAAATAGCATATCTTTAAGGTGTTATGATCTAACAACCTTATATATAATAGTAGACTCTAGAGGAAGCCAGTTCTTAAGTCTCAGAGACCTAACATTGGCCCCCCCCCCCCCCCCCCCCCCCCTTTTTTTTTCTTTTTGGGAAACAATTGGCTTCAAAAAGAAAAAGGAGTCATTGAGACATAACATAAATATTCCATCGCAAAGTAAGCTAGGAATATAGAGATAATATTTTCAAAACAAAATTTGTAAAACAAAAAGCCAAGACCATACACTGTAAGTAGTCTATCTAGGGTCTTGAATAAATAAGGAAAAGTCTACTCGGTGGAGTTTCCTATAGATAACTGACATATGTAGACTTTGGATAAAATTCTAGATATGTGAAGCTATCTAATTGTAATAGTCTAAGCTATTAGAATTATAAACTAATTAGATTCTGTTAATTGGAGCAATAGGACAGTTTCCGATGAACAGACATAGACTTAAAATAACCATAATGTTGTATAATTATTCCCCTTTGATCAAATTAAAGAAGGGGAGATTATAAAAGTAGATGGAGTTAACTTAACTATAACTCAGTTATCCATCAGAAGAAAAAGGTATAGACAAACATAATGGTTAAAACTATTGCTAGACTAATTGTATTATGAATTTTTAGTCAAGCAATAAAATAATACAGAGTTTGCATAAAACTGCTGGAAAGAAAAAAACAACCTAAACCATTGATAATTAGTTTTGTCATAGACATATAAAAGCGTTTGATGTCCTGACAAAATAATAAAGAAGAAACTGTCAACATCATAACTTAGAGTTTGACAGACAATAAGAGAGATAAGAATAAGGTTGATCGCAGCTAACTGTAAGACGGTCATAGTTTGGCTAAATCTTACCGTATTGATAAGATTAAGCAATAATAAATAAGCTGGATAGAATCTTTCTATACCAGAAGATTGCCATGAAAAGGACTCCTGAGTAAATAATCATGGAAATCAAAAAATGTTAAAAAGTCCACTTTGTAATGATGAATCAAAATGTTCATAAAAAGAGAAAGACTCAGAGAAAAAGTAATAGTGTGATAATCTCTAAAGAAAGATTATACAATAGTACTGATTAATAATCTCTAAAACACTTAATTTATAAGTTAAGAGATAGTATTACTATTCTATACGCATATTTAAGAATAGTAAGAAATATATGAATACTAAATTAAAATTATACTACGGAACAAATTCCTGCTATAAATAAAAGGTTAAGCGTAACTATTTATTAAGCAAGGAATTATTAAACATATAACTCGCTATAAAATTACTGCCCAGAATTTTATAGATAAATATTCAATCAAATTTTTAGAATTGAATATTAATAGAATAAAATCTATGTCTGCATAATTGGTACTTCCTGAAATATCAAATTACGTACTCGCAAATGAATTCAGGAAGAAAAAAATATATATATATATATATATACTCTCGAGATCTATGCGTAAACCATAGAGAGTAATAAAATAATATTATTACCACGATCCCTGATGGAAGGGTAAAAACATGTATAAATATGAAAGAGATAATAATTATTTTAACCTCATATAGGTTTAAGATAAAATTTGTTTAATCTTTAACCAATATGCAGCAACAGTGACTCAATATTCTGTATTCGTACGTAGAAAGAGTACTTAGTCATTAGAATTTTGTATGATTGAAATAGAGATAATGGGATCTAAATGGATGTATCTCCATGAACTGAATCGAAGCATAATATCCATTCTAAAAACTAGGGCTTGTTTTAGGCTTAGTTTAACAAGCGTAGAATTGAATTATTTCCAAGTATTCATGAAGTCGTTATGCTCTGAATACTGAGAAAACTGTTAAAATATTGTTTAGGAAATAAGAAAGTGACTGGTCCATAATGTTAGCTAGATTTAAACCTGGAACGTAGCGAGAAGGTCAATCTAACTTAAAAGTAAGTTGAGAAAGATAAATAGTGAAGATAGATATATAAATATCGGTATAATATATTATCTCCAACTATTATCAAATAATCTGAATGTTTAAAAGTATAAATGCTACTCGAAAGTTTATTTACCGAATGTATAATCGGAGAAACTTTCAGTATGTTCGAAAACGTATCACAAAAGTAAGATCTGACCAGGAACGTAGGTGCAGCACTTACTATGTTGTGAAGTTTATATAAACATATTCTATATTATAAATTGAAGCAGTGCATTTCAAAACCATCGAAACGTCTTGAAATGACTTAATGTGTGGAAAAAAAAAATAAATATCCAGTTTCGGAAAAGATATTTATCTATATATATAGACCATTTTTGATGCGGACTGGAAATCAAGATTCTAATCTTTGCATTACTCGCAAACTGAACTTGAAATCTTAGCGAGAAGAACTATGATCCCTTTAACTAATTAAGTGTATCTTAATTCTTTATCGGCTCGTAATTAAGGATGTTTTCCCTCTTGTCTAAGCCTAGACCGTACATTGATTAATATGAATATGATAATATCTGCTATTATGAGGTAAACTCTCGTTAATTAACCTCTAAGCATATATTAAAATATATATCAACATAATCTAGAGCTTCGGTAAGTTTAGAGGAAGGAAATGATTGACTTTGGCAGTTTCTGAATAGTTACAAAGTCAATAAAAAAAATCAAAAGGAAAGTATTGTATATAATATCTAATTTAGGCAATAATAATCTGTCACGTACTGAATAATTAATGCCTTTACTAAATATGTATCCATTGTCAATATCAAAGGTGCGAGAAAATTTTGATTGACATGGACTCTAGTTATAAATAAAATATTAGAGGTATAGAGCTAGTCGAAGTAAAACTATTCCTCAATAAAGATAAAGTAGACCTATAATATATGAGGATTAATTGGGTCTAGTAATTATAAGTTTTAAACCTTCCTAAATAATTTCTAATCATAATCATAATAAAATTATTATTCCAAGATGAAGAATCTTCAGCGTAATAGATTCTTACTGAGACAAAATTATCTGGTATATTGCTATCGTAGTCTTAAATGATCCACAAGAAAAAATAAAACAGGCAAAGTAAAGAACGTATCGAATTATATCCATGCCTAAATATAAGATTTTCTTCTTATTTATTATTTTATAGCAGAGTTTAGACAGAGCACGACTGACCTAGACTCTTATATAATCAATCAAAAGATGGTATAAAATAGAATAATAGCTTAACGGATCAACTATTTTCCATGTAGAAAGGCAGAAGGAAAATATGTACCTCAACTAGAATTTTAAATCGTAGTAATCTAGAGAGGTAGCGGATAAATAAATAAACTGTTAATTTATTTATTTGATTTGTGTAGATTTCCGATACCTTATGAATGAAATATTAATAGAAAGTAGAAAGGATCTATTACTACTTTCTTGTCAATTTACTCCATAGATTACATGCTGATTACATATCGGGAGCATGTAGAAATTTTAGATTTCGTGTATATTTTCTTCTTAGAAATAAGGATATTTTTATAGAGTTCACCTTTGTATTACAGCCGAATAAGGTGAATATGTAAGAAGTTAATCTCTTTGTAGCGAATAAAAAGAGATATAAATTATATAATTATAGATGGAAGTATCATCTACACTTTGTGAATGAATTGCGAATTTGATTGTAACCGATAATTCTTAGTTCATTTTCAAGAATAAATATATATATAGAATTTCAAGTGTTGTTCAAAAATGACTTGACAGAGTTCAACAATATAAGGGGCTACTAGGTATTAGAACCCATCGCTGTCATTCTATAACCTGTAACCCAAGACTAGACATGTCTATAGTGCTCAATGAATAAACATATATTGAGCGAGGACTAGTGACTACTACTCGGTCACTAGTAATCCGACATAATGCTCTGGCACTAGTCTACGAAACTACTGCCCGGTGGAATTTCGTTAGAATGACCTGGCACTAGTCTACGAACTACTGCCCGATGAATTTTCGTTAAAATCGGAAGTTAACCTCTTTCTAGCGAATGAAAGAGATAAATTGCATAAGTTAATTTAAAATATTAATAGAATTACACTTCTATAATAAGTCAATGGAATATTTAGAATTCTAGTCTTAATTCAGGAAAGACTGTACAGAAATTTATTATATAAAATGTTACTATGTATTTCATTTTATAACCTATATCCATTGACTTGACTTATCTATAAAGCTCTATGAATAATAATAGATTGTTCGGGGACTAGTGACTGTTACCCAATCACTAGTAATCCGACACAATGACTGGACACTAGAACTCGTAACTATTGCCCAGTAGACGTCACTAGTAATCCAATACAATGACTGGATACTAGTAATCATAACTATTTGCCAGTGGTATACACTAGAAGCTGGACATATGACCGGACACTAGTACTCGTAACTGTTTGCCCGGTGAAGTCACTAATAATTCGACACAATGACTGGACACTAGTACTCGTAACTGTTGCCCAGTGAAGTCACTAATAATTCGACACAATGACCGGATACTAGTACTCGTAACTGTTGCCCGGTAGGAGTGACTAATAATGCGACACAATGACCGGACACTAGTACTCGTAACTGTTGCCTGGTGAAGTCACTAATAATTCGACACAATGACCGGACACTAGTACTCGTAACTGTTGCCCGGTAGGAGTCACTAATAATGCGACACAATGACCGGACACTAGTACTCGTAACTGATAGAGTAACTAGTAATCCGTCACAATGACCGGACACTAGTACCCGTGATAAATGCCCGGTGATTTTATAATGCCTGGATGACCGGTGACTGGATGACCGGTGACCGGTAAGAAATGCCAGGTGATTTTATCCATGCCTGGATGCCCGATGACTGGTGACTGGTGAAGCTGACAATGAATGACCAGTGACTGGTGACCGGTGACTGGTGGACTTAGACTTATTTTGGATACTAAAGCATCCATAAGAAGCCACCTTGATGGGTCTTACCCCGGCAGTATAGCCATATGGGGTGGGGCTCCCATCAGTAAAGAACTGTCATATAACCCATAAGGGTTGACAAGTTCTTTACTAATCAGCTTCTCCACCATAGAAATCTTCGCCAACTCGCAAGATATCCAGTAACAGTCCAGGTATAGCATGTCGCATCGCTGAATAATCTGGAACAAAAAGAAACAAGTTAAAATTTTTGATATAAGAAACACGACTTCCAAACCGACCGCACACGAGCGTTGTGCCGATTATAGCGAGAGTCGCGAAAACGCATGTCGAAATAGCCAGTCAATAAATGCAAAATCGACAAACAAAAATTTTAAATAATAACATGGTTAGTGAAAGGAGTGATAAAGAAACAAAAGAAACACAAGGATACAGAAATTTATCTGTGAGGAATAGAAATAATCCAAATTTCTTTCACAGGTAAAAATCCTTGTTGAATTTCTTTGTCCACAGAAAAGAAACTGACACGTGATCAATTGAGCGGGAGGAGTTACGTCACACAGGTAACTGCCTAAGGGACCTTCTGGTTTAAGACTTTAATTAACGACTGAAAGGTCGTTTTTTCTGTGGAAGGTGTGAAAACAGAAGAGAATAGCACATTATCTATAGGTTAATGTATTATGAAGTAAAATGCCAGGAACAGAATGTGGACCTCTACATGACCTTTGTCGACCTTACCAAAGCATTTGACACAGTCAGTCGTGAGGGACTTTGGAAAATTATGGCAAAGTTTGGTTGTCCTGCCAAATTCATAGCAATGGTGCGGCAGTTCCATGATGGTATGCTTGCAAGGGTCTAAAATGATGGCGAGTTTTCTGATCCATTTCCTGTGACAAATGGAGTTAAGCAAGGCTGTGTACTAGCTTCAACACTGTTCAGCATGATGTTTTCTGCCATGCTTACAGATGCTTTCCAGGATGGTGACAATGGTATACCTATTAGGTATCGCTTTGATGGGAAACTTTTCAACCTAAGAAGGTTGCAAGCTAAATCTAAGGTGCAGACAGAGGTGCTAGACGAGTTCCTCTTTGCTGATGACATGGCAAAGGGTGCTCCAACAGAAGAGAAAATGCAAAAAGGTGTGGATCAAGTATCTGATTCATGTGACAGCTATGATCTCACAATCAGCATCAAAAAGACTGAGGTAGTATATCAGCCAGCACCTGGAAAGCCTTACAAGGAGCCTACCATCACAGTGAAAGGTCAACGACTGCAAGTGGTAGACAAGTTCACCTACCTTGGAAGCACATTGTCTAGAGTTGTGCACATTGATGATGAAGTCAATGCTAGAATTGCCAAAGCTAGTGCAGCATTTGGCTGGCTACGTGTAAGTATTTGGGACCGAAGTGGAATCAGACTTGACACAAAGCTGAAAGTATATAGATCGGTAGTGCTGCCAACACTATTATAAGCATGCGAAACTTGGACAGTTTACCAACGGCATGCCAAAAGACTGAACCACTTCCATACAAGCTGTCTTAGAAAACTTCTAAAGATCAAGTGGCAAGACAGGATTCCAGACACAGAAGTCCTGAAAAGGGCAGGGATGCAGAGTATACATACTCTTCTGAAATTGGCACAGTTTCGATGGACAGGCCATGTTACCAGAATGCCTGATGAACGTTTGCCAAAGAAAATCCTCTATGGAGAACTTCAAGTAAGAAAACGCTCCCATGGTGGTCAGAAGAAGCGATACAAGGACACCCTCAAAGCCTCCCTTAAAGACTTCAACATACCAACTGAGTCATGGGAACAGATTGCACAAGATTGTACAAAGTGGCGAGGCCTCATAAAAAGGGGAGCTGATGAATACGAAGCAAAAAGAATAAGCGAAGCCGAGCAGAAACGTGCACAGCCGAAAGCCAGAGCTAAGGCATCACCAACAGAGCTTTCTTCCTCAGACCTCTCTTGTTCTATCTGCAACAGGCAGTTTAGAGCTAAGATTGGTCTCATCAGCCATCTTAGAACACACAAATAATAATACATCACACAGTTGATTAGGATTGGTCATTGTCAGTAATGACAGACGAACAAGAACTTGGGGATGGGGGTGTATGCTATTGAAAGGTCTTACCCTAAGATAGGTGTAGGCCAAATATGAAAGCAGTATCTTAAACAGTTAAAAAACTATGCACACCTTTGAAAACTTCAACATATTGCTAACGCAGACGTGGACGCTGACAGACACCGATGCCAAGGACTGGGTGACAACATAAGCTCTCAAGGGACATAGTCCCAGCGAGCTAAAAATCCCAGCGAGCTAAAAATTCTGAGAAGGGACATGGGCAGGGGTTTACAAGATACTACAACTGCCTCATGTTGTCCCCATTACCACCACACAGCATTTGGTTAGGTTGCAACAATTTATAAGTTCAGGTTTAGTGCTATCCAGAGGGGAGTATTTTTGGCCAATATGGGATACAGTTTTTTATATCCCCCACAAGCAAAGTTTAGGGGTAGGGAAGTGTATACTGTTTTCACGCTGTCCGTCTGTCTATCCATCTGTTTGTCCATAACACAGTTTTTTCCTAAATATCTTGATTAATACTATTAGGAATCTTATCATATTTTGCATAAATGTTGATATTCATGAGATGTTGCTGCTACAGAAAAATAAGGGTCAAAGGATCAAATACTGTTATAGTTATTCCCCTTTGTAATCCTTTAAAAGTTGTCTGTGACACTTTTTGATCGTAACAATTTGTTTTTTCCTGCATATCTTGATTAGTAATATCAGAAATCTTATCATAGTTTGCCTAAATGTTGATATTCATGAGATGTTGGTGCTACAGAAAAATAAGGGTCGAAGGATCAATACTGTCATAGTTATTCCCCTTTGTAATCCTTTAAACTTTTTGTCCGTTTCACTTTGGTTTTTCCTGTATATCTTGATTAATAATATTAGGAATCTTACCATCTTTTGCACAAATGTTCATACTGATAAGATGTTGCTAGACAAAAATCAGGGTCTAGGGATCAATACTAATATAGTTATTCCCCTTTGTAGTTCTTAAAAACTGTTTTTTTCCTGCATATCTTAATAATATTAGCTAGGAATCTTATCATATTTTGCATATTTTGCAGGGTCAAGGGATCAATATTGTTATAATTATACCCCTTTGTAATTCTTTAAAAGTTGTCCATAACACTTTTGTTATCCTGTCTATCTTGCTTATTATTTTTGGAATCTATCATATTTTGCATAAATGTTGATATTAACAAGATGTTGTTGCTAGGGCAAAATCAGGTTCCAGAGATCAATACATATACATGTATAGTTATCCCCTTTGTAGGTCTTGAAAACTGTTCTTAATATTGTTAGGAATCTTATCATATTTTGCATAAATGTTGATATTTATGAGATGTTACTGCTACAGAATCAAGGGATCAATACTGTTTCAGTTATTTCCCTTTGTAGTTCTTCACTGTCTGTAACACTTCTGTTTTTCCTGCCTATCTTGCTTATTAATTCTAGGAATCTTGTAATATTTTGCGTCATGCATGTTAATATTGATAAGATGTTGTTGCTATGGAATTCTTTTTAATATTCTGAACAGAGCTGCTATTTTTATTGACCATTTAATACCTTTTGGTGGGTTTCTTATAAGCAGAGCTTATTTACTTCTTTCATTGTCATTTATTTATACCATATATGGGTAGGATAATAATGATGAGTACAGTGAGGTGGGGTGAACAGGATACCATACCTGGTTTATCTTGTCCCTACCCCTACAGCCAACACCATGCATTTTGTTCGGTTAAGATATTGATGGTTATGGTTAACACTGGAGATGCAGAATGTGAAATTTACTGAAAATGGGTTTGCATAGAAATGTTGGGGGACAAGATACCATAGTTGGTTTATCTTGTCCCCACCCCTACAGCCAGCACCATGCATTTTGTTCGGTTAAGATATTGATGGTTATGGTCAGCACTGGAGATGCAGAATGTGAAATTTACTGAAAATGGGTTTGCATAGAAATGTTGGAGGACAAGATACCATAGTTGGTCTTGTTCCCCCTGCCTACTACCTCTGCCTACACTTTTGATTCTTGTTTGGGTAAGTTCAAGCTATGTGCATGCAAACAAAGTCAATGAGATACACAATACAGTTTTGAAAATTTGTTAGAATTGGTGGGTTTGGCAAGGTAGACAAGATACCATAGCTGGTTTATTATGTCCGCCCAACAAGCGGAGTGGGACATATTGTTTTTGGTGTGGATACCATTTGCATCAGTGTCAGCTTCATCTTTGGCATCAACATTTGCATCAGCATAGCCTGTTTGAAGCACTATATCTCTTGAACCTATCTGTTGGTTGGGTGGGGCAAAGGTGTCGTGTATCTTGCGGGTGTCCAACTGATATTGGCTTACAGTTGGGCAAGGCCTACTGTTCTTGCAGCAGGTAATGGTTGAGTGGGAATATTGTTATTTCTTCTGTTTCTACACCTCCATTCATTTTCTTCTTTCTCCCCTGTCCTTCACTTTCATCTCCTCTACTATCTAGCTTGTTGAAAGAAGAAAACACTTGTAACAGAACAGAAAAATTGGCACAGACAAACAAAAAAAATCAAAACAAGAGGGGGGACAAGACACCGTGGCTACGCTTGTCATTAAAAATTTTAGAAACCATCCATTATTTATTGTTTTCTTACCATTCCAGCAAGTCACTGTTTACCTTACACACTCTAACTAAACTATCCCATATGTAGCAAACATAACTCTTGGTTTCTTAAGACTTCCTGCATCTATATCCTCTGCTGAAAGTTCTGAGGACCCTGTCGCTAGATTCACATCACTTGTGAGACCTAGAGACTAGCCTTTGCAATCGCTGGCCCTGGTGAATGAATGTCTATTGATGTATCACC
Source organism: Anodontia alba (assembly GCA_964016985.1). Classification (NCBI taxonomy): domain Eukaryota; kingdom Metazoa; phylum Mollusca; class Bivalvia; order Lucinida; family Lucinidae; genus Anodontia; species Anodontia alba. The sequence continues at coordinate 65,049,002 of OZ024823.1, read as the reverse complement.
AGTGAAATATTCTGATTTTGCTAAAATAAGTCATTTTAGTAATGGTAGCACCTAGCCTGAACCTGCAATTATGGCAAGCCCTCAGATATATATGTAGAGTGAAGTTTGGGAGCAATTTAATTTATAATGAGAAAGATTGTGATCTGCAGAACAATAACAGAATAAAGATTTCATAATGAGGATAATTAAGGAGTATTTTTTCATTTCTCTTTAGAAACCTATTTTGTGGGTACTTGTTAGAATTGCTTCATTGAAGCAAATGAGACAAGTGCACACCAAATGGGCTTTTATTCAGAAATAAGAAGACTGATTCTTGAATTAAACCGGTTGAAAGAAGAAAAACTTATAATGGAACAAACAAAATAGTAAAGACAAAATAAGATGAAACGAGAAGGGACAAGATACCGTAGGTATGGTATCTTGTCCCATAATTAAACTGTCTGATCAGAAACATTTCAATGTGTAGCTGAGGGAACTATATACATTTACAAGAGCTGTCAGCAGACAGCATAGCTCGCCTGGAATTGGGGAGATACTGGAGTGTCAGGGTGCTCTTTAGGACCAGTCTGATCTGGGTCTGCACTGTTTGCTTAGGCCTATCCGTCCCAATACTTTGAATCATTACGGTAAGAAGAAATGTTATGGCATTTTAGCTCTTGATAGGATTTCTTGTGCTATGGTTTGGTCATTTGTTGTCATGAATTTGACATTATCATGGATCAATTATAAAATTTCTAAGTCTGTGATCTTGACCTTGAGGTCACAGGCATGGGTGGGGGTGATGATGAATAAAACTTTGGACCTGTATCTATTATCATTCCAAATATGAACCAAATCTATCATATGGTTTGGAAAATATGAGCTCTTAAAACACTTTAATATAAAATTTCTAAGTTCTTAACTTTGACCTTGAGGCCATGGGCAAGGGCAGTGAGTATTGCTGAATAAAACTTTGGACCTGTATCTATCATCATGTCAAATATGAACACAATCCATCATATGGTTTGGAAAATACAAGCTCTTAAAAAACTTTAATATAAAACTTTTAAGTCTGTGACCTTGACCTTGAGGTCATAGGCATGGGCAGGGTATTGCTGAATAAAACTTTGGAAATGTATCATCATATCAAATATAAATGTAGTAGTGATGTGTATATGATACCCTTGTACTGCCTTGTGGTACAAGCCGGCTTTTATAGCAACATGGTAGAGTGTTGGCCTGTCATGCAGACGGCCCAGGTTTGATCCCCGGCTGCGGCATTGGTGATTAGAATTTTTTCACCTGTTACATCTGGCGCCCAACATAAATAACCCCATTTGATAGGCTTGGTGGCCTGGAATTGAATGGCTGCTCAAATTGAGATTCGCGGACGAATCTAAAAATGGAGGGGGAATATGTAGTGGTGATAGGTATATGATACCCTTGCACTGCCTTGCTGTACAAGCCGGCTTTTATAGCGACGAGGTAGAGTGTTGGCCTGTCACGCAGACGGCCCGGGTTTGATCCCCGGCTGCGGCATTGGTGAATAGAATTTTTTCACCTGTTACATAAACAAAATCCATCATATACTTTAGAAAATATGAGCTCTAAAAAATCTTTAACATTAAAAATTTCTAAGCCCATGACCTTGACCTGACCTTGACTTTGCAGTAATGGGCTGGGGTATTGCTGAATAAAAATTTGGACTATATCTATCATCATACCAAATATAGACTAAATCTATCAAATGGTCTGGAAAATATAAACTCTTAAAAAACTTTAACGTAAATGTGGACACCGACGCCGACGCTAGTGCAATAGCTCTTCCTGGACTTTGTCCAGGCAAGCTAATAAATGAGTAAAAATTGTGATCTTCTGTTGAAAAAATAGCCATCACAGGAGATGGCAAATCCCCCGACCAAACCGCCATTTCTAAATTGAGTGTATTTTAATCAATATCATGGAAATATTGAACGAGAGCAAAGTAAAAAGATAGTATGAAATGTGACCAGTATGAAATGTGACCAAAATAATAAGTGAAAACAAGAGGCCCACGAGCCACGGTTCGCTCACTTGAGTGACATAGCCACTGCAGACATGCAGATGTTATGCAACATTTTTCCAATCCTATCATCGCAACTAATGAAAATATCATCATTTGAGCAGTTCTTAGTTTTGAAGAAGAATATATGGGCCTGACAGTCAATGGAGAATGATCATTTGAATAAACTATCAATCACATTTCAACAGAAGGATCAATGTGAAATTTGGTGGAAATTGGCTAAGTGGTTTCTGAAGAATCATGATTTTATACAAGTAAACAGCACAGTGGCAGGGAAATATTATAAATATAAACCAGATGATGGCCATCTCAGATTTCCAATCAGAACAATTTTAACTACTGTTGCTCTACAAGTCACTTCGATACTTTCAATATAAATGTATATGGCCCATACAAATGGGGAAGCAAATTTGACCTTGGAGGTAAAAAGGTCAAATGTCAACATAGAACCATCATTTTAGCAATTTTGGTAGATCTCCTGTCCCCCATAATTTGTGCAAAGATTAGGACCCAGGGCTTATTTGGTTATGGAGAAGAAGGTTTTTAAAGGTTTTTACCATATATGGGCATGGCAGCCATTTTGATCAATGGACCATACCCATTTTAGCAATCTTTCATTCTCCTGCCCACGGAGGCTCCACATGAAATTTGAGCAACACTGGCCCGGAGGCTTCAGAGGAAAAGCCATTGAAATTATCAACATTTTTTCCATACAAATGTATGGGGCCCATACAAATGCATACAGAAGCAAACTTGACCTCGCTGTAGAAAGGTTAAATGTCAATGTATGATAATTATTTTAGCAACTTTGGTAGACTGCCCGTTCCAGATGATATATGCAAAGATTCAGCCACAAGCCATCCTCGGTTTTGGAGAATAAGATTTTTAAATGTTTTTTCCCATACAAATGCATAAGGAAGCAAACTTGACCTTGCTGTAAAAAGGTCAAATGTCAATGTATGACCATTATTTTAGCAACTTTGGTAGACCCCCTGTCCCCGATGATTTATGTAAACATTCAGCCCCAAAGCATCCTCGGTTCTAGAGAAGAAGATTTTTAAAGGTTTTTACCATATATGGGCATGGCGGCCATCTTGGTCAATGAACCGTGACCATTTTAGCAATCTTGTTCCCCCTACCTAAGGAGGCTCCATATGAAATTTGAGCAAAATTGGCCCAGAGGCTCCAAAGGAGAAGTTGTTTGAAATTCTGAACATTTTTCCCATACAAATGCATAAGGAAGCAAAATTTACCTTACCGTAAAAAGGTCAAATGTCAATGTACGACCATTATTTTAGCAATTTTGGTAGCCCTCCTGTTCCCGATGATATATGCAAAGATTCAGCCATAAGGCATACTCGGTTTTGAAAAAGAAGATTTTTAAAGGTTTTCCCATACAAATGCATAGGGAAGCAAACTTGACCTTGCCGTAAAAAGGTCAAATGTCAATGTACGACAATTCTTTTAGCAATATTTTTAAAGGTTTTTACCATATATGGGTGTGGCGGCCATCCTGGTCAACAGACCGCGACCATTTTAGCAATTTTTCGTTGTCCTACCCTAAGGAGGCTCCATATGAAATTTGAGCAAAATTGGCTCAGCGGCTTCAGATGAGAAGTCGTTTGAAAATGTTAACGGACGGACGCATGGACGGACGGACGACGGACGAAAAGTGATCACAATAGCTCATCCTGAGCATAGCTCAGGTGAGCTTATAAAAATAGGTGTACTGTGAATGATTTTATTTTTGCGTGTTCTTTTATTTATTTTTTTTATTTTTGTCAAAATCATCTAATAATTACTTCTGATGTGATAATTTGTACAGGATACACAATATTTGCAAATACTTTGAATTTGTGAGTGTACATATTCAGAAATAATAGCAAAAATAAATGCCTTGTAAATGTCTTCAGGGTAACGAGGCTGCCACAACCTGGGTGGCAGAGCTAGGCAGCAATCATCTACAGACTGATGGCTTGGTGTTCTAGCTGTTGTGGTTTGGCGGACGATCCTTTCTTTATAAGGACAACGGCAAAGCACACTGCCCGAGTGCGGGAACGGCGTGCATACTCAGATACCGTAAAAGAACTGAGTTGGGATGTCAGCTAGGACAGGCGATCCCGTAAAAAACAATTGTTCCAAAATCTTACATGGCAAGCAGAAAAATAGGTTCAGAGTTAGGCGGTGCCAAAAGACATCAAAGCTGTTGGTAACGTCTCCGGCTTGGCCTCCTGTCAGGTGTGGGAAGCAGGGTCGGGCCATTGTGGCGAATCCAGCAAGCACCCGAGGAAATTCAGGGTGGGAACACTCAATGTGAACACCCTGAGAGGAAGAGTTTGCGAGGTAGTGGAAACACTATCCCGCAGGAAAGTGGATGTCTGCTGCATTCAGGAGACCAGATACTGTGGTGGCAGCTGCTGCACAATCAAGGGCAAGGACACCAGGTACAAGCTTTACTGGTCAGGAAACGACAAAGGCACAGCTGGTGTAGGAGTGTTTGTGGCAGAAGAGTGGATAGAGAAAGTTTTTGAGGTTCAGAGAGTCTCCGACAGAATTATTTTAGTGAAACTCATAGTCGGCCAGCGTGTGGTTACCTTTCTGTCTGTGTATGCCCCACAGAGTGGTCTAAGTGATGAGGTTAAGGACCTGTTCTTTGATCAGCTGCGTGCTGTGACTGCCAGGATCCCAGCATCAGAATTTCTGATCCCATGTGGAGATTGGAACGGCCATGTTGGCCGTGCAGGCACTGGATATTGATTGTGTTGGGGTTTAACGACACGTCAACCCTTGAGGGTCATTTTGTGTCGTCTCCCAGAGAAAGGGAGAAAAGAGATAGAAGAGAGAGTAGAGGAGATGAAAGAGAGGGACAGGGAAGAAAGAGGAACAGGAATGAAAGTGAAGAAACAGAAGAAATAAAAACATTCCCCCTCTACCCTTACCCACTACAAGGATAGCAGGCCTTGCCCAACTGTAAGCCAATATCAGTTGGACGCCCCGGTGATGTAAGATACACAGCACCTTCGCACCACCCGACCACCCCCCCAGGCAGGCACTGGATACAGGGAAGTGCATGGTGGGATGGGGTATGGCAGGCCGAAACCAGATGTTGAGGGTGAGAGAATCCTAGAGTACGCCCTAGCATTTGACCTGCTTCTTGGGAACACATGTTTCAAGAAACGTGACAGCCATCTCATCACATACAAGTCTGGAAAAACATAGCCACGCAGATAGACTTCATCCTTTTCCGTAGGACCATGCGCAAACTTGTCACAGATGTAAAAGGGATCCCTGGTGAGGAAGTAGCTCTGCAACATCAGCTTCTTGTATGTGACATGAGGATTGATGTGCCTCCAAAATCCAAGCGCAAGTTCACCCCTCGCCTCAAAGTTTGGAAGCTTAAAGACCCTCAGACAAGCAATCATTTCCAGGAGGTCTTCAACTTGCACGTGAGCACATCTGCAGGTGTAGCTGATGGGTGCCACTGAGGATATCTGGAACAACATCAAGACTGGACTGCTCAAGATAATTGAGGAGGTATGTGGCACAACTCGGCCACACCGTTGGCGTCGTGAAACCTGGTGGTGGAATGAACAGGTGGAAAAGGCCATTGCTGCCAAGCGGACAGCTTTCAATGCCTGGAAGGCTAGTAAAGGCACTAGGGCATCATATGATGCAGCCAAATGATATGCCAGACATGCAGTGCACCATGCTCGTCAAGAAGCCGACAAGGTCTACGAGAATATTGACCCCAAGTCTTCAGAAGTCTACCGCCTTGCTAACCAGTTTAGAAGAGAGAACACTGATGTTGTTGATGACAAACCTGTGAAGAATGATGCAGGAGAGATGTCAATGAGCGAAGACTCAAAGCAGAAGGCCTGGCTAGAGCACTACCAAAGGCTTCTCAACGTTGAGTTTGACTGGGACCCAGACCACCTGTCATATCAACCACCAGTGGAAGGCCCGCCCATCCCAATCACCATTGATATGGTTAAGAAGGCTATCTCACAGATGAAGGCTGGCAAAGCTTCGTCCCAGGCAGAGGCACTACAGACGCAATCTTTGTTGTCAGGCAGCTGCAAGAGAGGTATCTAACTGCCAATAAGAGACTCTACATGGCTTTCGTAGACCTGGAGAAGGTGTTTGATCGAGTACCTCAGAAGGTCATCTGGTGGGCGCTGAGAAAACTTGGTGTGGAGGAGTAGATTGTGCGACTGGTGCAGGGGATGTATGCAAATGCACGGAGCCATGTCCGTGTTGGTGAGGGGTAAAGTGAAGAGTTTGAAGTGAAGATTGGTGTTCACCAAGGATCAGTACTCAGCCCGCTGCTCTTCATCATTGTGCTTGAAGCCCTATCACGAGAGTTCCGCTCTGGGGTCCCCTGGGAGGACCTCTATGCCGATGACCTTGTTATCATCACTGAACCGCTTGAGGAATGTGTCAGGAGGCTCTTGACTTGGAAAGAAGCAATGGAGAAGAAAGGACTGAGAGTAAATGCAGGAAAGACAAAGATCATGATCTGCGGTACGGGACTGGACCTCCTGCAGAGTTCAGGCGAGTTTCCATGTGCTGTCTGTCGCACTGGAGTGGGCAGCAACAGCATCTTCTGCAATGGCTGCAAGCACTGGGTGCACAAGAAATGCAGTGGGCTCAAGCGCTTGAAAAAGGACCCTGACTACAGATGTACACGGTGCCAGGGAACTGCACGCCCCTTGGATGGCAGACCACAAAAGGACGTCCAGGTCGGACCTGACAAGCTTGAGGTGGTAGCTTCCTTTTGCTACCTAGGAGACATGCCCTCAGCAGCAGGTGGCTGTGAACTTTCAACCACAACACGTGTGAAAACCGCCTGGAAGAAGTTCAAGGATCTGCTACCAGTCCTCTCTTCACGCTACCTCTCTTTCAAAACATGTGGCCGTATGTACAGCTCTTGTGTGCGGAGCGCAATGCTCCATGCCAGCGAGACTTGGCCATTGACAAAGCCGAACCTCCAGCGTCTGCAGCGAAATGACAGGGCAATGATCAGACAGATCTGCAATGTCAGGCCGCAAGACACTGTCACCACCAGGTCCAATGAGCTACTTGTGCGGCTTGGCATTGAGGATCTGGACCTCATTCTGAAGGAGAGAAGACTCCGATGGTATGGACATATGGAACACTCCAGTGGTGCAGTCAAGACAGCCTTTGACATACAGGCTGATGGAAAGCGTGGGCCTGGGAGGCCCAAAATGACATGGAAGCAGCTGACAGAGAGGGATTGCAGAAAGTGGAAGCTCTCGGCTATCAACCCTCATGATAGACGTACCTGGAGATCAGGTGTGAGATCTGCCATGCGTGCAGCAAGCCAGCTATCTGGAAGGGGGCCCACTGATGTGGATGTTGCTCCTGTACCTGCACGTTAATCAAAAATCCGATTATGATGATATATATGAAAGGTAAAGGAACTTGCTGTACGTTTATTAAGGTAAAAAATCGACAGAGTAGAAGTTGTCCTTCTTGCATGCTACACACCTTCTTGACCTGATATATGTCCCTACCAAAAAATATCAAGTTATCTCAAACAGTATGGGAGTTATGGCCTGCACAAGATTTCGGCATCAGGGAGATAAGTACATAATGGAGAAAGTGAGAGTACTCTTGAACACGACATGCCTACTGGTCCTTATCTGTGCCTCTACCAAATATTATCAAAATATTTCAAACTACATACTCAAGGGTTTAGCTTAGAAATTCATTAAGGGGAGGTAACTAGAAAAGCAACCACAGCAGAGGTTGTCTCTCTTACATGTGACACACCCACTGTTCGATACCAATGCCTCTACCAAATATTATCAAATTATGTCTAAGGGTATCAAAGTTATGGAATGCACGAGATTTTGGCTTAAGGGGAGATAACTATATAATGAAGAAGAAAGTGAGAGTTGTCTCTCTTGCATGTGACATACCTAATGATCCTCTTCTTCATCTCTACAAAATATTATCATATTATCTCAAACAGTATTGGAGTTATGGCCTGCACAAGATTTCGGCTTCAGGGGAGATAACTACATAACGAAGAAAGTGAGAGTTGTCTCTCTTGCACAGGACATGTCTACTGGTCCTCCTCTTCACTTCTACCAAACATCAAAATATGACTAAAAGTATCAAAGTTATGGAGTGCACAAGATTTTGGCTTCAGGGGAGATAACTATATAATGAAGTGAGAGTTGTCTCTCTTGCATGTGACAAGCTTTGTAGAAACAAAACGTTATTAAAATATGTCTTAGAGTATCAAAGTTATGTAGTGCACAAGATCTTGGCTTCAGAGGAGATAACTACATATCGAAGAAAAAAGCGAGAACTGTGTCTCTTGCTTGTGACATGCCTACTGGTCCTCCTCTTCATCTCTACCAAATATTATCATATTATCTCAAACAGTATGGGAGTTATGGCCAGCACAAGATTTCGGCTTCAGGGGAGACAACTACATAATGAAGAAAGTGAGAGTTGTGTCTCTTTCACAGGACACGCATACTGGTCCCCTTCTTTATTTCTACCAAACATTATCAAAATATGTCTAAGGGTATCAAAAATATGGAGCACACAAGATTTTGGCCCAGGGGAGAAAACTACATAATGAAGAAAGTGAGAGTTGTCTCTCCTGCACACGACATGCCTACTGGTCCGCCTCTTCATTTCTACAAAATATTATCAAATTATGTCTAAGGATACCAAATTTATGGAGTACACAAGGCTGCATCTAAAAGATTTCTGTTTCAGGGGAGATGACTACATAACGAAGTGAAAGTTGTCTCTCTTGCACCCAAGACGCCTGCTGGTTCTACTCTTCATCCCTACCAAATATCATATTTCCTCAAACAGTATGGGAGTTATTGCCTGCACAAGATTTCATCTTCAGGGGAGATGACTACATAAAGAAGGAAGTGAGAGTTGTCTCTCTTGCAAGTGACACGCCTACTGGTCCTCCTCTTCATTCTTACCAAATATTACCAAAATATGTCTAAGGGTATCAACATTATGGAGCGCACAAAGATGAGTCTACAATTTCTGCTTCAGGGGAGATAACTACATAACGAATAAAGTGAGAGTTGTCTCTCTTGCATGCGATGCCTACTGGTCCTCCTCTTCATTCCTACCAAACACTATCAAATTATCTCAAACAGTATGGGAGTTATGGCCTGCACAAGATTTCGGCTTCAGGGGAGATTACTATGTAATGACAACAGTGAGGGTTGTCTCTCTTGCATGTGATATACCTACTGGTCCTCCTCTACATTCCTACCATATATTATCAAAATACGTCTAAGGGTATCAAAGTTATGGAGCGCACAAGGATGAGGCTACAATTTCTGCTTCAGGGGAGATAACTACAAAATGAATAAAGTGAGAGTTGTCTCTCATGCACGCGACATGCCTACTGGTCCTCCTCTTCATCCCTACCAAATATTATCAAATTATCTCAAACAGTATGGGAGTTATGGCCTGCACAAGATTTTGGCTTCTGGGGAGATAAATACATAATGAAGACAGTGAGAGTTGTCTCTCTTGCACATGACACGCCTACTGATCCTCCTCTACATTCCTACCAAATATTATCAAAATATGTCTTAGGGTATCAAAGTTATGGAGCGCACAAGGATGCATCTACGGATGGACGGACTGACAGACACCATACTGATCGCTATATCCCCTGAACCTATCTATATCCCCCGAACCTATCGGTTGGGGGATAAAAACACTAAGTAAAGATGTTATAACCTGTTGAAAGAAGAAAACACTTGAAATAAAACAGAGTAAATAGCTTAGACAAAAAATAGTTTAGATAACAAAAGGGGTACAAGATACCCTGGGTACGGTATCTTGTCTCCTAGAGGGAAACACTTGAAATAAAATGGAAAAAAAAGCATGGACAAACAAAAAAAGACATAACAACGGGGGGGGGGGGGTACCACATCTTGTCCCCTGATTACACCTTTCCAATTAGCAACATTTCAATGTATTGTTAAGTGAACTATGTATATTTAACTCTATAGAGATAAAAATTGTGATCTTCTATAGAATAATCACAAAATAAAGATTTTCTAGCCTGTTGAAAGAAGAAAACACTTGTAACAGAGCAAAAAAACTGGCATAGACAAACAAACAAATAGTCATCAGAAGAGATGGCAAATGGCCGTCTTTTTTCAATCTAGGGCATCAGAGATGTAGTTTGATCAAGGGATACACTTGTTTAACCCTGCAGTGGGTAATAACTCCACAACTGTAAATCAGACATAGAACTCCAAAACCACAAGTTGTGGAAACTGGATTTTGTGTTTTTCAACAAAGAAACTGAAAATAATGAGAAAAATAAGGCCCTTTGCCTGCAATGATTATAACTCTCAAACAGTAAGTCATGGAAACTGGATTTTTTGTTTGCTAGTAAGTGATTTTTAACAAAGAATCCGAAAATAATGAGAAAAATAAGGCCTGTTGCCTGCAAAGATTATAACTCTCAAACTGTAAGTCGTAGAAGCTAGTAAGCGATTTTCAACAAAGAATCCAAAAATAATGAGAAATATAAGGCCCTTTGCCTGCAAAGCCTGTAACTCTTCAACCGTTAGTCTGAGAAACTCAATTTTGTGTTCGCTAGTAAGTGATTTTCAACAAAGAATCCAAAAATAATGGGAAAAATAAAGCGTACTGCATGCATTGCTGCTAAAAATCTGCATCCACAGTATAAGTAAAGGAGATAAATCCAACACTCCGTAGGTCAGAGTTGTCCTTACATATTGTGACACATCTAGTTTATGTTCTTAGAATCTCTACTATCATTAAAATGTCTCCACTGGTTAAAGAATTATGGCCTGCACAAGATTTTACTACCAGGGGAGATAATTGAAAATAAATGGAGTAAAGAGTAACCCATAGTTACAATTTTTAAATGCAACTCTCCTTCTTAATGTTCTAAGCATCCCTATTAATTATCACCTAAAAATCTCAACTGGTAGAGAAGTTATGACAGTCAGCAAATTTAATAACTATGGGAGATAACTCAAAAATGGAGTCCGACTTGTCTTTTGTGTACATGACATGCCTACTCAATGTCCTCTACAACTTGATGAAGTATCATAAAAATAGCCATCAGAAGAGATGGCAGATCCCCCGACCGCACCGCAAATAGCCATCTTTTTTCAATCTAGGGCATCAGAGATGTAATTTTATCAAGGGATACACTTGTTTAACCCTGCAGTGGGTGAGAACTCCACAACTGTGAATCAGACATAGAATTCTAAAACCATAAGTTGTGGAAACTGGATTTTGTGTTTTTCAACAAAGAAACTGAAAATAATGTTGCCTGCAATGATTATAACTCTCGAACTGTAAGTCACGGAAACTGGATTTTTTGTTTGCTAGTAAGTAATTTTCAACAAAGAATCCGAAAATAATGAGAAAAATAAGGCCTGTTGCCTGCAAAGATTATAACTCTCAAACTGTAAGTCGTAGAAACTGGATTTTGTGTTCGCTTTTAAGTGATTTTCAACAAAGAATCCAAAAATAATGAGAAATATAAGGCCCTTTGCCTGCAAGGCCTGCAACTCTTCAACCGTTAGTCTGAGAAACTCAATTTTGTGTTTGCTAGTAAGTGATTTTCAACAAAGAATCCAAAAATAATGAGAAAATTAAACCTGCTGCATGCACTGCTGATAAATCTGCATCCCCAGTATAAGTAAGGGAGATAACTCCAACACTCTGTAGATCAGAGTTGTCCTTACATATTGTGACACACCTAGTTTATGTTCTATAATCTCTACTAACTATCATTAAAATGTCTCCACTGGATAAAGAGTTATGGCCTGCACAAGATTTAACCACCAGGGGAGATAACTGAAAATAAATGGAGTAACGAGTAACCCATAGTTACAATTTTTAAATGCAACTCTCCTTCTTAATGTTCTAAGCATCCCTATTAATTATCACCAAAAAATCTCAACTGGTAGAGAAGTTATGACTGTCAGCAAATTTAACAACTATGGGAGATAACTCAAAAATGGAGTCACACTTGTCTTTTGTGTACATGACATGCCTACTCAATGTCCTCTACAACTTGATGAAGTATCATAAAAATATCTCAAAGGGTTGAGGAGTTATGGCCTGCACAAGATTTAACAACTATGGGAGATAACTCTAGAACTGAGTCAGAGTTGTTGTTCTTGTGTGTGACACACCTACTCAGTGTCCTCTACAACTTGATCAAGTATCATGATAATATCTCAAAGGGTTATTGAGTTATGGCCTGCACAAGATTTCATAACTATGGGAGATAACTCCAGAACGCAGTCAGTTAGAGTTGTCATTCTTGTACGCGACACCCCTACTCAATGTCCTCTACCTATCGGTGAAGTATCATGAAAATAACTTATAGGGTTTTAGAGTTATGGGCCGCACAAGATTTAACAACTATGGGAGATAACTCCCAAAATGGAGTCAGCTAGAGTTGTTGTTCTTGTATGTGACACACCTACTCAATGTCCTCTACAACTTGATCAAGTATCATGAAAATATCTCAAAGGGTTATTGAGTTATGACCTGCACAAGATTTTATAACTATGGGAGATAACTCAAGAACACAGTCAGTTAGAGTTGTCTTTCTTGTACACGACATGCCTATTCACTGTCCTCTACCTAATGGTGAAGTATCATGAAAAACCTTAAAGGGTTTTAGAGTTATGGGCCGCACAAAATTTAACAACTATGGGAGGTAACTCCAAAACGGAGTCAGCTAGAGTTGTCTTTCTTGTACGCGACATGCCTACTCAATGTCCTCTACATATTGGTGAAGTATCATGAAAATATCTTAAAGGGTTTCAGAGTTATGGTCCACACAAAATTTTACAATTTTGAGAGACTATGGGAGAAAACTCCTGAACCAAATCGATTAGAGTTGTCATTCCAGCTAGAGTTGTTGTTCTTGTATGTGACACACCTACTCAATGTCCTCTACAACTTGATCAAGTATCATGAAAATATTTCAAAGGGTTATTGAGTTATGGCCTGCACAAGATTTTATAACTATGGGAGATAACTCAAGAATGCGGTCAGTTAGAGTTGTCTTTCTTGTATGTGACACGCCTACTCAATGTCCTCTACCTAATGGTGAAGTAGCATGAAAATACCTTAAAGGGTTTTAGAGTTATGGGCCGCACAAGATTTAACAACTATGGGAGGTAACTCCAAAACGGAGTCAGCTAGAGTTGTCTTTCTAGTTACCGACACACCTACTCAATGTCCTCTACATATTGGTGAAGTGTCATGAAAATATCTTAAAGGGTTTCAGAGTTATGGTCCACACAAAATTTTACAATTTTGGAAGACTATGGGAGATAACTCCTGAACCAAATCGATTAGTCATTTTTGCACACGACACTCCTACCCAATGCCCTCTACAACCTGACAAAGTTTTATGAAAATAGCTCAAAGGGTATAGGATTTATGGGCCGCACAAGGTTTCTACAGACGGATGGACAGAGGGATGAACAGACAGACAGATGTACACCAGGGCGATCGCTATCCCCCCCCCCCCCCCCCCCCCCAAACCTTTCGGTCTGGGGATAAAAATATCTCAAAGAGTTTAAGAGTTATGGCCTGCACAAGATTTAACAACTATGGGAGAGATAACTCCAGAACTGAGTCAGAGTTGTTGTTCTTGTATGTGACACACCTACTCAATGTCCTCTACAACTTGATCAAGTATCATGATAATATCTCAAAGGGTTATTGAGTTATGGCCTGCACAAGATTTCATAACTATGAGAGATAACTCCAGAACACAGTCAGTTAGAGTTGTCATTCTTGTACGCGACACCCCTACTCAATGTCCTCTACCTATTGGTGAAGTATCATGAAAATAACTTATAGGGTTTTAGAGTTATGGGCCTCACAAGATTTAACAACTATGGGAGATAACTCCTGAAAGGGAGTCAGCTAGAGTTGTTGTTCTTGTATGTGACACTCCTACTCAATGTAGAAAACTCCTGAACCAAGTCGATTAGAGTTGTCATTCTTGCATGCGACACTCCTACCTAATGCCCTCTACAACCTACAAAGTCTCATGAAAATAGCTCAATGGGTACAGGAGTTATGGGCCACACAAGATTTCGTCTACAGATGGACGGACAGACGGATGCCAGAGAGATTGCTATATCCCCCGAACCTATTGGTCGGGGGATAAAAAGCCAAAACAAGAGGGGGGACAAGATACCCCGACTAGGGTATCTTGTCTCCTAGGACAAAATAACCCAGGGGGAGAAGTTACCATGTGGTATCTTGTCCCCCGGCAAGTTTAACTGTATAAGGTACCCATCTCCAGACTGAAGTCTTAGAGATGTCATGATTGCCTTTACTTGGTAAGAATAGTCTAGTTCTATTCTGACGATAAGAACTAGTCATCTTAAGCTAAAACTTTAATTCTCTTATTGGGCATGAAAGTCTAAATGTTCCCTCTTACATATTCAAGCCAAGTTTGGGATGACTACAGGATCTGGGCAAATGGACAGAAGCTGATTCTTTGCTAAAAACCCAGTTTGTACTACCAATGATACTGAACCATCTGATTGATTGAACCTTAAATGATTTGAGTGCACTGCCAAAGCATGAATTTCACTGTATCTATTAGTTGTGGCAAGAGCTAATAGAAAGGCTGTTTTAATCATAATGTGAAGTTTAGAAGCCCTATGTAGAGATTCATATGTGGCTTTTTGTAGATTCCCAAGTGTTTGTTGGCGGTTCGATCACAATACTGGGGTCTGACATAGTACTGAAATCTGGTTCCAGTGGTAGTAGCACTCTTTGTTTATTCATTGAGTTTGGCGGCTCATTCGTAACTGATTGCTACGAACTCAAGGAGTATCTATAATAGACCCTTTCACACTGTAATCTCCCTTATCATGTGCTCTTCTATTGAACAATCGATAAAGTATATGTAATTAAACAATGGGGTGAGTAGTCGATCTGATACACTGATAAAATATGTTATGATGAAATAAGTTGTTTAAATTCGCCTTTTGACATTTTGAAGTATTTTCTTATTTACTGGATGTCAATAATAAATAAGTTTTACACCTTGTAACTGATTTCCATAAAGTTTCTCATGGCAGTTAGATTTATAAAACACTAAACCCGGTCATACTATTGTCTTGGGATATTTCGCAAATCACCGTAAAGAAGTGCAGACTACATTTAAACAAGAGGACCATGATGGTCCTATATCGCTCACCTGAGCAAACAGCTTTGCAAACTTACTGTTGAAGTTTCAGCCAAGTTCACTGCTCTAAGATTTTTGTATAAATTTTATAGCCCTACTCCCCAGTGGCCATGTTTTTTTCATGCATCATGATGGCTTGAACTGAATCTTGAAAGAAGGTCACCAAAGGATAAATTCTGCCAAGTTATATTGAAATTGGTCCAGTGGTTTCTGACAAAAAGATTTTTGAAGTGTTTTATATAGCTATATAGGGAAAATAAGTCCCACCCCCTAACGGCCATGTTTTTTGACGTATCATGACAGCTTGAACAAACTTGGTAGAGGGCCACCAAAGAAACATTCCTGCCAAGTTATATTGAAATCGGTTCAGTGGTTTCTGACAAGAAGATTTTTAAAGTTTTCTATTTAGATAGTGTTATGCCCCGTACAAGTCAGTCCGTCCGACTATATGGACCATCACGAATCACATGTACATTTTTATTACCTGTCGGGATGTTTCCACTTTGTGAACTTGTAATTTTCATTTGTCATGTAAATCCGTTATATCCAATGCTTGAATCAGTTTCTTTTTAACATTTATGCACGATAGATATGCTTGTAATAGCCATTTGACTTGTATTTTTATCGGAAAACATCCACTTTCACTTTTATGTTGACTGTCAGTAATGTGTGTCATGCTGTGTGTAAGTAGCTTTTGTGTATGCGTGATTGAGGCTGTGTATCTGTCGTCTGCCGTGTCAACGAGTGCGACTGTCAATTCAGAATTTTCATCTTTAACACGCAATTAAACATAGATCCCAATTTTTCTCCATCAAATCATTGTAAGGGTCATTTAGAAAAATCTTTCTTCTTTCGTTTCGCTACCTTTTTATCGTCAGCAAAAATTATTTACGCTGTTTATTTCGTTATTTTTCATTTCCGACAGCGGAATTTTCGGTGTGTAATGGCGGTTTTCTTGTAGTTTTCCTACAGTCTACGGCATCTTACGTCGGTTACGGCTGTAGAGTCACGTGACTCTACGTCGTGTTTCGCTGTAGGCGTTGCATGCACACACGCTAAATTCATGTAGAATGTAGACTGTAGAACGTAGAATCCCTTAGAGTATATAAGAAATCGCGTAGGGGCAATCGAGGACTCCGAATTTCGATCACATTCAAAGCAGACGCGTTTTCAGGTCTCGCTTCGATTTATTTCAATTTTAGCTTAATTTCTTGGTTTATTTTAAATACAAAAGCACAAAAATGACAGGAAATAAATAATTAAGCAAACCCTTTCATCTTTTGGCACGTTTTATTGACATTTGTCATAAAAAAAAAAAAAGAAAACAGTTATTTTCATCACTAGATTTTTCTCTTCCGTAAGCTTTAACTTGTATTCGTTTACACCTTAGTTGACGCTGACACAGCATTGAGTGCAAGTGATTTTTACATCTTTTGTCATTGAAGCCATGTTCATTATCAATTCAAACCCCATGCTACCATTTTAACTTAAATCATGTTGTTGTAAAGTCATTTTTTTACATGTTTTCTATGCTTTGTTAAACAGTTGTTACAGTTTGCACATTAATCAAAGTACTGTGAGTACTGTTTCTAGTCAAATAAAATAAAGTTCACACATTAGTGCAAACTTACATCGTCGTTCTTTTGTCTTGTTTTCACATCCTTTTAAGGTCATACTTAGCTCTCATTAAAGCATCTTTACATCAAAAAAGTCATTTTTCGTTGGAGTCCGCTTTTGTTCCTTTATCATTTTGCACCACCGGTCTGCTGTCTATCGGCCTAGAGAAGAGAGCGGCTGTTATTCCCAGTGCCGACTGACTAAGTGAGCACAGATAAAGACAGAGGCCAGCCCCCAACAATATATAGAGAAAATAAGCCCCACCCCTAGCAGCCATGTTTTTTGACGAATCATGATTGCTTGAACAATCTTGGTACAGAGTCACCAAAGCAACATTCCTGCCAAGTAATATTGGAATCGGTCAGGTGGTTTCTGCCAAGAAGAATTTTAAAATTTTCTATACAGATATATACGGAAAATAAGCCCCGCCCCCTGGCGGCCATGTTTTTTGACGTATCATGAGGGCTTGAACAATCTTGGTAGAAGGTCACCAAAGCAACATTCCTGCCAAGTTACAATGAACTCAATCCAACGGTTTCTTACGAGAAGATTTTAAAGTTTTCTATATAGATATATAGGGAAAATATGCCTCGCCCCCTAGCAGCCATGTTTTTTGACGAATCATGCCGGCTTGAACAATCTTGGTAGAGGGTCACCAAAGAAACATTCCTGCCAAGTTATATTGAAATCGGTCCATTGGTTTCTGACAAGAAAATTTTTAGACTCTTTTCTATATAGATATATAGGGAAAAACAAGCCCCGCCCTCTGGCGGCCATGTTTTCTGATGAATCATGATAACTTGAACAATCTTGGTAGAGGGTCAACAAGGAAACATTTCTGTCAAGTTATAATGAAATTGGTCCAGTGGTTTCTGACAAGAAGATTTTTAAAGTTTTCTATTTAGATACATAGGGAGAATAAGCCCCGCCCTTTGGCAGCCACGTTTTTTGATGAATCATGACGACTTGAACAATCTTGGTAGACGGTTACCAAAGAAACATTCCTGTTGTATTGAAATCTGTCCAGTGGTTTCTGACAAAAGGATAATTAAAGTTTTCTAAACAGATATATAGGTAAAAATATGCCCCGCCCCTTAGCGGCCATGTTTTTTTACAAATCATGACAGCTTGAACAATCTTGGTAGAGGATCAGCAAGGGAACATTTTTGCCAAGCTATATAGAAATCGGTCCAGTGGTTTCTGATAAGAAGATTTTTAAAGTTTTCTATATAGATATATAGGGTAAATAAGCCCCGCCCCCTGTAGGCCATGATTTTTGACGAATCCAAATCCAAAGGAACATTTCTGCAAAATTATATTGAAATCAGTCCAGTGGTTTCTGACAAGAAGATTTTTAAAGGTATATAGATGTATAGGGAAAATAAGCCCCGCCCCCTGGCGGCCATGTTTTTTGATGAATCCAAATGGCTTGAACAATCTTGGTAGAGGATCACCAAAGGAACATTTCTGCAAAATTATATTGAAATCGGTCCAGTGATTTCTGACAAGAAGATTTTTAAAGTTTTTTATATAGATATATAGGGAAAATAAGCCCCGCCCCCTGGCGGCCATGTTTTTTGACGAATCCAAATGGCTTGAACAATCTTGGTAGACCATCACCAAAGGAACATTTCTGCAAAATTATATTGAAATCGGTCCAGTGGTTTCTGACAAGAAGATTTTTTAAGTTTTTAGTTAAAAAATCTATTTTTAGCTCCTGTGACCTAGATATACAATGGACCGAAACCATTTGAACAACTTTGAAAGAGGACCAACCAAGGATCATTCCTGTGAAGTTTGGTCAAAATCCATTCAGTGGTTTAGGAGATGTTGTTTAAAGATTGTGGACGGACGGACGGACAGACGGACGACGACAGACGGTGAGTGATCACAATAGCTCACCTTGTGCCTTCGGCTCAGGTGAGCTAAAAATAAATAAATTGGCCATAAAAAAAATTTGCCTGGTTGACCGGTGCCCGGCGCCTGGTAATAGACACTCATTGACCAGTGCCCAGTGACTGGTGCCTGGTGTTCACCACTCAATGACTGGTGCCTGTAAGACTGGTGACTGGTGAACGGTGTCTGGTGACCAGTGACTGGTGACCGGTGTATGGTGGACTTATACTCTGGATGATATGCCCATCTGTGTAGATGCCACCACTCTGGGGCCTACCCCCAAGCAGTACTGCCATGCGGGGTGGTGATCCCATTTTTTTGTAGAGTTGTCATCGGACAAGTCTGAATTGAGAATTTTCTTCTTTTTGGCATGTCTCTTCCTAGTCATAGCTGACCTACTTGAGCAGTACAATCTGTGCTTGTCTGCAAGATCCCATACAGTTGGTCCAAGTCTTACAGACCAGGCACTTTGATAATCTGAAACAAGAAGAACAAGATAATTAGAATGATTATCCCACGATGCTTTGATATGACCACAAACGCTTGAACAGCCATCATCAAAAGTCGCGAAAATGTATGACATCTATTGACAATCAATAATAACACAACATGGAAAAGCGAAATTTGAAAAGAGAAACAATCATCTGTGAAAGGAATGATAAAAGAACATAAGAATACCAGGAAATAAGAAATATTCTTGAGAAAAGAGAAATAAATTAGATTTACCCCTGGTAAAAAATCCTGCGATCAAAACAGCGGGAAAGGTGACGTCACACAGGTAAATACCTAAGGAACCTTCTGGATTAAGACTTGCCATGTTTCTGTGGAAGATTTAAATGCAGAAAATAGCACTATCCATAGGTTAATGTGTTATGCAGGTAAAATGATTTTTTATCATATCTCTGAATTAATGTTGCAAACATTAATTCAGAGATTCGATAAAAAATCATTTCATTTTTTATCAAGTTCTAAAACGAGAGACTAACTGAAATTTCCTGGCTGTCAGATGCCACATTTTATGATCCTATTAATACTATATATCACTTTATTAAACCTTTCTTGGATAAAAAAATGCCTATTTTTGAGGAATACGGAGCTGTTAATTTTATCCTATCTATGTCTAAATATTGCAGATATAGGTATGCTAAAAATTTGTGTTGAGGTTTTACGGCCCAGTCAACCCAATGGGGTCATGTCGAGCGCAGTCAGTTTACCTAACCACACGTTTACTGGGCAGGCTTAGTCCTCTTAGCAGTTAACCAGTATTGTGCACATTCTTTCGCCAGAAACTAACAACTGCTCTTCTTGAATCAGCGGAAGGGAGAGAATGACCCTAGAAAATATTTCATGAACAATCTCCACGAAAGAATGTTGCCAACCTTGGCGGGGGTTGAACCCGCGACCTCCTGGTCTCCAGTCGGACGGCGCATCCAACTGAGCCACCGAGGCCAGCGGTATGCTAAAAATATCTATCAACTACCCTAACCCTAACTCTAACCATCCATGACCTTACTCTGACTTAACCCCAACTTTCTGTGCAGTTAATGGGTGTTTAGATTCTTAAGCTAGTCAGTAACTCATGGCCGACATATTCTGAAATCGCCACGGAAAGGGTCGAAAATGGCTGGTTACGCATAAAATTAATATAAATAACAAGAGGACCATGATGGTCCTATATCGCTCACCTGAGCAAACAGATTTGCATACTTACTGTTGAAGTTTCAGCTAAGTTCACTGCTCTAAGATTTATGTATAAATTTTACAGCCCTGTCCCCACTCCCTGCCCCCCCCCCCCCTCCCACCCCACCGCCCCCTCACCACCCCTCCCAAGCCATGTTTTTTCTTTTTAACTCATCATAATGACTTGACTTAATCTTGAAAGAGGGTCACCAAAGGAACATTTCTGCCAAGTTATATTGAAATTGGTCCAGTGGTTTCTGACAAAAAGATTTTTAAATTGTTTTATATCGCTATAAAGCCCTACCCCCTAACGCCATTTTTTTTTTTTTGACGAATCATGACATGTTGAACAAACTTGGTAGAGGGTAACCAAAGGAACATTCCTGCCAAGTTAAACTGAAATCGGTTCAGTGGTTTCTGACAAGAAGATTTTTAAAGTTTTGTATTTAGATCTATAGGGAAAATAAGCCCCACCCCCTAGCAGCCATGCTTTTTGACAAATCAGGATTGCTTGAACATTCTTGATAGAGGGTCACCAAAGCATTATTGAAATCAGTCAGGAGGTATTTGACAAGAAGAATTTTAATGTTTTCTATACAGATATATATGGAAAATAAGCCCCGCCCCCTGGGGGCCATGTTTTTTGACCTATCATGAAGGCTTGAACAATCTTGGTAGAGGGTCACCAAAGTAACATTCCTGCCAAGTTACATTGAACTCGGTCCAACGGTTTCTTACCAGAAGATTTTTAAAATTTTTTATATAGATATATAGGGAAAATAAGCCCCGCCCCCTAGCGGCCATGTTTTTTGACGAATCATGACAGCTTGAATAATCTTGGTAGAGGGTCACCAAAGAAACATTCCTGCCAAGTTATATTGAAATTGGTCTGGTGGTTTATGACGAGATTTTTTAGTTTTCTATATAGATTATATATGGAAAATAAGCCCCACCCACTAGCAGCCATGGTTTTTGACAAATCACGATTACTTGAACAATCTTGGTGGAGGGTCACCAAGGAAACATTTTTGCCAAGTTATAATGAAATTGGTCCAGCGGTTTCTGACAAGATTTTTAAAGTTTTCTATATAGATATATAGGGAAAATAAGCCCCGCCCCCTGGTGGCCATGTTTTTTGACGAATCATGACAGCTTGAACAACTTGAAAGAGGGTTACATAAGAAACATTTCTGCAATGTTATATTGAAATCAGTCCAGTGGTTTCTGACAAGAAGATCATTAAAGTTTTCTATACAGATATTTCGGGAAAATAAGCCCAGCTCCCTAGCAGCCATGTTTTTTGACAATTCATGACAGCTTGAACAAACTGATAAAGGGTCACCAAGGAAACATTTCTGCCAAGTTATATTGAAATCGGTCCAGTGGTTTCTGACAAGAAGATTTTTTCAAACTTTATAGACATATAGGGAAAGTAAGCCCCGCCCCCTAGCAGCCATGTTTTTTGACAAACCATGACAGCTTGAACAATCTTGGTAAAGGGTCACCAAGGAAACATTTCTGCCAAGTTATATTGAAATCGGTCCAGTGGTTTCTGACAAGAAGATTTTTTCAAGTTTTCTATATAGATATAAAGGGAAAATAAGCTCCAGCCCTAGCGGCCATGCTTTTTGATGAATCACGATTACTTGAACAATCTTGGTAGAGGGTCACCAAGAAAACATTTTTGCCAAGTTATAATGAAATCGGTCCAGTGGTTTCTGATAAAAAGATGTTTCAAGTTTTCTATAAAGATATATAGGGAAAATAAGCCCTGCCCCTTGGCGGCCTTGTTTTTCGACAAATTCAAATGGCTTGAACAATCTTGGTACAGAATCACCAAAGGAACATTTATGCAAAATTATATGGAAATCGGTCCAGTGGTTTCTGACAAGAAGATTTTTTAAGTTTTCTATATATATAGATATATAGGGTAAATAAGCCCCGCCCTCTGGCGGCCATGTTTTTTGACGAATCCAAATGGCTTGAACAATCTTGGTAGAGGATCACCAAAGGAACATTTCTGCAAAATTATATGGAAATTGGTTCAGTGGTTTCTGACAAGAAGATTTTATAAGTTTTCTATATAGATATATAGGGAAAATAAGCCCCGCGCCCTGGCGGCCATGTTTTTTGACGAATCCAAATGGCTTGAACAATCTTGGTTTTGTTTGTTTGATTTGGGCTTAACGTCACTTTCAACAATCTTTCAGTCATATCGCGACGGTGTCTGGATGTGACAGGGAGCTCAATGCTCACTTTTAGAGTGCTGCCTCACTGAAATATCTTGCCCCAGACACTTTGACATGATATTCCACCCAGTCACATTATAATGACACTGAGCTGACCAGTTCCGATTCCTAGCTCTACTTTCTTAATGCTGAGCGCCAAGCGAATGAACAATCTTGGTAGAAGATCACCAAAGGAACATTTCTGCAAAATAATATTGAAATTGGTCCATTGGTTTCTGACAAGAAGATTTTTAAAGTTTTCTATATAGATATATAGGGAAAATAAGCCCCACCCCCTAGCGGCCATGTTTTTTAACGAATCCAAATGGCTTGAACAATCTTGATAGAGGATCACCAAAGAAACATTTCTGCAAAATTATATTGAAATCGGTCCAGTGGTTTCTGACAAGAAGATTTTTAAAATTTTCTATATACATATTTAGGGAAAATAAGCCCCGCCCCCTGGCGGCCATGTTTTTTGACGAATCCAAATGGCTTGAACAATCTTTGTAGAGGGTCACCTAAGGAACATTTCTGCAAAATTATATGGAAATCGGTCCAGTGGTCTCTGACAAGAAGATTTTTTAAGTTTTTAGTTAAAAAATCTATTTTTAGCTCCTGTGACCTAGATATACAATGGACGGGAACCATTTGAACAACTTTGAAAGAGGACCAACCAAGGATCATTCCTGTGAAGTTTGGTCAAATTCCAATCAGTGGTTTAGGAGGAGATGTTGTTTAAAGATTGTGGACAGACGGACGACGACGACGACGGACGGTGAGTGATCACAATACCTCACCTTGAGCCTTTGGCTCAGGTGAGCTAATAACAAAACTTACAGCTATAAAACGGGTCTGATTTCACCTCCACGTCTCCAGGAACACACGAAGCTTGTTCTACGGAACCATTTTTAGCTAACCTAATAAGCAGCGCACAGTTAATTCGGAAATAACATAGTATTTAATGCAAACATCTTCAATCTCCAGAATCATAGTGTATAATGACTTTGTGTTTTCACACCAATTCAATGGCCCTGCAATTGTCTGAAATGAAATTTAACAGGTTTTGGAATTTTTTTTTCTGCGAAGAAGTGCTGATCTGCCTATTTTTTGCTGGTTAAGCATTAGATTGTCTGGTTTAGAATTCAATGACCGAGGGAGAAAAACACACTGTTTGTTCCCTTTGTAAATGCTAGCGATTTACTACAATAACAGATGGTCTACCTATGATTTGTAAGTTGTCGTGAAATCATCAGATGCAGAATGTCATGGTGAAAAAAAAAAGGTGGACAAGGCCATTGAAATACTGGGTTTCAAGCTTATTTGACCGAATGGACCATCATTCATATATCAGGTCATTATTTGCTTCTGTAGAAAACAAAAAGGCCAGTTTGCGTTTCATAATGGCGCATAACCTTATATCATTTTTCTATGGTTAAGCATTGGAGAACCCAGTTAAGCATTAGAAACTCGATGAATGTGTAGAAATGCGATAATGTGAAGTACAAATGATAATATATTTGCAAGATCATACCGTGCCTGTTTGACAAGATTAAAAAAAAAACAACAAAAAAAAAACAACAAAAAAACAATGAGCAGATACCATCTTAGTTCTGCCCTCCTACAACAATCTGGAAAGATGAATTTAGATTAAAATAAAGCATATGTATGTAACAGTGAACAACAACATTGCAAATGCGGGAACCCAAAGTAAACTCTCAGTGGACATAATGGATAAAACATTTCTTAATTAGTTGTTGAGTTTGCTTGAAAGTCTTCTAGCTCATCAACTAACTGTAATAGGCAACGAATAACAGTAAGCCTGAACTCGGTACAAAATAATCATAATATGCACAGATCAAACGAATTGCAACATCTGAGGCTAAATAAACCGCCACTTTTACAGACAGCGATACAAATAATTTGTTTTCAAGTGTAGTATGGAGTGACTTAGACCTGCTAAGAAAGTATTCCCGTCGATTGCCCTGACCGGCGATCGAACCAGAAACCCTTGGACCTCAAATCTAGCATCTTCATCACATGCCAAAATGTCAGAACAAGCTAGACTTGTCAAACAGGCACGCTATGATCTTGCAAATATATTATCATTTGTACTTCACTTTGCCGCATTTCTGGGCAGTTGTCAGTTTCTGGCAAAAGAATGTGCACAATACTGGTAAACCGCTTAGAGGACTAAGCCTGCCCAGTAAAGGTGTTGTTAGGTAAACTGACCACGCTCAACATGACCCCATTGGGTTGACCGGGCCGTAAAACCTCAACACAAACAATCTACACATTCATCGATTTTCTAATGCCTAACCGGGTTCTCCAATGCTTAACCATAGAAAAATGAAATAAGGTTATGCGCCATTATGAAACACAAATTGCCTTTTTGTTTTGTACAGAAGCAAATAATGACCTCTGATAAATGAATTGATACTACATTCGGTCAAATAAGCTTGAAATCCAGTATTTCAATGGCCTTGTCCAGAAAACCTTTTTTTCACCATGACTTTCTGCATCTGATGATTTCACGACAACTTACAAATCATAGGTAGACCATCTGTTATTGTAGTAAATCACTAGCATTTACAAAGGGAACAAACGGTGTGTTTTTCTCCCGTGGTCATCAAATTCTTAACCAGACAATCTAATGCTTAACCAGCAAAAAATAGGCAGATCAGCACTTCTTTGCAGAAAAAAATCCAAAACCTGTTAAATTTCATTTCAGACAATTGCAGGGCCATTGAATTGGTGTGAAAACAAACAAAGTCATTATACACAATGATTCTGGAGACTGAAGATGTTTGCATTAAATACTATGTTATTTCCGAATCAACAGTGCACTGCTTATCAAGTTGGCTGAAAATGGTTTCGTAGAACAAGTTTCTTGTGTTCCTGGAGCTATTCCCGCTTTATAGCTGCAAGTTTTGTTATTATTCATATAGATCTTATGCGTAACCAGCCATTTTCGATCCTTCCCGTGGCGATTTTTTGACAATGCTGCATTAACAACCAAAATATCCATAACACAAATAACCACATGTGTCTATCGTGTGTGCGTGATGATATGTTGAACTTCTAGCAAAGTGCAAAATTAAATAAAGGATAAAAAACACCACGAATTACCACGTGTTTTCTATGCCTTTCAGTACACTTTCAGCATGCGAAAAATAATTCAGCCAATATGCGTGATGGTTTGAGATTTATTCCACAGATGCCAATATCAATGGGCAGTTGAATGTAATTCCCTGTTTTTTAAATAATTTCCTCAAAACATTTAATCGCTCATGAAACACAGAAAATGCAAAGTTTGTTTACCTTTTTGAGTCATCGTATCCCTAACAGGATGTCGATCTAATTGTTTCACATTCTTAACCGGTAGTTACGCATTCATTTGTTTGGTAGGCGTGTTTTAGCACCTTGCAAATGATGTGCTATTTATTCTAGAAAATAGGGTTTAATTCATTTATTGTTTATTGTTTATAGTTCATTGGCAAACAGTGCAGACTCTGATGGGATGCCGAGTTCTTCAGCATATGATCTGCTGTTTGACAAAGTCCACTTTGTGGGACATTAGGCATAAATGGCTGAACTTTTATTCATACTAAATTTTCTTCAGGATGCAAAGAGACATTCTTAAGATCTATTAAACATTCCTTTTTCATGAAGAAATCATAAAAACTATCTGGATTTTTCCCTGCTGCATAGAAATGTAAGTAAAGCTCAATCACCAACCTGAATTTGGGACTATCTTTAGATACAACACCAACTTCTATTTCTGATGACTTAAAGTCAGCTGATAACACTGTAGAGAGGCATGTTATTGCAATCTGAAATAAACAACTAAAGTTTACCAAGATCATAATTTGAGCTGGGGCACAGCATTTCCTACAACATTGTATGTGTGCCCTACAAAGACTCAGATCAGCCCGCTCTTCTGTCCGAAGACACTTTGGCTCCTTGACTACCCTAGTGTGGGGAATCCACGTGACCAAATGATTAGGTACACAGAGTTTGTTACTATTTTTAGCTCCGCATCAGGTAGGATTTTTTAGAATATCTTGATTTGTACTTAATGGAATTTGTTCAAATAAAGCGCTGAGTACGCAGAAAATCAAGCTCTTTCTGGTGGTGTAAGCGCTATTCTACAATCTGATCTGATTCTCGAGAACATTCTGAGAATGTTTTTGTTGTCAGTCTGGGCTATCGGGGCACTGTGCACGAATTTTGATGAAAATCGTTTCTAGCACCTATCTGACAGGGTTTGAAGTGATTTCCTTGCTAGAAACATGTCAAAAACATTTTCCTAAAAAGTTTCTGTTAATATTTCGATTTATAAATGCCCCATTTAAATGTTTGCAGTCTTTCCTAGAAATGACCATGTACACGAAATCAAATGCGACATCATACTAAGGAACAGAAAATGATACTGAACACGGAACATAACACCTTTATACAAATATGATCAGAACCGAGTGTGTTTTAGACTTGTATATTATCCTTTCTGACAATTTTAATCAGGTTAAGTAGACTGTGGGAGAATACTATTTAGTATATATTGGAATAGAAATTTGTCATTTGCAATTCACAGTGTTCTAATACTGAACCGAACTGAACCGAAAGCGACCCCGCCCTTTCTGTCTAAAACAAAATTACAAATTGCGACAACCAAAATGGGAGACAAAAACTCGAAACAAAAGCAGTTGAAAAATTCTTGCTTGTTCGACACATCAATACCTACTTAATTGCCATCTTACTTTCTTTCCAAATATATACCAATTAAGGTATTTTACTTAATCTTCAATTTCAGGAGGAGTTCAAAAGAGAGCTCTGGTGTGTGCCGCTTTTGCGGCAAGGGGTATGCAAGTGTGTCAGGGCTGTATGCCCATGCAGATACCCACTGAGGTAAAGCGTCGCATATGTGCTGCGGAAAAATGAAGTTGTTTTTTTTTAAAGTAAAACATATTTTAACGAGTAATACTTAACCTATAGATAATGTGCTATTCTCTTCTGTTTTCACACCTTCCACAGAAAAATGACCTTTCAGTCGTCAATTAAAGTCTTAAACCAGAAGGTCCCTTAGGTAGTTACCTGTGTGACGTAACTCTTCCCGCTCAATTGATCACGTGTCAGTTTCTTTTATGTGTAAAACAATAGACACAATTAGGAGAGATAAGCGTGGGTGGGAGGAGGGAGATAATTGATTATCTATAGGTTAAGTATTACTCGTTAAAATACTTTTTACTTTTTAAAAAAAACTTCATTTTAACTTCGTAATACATTAACCTATAGATAATGTGCTAGAATTTGAAGAATAGGAGGGAGGTGCTCTCCTAATTCTAACACCAATAAATAATATCTCAACACTTCTGGTTAAAGACTCGGGGAAACTCTAAGGAATCAGATACATTCTAATTCTATATTTAATAGAAAGAATGATCTAGATTCACAATATAGCATATCTTTAAGGTGTTATGATCTAACAATCTTATATATAATAGCAGACTCTAGAGGAATCCAGTTCTTAAGTCTCAGAGACCTAACGTTGGCCCCCCCACCCCCTTTTTTTCTTTTTTGGGAAACAACAATTGGCTCCAAAAAGAAAAAGGAGTCATTGAGACATAACCTAAATATTCCATTGCAATGTAAGCTAGGAATATAGAGATAATATTTTCGAAACAATATTTGTAAAACAAAAGCCAAGACCATAAGTAGTCTATCTAGGGTCTTCATTTAAATAAGGAAATGTCTACTCGGTGGAGTTTCCTATAGATAACTGACATATGTAGATATTTTGGATAAAATTCTAGATATGTGAAGCTATCTAATTGTAATAGTCTAAGCTATTAGAATTATAAACTAATTAGATTCTGTTAATTGGAGCGATAGGACCATTTCCGATGAACAGACATAGACTTAAAATAACCATAATGTTGTATAATTATTCCCCTTTGATCAAATTAAGGAAGGGGAGATAATAAAGATAGATGGAGTTAACTTAACTGTAACTCAGTTATCCATCAGAAGAAAAGGTATACACAAAAATAATGGTTAAAACTACTGCTAGACTAATTGTATTACGAATTTTTAGTCAAGCAATAAGATAATACAAAGATTGTGTAAGACTGTTAGGTAGAAAAAGCAACCTGAATCATTAATAATTAGTTTTGTCATGGACATATAAAAGCGTTTGATGTCCTGACAAAATAATAAAGAAGAGACTGTCAACATCATAACTTAGAGTTTGACAGACAATAAGAGAGATACGGCTGATCGCAGCGAACCGTGAGACGGTCATATTTTGGCTAAATCTTACCGTATTGCTAAGATTAAGCAATAATAAATAAACTGGATAGAATCTTTCTATGCCAGAAGATTGCCATGAAAAGTACTCCTGAGTAAATAATCATGGAAATCAAGAAATGTTAAAAAGTCCACTTTGTAATGACGAATCAAAATGTTCAGAAAAAGAGAAGGACTCAGAGAAAAATGTAATAGTGTGATAATCTCTGAAGAAAATTATACAATAGTACTGATTAATAATCTCTAAAACACTTAATTTATAAGTTAAGAGATAGTATTACTATTCTATACGCATATTTAAGAATAGTAAGAAATATATGAATACTAAATTAAAATTATACTA
This sequence comes from Anodontia alba, assembly GCA_964016985.1. NCBI lineage: Eukaryota > Metazoa > Mollusca > Bivalvia > Lucinida > Lucinidae > Anodontia > Anodontia alba. The sequence continues at coordinate 65,019,651 of OZ024823.1, read as the reverse complement.
CGGGACAAATTCCTGCTATAAATAAAAGGTTAAGCGTAACTATTTATTTAGCAAGGAATTATTAAACATATAACTTGCTATAAAATTACTACCCGAAATTTTATAGATAAATATTCAATTAAATTATTATTTTTTTTTTTTTTTTAGAATTGAATATTAATAGAATAAAATCTATTTCTGCATAATTGGTAATTCCTGAAATATCAAATTACGTACTCGCAAATGAATTCAGGAAGAAAATACATATATATACATACATATACATATATATATATATATATATATATATGTATATATATATATATATATATATATATATATATATATATATATATATATATATATATATACTCTCGATATCTATGCATAAACCATAGAGAGTAATAAAATATTATTACCACGATCCCTGACACAAGGTAAAAACATGTATAATATGAAATAATATAGGTAATTATTAATTTAAAGTCATATAGGTTTAAGATAAAATTTGTTTAATCTTTAACCAATATGCAGCAACAGTGACTCATTATTCTGTATTCGTACGTAGAAAAAGAGTACTTAGTCATTAGAATTTTGTATGATTGAAATGGAGATAATGGGATCTAAATGGATGTACCTCCATGAACTGAATCAAAGGATAATATCCATTCAAAAAACTAGAGCTTGTTTTAGGCTTAGTTTAACAAGCATAGAATTGAATTATTTCCAAGTATTCATGAAGTCGTTACGCTCTGAATACTGAGAAAAACTGTTAAAATATTGTTTAGGAAATATTTTATCTGTAACAAAAAAGTGACTGGCCCATAATGTTAGCTAGATTTAGACCTGGAACGTAGCGAGAAGGTCAATCTAACTTAAAAATTAGTTGAGAAAGATAAATAATGAAGATAGATATATAATATCGGTATAATATATTATCTCCAACTATTATCAAATAATCTGAATGTTTAAAAGCGTAAATGCTACTCGAAAGTTTATTTACCGAATGTATAATCGGAAAAACTTTCAGTATGTTCGAAAACATATCACAAAAGTAAGATCTGACCAGGAACGTAGGTGCGGAACTTACTACGTTGTGAAGTTTATAAACAAATTCTATATTATGAATTGAGGCAGTGCATTTCAAAATCATCGAAACATCTTGAAATGACTTATTGTGTGGAAAGAATAAATATCCAGTTTCGGAAAAGATATTTATCAATATATATAGACCATTTTTGATGCGAACTGGAAATCAAGATATTAATCTTTGCATTACTCGCAAACTGAACTTGAACTCTTAGCGAGAAGAACTATGATCCCTTTAACGAATGTAAACATAAAAAAAGGGGTAAAGAGATAATGAAGTGTATCTTAATTCTTTACAGACTCGTAATTAAGGATGTTTTCCCTCTTGTCTAAGCCTAGAACGTACATAGTAGAACAAAGGGATGATTAATATGAATATGATAATATCTGCTATTATGAGGTAAACTATCGTTAATTAACCTCTAAGCATATATTAAAAATCTTTATAAACATAATCTAAGGCTTCGGTGAGTTTAGAGGAAGGAAATGATTAACTTTGGCAGTTTCTGAATAGTTACAAAGTCAATAAAAAATCAAAAGGACAGTATTGTATATAATATTTAATTTAGGCAATAATAATCTGTCACGTACTGAATAATTAATGCCTTTACTAAATATGTATCCATTGTCAATACCAAAGGTGTGAGAAAATTTTGCTTGACATGGAATCTAGTTATAAGTAAAATATTAGAGGTTTTGAGCTAGTCGAAGCAAAACTATTCCTCAATAAGGATAAAGTAGACCTATAATATATGTGGATTAATTGGGTCTAGTGATTATAAGTTTTAAACCTTTCTAAATAATTTCTAATCGTAATCATAATAAAATTATTATTCCCAGATGAAGAATCTTCAGCGTAATAGATTCTAACTGAGACAAAATTATCTGGTATATTGCTATCGTAGTCTTAAATGGTCCAGAAGAAAAAATAAAAGAGGCAAAGTAAAGAACGTATCGAATTATATATATGCCTAAATATAAGATTTTCTTATTTATTATTTTATAGCTGAGTTTAGACAGAGCACTACTGACCTAGACTCTTATATAATCAATCAAAAGATAGTAAAAAATTGAATAATAGCTTAACGGATCAACTATTTTCCATGTACAGGCAAAAGGAAATATGTACCTCCACTAGAATTTTAAATCGTAGTAATCTAGAGAGGTAGCGGATAAATAAATAAACTCTTAATTTATTTATCTGATTCGTGTAGATTTCCGATACCTTATGAATGAAATATCAATAGAAAGTAGAAAGGATCTATTGCTACTTTCTTGTCAATTTACTCCTTAGATTACATGCTGATTACATATCAGGAGCATGTAGAAAAACAGGGGAGGAAAGAAAAAAATTTTTTTAGATTTCGTGTATATTTTTCTTCTTAGAAACAACGATATTTTTATAGAGTTCACCTTTGCCTTAGAGCCGAATAAGGTGAATATCTAAGAAGTTAATCTCTTTGTAGCGAATAAAAAGAGATATAAATTATATAATTATAGATGGAAGTATCTTCAACACTTAGTGAATGAATTGCGAATTTGATCATAACCGATAATTCTTAATTCATTTTCAAGAATAAATATACATATATAGAATTTTAAGTCTAGTTCAAAAATGACTTGACAGAGTTCAACAATATAAGGGGCTACTAGGTATTAGAACCCATCGCTGTCATTCTATAACCTATAACCCAAGACTAGACATGTCTATAGTGCTCAATGAATAAACATATATTGAGCGAGGACTAGTGACTACTACTCGGTCACTAGTAATCCGACACAATGCTCTGGCAGTAGTCTACGAAACTACTGCCCGGTGGAATTTCGTTAGAATGACCTGGCACTAGTCTACCAAACTACTGCCCGGTGAAATTTCGTTAGAATTGGTAGTTAACCTCTTTCTAGCGAATGAAAGAGATAAATTGCATAAGTTAATTTAAAATATTAATAGAATTACACTCCTATAATAAGTCAATGGAATATTTAAAATTCTAGTCTGATTCGGGAAAGACTGTACAGAAATTTATTATATAAAAGGTTACTATGTATTTCATTTTATAACCTATATTCATTGACTTGACTTATCTATAAAGCTCTATGAACAATAATAGATTGTTCGGGGACTAGTGACTGTTACCCAATCACTAGTAATCCGACACAATGATTGGACACTAGAACTCGTAACTATTGCCCAGTAGATGTCACTAGTCATCCAATACAATGACTGGATACTAGTAATCATAACTATTTGCCAGTGGTATACACTAGTAGCTGGACATATGACCGGACACTAGAACTCGTAACTGTTTGCCCGGCGAAGTCACTAATAATTCGACACACTGACTGGACACTAGTATTCGTAACTGTTGCCCAGTGAAGTCACTAATAGTTCGACACAATGACCGCACACTAGTACTCGTAACTGTTGCCCGGTAGGAGTCACTAATAATGCGACACAATGACCGGACACTAGTACTCGTAACTGTTGCCCTGTGAAGTCACTAATAGTTCGACACAATGACCGCACACTAGTACTCGTAACTGTTGCCCGGTAGGAGTCACTAATAACGCAACACAATGACCACACACTAGTACTCGTAACTGTTGCCCGGTAGGAGTCACTAATAACGCGACACAATGTCCGGACACTAGTACTCGTAACTGTTGCCCAGTAGGAGTAACTAGTAATGCGTCACAATGACCGGACACTAGTACCCATGAATAACTGACTGGATGATAAATGCCCGGTGATTTTATCCTTGCCTGGATGCCCTCTGACTGGATGACCCGTGACCGGTGACTGGCAAGGAATGCCCGGTGATTTTATCCATGCCTAGATGCCCGGTGACTGGTGACTGGTACCTGGTGAAGCTGACAATGAATGACCGGTGACTGGTGGACTCAGTTATTTTGGATACTTAAGCATCCATAAGATGCCACCTTGATGGGTCTTACCCCGGCAGTATAGCCATATGGGGTGGGGCTCCCATCAGTAAAGAATTGTCGTATAACCCATAAGGGTTGACAAGTTCTTTACTAATCAGCTTCTCCACCATAGAAATCTTCGCCAACTCGCAAGATATCCAGTAATAGTCCAGGTAAGGCATGTCACATTGCTGAATAACCTGGAACAAAAAGAAACAAGTTAAAATTTTTTATATAAGAACACGACTTCCGAACCGACCGCACATGAGCGTTGTGCCAATTATAGCGAGAATCGCGAAAACGCATGTTGTAATAGCCAGTCAATAAATGCAAGAAATCAACAATAGAAAATTTTAAATAATAACATGGTTAGTGAAAGGAGTGATAAAGAAACAAAAGAAACACAAGGATACAGAAATTTATCCGCGAGGAAAAGAAATAATCCGAATTTCTTTCACAGGTAAAAAATCCTTGTTGAATTTCTTTGTCCACAGAAAAGAAACTGACACGTGATCAATTGAGCGGGAAGAGTTACGTCACACAGGTAACTACCTAAGGGACCTTCTGGTTAAAGACTTTAATTGATGACTGAAAGGTCGTTTTTCTGTGGAAGGTGTGAAAACAGAAGAGAATAGCACATTATCTATAGGTTAATGTATTACGAAGTTAAAACATTTTTCAGCAGAGCCAATTTTCTGAGACACAGGTGTAATCTTTACATTGTCAAGTTGTACGTATTACATTATGTGGTATGAAGAACAAAACTAGGTATGATATTTGGATTTGTTCTTTTGTAATGTGGTTAGACGGCCCTTCAACACACTTCAGATCATTTTTGGAGCTGTCAGTTAACATTATCAAACTTTTAGTGGACAGGATTCCTAAGAGGTTCATCAATGTTTAGTGCACATTCTTTCGCCAGTAACTGACAACTGCCCTTCTTGATCCAGCGGAATGAGGAGAACGGTCTTATTTTTTTATGGACAAATCTCCATGAAAGAATGTGCTGTACGCTAGGATCTTACCGGCGACCATCTGTATGCACGGCAAATGCGGATCCATCCTTGCTGCCGCTCTCAGTGTGATATTTGGAAATAACTGGTTCTATTATGGTAGTCATTAAAATTTGTACAGTCAAACTTGCTGAATCAGCCACCTCTTTAAGAGCGCCACCTGCATAAAAGCGCCAGCTTTAAACATTCCCGATCAGTTTCTCTATAATTTTGTACTCTATAAGAGCGCCACCTTTACATGAGCGCCATCGGCCAGTAAATTTATTCCTAAAACACACGTTGTCCTCCATACGACGGCCACATAATACCTGAAAAGATTTTAATTGCTCATAATTATCGACGATTAACTTCAAGTGTCAATGAGAGATAGCAGCAGTATTTCTATTATCTCCCTTGACAGGTAAAGTCCAATGTAGATCAAATACTAACCAGGTCCTTCTAATTGGAATCCTCTGCTTTTATCATAGGTCATCAGTGGAATTTAACAAATTCTTAACTTTAAATTTCTCCATATCCACATGGAAGATAAATTAATATTATATATTTCATTGCACAGAAAATGTTTCTTTTAAATATTTTGGAAGCTGTATTGGCATATGACCTTGTTAAAATTAGATTTATTAAGGAAAAGGAAGTGACACTTAATGGAAACATGAAATTTTTAAAGTAAAATTAATTTCAATTAAAGCATACTCACCTCAAGATATTATAAGCCTTATTTGAGCGGTTCACCGCGAGATCGACCTTCAAAAGAAAGACAACTAGGAAAAAAAATTGTTTGAAACAGACTATAGCTCGTCCTAGTTGTCCCCCCTACCAAGCGTCCTGTTTCTAGGTGACCAAGGTCGGGTACCAGTTATGCACTGGTTCCCTTCCGTCCACGCCACCGTAAGCAACCAATCAGGACGCGCCAGGTATATTCCCGCCAAAGCACGCACCAAGCGTGCGGCACGCCTAACACATGCGGTAGACATTGTTACTATAAAGGGTAGACGCAAGGTAGAAAACATCCCTATTTTTTGGGAGCAATAAAATTTAACAATGAAAGCGGGGTGGGAGGAGGGACATTTGATAATATCTTGAGGTGAGTATGCTTTAATTGAAATTAATTTTACTTTAAAAATTTCATTTCAATGTCAGCATACATCACCTCAAGATATTATAAGCCTGAATAATAAGCATAGGTGGGTAGGTAATAATAAAAATAGTATAAATCTCTACTCACCCATGTTGGAATCCGGTGAAGTTCAGCAGTCCCCTGGTAATTCATAGTATTTTTTAGGGGAATATATTTACATTGTAGGTATGCTTGCGGGTCGAAATCCAATATCCATTGATGGAGAAGAAAAAGACAGACCCTTTGAAGAAAAGTTTCACACCGGATTCAAGCAGGCTTAAAATACTGTGAAGAGACTTAAGATACAGAACGATGGCAGCCAGTAATAGACTGCGCCGCCACGAGAGGTCCCAATGACGATGTATCCTGCCTAATTGGGGCCAAATCTCTAAGGTAAAATGAAGAAAAGGTACTATTTGAACGCCAATATGCAGCCCTTACCACATCCTCAAGGGCGACAGAATTCCAATAAGCCCAAGACGAAGACAAAGCTCTAACTTCATGAGCTGAGATTTTCATGAATGACAGATCCGAAGATGATAAATCTGCATAAGCTAGTTTGATAACGTCACAGATCCAACGAGAAATAGTGGAAGGTGAAATATCTTTAGAGCCCTTCAGTGGTAAAAACAGTCTCTTCCTTCCCAATCTCTCAGCTTTCACTCTGGACAAATAAGCTCTAAGAGCTCTGACCGGACACAAAAGCCTATCATCCGTATCAGAACCACAAAACTGAGAAAGACCTGGAATAACAATAGGTTCTGGTAATGACTCTGGAAGCTGGTTTTTTGCTAAAAACCCAGGTTGTGTGAGGAGGGTAATGGAATCCGAGTTGCGGTCATACCTAAAACAGCCTTCCTCAATTGACAGAGCATGAATCTCACTTCTTCTTCTAGCAGCCGCAAAAGTAAGAAGAAACACTGCTTTAAGCGTGATGTATTTGATGTCAGCAGTCTTTAGCGGTTCATAAGGAGCTTTATTAAGAGACCAAAGAACACAAGTCAAATTCCATTTGGGCGTAAGAGATCTGGAAACCGGTTTTCTCAGGGAAAAACCTTTAATAAGATCTGAAATGATTGGGTCCGCCGTACAGTCTGCTGATTTGGAAAATTTCAGTGTATTTGAAATGGCGGAGCGGTAGCCTTTAATAGAAGCTACCGATAATTTCAGGGTGTCAAAAAGGTAGCAAAAAAAATCTACCAAATCATTTAAAGCGGGATCGACAGGATTAACTTCCCTTTGCAAACACCAATCCGAGAATATCTTCCACCTCGCAGAGTAGACCTTGAGCGTAGACTCTCTGCGGGATTGAGAGATACACTGGGTAGCGAATTCAGAAATGTGTCTACCTCTGATTTGACTCCTGACAACTTCCAAGCGTGAAGATGCAACATAGCTGGATTCTGATGGAGTACTTTTCCCTGATGTTGTGATACCAAACCCCGATGAACCGGAAGTTCCCTGGGAAAGTCTATTATGAGACTCAGAATGACTGAAAACCAGCTCCTCTGAGGCCAACACGGGGCTATGAGAATGAACCGACTGTTGGAATCCCTTATCTTGTTTAGAACCAGGGGAACAAGTTTGAATGGAGGAAATGCGTATGCGAATAGGTTTTTCCATTCTAGTGACATAGCATCCACTGCACAAGCCCTGTGGTCCGGTACTGGAGAAACGAACAGGGGCAGAAGATGGTTTAATCTGGTGGCGAAAAGATCTAACTGAGGAGTACCCCAAAGACTGAAAATTTGGTGAGCTATCTCCCGATCTAGAGACCATTCGGTGGGGAGAATTCGGTCTGGGCGAGACAGGCTGTCTGCCAAAACATTCAATTTCCCTGGAATATGCCTGACTTGAATGTGAATATTCCGATGATGACACCAGTAAAGAAGATCCCAAACTAGCATGCACAGAGATGGAGAGTGGGTCCCCCCTTGTTTCTTGAGGTAAGCCACTACTGATGAATTGTCTGATGCTACCATCACGCATGAATTGTAAATGTGACTCTGAAAATGTTGGAGTGCTAGGAAAACTGCTCGTAACTCCAAATTGTTGATGTGAAGGTCTTGGGAAGCAATATCCCACAGTCCCTGAACCTCTAGACCTAGGGGTTCTAAATGAGCGCCCCAGCCCGAATGGCTGGCATCTGAAAACAGATGGAAATCTGGGGTTGGTATAACAAGGGGAATTCCAGCCATATAAATGGAAGGATTCATCCACCATTTGATTGCTACACGACATGAATGGGATATTGGTATAGATTGGACCAAACTGTCGCGGTGAGGTTTCCAATTGGCCAGAAGATGGAACTGAAGAGGTCTCATATGAAGGCGACCTAACTGAATTAAATCTGCTGCTGCATTGAGTGATCCCAACATGGACAAAAATTCTCGGGCGGTAATGAATTGAGCCTGTAGAACCCGAAATAGCAGGACAAGAATTTTGTTGACTCTCTCTTCTGGCACTCTGACAATGCCAATGTGAGTCAGGAACCTCATTCCTACATACACGAAGTCCTGAGATGGAACTAGGTCTGATTTCAGGGGATTTGGTATTAGACCCAGACTTGTAATGATTTCCCAAGCTAGTGAAAGGTCGGACAGTAGGGACTCCTGTGAAAGACGATGGACAAGCCAATCGTCGAAATATTGGTGAATGTTGGGTCCTAGAGATCGAATATGTCCCGCCACAATCTCCATCAAGTTTGTAAAAACGAAAGGCGCTGTTGAGATTCCGAATGGAAGCGCCCGAAATTGGTATATAGTGCCTTCTAGGGAAAATCTCAGGTACTTGCGAGACGCTGGATGAATAGGAATATGGAGGTATGCGTCCATAAGGTCTATAGAAACCGCCCAAGCCCCTGGAGGAATAGCTCTCCGAATGGAGGCCGCAGTTTCCATCTGAAAGTGATCTACCTTCATCATTTTGTTTAGCGATGATAGGTCTATGATAAGACGATAACGGCCGGTTTTCTTCTTTACTAAGAAAATCCGGCTGTAGAAACCCGGAGAGGAAGTATCTCTCACAATTTCCACAGCCTTCTTTTCCAGTAGAATCTGCACCTCCTCCCTCAAGTGATTTAAATGTTGATGAGCTACAGGGAACAGAATTGGAGACAACGATAGTGGAGGTTCCCTTGCAAAAGGAATCCTGTAGCCCTTCCGGAGAATAGAAAGGGCCCAGGAATCCTGAGTTATGGCTGACCAAGCCTCCACAAAACTTAACAAACGAGCTCCCACCGGAAGAGAGGGATGAGGTGCAGATGGAAGGGCCCTGATGATGTCATTTACTCCTCCTAGCAGGGCCCCTCCTGAAAGAAGATGATCCACCACGGCCCCCTCTGGTGGATCGAAACCGATTGAAAGAGACAGCAGACGAAGAAGTGGAGGTGGGAACCCGGCTAGCTTTTGGTTCCCACCTAGACTTCTTCGCTGGATTTGAATTAAAAGAAGAGGAGGAAGGTCTCTTTCTATTGGCCGATACTCCTGAATAATTTGCTCTCAGGAGGGAATGATGTCTATCGTCTAGATTAGCTCTGAAAACTTCCTCTATTTTACCCCCAAAAAGAGAGGAAGAATTCAGAGGAGCTGCTCTAAGACTGTCCTTGTTATGAGATAAAAGTAAATTAGATGTATTTAGAGCAGCGTTACGGCGCTGATGCAGTAGTACAGCAGACATAGATAGGCCTAGGGCCATGATGTGCTTAGCAGAGCGGTTCACTGCTAGAAGTAGACTACGCAGAACATCCGGGTCAACATGTTCTGCGCAGAGGGCCTGAAATGCAGCCGAACCAAAAAAATCACAATGTGAACTGATGGCCACCGCTCTCCTTGCTAACCGCTCCAGGTACTCTAAATGAGCCACTGGTAAAGAGGCGAATCTGCCCACTGAGATGCCTAGCCTGCCAGCGTCGGCATCAAGGGTGGGTATCTTACTCGGCCAAAATTCCGTATGACAAGCGTAAGAATGAGGTCGAGTAAGGTAATCAATTGTTTTCTTAGGTACATGCCAGTTTGGATTGTTTCTAGCCTCTGCGGTGTTGTCAAACAGCTTCCCCATCAACTGATTCACTGTTGAGGATTGTGGAAGTGTTGACCTGGAGGAAGTAGGCTGGTCCAAAATAGACTCAAGCAGGGATTGGACTCGCGCACTGTCTTGAGTTTGGTCAGCCTTGGGGCAAAGGTCTCCCAAAAGGGAGTAAACTTCCTCCAGTGTCTCATGGTAGTTTGTGGCAGGCTCATGAGACTGGCTCTTTTGAGAAGGACTTAATGAACTCTCTGACAGAGCCTGGTCCGGGACATAATCACATTCATGATATGGAGCCCGGGGGTCTTGGCTAATGGTCCGAACATGGTCGCGACCATTGCCAGTGGATCCAGACTGACCCGTGAAAGTTTGCCCCTCCCCTTCTTCAGCAACAGAAGGGAGATCCACTGACGAAGCCAAGTTGCCCAACCCTGATAGAGTCCTCAATACTGCCTGGGATATGGCTGAGGCAATGTCAGGGGTGCTACGTGAGGGGTTGGTTACCCTCAATGGCGTAGCTGTAAGACCTAAAGAACTATCCCTGCTCAAAGCAGGAATAGTCACAGAAGGTCTGACTGCGGAAACACTAGGACCTATAGGGACATCGTCCTCTACAGATCCCAGTGCGCCTACATAAGAATAGTCAGCCAATGGAACCCTGCTGCTATTCTGTACCTCCGTATACAAATGCCCGAAGGCTTCATTAACATTATGACTTACCCTGACTGAAGGAAGAGCAGATGATGTGGAGGAGGTACCCAGTCTATTCTTACTATTTCTACTTCTACCCAAGTTGGTAGTACCAATAACTGGTTCCGCTATTAAGGAATCTGAAAATGAACCTTCCTGAAAAATAATACCCGAACAAGTCGGAATGGCTCTAGTATTATTATGTTGAGAAGCCTTACTAATAGTAGGCACAGTGGAAAGAGATACTTTGGCCATACCACTTTGAATAGGTTTTGGATTCCTAAATGAACTCACCGCAGGAGTAGTATGAGAAACAGATCCTGTAACCTGGATATTTGGTGTGGTACGAATGCCAGCAACTAAAGGGAGAGAACCATTCTCCTGGGAAACAGTCTTAGTAATTGAACTGGACGAGCTTGGAATGGCTTCGGGACAGGGCAAATATAAGTTGGGGTAATAATCATACCCACTAAAGCCACCCCAAGAACCCCAGGGATAAAAATATGGCCAATAAAAGGCCCCCTGATCTGCGCCTTCCTGCCAAGAAAATTGAGAGGAAGGTACAGTAACATTACTTGGGAATCTGCCCGCCGTATTAAAGGCCGCCGAGTTAACATACCTATAAGGTGTACGATAACCCGGCAGGTACCTAGGTTCGGAATTTCCGCCGGAACAGGGGTTCGCCAGCGCCCCCTGCGTTGCCTTCCGTCGGGAAGCATCGCTGGGGGCGGGGCGAGGTCCCCTAGTCAAGCATTCATTACCAGTGACGGTAACGGCGACCTGGGGTCCCCTACGTCTGTTTTCCAAATCTGGAGCAGGCCCAGAGTTCAATTGAAAATTATTCACCAGAGTACTAGAAGGGAATCCCTGAGCCTGCTCCCGACCAGAAGATACATAAGAGGGGAAGTGGGATAATTCTTCCCAGATCTCTGAAGCCCAACTGGCAGACCTGGCACAAGGAGATAGCTGCGAACACCCGCAACATCTAACGCATAAAACATGGCTGTCTGCCGGAAGTTTAGTTTGCTTGCAATTAATGCACAACATCTTACTACTGATATGGGCTACAAAGAAAAGCTTTAGTGAAAATAAAGATACAGACTTATCTGTTAGCGAAAAATACTTCTTTCCAAATCCAAACGTCGTAATCTATACAGAAGGTGCTGACCTCGCAAGCGACCAAAAAATAGTGATGTTTTCTACCTTGCGTCTACCCTTTATAGTAACAATGTCTACCGCATGTGTTAGGCGTGCCGCACGCTTGGTGCGTGCTTTGGCGGGAATATACCTGGCGCGTCCTGATTGGTTGCTTACGGTGGCGTGGACGGAAGGGAACCAGTGCATAACTGGTACCCGACCTTGGTCACCTAGAAACAGGACGCTTGGTAGGGGGGACAACTAGGACGAGCTATAGTCTGTTTCAAACAATTTTTTTTCCTAGTTGTCTTTCTTTTGAAGGTCGATCTCGCGGTGAACCGCTCAAATAAGGCTTATAATATCTTGAGGTGATGTATGCTGACATTGAAACTAATGATAAAAGCAGAGGAATCCAATTAATTGATTGGACCTGGTTATTTACAGAAAGTAATCAAGGGAGTTAACTGACTGCTTTCTCCTATTAGAAGCCAATCACATGTGTGCAAACGTGTGAAATTACAGGTAAATACCCTGGGGAAACCCGTCTGCTGTAATTTGTCAACACGCTCTCGCCAACACTCATTGTGTCTCGCATAATCTTGTGTGTAAAGCTAAGATTTTTTTTTTCTTTCTTTGAAATGTTTTTACTCATTCTGGGGAAAAGATTTTTACATTGATAAGTAATTTAGCTATCTCTGGCGATCAAAACTAATTCAGTAACGGTAGTTCATAACCGAACATGTAAAGACTGCAAACGAACATTGGGATGAACTTCTTGCGGAACGAAACATTTTTTTTTTCTTGATAAAATGATCTTTTAACTTCAAATCAGAGTGGATCAAAGGTGTTCTTATGCAATGTAAGTGGTTTTCGGTACAATGCCTTCCTTTTGCGCATCAATATTGACCGAGATTATGGCAGCTTCCTGGATTTTTGGCCGATAGTGCCGGAGCGATTCGCCCCCATAAAGTTTGGCCTCGATTGTTTTTTTTTTTATTTCGTAAAAAGTAATGAAAAAAAAAAACAAGAGGGCCATGATGGCCCTGTAACGCTCACCTGAGCAACATAGCACTTTGAGAGCCTGATCTAGAACTGATCAAGGCAAACATTCTGATCAAAGTTCAAAATGATTATATTAACAAGTAAGACAATGTAGCATGTCTAATGGACTGTGAAATAAAGGTCAAGGTCAAATATGGATGACTGCACTCAAGAGGCCATGCTAAGATGTATGCATGTACTAAGTATCACTGGCTGTAGAAGCAATAGTTACTGAGAAACTGACCTAAACACAAACACTTCACAAGTACCAAATATCACTCTGTAGGACCAATAATTACTGAGAAACTGACCTAAATGGAAAAAACTTAAGAGAGTCACTGGATAGAAAACTATACATCACCTTGAAATCATCAAGACGAACATTTTGAGCAAAATTCATGATGATCACTTCTGCTGATTTGGCCAGGTGACCTAGTTTTTGACCCCAAGTGACCCAGTTTCAAACTTGACCTAGAAATCATCAAGACAAACATGTTGAGCAAGATTCATGATGATTGCTTGAAAAATGTGACTGCTAGAGTGATAGCAAGATTTTACGCTGATTTGGCCCCGTGACCTAGTTTTGACCCCAGGTCTTCCAGTTTCGAACTTGACCTAGAAATCATCAAGACAAACATTTTGAGCCAGATTCATGATGATTGCTTAAAAAATGTGACCGCTAGAGTGTTAACAAAGTTTTCTGCTGATTTGGCCCGGTGACCTAGTTTTTGACCCCAGGTGACCCAGTTTCAAACATATCCTAGAACTCACCAAGACATAAATTTTAAGCAAGATTCATGACGATTGCTTCAAAAATGTGACCGCTAGAGTGTTAACAATGGTTTCTGCTGGTTTGGCCTGGTGACCTGTGTTTTTTGAAACCACGTGACCCAGTTTCAAACTTGACCTAGAAATCATCAAGACAAACATTTTGAGCAAGATTCATGATGATTGCTTGAAAAATATGACCGCTAGAGTGTTAACAAGGTTTTCTGCTGGTTCGGCCTGGTGACCTAGTTTTTGACTCCAAGTGACCCAGTTTCGAACTTGACCTAGAAATCATCAAGACAAACATTTTGAGCAAGATTCATGATGATTGCTTGAAAAATGTGACCGCTGGAGTGTTAACAAGGTTTTCTGCTGATTTGGCCCGGTGACCTAGTTTTTGACCCCAAGTGACACAGTTTCGGACCTGACCTAGAAATCATTAAGACAAACATTTTGAGCAAGTTTCATGATGATTGCTTCAAAAATATGACCGCTAGAGTGTTAACAAGGTTTTCTGCTGATTTGGCCCGGTGACCTATTTTTTGACCCCAAGTGACCCAGTTTCGAACTTGACCTAGAAATCATCAAGACAAACATTTTGAGCAAGAATCATGATGATTGCTTGAAAAATGTGACTGCTAGAGTGTTAACAAGGTTTTCTGCTGAATTGGCCCCATGACCTAGTTTTTGACTCCAAGTGACCCAGTTTCAAACTTGACCTAGAAATCATCAAGACAAACATTTTGAGCAAGATTCATGATGATTGCTTGAAAAATGTGACCGCTGGAGTGTTAACAAGGTTTTCTGCTGATTTGGCCCGGTGACCTAGTTTTTGACCCCAAGTGACACAGTTTCGAACCTGACCTAGAAATCATCGACAAACATATTGAGCAAGATTCATGACGATTGCTTCAAAAATATGACCGCTAGAGTGTTAACAAGGTTTTCTGCTGATTTGGCCCGGTGACCTATTTTTTGACCCCAAGTGACCCAGTTTCGAACTTGACCTAGAAATCATCAAGACAAACATTTTGAGCAAGAATCATGATGATTGCTTGAAAAATGTGACTGCTAGAGTGTTAACAAGGTTTTCTGCTGAATTGGCCCCATGACCTAGTTTTTGACTCCAAGTGACCCAGTTTCAAACTTGACCTAGAAATCATCAAGAAAAACATTTTGAGCAAGTTTCATGCTGATTGCTTCAAAAATACGACCGCTAGAGTGTTAACAAGGTTTTCTGCTGATTTGTCCCGGTGACCTAGTTTTTGACCCCAGGTGACCCAGTTTCGAACTTGACCAAGAAATCATCAAGACAAACATATTGAGCAAGATTCATGACGATTGCTTCAAAAATGTGACGGCTAGAGTGTTAACAAGGTTTTCTGCTGATCTGGCCCGGTGACCTAGTTTTTTACCCCAAGTGACCCAGTTCGAACTTGACCTAGATTTAATAGAGGCAAACATTTTGAGCAAGTTTCATCAAGATTGGGTCAAAACTATGACCTCTAGAGTGTTAACAAGTTTTTCCTTTGATTTGACCTGGTGACCTAGTTTTTGACCCAAAGTAACCCAGTATCGAACTTGACCTAGATTTCATAGAGGCAAACATTCTGACCAAGTTTCATCAAGATTGGGTCAAAACTGTGACCTCTAGAGTGTTAACAAACTAATTGTTGACGACGGACAACGGACGACGGACGACGACGGACATAGGGTGATGACAATAGCTCACCCTGAGCTTTTGCTCAGGTGAGCTAAAAAACAGAAGTGCATTATAATTGAAAGATGCTTACAATTTTCTTTCAAATGACATTAGTACCAAGTCCAAACTTTATTATCACTTGTTTAAATTAATGTCCTAGAAACCACCAGACTCTGGTGTGTTGACTTTGTTTTCTTCCATGGTGGCAATTTTGACTTAAACTTCATAAGACAGCCACCTTTATATAACAGCCAGTTTAGCCCACTCCCAAAGATGGCGCTCTTATAAAGGTTTGACTGTACTATAGAACAGACTTCTGTATTTCTAAAGTACTGTCAAACTAATAAGGTGAATAGAGACCTGCTTCAAAAAGCTAAAGTGTGCTTGAAATTATTATTTACGTTTCATAATCAAATTAAAATACCCCGTGTTATCATCATATCATAATCGGATTTTTGATTAATGTGCAGGGTACAGGGGCAACATCCACTTCAGTGGGCCCCCTTCCAGATAGCTGGCTTGCTGCAGGCATGGCAGATCTCACACCAGATCTCCAGGTATGTCTATCATGACGGTTGATGCAATCCCTCTCTGTCAGCTGCTTCCATGTCATCTTAGGCCTCCCAGGCCCAAGTTTTCCATCAACCTGTATGTCAAAGGCTGTCTTGACTGGAGTGTTCCACATGTCCATACCATCGGAGTCTTCTCTCCTTCAGAATGAGGTCCAGATCCTCAATGTCAAGCTCACTGGACCTGGTGGTGACAATGTCTTGTGGCCTGACATTGCAGATCTGTCTGATCATTGCCCTGTCAAATATTGTAGACGCTGGAGGTTTGGCTTTGTCAATGGCCAAGTCTCGCTGGCATGGAGCATTGCTCTCCGCACACAAGAGCTGTACACAGGACCACGTGTTTTGAAAGAGAGGTGGCGTGAAGTGAGAACTGGTAGCAGATCCTTGAACTTCTTCCAGGCGGTTTTCACATGTGTTGTGGTTAAAGTTCACAGCCACCTGCTGCTGAGAGCATGTCTCCTAGGTAACAAAAGGAAGCTACCACCTCAAGCTTGTCAGGTCCAACCTGGACTTCCTTCTGTGATCTGCCATCCAATGGGCGTGCAGTTCCCCGGCACCTTGTACATCTGTAGTCAGGGTCTTTTGTCAAGCGCTTAAGCCCACTGCATTTCTTGTGCACCCAATGCTTGCAGCCATTGCAGAAGATGCTGCTGCTGCCCACTCCAGTGCGACAGACGGCACATGGAAACTCGCCTGAACTCTGCAGGAGGTCCAGTCCTGTACTGCAGATCATGATCTTTGTCTTTTCTGCATTTACTCTTAGTCCTTTCTTCTCCATTGCTTCTTTCCAAGTCAAGAGCCTTCTTACACATTCCTCAAGTGATTCAGCGATGATAACAACGTCATCGGCATAGAGGTCCTCCCAGGGGACCCCAGAGCAGAACTCTCGTGATAAGGCTTCAAGCACAATGATGAAGAGCAGCGGGCTGAGTACTGATCCTTGGTGAACACCAACCTTCACTTCAAACTCTTCACTGTACCCTTCACCAACACAGACACGGCTCCGCGAATTTGCATACATCCCCTGCACCAGTCGCACAATACACTCCTCCACACCAAGTTTTCTCAGCACCTACCAGATGACCTTCCGAGGTACTCGATCAAACGCCTTCTCCAGGTCTACAAAAGCCATGTAACCTCTTGTTGGCAGTTAGATACTTCTCTTGCAGCTGCCTGACAACAAAGATTGTGTCTGTAGTGCCTCTGCCTGGGACAAAGCCAAACAGGGAATCGTCGAATGAAACCAACTGTCTGATGAGGCCGTCCACAATCCTCTCCAGGATTTTCATAACCTGCCATGTCAGCTTGAGACCGCGGTAGTTGCCCCTTTCCAATGAACTTCTTCCAGGCGGTTTTCACATGTGTTGTGGTTAAAGTTCACAGCCACCTGCTGCTGAGAGCATGTCTCCTAGGTAGCAAAAGGAAGCTACCACCTCAAGCTTGTCAGGTCCAACCTGGACTTCCTTCTGTGGTCTGCCATCCAAGGGGCGTGCAGTTCCCTGGCACCTTGTACATCTGTAGTCAGGGTCTTTTGTCAAGCGCTTGAGCCCACTGCATTTCTTGTGCACCCAATGCTTGCAGCCATTGCAGAAGATGCTGTTGCTGCCGACTCCAGTGCGACAGACGGCGCATGGAAACTCGCCTGAACTCTGCAAGAGGTCCAGTCCCGTACCGCAGATCATGATCTTTGTCTTTCCTGCATTTACTCTCAGTCCTTTCTTCTCCACTGCTTCTTTCCAAGTCAAGAGCCTCCTTACACATTCCTCAAGCGATTCAGCGATGATAACAACGTCATCGGCATAGAGGTCCTCCCAGGGGACCCCAGATAAGGCTTCAAGCACAATGATGAAGAGCAGTGGGCTGAGTACTGATCCTTGGTGAACACCAACCTTCACTTCAAACTCTTCACTGTACCCCTCACCAACACGGACAAGGCTCCGCAAATTTGCATACATCCCCTGCAACAGTCGCACAATCCACTCCTCCACACCAAGTTTTCTCAGCGCCTACCAGATGACCTTCCGAGGTACTCGATCAAACGCCTTCTCCAGGTCTACAAAAGCCATGTAGTCTCTTGTTGGCAGCTAGATACTTCTCTTGCAGCTGCCTGACAACAAAGATTGCATCTGTAGTGCCTCTGCCTGGGACAAAACCAAACTGTCTTATGAGCCATCCACAATCCTCTCCAGGATTTTCATAACCTGCTCTGTCAGCTTGAGACTGCGGTAGTTGCCCCTTTCCAATGCATCCCCCTTTCCCTTGTAGAGGCAGACAATGGAACTCTGCTCCCAGTCAGAGGGTAGCTTGCCATCACGAATGATTACAGCTGCGAGGTCACAAATCATGGAGGCGCCCATGTCACCGGCTGCTCGTATCATCTCCACCACTATGCCTGATGGGCCAGGTGCTTTGCCAGCCTTCATCTGTGAGACAGCCTTCTTAACCATATCAATGGTGATTGGGATGGGCGGGCCTTCCACTGGTAGTTGATAAGACAGGTGGTCTGGGTCCCAGTCAAACTCATCGTTGAGAAGCCTTTGGTAGTGTTCTAGCCAGGCCTTCTGCTTTGAGTCTTCGCTCATTGACATCTCTCCTGCATCATTCTTCATAGGTTTGTCACCAACAACATCAGTGTTCTCTCTTCTAAATTGGTTAGCAAGGCAGTAGACTTCTGAAGACTTGGGGTCAATATTCTCGTAGACCTTGTCGGCTTCTTGACGAGCATGGTGCACTGCATGTCTGGCATTTCGTTTGGCTGTATCGTATGATGCCTTAGTGCGTTTACCAGCCTTCCAGGCCTTGAAAGCTTTCCGCTTGGCAGCAATGGCCTTTTCCACTTGTTCATTCCACCACCAGGTTTCACGACGCCAACGGTGTGGCTGAGTTGTGCCACACACCTCCTCAGTTGTCTTGAGCAGTCCAGTCTTGATGTTGTTCTAGATATCCTCAGTGGCTCCATCAGCTACACCTGCAGATGTGCTCACATGCAAGTTGAAGACCTCCTGGAAATGATTGCTTGTCTGAGGGTCTTTAAGCTTCCAAACTTTGAGGCGAGGGGTGAACCTGCGCTTTGATTTGGTGGCACATCAATCCTCATGTCGCATACAAGAAGCTGATGTTGCAGAGCTACTTCCTCGCCAGGGATCACTTTTACATCTGTGATAAGTTTGCGTATGGTCCTACCGAAAAGGATGAAGTCTATCTGCGTGGCTATGTTTCCCGACTTGTATGTGATGAGATGGCTGTCACCTTTCTTGAAACATGTGTTCCCAAGAAGCAGGTCAAATGCTAGGGTGTACTCTAGTCCCATTTAAGTGAATGTCTATAGTAACATACATTGGTGGGAGTGGTAAACAGAAATATAAGATTTTCTCATTTGCATCAGCACAATTCGACAAGTTGTGAATATAAGCAAAAGTATGGGGTAGTAAGGACTATAATAGTATTTGTTGTTTTGTACATATTTAACAATATGATATAGATTGAGAATCACATGTTCTCGCCTTTACAGTTTCCTGGAGTACTGAATTCATTTATATGTAGTATATGTAGTACAATATAGAAGAGTATTATGACATAAGAAGTATTTCTGTTAGAAACATACATATGAGTCTCTCTTTTTGAACATGGGTATTGCATCACACTTAAACAACTGTTTAAGACATTACTGTTTCAAGGATATCAATGCCCTTCTATATTGTAGTAGAGTGACTGTAGAGTATGATCACGTCGATATTTTCGACTAAAATTTATTAAGCATGTCGCAAAACTGAAAAAGGAATCAAACCCAAGAGTAACTTGAAGATGACTGATAAGCACTCTGCTGGGTTGTAACTGATCTGTTTGTTATGTATAATTTGCCCATGCAACAAGGAAGTCAGAACATTGGTAGTCTTTGGAAATTTCCATTTTTTATTTCATTTATACGGATATATAATGAAACACATTCTACATTATTACCTTTGGTTGCCCTTTATCTTGTAATAAGGCTCTTTGGCGCACAAAATGAATATCTTAATATAATGTATGCATCTATGCATCGATCGTCTCGAGTATTTGGGAGCATGCATTATATCAACGTCATTTCATTACAGGTTGAAATAATACAGGCTCTCAAATACTCGAGACAATCGATACAGAGATGCATACATTATATTTGAACATCCATTTTGTGAGCCAAGACCCTATAACAATATTAAGGGTATCCCAATGTCATAATGTAGAAAGTGTTTCATTATGTATCTGTATAAATGAAATAAAAAAATTGCAAAATTTTCATAGAATATTGAATATTTCTGCTTTCCTTGTTGCATGGGCAAATTATACATATCAAACAGATCTATTTCAACCCAAAAGTGTGCTTTACTAAAGAATTCAGCAGAGTGCTTATCAGTCATTTTTAAGTTACTCACGGGTTTGATTCTTTTTTCAATTTTGCGACATGCTTAATAAAACTTAGTCGAAAGTATCGAAATGATCATACTCAACAGCCATTCGGCTACAATGTAGAAGAAAGGCATTCATATCCTTGAAGCAGTAATGTCTTAAAAGACAGTTTAAGTGTTTTCATAAAATAGAGACTCATTCTATAGTACAAATTCTCCTCCTTCCACTGAATTGAGAAGGGCAATTGTCAATTACTGGCAAAAGAATGTGCACTTAACACTGATAAACAACTTAGGAATCCTACTCACAACAATATGACAATGTTAACTGAACACTCCCAAAATGATCCAAAGTGTGTTGAAGTCCCGTCTAACCTCATTACAAATGAACAAATCCAAATATCATGCCTAGTATTGTTCTTCATACCACATAATGTAATACGCCAAATTGACAATATTATGATTGTACTTATGTCTCAAAAAATTAGCTCTGCTGAAAAAATGTTGTTGTTTTTTGTTTTTATTTTCTGCAGCACGTGTGCGGCGCTGTAACTCAATGGGTATCTACTATCTACAGCCCTGACACACTTGCATACACTTTGCCGCAAAAGCGGCACACACCAGACCTCTCTTTTGAACTCATCCTGAAATCAAAGATGGAGAAAAATAACTTGGTATATATTTGGAAAGAAAGTAAGATGGCAAATAAGTATATCACCGTAGGTATTGGTGGGTCGAAAAAGCAAAGATTTTTTTTTTTTTTTTTTTTGATTTGGGTTTTACGGCCCTTTCAAGAATATTTCACTTATATCGAGCCGATCGTTCATCGAAGGTGGGCGAAAACCGGAGAACCCGGAGAAAAACCACCTGACCATCCGTAAGCAGAACTTGGCTTTCCCACATATGACCCGAGCCAGGCTCGAACCACAGCGGTGAGAAACCTAATGGATTAAGAGTCAACTCTCTTATCCACTAGGCTAAGGGGGCCCGTTGAAAAAGCAAAGATTTTTCAAGTGTTTTTGTTTCCAGTTTACGTCTCTCATTTTCGTTGTCGCAATTTGTGATTTTGCAATTGTTTTAGATAGAAACAGCGGGGTCGCTTTCCGTTCATTTATACTATAAGAACAGTGAATAGAAAATGACAATTTACTATTTCAATATATGCTAAATGGTATTCTGCTTCAGTTTAGTTGACTTAACTAAAATTTTCTGAAAGGATGTTGTAAAGCTCTTAAACACTGTCGTGATTGATCATATCTGTGTAATCAATATATTTCGTGCACAGTATCATTTTCTGTTCGTGAGCATGGTCAGTAGCATGCGATATCGTCTACATAGTTATTTGATGAAAAGACTGCAAACATTAAACTGGAGCATTTATAAACCAAAACATTAACAGACACTTTTTCGGAAAATGTCTTTTTACATGTTCCCAGCAAGTAAATCACCCAAACCCTGTCAGATAGGTGTTAGAAACGATTTTCATCAAAATTCGTGTACAGTATCCAGGTAACCCAGAATGAGAGCAAAAACAGTCTTCAAATGTTTTCAAGAATTAGACCAGATAGCAGAATAGCACTTATACCACCAAAGAGCTTAATTTTTCGCATACTCTGCGCTTTATTTGAACAAATTCCATTTGGTATGAATATTCTAAAAAATCCTACCTTATGTGGAGCTAAAGATAGTTACAAACTCCGTGTACCTAGTCATTTGGTCACGTGGATTCAACAATGTCCACTTTCTCCCATGCAAAAGCATATACGACCAAAGTTGACCTTGATGTAAATTGGGTCAAGGTCAAGCCAGTCATCATGTGAATAAACTATGATTGGCTCCGAAACCCCAATGCTACATACCAAGTTTCAAGGCAATCAGTCTATTGGTTCTGGAGAAGCTTTTTTAAATAATTTTACCATATATTTGTCATATCCTGTTTATTAATTGTCATTTCCTTGTTCCTAAAAGCTTTCCTCTGAAATTTTGTTACAAATGGCCCAGTGGCTTCTGAGAAAAACAAGTTTTAATTTTCATACCTGAATGTCCTTGACCTTGAATACTCATGTAGTTTCATTTACTTATTTAGCTACCTGCATCTACAAATTTTCTGATCACAGGCTGGAATAGTTTCTATAAAATACACAGTTTTGACTTTTTGCCATACAAAAGCCTATGCGGCCATAGTTAACCTTTGCTTAAAATAGGTCAAGGTTATCCAGGGGTCATCATTTGAATAAACTATGATTGGCTTGAGTCCCCAATGCTACATACCAAGTTTCAGCCCACTGGTTCCTGTGAAGTAGATTTTTAAAGGGTTTTAACTTTATATGGGCATGGCGGCCATATTGGTCATGTGACCAAACTCATATTAATTAATTTTCATTTTCTTGTTCCTAAAAGTTTTCATATGAAATTTGGTTACAAATGGCCCAGTAGTTTCTAAGAAAAACAAGTTTTAAATTTCATATCTGAATGACCTTGGGCAAAGGTCAAGGACCTTGAATACTCATGTACTTTCATTTACTCATTTAGCTCACTGCAGCTACCAATTTTCAGACCACAGGCTGCAATAGTTTCTGAAAAATACAAGATTTTGTCTTTTTTCCATACAGAAGTCTATGCGAACAAATTTGACCTTGGCCTAAAATAGGTCAAGGTCATCCAAGTGTCATCATTTGAACAAACTATGATTGGTACGAGTCCCCAATACTACATACCAAATTTCATGACAATCTGCCTCCTGGTTCGAGAGAAGAAGATTTTTGAAGGGTTTTTAACGGACAACAGGCCATGGCATAAGCTGACCTGGAGCAAAGCTCCAGGTGAGCTAACGATAGCTCATCCTGAGCCTATAGCTCAGGTGAGCTAAAAATAACTTTCAACTCTGATCTTAATAGGTCTGTTTTTATGATTTTATACATGTAAACAGCCCAAATGCAGGGGGCAAAAAAAAACCAAGGGATAAAAAACAAGAGGCCCATTGGCCACAACACTCACCTGAGTTAAATGCTGTAAGTTAAGCAGGTCATTTACTCATCATTCCCTATCAGCCTGTCAAGTTTCAAGTCAATAGCTTAAAATAGTTTTTGTGATGTCTTGCTTGTTGTGGCTTGAGATATATCAATTAAAGGCGACCATTTTATTTGGTTGTTATGGCTGAAATACCAGCAGGGAAAAAAGACCATGTGAAGCACCAGCAGGGAAAGAAGACCATGTGATTTGCCTGCAGGAAAAGAATGTGAAGCATCAGCAGGGAAAGATGACCCTGCAGAGCTTGCTTCTTGTCAATTTTTAGCTTTGGTGGCCATTTTCTTCAGCCTAGTGGAACCATTTTAGCAATTTTGGTAAAAAGACATAAGAGAAACATATCTGTGAAATTATTTTGAAATCGACTACTGGCCTTGGAGATGTCCTTTACAGGGTTTTTTTTTTTCTTCTATTTTTAGCTCTGGCAACCATTTTGTTCAGCAGAGCAGAACCATTTTAGGAATTTTGGTAAAGGGGCATAAGAGGAACATTGAATTTGATTTGAAATTATTTTGAAATCCAGCCACTGGCCACTGAGATGTCATGTAAAGGTTTTTCTATTTTTAGCTCTGGTGACCATTTTGTTCAGTAGAGCAGAACCATTTTGGCAATTTTGGTAAAGGGGGATTAGAGGAACATTTCTGTGAAATCATTTTGAAATCAGGCCACTGGCCAAAGAGGAGATGTCATTTAAAGGTGTTTTTTTTTATTTTTAGCTCTGGTGGCCTTTTATTTTTAGCTCTGGCGGCCATCTTCAGCCGAGAGGAACCATTTTAGCAATTTTGGTAAAGGGCCATAACAGGAACACTTCTATGAAATAACTTTGAAATTGGGACACTGGCTGCAGGTTTTTTAAAGTTTTTTTCTATTTTTAGCTCTGGCTGCCATTTTGTTCAGCAAAGTGAAACCATTTTAGCAATTTTGGTAGAGGGCCATTGGAAGAACACTTCTGTGCAAATATTTTGAAATCAGGCCATTGGCCAAGAACGAGATGTCGTTTGAAGATTTTCTATTTTTAGCTCTAGCGACCATCTTGTTCAACTGAGTGAACCACAGTGGTCATCTTTGATTTCCAATCAACACAATTTTAGCTGGTTTCGATCCAGAGGTCATCCTGCTGCTACAGAGCAAGTTTTGGCTCAAAAGGTTTGGGAAGAGATGTTGAAAATTGATTTTCAAGATGGCGGCTGTGGCGGCCATCTTGGATTCTCTATTGGCTCATTTAGCTATTTTGTGTCTACTAGGTGCCCTAATGCTCATCATCAAATTTAGATTCAACTGGATTATAGAGGAGATGTCCAAAATATCAATTCTCAACATTTTTCCTATGTAAATATATAGAGCCCATATAATGCATGGGGAAGCAAATTTGACCTTGTCGTAAAAAAGTCAAACATCAACGTAGGACCATCATTTTAGCAATTTTGATAGATCTCCTGTCCCCGATGATTTATGCAAAGATTAGGCCAAAGGGCTTATTTGGTTCTGGAGCAGAAGATTTTTAAAGGTTTTTACCATATATTGGCATGGCCGCCATCTTGGTCAATGGACCACAATCATTTTATCAATCTTTCATTCCCCTGCCCCAAGGAGGCTCCACGGGAAATTTGAGCAACATTGGCCCAGAATAACTTCAAAGGAGAAGTCATTTGAAATTATCAACAGTTTTTCCATACAAATGTATGGGGCCATACAAATGCATACAGAAGCAAACTTGACCTTGCCATAAAAAGGTAAAAGTCAATGTACGACCAACATTTTAGCAACTTTGGTAGACCTCCCATCCAAGATGATTTGTGCAAAGATTCAGCCCCAAGGCATCCTCTGTTCTAGAGAAGAAGCTTTATAAAGGTTTTTACCATATATGGGCATGGCAGCCATCTTGGTTAATGGACCACAACCATTTTAGCAAACTTTCATTCCCCTGCCCCAAGGACATGATATGATAAAGTCAGTATTTCGTTTACATTATTTCAAAGAGTTTTATGAAAACGTATAATAAATCTTACTTGAAACAAAAACAAAAGTGCAAAACATTGAAAATTTTACAAACAGGGTGTTATATTAATGTCTATTTAGAGTTTTTTTTGTTTTGTTTTTTTGAAAGTGGCCTGTTCAAATAAAACACAACCATACCAAATGTAGTAAAAGGTTTGATGCAAACATTGCATACATACATTGGCAAGTAAGGTAAGTGACTGCTTGAAATTGATATGTTTAGTATTTGGTATTTGAAAATTCTACATTTTAAACTGCGAGTTTTATAAAGTTACATCAATGGGCTTTACAAAAAAAAAAAAAAAAATATTCTACAGACGTATTCTAATCAGTTTGCAATTTCCTAAGATAGAATGTTTTGTTAACTACTGAACTGTCAGAATTTTTGTGTTTTATTTGAAATGAGAACAGAAGAATTTAAAACAGAAAAATTTAAAAAGAACAAAAATAAACTAGAAAAGTGTCCATAGGACATGGATGCCCCCGCCAAAATGCCATTCAGAAAAAGGTTACATATGTAATTGTGACAGGTACAGCATGAAGTTATTATTAAGGTTAATATAGCCCACACAGGGTTGACTATATGTAACTTAGTCAAGGGCAGATAATTTATAAACCAAATAAGCAAGAGTTGTCTTCCATGTTCAATACACATCGCCTCAATGTCATGCATGCATCTGTAAATTTTCATAAATATATTCCATATGGTTTAGGAGTTATGACCCACACACGGTTTACTATATGGAACTAAGTCAAGGGCAGATAATTCAAAAACCAAGCAAGCAAGATTTGTCTTCCTTTTTCACGACACATCGTCTCAATGTCATGCATGCACCTGTAAATTTTCATAAATATATTCCATACGGTTAAGGAGTTATGGCCCGGACATGGTTTACTATATGGAACTAAGTCAAGGGCAGATAATTCAAAAACCAAACAAGCAAGAGTTGTCTTCCTTGTTCATGACACATCGTCTCAATGTCATGCATGCACCTGTAAAGTTTCATAAATATATTCCATATGGTTTAGGAGTTATGGCCCTGACACGGTTTACTATATGTAACTAAGTCAAGGGCAGATAATTCAAAAACCAAACAAGCAAGAGTTGTCTTCCTTGTTCATGACACATCGTCTCAATGTCATGCATGCACCTGTAAAGTTTCATAAATATATTCTATATGGTTTAGGAGTTATGGCCCGGACACGAATTGGGACGGACGTACGTACGTGCGTGCATGCATGTGTGCGTACGTACGTACATACGGACGGGCACGGGTAACACTTAATGCCCTTCCGCTATTCTTCGAATAGGTGAGGGCATAATAATGTGAAGCTGAATTAAACTCGATATGTGAAAAGTATCGTTAATGATACTATAGGCTAGTGTTTAATACTAATTCCCATAAAATTTATATAAGTAATGGTAACAACAAAATCAAATTACATAACTTACATAACAATCTAAATGTCTTTAATAGAAAGTGGGGAAAATGGAGTTGGAGGAAAAGCTCTTTGTGCCAACTCGGACCGCATATGCGATACAGCGCTTTATACGCGTTTTTTTTTTTTTTTTTTTTTTTCAAACGCGTTTGCATGTACAAAGACCCAATAATGTTCCATTATTGTTCAGAATTATTGAATTATTACATTGCTAAGCTACAAACAAACAACAGTTAAACCTCAACAACAAATAGAAGATTATATACTGGCTGTGTGTTTTCTACCTGACAGAAAAGTAGCTGGAAGTGTCTGTTATATCTGTTTAAATAACTATCATGACGTTTATGAATTAAGTATAAAATGTCTGTTGTTTAAATATCGGGAATAAGTACCAGCCCATAAATTCAAACCTGCTTTTTGCCTAAACTGGACCTACTTTATTTGCGAAATGGTCTTTTGAACGACAACTTTTTAAGTGAACACCTTGATTTGTTTTGAAATGTTAGTCATTCCATTTTTTTTTGTCATAAGAATACTGGTGTCACTGATGAGGCTTTAGAGGCCAAAACCAGGTAGTCTGGCCCATATGCTTATAAGTAATACTAAAAGAAATAAGTTAACAATTATTTTACCATTTATTGTTTCTCATAAACTATGTACGTATAAGCCTATGCAGGGGGAACATATCTGTGTTCTTAGCTCCTACCCTGTTAAAATTCCCTTCAGAAATAACCTTCATAGTTCCTTTATGGACGATATATTTTGACTGAAACACGTAATCTACTTTATAATTGATATAATTGTTTGTCGTCTCTGTTATTAAAATTACAATAGTTTTTACAGTATTTTATACTGTAATAATAGTAGCAATAGAACAGCTAAAATATAACTTGTCCAGACTAAAATTATATTTTATTTATACTCCTATTAAATTCATACATTACAAACAACAGGCAGTGTTGATTCTGGAGTTCTTATGTGCTTACAAGTCCAGGATACTAAAGATTCTATACAGCTGTTTCAGTATGTAAAGCTTCAGTATCCATGACTCGTTTTGTATATAGCATTTAAATATGCATTTCATTTCATGACTAATTATTGAGGCGAGTATATTTCAACAACTGCGACACTAGATATTTTATAGATTACAAATGTTGTGGTATTTATGAACACTGGAAGGCCAGTTAACTAAATCATCAATCATTTGATTTTTGTTAATCGCCACAACTAGCTCCATTAGACCTGTGTAAATGGCATCATCAACTTAATATTGAATTGATATTACACGACATAGGTATCCGAATTTGTATTTGTTTTATGTGTTTATTTAAAATATGTTATCTTATCATCCTCATAGCGTTCCCACGAGTGTTTTATGTTACTAAATTAATATCGGTATTGTGACTGTCAATATCACTTTATCAAAAGGCACGAACAAAGATAGGCTGTACAAGTTCTGTTAATGAAATGGTTTTCTTTTATTTTGTATAATCTACTTGAAAGTAAAAGTAACGATGTCATAAAGTATTATAATAGGAAATACATACACAGCTGTACATAGTACATTGTTGTATATTTATAAAAAAAAAACAAAAAAAAAACAAACAAGAGGACCATGATGGTCCTATATCGCTCACCTGAGCAAACAGATTTGCATACTTAATGTTGAAGTTTCAGCCAAGTTCACTGCTCTAAGATTTATGTATAAATTTTATAACCCTGACGAATCATGGCAGCTTGAACAAACTTGGTAGAGGGTAACCAAAGGAACATTCCTGCCAAGTAAAAAAACTCAAATCGGTTCAGTGGTTTCTGACAAGAAGATTTTTAAAGTTTTCTATTTAGATATAGAAGGAAAATAAGCCCCACCCCCTAGCAGGCATGTTTTTTGACAAATCAGGATTGCTTGAACAGTCTTGGTAGAGGGTCACCAAAGCATTATTGAAATTGGTCAGGAGGTATTTGACAAGAAGCATTTTAAAGTTTTCTATACAGATATATACCAAAAATAAGCCCCGCCCCCTGGAGGTCATGTTTTTTGATGTATCATAAAGGCTTGAACCATCCTGGTAGAGGGTCACAAAAGCAACATTCTTGCCAAGATACATTGAGCTCAGTCCAACAGCCCTGGCGGCCCTATTTTTTGATGAATCATGACGGCTTGCATAACCTTGATAGATGGTTACATAAGAAACATTTCTGCAATGTTAAATTGAAATAAGTCCAGTGGTTTCTGACAAGAAGATCATTAAAGTTTTCTATGTAGATATACGGGGAAAATAAGCCCCGCCCCCTACCAGCCATGTTTTTTGACAAATCATGATAGCTTGAACAATCTTGGTAAAGGGTCACCAAAGAAACATATCTGCCAAGTTATATTCAAAATCGATCCAGTGGTTTCTGACAAGAAGATTTTTTCAAGTTTTCTATATAGATATATATAGGGAAAATAAGCCCCACCCCTACCAGCCATGTTTTCTATATAGATATATACGGAAAATAAGCCCTGCCCCCTGGCGGCCATGTTTTTTGACGAATCCAGATGGCTTGAACAATCTTGGTAGAGGATCACAAAAGGAACATTTTTGCAAAATTATATTGAAATCGGTCCAGTGGTTTTGGGCAAGAAGATTTTTTAAATTTTTAATTAAAAAATCTATTTTTAGCTCCTGTGACCTAGATATACAATGAACCAGAACCATTTGAACAACTTTGAAAGAGGACCAACCAAGGATAATTCCTGTAAGTTTGGTCAAATTCCCACCAGTGGTTTAGGAGAAGATGTTGTTTAAAGATTGTGGATGGACGGACATCCGGACGACGACGACGGACGGTGAGTGATCACAATAGCCTTCGGCTCAGGTGAGCTAAAAACAAAAAACAAAAACAAAACAAGAGGCCCACGGGCCACAGTTCGCTCACCTGAGTGACATAGCCATTGCAGACATGCAGATGTTATGCAATATTTTTCCAATCCTATCATCGCAACTAATGAAAATATCATCATTTGAGCAGTTCTTAGTTTTGAAGAAGAATATATGGGCCTGACAGTTAATGGAGCATGATCATTTGAATAAACTATCAATCACATTTCAACAGAAGGATCAATGTGTAATTTGGTGGAAATTGGCTAAGTGTTTCTGAAGAATCATGATTTTATACATGTAAACAGCACAGTGGCAGGGAAATATTATAAATATAAACCAGATGATGGCCATCTTAGATTTCCAATCAGAACAATTTTAACTACTGTTGATCTACAAGTCACTTTGATACTTTCAATATAAATGTATATGGCCCATACAAATGGGGAAGCAAATTTGACCTTGGAGGTAAAAAGGTCAAATGTCAACATAGAACCATCATTTTAGCAATTTTGGTAGATCTCCTGTCCCCCATAATTTGTGCAAAGATAGGGCTTATTTGGTTATGGAGAAGAAGATTTTTAAAGGTTTTTTACCATATATGGGCATGGCAGCCATTTTGATCAATGGACTATACCCATTTTAGCAATCTTTCATTCTCCTGCCCACGGAGGCTCCGCATGAAAGTTGAGCAACACTGGCCCTGAGGCTTCAGAGGAAAAGCCATTTGAAATTATCAACATTTTTTCCATACAAATGTATGGGGCCCATACAAATGCATACAGAAGCAAACTTGACCTCACCGTAAAAAGGTTAAATGTCAATGTATGACAATTATTTTAGCAACTTTGGTAGACCGCCCGTTCCAGATGATATATGCAAAGATTCAGCCACAAGCCATCCTCGGTTTTGGAGAATAAGATTTTTAAATGTTTTTTCCCATACAAATGCGTAAGGAAGCAAACTTGACCTTGCCGTAAAAAGGTCAAATGTCAATGTATGACCATTATTTTAGCAACTTTGGTAGACCCCCTGTCCCCGATGATTTATGCAAACATTCAGCCTCAAAGCATCCTCGGTTCTAGAGAAGAAGATTTTGAAAGGTTTTTACCATATATGGGCATGGCGGCCATCTTGGTCAACGAACCGTGACCATTTTAGCAATCTTTTGTTCCCCCTACCTAAGGAGGCTCCATATGAAATTTGAGCAAAATTGGCCCAGAGGCTCCAGAGGAGAAGTTGTTTGAAATTCTGAACATTTTTCCCATACAAATGCATAAGGAAGCAAAATTGACCTTACTGTAAAAAGGTCAAATGTCAATGTACGACCATTATTTTAGCAATTTTGGTAGCCCTCCTGTTCCCAAAGATATATGCAAAGATTCAGCCATAAGGCATGCACAGTTTTGGAGAAGAAGATTTTTAAAGGTTTTTCCCATACAAATGCATAGGGAAGCAAACTTGACCTTGCCGTAAAAAGGTCAAACGTCAACGTACAACAATTCTTTTAGCAATTTTGGTAGACCTCCCATCCCCGATGATTCCTGCAAAGGTTCAGCCCCAAGGCATTCTCGGTTCTGGAGGAGAAGATTTTTAAAGGTTTTTACCATATATGGGCGTGACGGCCATCTTGGTCAACAGACCGCGACCATTTTAGCAATTTTTCGTTCCCCCACCCTAAGGAGGGTCCATATGAAATTTGAGCAAAATTGGCTCAGCGGCTTCAGAGGATAAGTCGTTTGAAAATGTTAACGGACGGACGCATGGATGGACGGACGCACGGACGGACGACGGACGAAAAGTGATCACAACAGCTCATCCTGAGCAGAGCTCAGATGAGCTAAAAAACAACAACAAAAAACGTGTTGATCTCACTTGAGAATCCACGGCACATGTAAACTCTCTTGGTAGACAAAATAAATTCATTTATGGGTTTGAACAAGAATATTGGACAAAACATAGAAGAAACACAATCAAACTTTTTTTTTCCTAGCTACTTGATCTTTCTATCACTGTCGACATAATCATGAAAGGGCCTTACTTTGAACTGTTTCTGGATTCCCCAACTAAGAGCTTCTTTTGCGGCTTCGAAGATGAATTATAGTGGAATTACAAACAAGACGAACATAGTACAATGGTCATTCATGCATTTGAACACACAAATATGGACTGAATAACAAGAGGACCATGATGGTCCTATATCGCTCACCTGAGCAAACAGCTTTGCATACTTACTGTTGAAGTTTCAGCCAAGTTCACTGCTCTAAGATTTTTGTATAAATTTTATAGTCCTGCACCCCAGCGGCCATGTTTTTTTCATGCATCATGATGGCTTGAACTGAATATTGAAAGAGGGTCACCAAAGGAACAATTTTGCCGTTATATTGAAATTGGTCCAGTGGTTTCTGACAAAAAGATTTTTAAAATGTCTTATATAGATATATAGGGAAATTAAGCCCCACCCCCTAATGGCCATGTTTTTTGACAAATCAGGACAGCTTGAACAAACTTGGTAGAGGGTCACCAAAGGAAAAATCCTGTATATATTGAAATCGGTTCAGTGGTTTCTGACAAGAAGATTTTTAAAGTTTTCTATTTAGATATATAGGGAAAATAAGCCCCACCCCTAGCAACCATGTTTTTTGACTAATCATGATTGCTTGAATAATCTTGGTAGAGGGTCACCAAAGCAACATTCCTGCCAAGTAATATTGAAATCAGTCAGGTGGTTTCTGACAAGAAGAATTTTAAAATTTTCTATACAGATATATATGGAAAATAAGCCCCGCCCCCTGACGGCCATGTTTTTTGACGTATCATGAGGGCGCAATCTTGGTAGAAGGTCGCCAAAGCAACATTCCTGTCAAGTTACATTGAACTCAATCCAACGGTTTCTTACGAGAAGATTTTTAAAGTTTTCTATATAGATATATAGGGAAAATATGCCCCGCCCCCTAGCGGCCATGTTTTTTGACGAATCA
Organism: Anodontia alba; assembly: GCA_964016985.1. NCBI lineage: Eukaryota > Metazoa > Mollusca > Bivalvia > Lucinida > Lucinidae > Anodontia > Anodontia alba. The sequence continues at coordinate 64,986,897 of OZ024823.1, read as the reverse complement.
TGATGGCTTGAACAATCTTGGTAGAGGGTCACCAAAGAAACATTCCTGCCACGTTATATTGAAATCAGTCCATTGGTTTCTGACAAGAAGATTTTTAAACTTTTCTATATAGATACATTGGGAAAATAAGCCCCTCCCCCTGGCGGCCATGTTTTTTGACAAATCATGATAACTTGAACAATCATGGTAGAGGGTCAACAAGGAAAGATTTCTACCAAGTTATAATGAAATCGGTCCAGTGGTTTCTGACAAGAAGATTTTCAAAGTTTTCTATATAGATATATTGGGAAAATAAGCCCCACCCCCTAGGGGCCATGTTTTTTGACGAATCATGACGGCTTGAACAATCTTGGTAGAGGGTCACCAAAGCAACATTCCTGTCAAGTTACATTGAACTCGAGCCAACGGTTTCTTACGAGAAGATTTTTAAAGTTTTCTTTATAGATATATAGGGAAAATATGCCCCGCCCCCTAGCGGCCATGTTTTTTGACGAATCATGACAGCTTGAACAATCTTGGTAGAGGATCACCAAAGCAACATTCCTGCCAAGTTATATTGAAATTGGTTCATTGGTTTCTGACAAGAAGATTTTTAAACTTTTCTATATAGATATATAGAGAAAATAAGCCCCGCCCCCCTGGCGGCCATGTTTTTTGACGAATCCAAATGGCTTGAACAATCTTTGTAGAGGATCACCAAACGAACTTTTCTGCAAAATTATATTGAAATCGGTCCAGTGGTTTCTGACAAGAAGATTTTTAAACTTTTCTATATAGATATATAGGGAAAATAAGCCCCGCCCCCCCCCCTGGCGGCCATGTTTTTTGACGAATCCAAATGGCTTGAACAATCTTAGTAAAGGATCACCAAAGGAACATTTCTGCAAAATTATATAGAAATCGGTTCAGTGGTTTCTGACAAGAAGATTTTTTAAGTTTTCTATATAGATTATATAGGGAAAATAAGCCCCGCCCCCTGGCTGTTATGTTTTTTGATGAATCCAAATGGTTTGAACAATCTTGGTAGAGGATCACCAAAGGAACATTTCTGCAAAATTATATTGAAATTGGTCCAGTGGTTTCTGACAAGAAGATTTTTAAAGTTTTCTATGTAGATATATAGGGAAAATAAGCCCCGCCCATTGGCGGCCATGTTTTTTCACGAATCCAAATGGCTTGAACAATCTTGGTAGAGGATCACCAAAGGAACAGTTCTGCAAAATCATATTGAAATAGGTCCAGTGGTTTCTTACAAGAAGATTTTTTTAGTTTTTAGTTAAAAAATCTATTTTTAGCTCCTGTGACCTAGATATGCAATGGACCGGAACCATTTGAACAATTTTGAAAGAGGACCAACCAAGGATCATTCCTGTGAAGTTTGGTCAAAATCCAATCAGTGGTTTAGGAGGAGATGTTGTTTAAAGATTGTGAACGGACGGACGGACGGACGACGACGACGACGGACGGTGAGTGATCACAAAAGCTCACCTTGAGCCTTCGGCTCAGGTGAGCTAAAAATATACCACTGCCTGTATTTTAACCTGACTATAAAATAATATTTGTATCACTAGAAGCCTTGCAAATATAAAAGACAAGAGATTAACACTCGTTATAAATATATTATATTAGATGGTATTATAAGAGTTATTATCACGTTATAAAATGGAGTCTATACACTTATTAAGTACCTTTTGTGCATAGGCTGTTGACTGTATTTTTTTCTTCAGAAATGTAATCTACGTTACCCCAGGTATTACTGGTAATATATTCATATTATCTTTAAATATTTAACCGAACGCTGTTGAATTAAGTAGCTTTGTACTTAATTCAGCAGTGTTGCATAAGACAAGTTTCTTGATATGAATAGTGAAATATCATAAATGTGAATAAATTTATGGCAAGAACTAACGAAATAGGATTAATACAACAATCAACCATCCATGTTTCTATCAGACATCATATAGATAAATGTCCTAATTTTAACGATGCAACTTTATAGCATAAATAACCTTATAATAACTATATGGATAATGGTACAATCCTTCTTCGCTTGTTATCAATACAATGCATGTCACTCATCCGTGTTATTTTATCTACCTGACCTGAGTTGTATTGATGGCATGCAACATACTAGTTTTTACATTGCGCTGTAACTTAATTTGCTTTGATTATGTTAAAGAACTGCAAACAGATTCCGTAACTTTATGTCAACATCATCAAACAAGTATTCTCGAAGGCACTTACATGACGAATAGTAAATAAATACATCGTAAAGTTTATTACATTTGGTCATATAAAAGCTCTGAAGCACGTACCACATATCACAAACTTGTGACAATACTTATGATTAGACATACGACTGAAGCAAACTTAGAAACATATTTTTATAAAAGCAGGAAGACCAATAATGTGTCACACACTTTTATTTCACTCCCAGTCTGAAAACAACTCATTTCTTTTGTCTTAAAACTGCAAACGTAAAAGTGGAAAGAACGTCCAACAATGATGTTGAAAGTCAGGTCAGGTTTACAGCAACCAAATTTGATCCGTTCAACAATACACCAAAACAACATCATTCCAGATTTATTCAATTACACTCAGTGAGTAGTTCAAACTATATCGTATGCATAATAACCTTCATGTCAGCACAAATGCCGACACAGATATCTCTAAACTAGTATGCCCATCTTTTCTACCGCGTGACAAACTATCGACTATGATGGTCAAGGTCGAAAAGAAAAAAAAACTACACATGTAATAATACCGAATCGATCAGAAATCTGAGGTAAAAAGTTCTTTCCTGGAAAGAGTTTTAAAATTCAAAAGTAAGAATGAAATATAATTGGACTAAATACATAGGTTTTGTTTTGTTACTTACATTTCCGCTTGCGGAAGATGTTCTGTTAGAATAAAACGTAGTTTTAAATAACAGGTCTTGTAAAATCTCAAGTAATGTTGGAGAATATCTATTGTTTTCATTGTTTAGTGAGAAAAAAAGACTGTCAATATATGCAGTTGACAAGTTTTGAATGTCTGTAAACCTTAAATAGGATACTTTAATACATTGTATGTGGCAACGTGTGCAACAGAAAATGTCTTTTTGAATGTTAAAGAAATGCAGCTGCCTTTCTTCGAATGTAGACACAGAACATTCCTCAGATCGAACCAGTTAAGCTAAATATCACTTTGATGTTTTGTTATTGATTTTGTCACATATGTATCATCAGTTGAAACCATATATTTGTAACAAACAACATAATATTGTGATCTGCAGATCATGAATATTCCTGTTAGACAAAATTCAAATGAATCAGCCGTTCATGCCTTTTAGCTATTTATAATTTTACTTTTATTCTCTTATTCTCATTTTAAGCTATGTGGAGGAGAGTTATTCCCCCTCTCCCTCATTTTATGTATGATATTACCATCTCTAGAGATAATAACATGCGAGAAATCATAAAATAGAAATGTTAAGCTTCAGTTTGATTGTTTTGATAGACAGAATCAGGGTTGTCTCACGATTTATGGTCTAACACGAATGAACTAGATAGCCATAGATTAGTATGATAATACGATTGACCATACTGACAGGTATATACATAGGGTAAGTGTCTTTCATACATAATAGCTGAGTAAGTATACCACATAGAGAAATTAAACTTACATTTTTGAAAAGCTAAAGAATAGTACTCTTAGGAAATTGAGGAAATGGAGCACAGTAATACATACAGAAGCTTCCTAATTAAACAACGAAGATGCAAATTGCTGCTTTTATCGAGTCATTGTACGTTACATCACATAGGTAACACCAGACGACGTTCAACGAATTGTTCAAAACTATGTACCTGTAGCATAGAGATTATGCATTAATAAAATGTGGTAGCTTGTAGAATTGGAAAAGATTTTGTATATTCATTATTTTATTTAAATACCTACGCCTTCAATCTCAGGCTTCTGGGTACAGAGTTATCTCCCCATTTTACAATATGACGCTACCACTTGCAGACGCGACAACACCTGGCAGACGATAGTAGAGATGTTAAGCTTTAATTTCATACTAAAATTATCCTTTTGAACAATGGGGGGATTTTTCAACTCAAAAAGAGGACTCAGTGACTGGACTATCATTAGTATTCAATACATTTTGAGAAAATGACTTTCCAACATTTTCCACATATAAATGTACAAGGAAGCAAATCTGAGCTTGCAAATAAGGTCAAAGGTGAACTTAGGTCAAAGGTGAAATTTTAGCAATTTTGGTAGACTTTTAAAAGTTTTGACCATATATTAGCAATGTGGTTAGCTTGCTTGATGAAACCCAAACATTTTGGCAATCACTGATTTCCCTGGCCCAAGGAGGCTCCACATGAAACTTGCTATCCAATTGCCCCTGCAGTTTCAGAGCAGTCATCTGAAACATTTGGACAGACGGTGATGTATGGAAAGTGATCACTTCATTTCATCCTCAGCAGGAGGCTAAGGTGAGCTAAAAACCAAATACCTCTATAGCTTCATTAAAAGTAAAGTCTTGTTTCCGTTTGATCTTCTTCTCTAAAAAGCTGTTAGCTTCAAGCTGTTTAACCCCTGCTGAAGTTGCCTTGAAGCCACAGAAGTAACCAGCAGGATCAGTCTTGAACACCTGAGGTCCATGCTGTTGATCATAGGCTATCAGAATCATACCTGAAAAAGGTTAACAAGAAAGGCCTGAAGGTCAACGTTTTGTTTTCAAGGCAAGACAACTGGCAACCAATGTACAATGTACAGAGATAACTTCACACATTATAAAGACTGTACTTGAGCACTTGTTATGGAGGAAGGTTTGATGGTAATTCTGGTAATATTTTGATGAAAACAAATGTTATGGGTACTCATTAGAAGTGCCTCAGTGAGACACTTCTAATAATTACCCACCGTATGTTTTCATGGAATAAAAATTAGAAAAAATATCACAGAAATAGAAAAGGTTTTAAACAAAAACAAATGCCTCCCCACCCCCTCTTCATGCATGAAGATTGATGTGGATTTGTACATTCAGTAGAGTTTAATAAGTGAGTAGCTGTATCAATGCCCTGCTTCAAAGAGGTATACATTCAAAATGTAAGGCAGACTAATACGTCTTTTGGTGAGTATACTGTGAAGTAATGTTTCATTTGAATGCAATTCTAAGGATAATCTAAGGCATTTTGAAAGTCTGGTGGGGTATCACCATTTAGTCCTCCTTCAGGTGAATCAATACAAATCATAGTTTATCTGACAGTTTTTACAAGGGAGACAACTTTTGTTACGGCATGTTTGCTTTTCTGCACATCCAGACCTTTCCTTTTAGAGCTGATCCCTTTTCAGAAGGGGGTAAACTCAATTTTGACTGAGTTATCAATTTACTTTTCAATTTACCTTAAGTCCTCTGTTGTTCCCATGTACAGTAATGTATGCTGTATACATAATTCTTTTTTTCAAACAGCAGGTATTATAAGAATCCAAAGTATTCAGACATCATGACTCCTTACCATACCTGTCATAAAATTTGAATAAGTTTGAATGTTGTCCTACTTGCAGATGTGTCTACATCATCAACATCATCTCATAAAACAAGAGGGCCAAGATGGCCCTGTATCGCTCACCTGATTACCAGATAAATTGTCGGTTCAGGAGAAGAAGTGCAAAATAGATTTTTAAGATGGCAGCCGTGGTGGCCATCTTGGATTTCGGATCAGAATGGTTTTAGCTATTTTGATCTACTAGTCATTTCGATGCTTCCTATCAAGTTTCAAGACAATCGGCCTTTTGTTTCTGGAGAAGAAGTGAAAAGTAGATTTTCAAGATGGCGGCCATGGAGGCCATCTTGGATTTCTCATCGGAACAATTTTAGATATTTTTTTATCAACTAGTCACCCCGTTGCTTCCTAACAAGTTTCATGTCAATTAGCCTTTCAGTTCAGGAAAAGATGCTAAAAATAGGTTTTAAAGATGGCAGCCATGGAGCCACCTTGGATTTCTGATCAGAACAATTTTAGCTATTTTTAATGTACAAGTTACCCCGATGCTTCCTACCAAGTTTCAAGTCAATTGGCATTTCGGTTCAAGAGAAACCAAAAAATAGATTTTCAAGATGGCCACCATGGTGGCCATCTTGGATTTCAGATCAGAATGATTTTAGCTATTTTTGATCTACAAGCCACCCCAATGCTTCCTACCAAATTTCAAGTCAACTGGCCTTTCGGTTCAGGAGAAGAAATGAAAAAAAGATTTTCAAGATGGCCGCCTTTTTTAATCAGAACGATTTTAGCTATTTTTGATCTTGTTTGTTTGTTTGTGTTGAGGTTTAATGGCCCAGTCAACCCAATGGGGTCATGTCGAGCGCGGTCAGTTTACCTAACCACACGTTTACTGGGCAGGCTTAGTCCTTTAAGCGGTTTACCAGTATTGTGCACATTCTTTCGCCAGAAATTGACAACTGCCCTTCTTGAATCAGCGGAAGGGAGAGAATGACCGTAGAAAATATTTCATGATCAATCTCCATGAAAGAATGTTGCCGACCTCGGCGGGGGTTGAACACGCGACCTCCTGGTCTTCAGTCGGACGGCGCATCCAACTGAGCCACCGAGGCCGACTCCGACTTATTTTTGATCTACAAGTCATCCCGATGCTTCCTACCGAGTAACAAGTCAATTGGCCCTTCAGTTCAGGAGAAGAAGCCTAAAATAGAGTTTCAAGATGGCCGCCACGGTGGCCATCTTGGATTTGCAATCAGAACATTTTCAGCTATTTTTGACCTACAGGTCACCCCGATGCTTCCTCGTACCAAGTTTCAAGTCAACTGGCCGTTTGGTTCAGGAGAAGAAGCGAAAATTGAAGTTTTTAAAAGTAAAACATATTTTAACAAGCAATACTTAACCTATAGATAATGTGCTATACCTTCCACAGAAAAAACGACAGTAACATCGTCCCATATAGTCTTAATCCAAAAGTCCCTTAGGCAGTCACCTGTGTGACATATTCCTCCTGCTTTTTTGATCACATGTCAGTTTCTTTGATGTAAAGCCCTAAAGGCTAGAGTTAAGCGGGGATAGGGACGTGGGATTATCTTATCTATAGGTTAAGTATTGCTTGTTAAAATATGTTTTACTTTTAAAAACTTCATTTTAACTGCACAATACATTAACGTATAGATAATGTGCTAGAATTCGCCAATAAGGTGGGAAGGAGCTTCCAATTCTAACACAACAAGAGTTCCTCCAAGCGGGGCATTATACGCCCGTGGCAAGTAATAAGATGTAGCACATAAACTGGCTCCTTCATAATTCAATGCTCCGGATATAAACTGTAAATGGAATTACAAAAAAAAAAATTGAAAAAATTTCATTGGGGCATATCTCTGCTGATATTTGGTGAACTGTAACCTATGGGTCCAAGCTGGCCCAGAAATTTAGGGAGAAGTGACTTCTCCCTCCTGGGAAAATAGGGAGAAGTTTGCTGCTTCTAGGGAGAAGTGCTTTCTGACGGAGGACACACCACAGAAGCATGGCTATATTATAAGCTGATATAAGCTGATTTGTTTTTCCTATACTTCAATATCGGACCAAACAATAACAAAACAAAAATAAACAACCAAAAAAAAAAACAAAAAAACAATGCTGCAAGAAATTTTTTTGTAAACCTTTAACTTGCTTAATATTGATTTTATTTTTGTTCTTCAAGGGAGCCAAATCAGAAGAGTATTAAAAAAAAAAAAAAAAAATTCAGAAAGAATTATGTATTTATAAAGATTTAACAATGACAACCTTTTCTTGCAAATCTAATAAAAGAAGATGTTAAAAAAAAAAAAAAAAAAAAAAAAATCAATATCTTGCCCATATGACCAAAACTTTAGTTATTTGCAAAAAATATACCTATTATATAATAAAATTTGCACACTATTACCTCTAAACAATATACTGCGAAAAGTTTACAAAAATTTTCAAAGGGGCATAAATCTGCAAATATTTTGTGCACTGTAACCTCGAAATAATATGTGCTGTTCCACATCATCTAGTAACTATTTCTGAAGTTTCAGCTTGATCGGATGTAAACTGTAGGAGGATTTAGCCGAAAACAAAAAAAATAAATAGAAATTTTCAAAGGGGTTAAACTCTGCTAATATTTGGTGGACTGTAACCTTGAAATAATATGCGCTGCTCCACATCATGGTCTAACTACAAATCAAGTCTCAGCTTGATAGGATGTATACTGCAGGACGATTTAGCCGGAAACGAAAAGTTTACTGAAATTTTCAAAGGGGCATAACTCTGCTAATATTTGGTGGACTGTAACCTCAAACAATATGCGTTGCTCCATATCATGGTCTAACTGTATATGAAGTTTCAGCTTGATTGGATGTAAACTGTAGGAGGTTTAGCCAGAAACAAAAAATCAATAGAAATTTTCAAAGGGGTATAACTCTGCAAATATTTGGTGGACTGTAACCTTGAAACAATATGCGCTGCTCCACATCATGGTCTAACTACAAATCAAGTTTCAGCTTGATCGGATGTAAAATGTTGGAGGAGTTAGCCGGAAACGAAAGGTCTACTTAAATTTTCAAAGGGGCATAACTCTACTAATATTTGGTGGACTGTAACCTCAAAATAATATGCGCTGCTCCACATCATAGTCTAACTATATATGAAGTTTCAGCTTGATCGGATATAAAATGTAGGAGGAGTTAACCGGAAATGAAAAGTTTACAGAAATTTTCTAAGGGGCATAACTCTGCAAACATTTGGTGGACTGTAACCTCAAAACAATATGGGCCACATCATGGTCTAACTAGATACCAAGTTTCAGCTTGATCGGATGTAAACTGTAGGAGGAGTTAACCGGAAACGAAAAAGTTCACGGACGGACCGACGGACGGACGCCATACCCCGTAACATAATACGTCCCATTTTTCAAACGGGCGTATAAAAACAAGTAGATCCCTCCACTTCAGGATTAAGCCCCAGGAAACTCTTAGAATAAGCTCATTCTTGATATAAATCCTAAGAGTAAGCTCATTCCGACATATAATATATATATATATATATATATATATATATATAATATATGTATTATAGGGTTTGTAGGCAAGTTTAATATTATAAGAAATCTACTAGGGTGAGTCAATAAGTAACCAGCCTAACTTATTTCCGGTTGAGATCTACCTCTTCTTTTTCGATGTAATTGCCCTCTAGTGTGATGCACTTAGACCAACGGTGTTCAAGTGCCATCAGCCCAGAATTGAAAAAGTCCTTTCCATTGACCCACTCCTCAACTACCGTCACGACTTCTTCATCAGACCGGAAATGAAGTCCACAGATATCCTTTTTCAAGTTTGGGAATAAGAAGAAGTCGCTAGGAGCTAGGTCAGGCGAATAGGCAGGATGTGGTATTAATTCATACCCATTTCGGACTACAGCATCCATTGCAACTTTGCAAGTGTGGACTCTCGCGTTGTCCTGTTGCAGCAAAACACCTTTAGAGAGTTTACCTCGGCGTTTTTCACGGATGGCAGTTCTCAGCTGGTCTAACAAGTTTGCATAGTACACTCCAGTTATTGTACTTCTCTTGGGTAAAAAGTCCAACATAATAACGCCTTTTGCGTCCCAAAATACTGTGGCCAGCACCTTGCCAGCAGATGGTTGCATCTTGAACTTCTTTGGCCTCGGGGAGCCAGGCCCTACCCACTGACGACTCTCAGTTTTATTTTCTGGCTCATAATAATGAACCCATGTCTCATCTACAGTCACCAGATGCAAAAGAAAATCATCTTCTGACCTAAAACACTTCAACAAGGCCCTGCATACTGATGCTCGGGTTGCCATTTGCTCATCGTTAAGGGATTTGGGGACCCAACAGGCTGTTAGCTTGCGCATACCTAAACGATCACGTACGATTGTTGAAACGCTACCATGTGAAATGCCTAATGCCTGCGCTATTTCTTCCACCTGAATTCGCCTATCAGAGTATACCAGATCCCGAACTTTCTTACACATTTCTTTGTCAGTGGCATCCAGTGGGAGTCCAGACCTGGCTTCATCTTCTAAAGACGTTCTACTGCGTTTGAATTCCCCTACCCAGAATTGAGCATAAGATGGTGCAGAAGACCCATAAACATCGGCTAACTCGCCGTGTATTTCCTTGCCTGTTTTACCTTTTAAATACAAGTACTGAATTACAGCATGGTACTCAACTTTAGATGAAAAGCATGCCTCTGCATCACAAGCCATGTTTGACATTCAATATCTTATTAAAGAATGACTCGATACGCGTGTAATTTTGTACCCATGTATAAATCATATATTGAAACAAAGCATGAAAATCGTGACCGTCTCGGTCCATCTGAAATGGGATAGGCTGGTTATTTATTGACACACCCTCATATCTCGAGACAGAGGATTCAGAAATATCTTGTTTGCCTCTAATTGGTAGAAATAGTCTAGTTCTATTTTGACGGTAAATCCTAGTCATTTTAAGATAGAAGTTTAAGGCTCCTGTAGGGCATAAAAGTCTATCCTAATGTTCCCTTTGCATATATGGGCTAAACTGGGATAAGATTATGATCTGGACAAATGGACGGAAGCTGATTCTTAGCCATAAACCCAGTTTGAACCATCAGATACTGATCCATCAGATCAATTGAATCTTAGTTGATTTGAATCCATTGCCAAGGTCTGAATCTCTTTTCATCTTTAGGCAATGGCAAGAGCTAAAAGAAAGGCTGTCTTTACGTGGAGTTAGAAGCCTTATGTAAGGTTCATATGGGGCTTTCTGAAGACAGACTAAGACCCAAAATAAAACCTATTAAGGAGTAACAGATCTTTGAACAGTGCATTGTAATTTAAAAGATCTTATTAATTCTGACATGACAGGGTTAAATCCGATTTATAGCCAGTCTTAAATTAAAAGTACTAGTTATGATATATCTATAGCCTTACTAGTACTCATCTGAAACTTTTACTCAGAGAAAAAGGTAAAAGAGGAAATCGGCTATAACAGAAAGAGGGGCCGAGACCAGATTAACCTTCTTTCTATGACACCAACAGGTATATACGATCCATTTCGAGTCATAGGCTTTCTGAGTTGACGTTCACTTTGATCTGGAGATAAAAACTGCAACGTTTGCGAAATTTCTATCTCTAACGGATTTCTTGATAACTCCCAGGTGTGACGGTTGAATACTGGGAGATTTTGATGTTGAAACTTTCCTTTGCTTGTGTTAATAGTTTGGAAAGAGTGGAAGAAGAACTGGAGCCGAGACAAATAGTTGTAGAACCTCTGAGAACCATGTTTGTTATGGTCAAAGAGGAACTATAAGATTCATTCTGCACTGAGATTGGCGTATCTTGTTCAGGACAGAAGGAGTTAGTATTGTTGTAGGAAATGCATAAGCATGAATATTGTTCCAGTTCGTGGAAAATGCGTCTATCGCAAAGACTTGATTGTCCAGAACTGGGAACACATAACTGGAAGATTGTGACTGAAACGTATCGCAAACAGATCCAGATTGGAATGGTTGAACATCTGGAAATTGAATTCGATATCAATTTATCCAATTCCCACTCTGTTTTGACTATTTGTCGATAGTCGATAACGTATCTGCCAAAACATTGAATTTGTCTGGTATATGACGAATCCTGACGACAATATGATGTTTTAGGCACCATTGGAGGATATTTCATACCTCTACTCATAGGTTGGGAGAATGTGTTCCTCCTTGCTAATTGATATATGATACCACTGTTGTGTTGTCGGTAGAAAACATGACACAAGAATGGTGCATATACTTATAAGGTTTTATCAGTGTGAAACGAATGGCCATTATTTCCAACATGTTGATATGGAATTGGAATTGGTCTTCCGACCAGCAACCATGAAAGGAAAAACTCATTGTTCCAGATGAGTTCCCATACTGACTAGCATCCGAATAAGGAAATATTTTGGGGTCTGGAGGGTGAATGGACATCCCTTGAATGAATCGATTGGTGTTCATCCATCATTTCAAATGGAATTTGATCATACTGTTAATCGTAACCTTGTGATCTAAGGAAGAATTTAAGGTTTCCAGACCGAAGATAGGCAGATTTGCAGATGTCGTAAATGCAGTCTGCCTAGAAATTTAAGCCTGAGTTAGAATTCCATACCTAACGGTGAATTCGTGTTGGTATCAAATCTGACTTCTTTAGATTTGGTATGAAATCCGGATTTGTACCGTTTAAAGAGTGAATTTGGTGTGCTAGATAAGCCAATTGCAAAGCAGATCTCTTATTAGCCAATTTTCTAGGTATGGGAAAAGAGATACAGCACGAAGTCGTAACTTTGCTGTTATTATACTCATTAATTTGTGAAAATTTCATGGGCTTAGGGACATTTTGAACAGTAAGGCCGTGAACAGAAAAGCCTGATGTTCGTAGACGAACCTAAGGAATTTTCTGGATTTCAGATGTATCGGAACATGAATATGCATCAGTCAGATCTCTGGAGACAGCTCTACCTTTGGTCATAATCGGCTGACTTACTGACTTGACTGTCTCCATCTTAAAATGCTTTGTTTATATAAAGATTTAGTAGGAAAGATCTATTACTGAGCGTAACTTCCGTTCTTCATTTTGCACTAGTAAAAGCCAGCACTGGTAATACCCGGGAATAAAAACCGGGAGTTCCCGGATTCCGTACCCTTTCCACTGCTCGTTTCTTGAGAAGTTTTGCGATCTCTTCTCGCAATAAGAGGGGGAAAATTGAATCAAATTTATCAGAACATCCAATAGGAGAGGAAGTGACTTGAATAGGATCTTGAACCAGTTTCAAAAGATAGAGAGGATCCATTTGTTGTCTGTCAATTCTTCCCATTGTTCCACAAATTGGGTCAATCTTCCTCCCACTGGAAAGTCTGGATGTAGTAGGACTGGCAGTGGGAAGAGATGGACTTCAGAATTTGTTAAGGATGAGGCTTGCTTAGAGGAGGGGAACTGTCTGATTTCCACTTCTCTTAGCATAATTCCTCTACTTGATGAGTACGACTGTTTTTCTTTAGGCCTGTACAGTTGTGTTTGGTGGTGAGGCCTAGGAGGTTTAGTTGGCTGCTTCAGTTTCTTAAAGACCGGAGGAGCCAGACAAGTCACTTTTGTTTTTGTATGATAATAGCAACAGAGGAATTTGCCAAAGGCCTTTGTTGCAGGACCTAATTTTTGCCCTTGGTACTTCCTTAATTTTGTTATAAAATCAGGTTTAGAATTAATCGGAACGTTTCGCAACTCATGGTTGGAACTGTCCAGTAAGATCTTAAACGTGGCCAGCACCGCATCACGTCTAGCTTGTAAAATCTCCGTAGCTAAGATCGTAGACCTAGCCATCACAGCTTTATAAACTTAGGTACGGTTTAAATCAGTCTCGAAAGAGCCGGTACAGATATTGTCTGCTGTTGCATACATAAATAAGCAGCAGAAGAAAATAAATATACTCATGCGAGTTTATCGTTATAAATTTGTGGGCTCTTCTTACCATAATTCAATATCTTATTGGAATGGAGCATTTTTCTGCTAGCTAAATCCAGCAGGAAAGCTTCCGATTCTAACAGAAGAATATTATCGGTTGGTAAATACTGACTCTTGGCTCTTATAAAATTTAGTCTTTGTCAAGGAAGATACTAAATTTTTGGGAGCCTATCATCTCTGCCAATTTCTCCGTGTCAGTTTGCTTTGGAGAAATCTGGCAGTATTTTAAAACTAGCTAAGATTGTGGCAATACTAGTAATAGAGTCGTACGTGACTCCATCAGGAGTACAATGCCAGATAAAGACTTCATCGGAGCATGCTCCTCGGTTGGCCTTTAACTCTGGAGGCAAAGCCTAATATTTGTTGATTGCCTTTTCAAAGGACCAGGTTTCGATTTCAGAGTCTGAACCTGAGTCCTTTATGTTCAGGTTATATTGTGTGGACATAAGTTATTTCCGTAGGCTGTAGTATACTTGGATTCTGTGCAGCCAGTGGACTATGTCTACTTCTTTGTATATGCCACAATCACGGGACTGATTATCAGATAATTAAAAAGAAGAAGAAGAAGATGTATATTTCTTCTCCTTTCTTGTTAGATTGTCTGGATCTTTAGACTTTCTGTTTCACAGCGAAAGTCTAGAGATGCATGTCTAATGGAGGAGGGTGTAGAGAACGATCTATGTCTCCTCCTCTTCTTAGATTTATATTTACTTCTAGGCTGATCCCTCCTGGAAATACATCCAGAGAGGGAAGTCTGTAAAGTCTGTTGTCCTGTCTCCATTCGTTGTCCGACGTTCAATTACAACATTGGGATCAGACATATTACTAAAGTCTGGTTCCAGGGGTAACAAGCAAATTCCAAATTTTTATTTGAGCTGTTAAAAATGGGTAAGTTAAGCAGAGGACCATTGGTCCTGTATCACTTATCTAAGTATTGAAGCAGGAAACCAGTGATAAAAAATAATTTCAGGATTCTGAAAAAACCACATGCATATCTTCAGACCATCCTTAAAGCACCTGTAAAGTTTCAAAAGGATCGGCTTAAAACTGTGGTAGGAGTTACGGGGACAAGGCACCTACTCCCTATACGCTTCTGTAGTATTAGAACTCAAAAAATGTCTCAAAAAAAGTTAAAAATGCGGAAAAAGTGATAAAAAATTATTTCAGGATTCTGAAAAAACCACATGCATATCTTCAGGCCATCCTAAAAGCCCATGTAAAGTTTCAAAAGGATCGGCCAAAAACTGTGGGAGGAGTTAAGGGGACAAGGTACCTACTCCCTATACACTTCTGTAATATTAGAACTCAAAAAATGTCTGTTAAAAATGCGGAAAAAGTGATAAAAATTATGTCAGGATTCTGAAAAATCCACATGCATATCTTCAGGCCATCCTAAAAGCCCATGTAAAGTTTCAAAAGGATCGGCCAAAAAACTGTGGGAGGAGTTAAGGGGCCAAGGTACCTACTCCCTATAGACTTCTGTAATATTAGAATTCAAAAAATGTCTCTAAGTTCAAAATGTGTAAAAAGTGATAAAAAATAATTTCAGGATTCTGAAAAAACCACATGCATATCTTCAGACCATCTTAAAAGCCCCTGTTAAGTTTCAAAAGGATCGGACAAAAACTGTGGGAGGAGTTAAGGGGACAAGATACCTACTAAAAATTCGGAACCACGCACCACGGAAAGCCCAAAACAGTGTCCCTCCGCTTTTCTTCGAAAAGGCGGGGGACAATAAAACTCTTTTTGAGTTATTATTATTATTAGTGAGCTCCATGCCCATGTAGGTTGATATAAATTCTAATGACTGGTGACCGGTGATCGGCTGACCAGTGGCCGATGAATACTGACTTCCCTTTTGTTGATATTTTGTAAGTCCAATGACCGGTGGCTGGATGGCCAGTGACTGGTGATTGACTGACTTGAAAATTCTTGTGTAATGCCCATTTGACCAGTGGTCGGCCATTCTTAAATGTCTTCTTGTCCATTGGGCGAACGGCTGGTGGCTGGTTGACCGGTGGTTGATTGACCGGTGACCGGTGAACTTACACTCCTCTGGGTACAAGTACCCTTGGAGTTTCCAACCTGATGGGTCTTCCCCTGGGCAGCAGGGCCATATGGGGTAGTGTTTCCATCAATTTTTCTTCGTCTGATGAATCAGACATGGCTTGCGCTCTTCTTCTTCTTAGCCATGAACCACTTCTAGAAGAATAATTTCTCCTTTCTTCGGCAATTTTCCAGGTTATATCAGATCAGACTCTACACGTAGAGCAGGTTGATTCCCTGGAACAAGAAGAGCATTTAATTCATTTGTCATAATTACCCAAACGCAATTTTAATATGACCACATTCACCATGAAGAATCGTCATGAAAGTCACGAAAACTCATTACGGCGAACGAGCGATGGATAATGACAAGAATTCGAAAAACGATTTACAACAAAAATAGTAAGAAAAGTGAAAGGCATGATAAAGGAACATAAGAACAACGTTTATAATTTCAATCGGAGAAAAAGGAAGAAAACATAGATTTTTTTCACCCAGAGAAAAATCCTTTGTTTACTTTCTCATCCACAGATAGGAAACTGACACGAGATCAAAAGAGCGGGAGGAATACGTCATACAGGTGACTGCCTAAGGGACTTTTGGATTAAGTCTGTATGGGACAACATTAGTGTCGTTTTTTCTGTGGAAGGTATGTACAGAATAGAATATAGCACATTATCTATAGGTTAAAGTATTGTGCAGTTAAAACAGATTTTCAAGACCTGTATACCGATTTATCTTGCACCCTGGGAGCTTGCCCCCGGGGCTGAAGCTGCCTCTGGGCAGCTTGCCCCCCCACCCCCCTCCGGTGGTGAAGATACCCTGGGGCATCTTGCCCCCCACCCTGGGCAGCTTGCCCCCCGGGGGTGAAGCTACCCTGGCCTGGGCAGCTTGCCCCCCACCCCCAGAAAACCTGACAGAACTTAATGCAGAAAGATTTTATTTTTTTTAAATAAAAATCCTTATAATAGAAACATGGGAAAACTGATTTTTACATGTATGTGCATATGCATCTTTTCCCTGACAGGAGGAAATTGAGGGCCAGAATACAGTGGCCTTAGAAGTTTGCACCTATGCCAGAAAACCTGGCGGACTCCATTCTAAAAGACAATTTATCACTTAATAGACTTTCCTATTAAACAGTCATTTCAATATTCAAAATATTGGCCATTAACTATTTTTCTACGGCTGGAGGTGAGGCGGGGGTAAGATACTGTGGCCTGGGCAGCTTGCCCCCCACCGCCAGAAAACTCGACAGAACTTTATTCAGAAAGATTTTATTCCTTTTAAGTAAAAATCTTTATGATAGAAACATGGAAAAACTAACTTTGTATGTGCATATGCATCTTTTACCTGACAGGAGGAAATTGAGGTCCAGAATATAGTGGTCTTAGAAGCTAGCAACTATGCCAGAAAACCTGGCAGACTCCATTCAAAAAGATAGTTTATCACTTAATGGACTTTCCTATTGAACAGTCATTTGAATATTCATAATATCGACCATTAACCATTTTTCTCTAAACAGGAAGGGGTTGTGGGGTAAGATACCGTGGCCTGGGCAGCTTGCCCCCTGGGGGTGAAGATACCCTGGCTTGGGCAGCTTGCCCCCTGCCTCACGAAAATCTTACACAACTTAATTCAGTATGTTTTTTCTTTTTTTAAATAAAAAACCTTATAACAGAAACATGGCAAAATTGATTTTTTATATACATAGCATCTTTACTGGATAGGAGGAAATTGAGAGCCTTAGAAGCTTGCACCTATGCCAGAAAACCTGACAGACTCCATTCAAAAAGATAGTTTATCACTTAATAGACTTTCCTATTGAACAGTCATTTGAATATTCATAATGTGGACCATTAACCATTTTTCTCTAAACAGGAAGGGGTGGGGGTAAGACACCATGACCTGGGCAGCTTGCCCACCGGGGATGAAGATACCCTGGCTTGGACAGCTTGACCCCTGCCTCAAGAAAATCTTACACAACTTAATTCAGTAAGTTTTTTCTTCTTTTAAATAAAAATCCTTATAACAGAAACATGGCAAAACTGATTTTTTATTTACATATGCATCTTTTACTGGATAGGAGGAAATTGAGAGCCTTAGAAGCTTGCACCTATGCTATTTTTCTCCGAATGTAGAGGAGAGGGGCATGTGATACAGAACAAAACAAGAGCTCCGCCAAGTGGGGCATTATACGCCCGTGGCAAGTTATAAGATGCAGCACATTAACTGGCTCCTGTGTAATTCAGTGCTCCAGATATAAACTGTAAGTGGAATTACAAAAAATAAAAAAATAAAAAAAAAATTCATTGGGCCATAATCTCTGCTGATATTTGGTGAACTGTAACCTAAGGGTCCAAGCTGTCCCAGAAATTAAAGGAGAAGTGACTTCTCCCTCCTGTGAAAATAGGGAGAAGTTTGCTGCTTCTAGGGAGAAGTGCTTTCTGAAGGAGGACACACCACAGAAGCATGGCTATATTATAAGCTCATATAAGCCTTTGGTACACTATTACCTCTAAACAATATGCTGTGAAAAGTTTACAAAAACTTTCAAAGGGGCATAAATCTGCAAATATTTGGTGCACTGTAACCTCAAAATAATATGTGCTGCTCCACATCATCGTGCAACTATTTATGAAGTTTCAGCTTGATCGGATGTAAACTGTAGGAGGATTTAGCCAGAAACAAAAAATTAATAGAAATTTTCAAAGGGGTTTAACTCTGCTAATATTTGGTGGACTGTAACCTTGATAAAATATGAGCTGCTCCACATCATGGTCTTACTACAAATCAAGTTTCAGCTTGATCGGATGTAAACTGTAGGAGGATTTAGCCAGAAACAAAAAATTAATAGAAATTTTCGAAGGGGTTTAACTCTGCTAATATTTGGTGGACTGTAACCTTAAAACAATAGGCGCTGCTCCACATCATGGTCTAACTGTACATGAAGTTTCAGCTTGATTGGATGTAAACTGTAGGAGGATTTAGCCATAAACTAAAAATTAATCGAAATTTTGAAAGGGGTATAATTCTGCTAATATTTGGTGGACTGTAACCTCGAAACAATATGCGCTGCTCCACATCATGATCTAACTATACATGAAGTTTCAGCTTGATCGGATGTAAACTGTAGGAGGAGTTAGCCGGAAACGAAAAGTCTACTGATATTTTCAAAGGGGCATAACTCTGCTAATATTTGGTGGACTGCAACCTCGAAACAATATGCGCTGCTCCACATCATGGTCTAACTATACATGAAGTTTCAGCTTGATCGGATGTAAAATGTAGGAGGAGTTAACCGGAAATGAAAAGTTTACAGAGATTTTCTAAGGGGCATAACTCTGCAAACATTTGGTGGATTGTAACCCCGAAATAATATGCGCTGCGCCACATCATGGTCTAACTATATACCAAGTTTCAGCTTGATCGGATGTAAACTGTAGGAGGAGTTAGCCGGAAACGAAAAGTCTACTGAAATTTTCAAAGGGGCATAACTCTGCTAATATTTGGTGGACTGTAACCTCGAAAAAATATGCGCTGCACCACATCATGGTCTAACTATACATGAAGTTTCAGCTTGATCGGATGTAAAATGTAGAAGGAGTTAATCGGAAATGAAAAGTTTACAGAAATTTTCTAAGGGGCATAACTCTGCAAACGTTTGGTGGACTGCAACCCCAAAACAATATGCGCTGCGCCACATCATGGTCTAACTATATACCAAGTTTCAGCTTGATCGGATGTAAACTGTAGGAGGAGTTAGCCGGAAACGAAAAAGTTTACGGACGGACGCCATACCCCGTAACATAATACGTCCCGTTTTTTAAACGGGCGTATAAAAAGAGATACAGTAGCCTGTGGCACCATCTGCCTTTGGGCCATCCATCCCCACCCAACCTCCCCGCAGGGTGATGATACCGTGGCCTTGGCATCTTGCACCCCAACCCAAAGAAAACCTGACAGAACTTAATTCAGAAAGAGTTTATTCTTTTTAAATAAAATTCTTTAAGATACAAACATGCGAAGTGAATTTATATATATAGGTAAAAGCAGGTACTACTACCATTCTAATGTCTGTGCATTAGAATTTTAAGTTTTAAATGATTAAATAGCTTGTCTGATCTGAGTTTGCCAAGTTTCTAGGGGTGGGGGGATGGGGGGCTGGGGAAAGCTGCCCAGAACAGAGTATCTTCACCCCCGGGGGGCAAGCTGCCCAGGCCAGGGTATTTGAAGAAAGACAGATAATAAAAAGTAATAGAAATATTCAAATGACCTGTTAAATGGGAAATTGTTTTATAAAGATAAAAATAACATTCTGAGCTTTAATTTTGTTTGCAAGATTTTCTGAGCTTGGGAGCAAACTTCTTGGGCCACAGTATTTTGGCCCCAATCCCTTTCCGTAAAGTGAAAAAGTAGGTAAAAGCAGGTACTACTACCATTCTAATGTCTGTGTATTAGAATTTTAAGTTTTAAATGATTAAATAGCTTTTCAGATCTGAGTTTGCCAAGTTTCCAGGGGTAGGGGGCAAGCTGCCCAGGCCAGGGTATCTTCACCTCCGGGGGGGCAAGCTGCCCAGGCCAGGGTATCTTACCCCTCCTACCCCAGCCTATCTGAAGAATATAAATAGATAGATAATAAAAAGTAACAGAAATATTCAAATAACCTGTTAAATGGGAAATTGTTTTAAAAAGATAAAAATAACATTCTGAACTTTGATTTTGTTTGCATGATTTTCCGAGCTTGGAAGCAAACTTCTTGGGCCACAGTATTTTGGCCCCAATCCCTTCCCATAAAGTGAAAAAATAGGTAAAAGCAGGAACTACTACCAATCTAATGTCTGTGCATTAGAATTTTAAGTTTTAAATGATTAACTAGCTTGTCTGATCAAAAATTTTAAGTTTTAAATGATTAAATAGCTTTTCAGATCTGAGTTTGCCAAGTTTCCAGGGGTGGGGTGCAAGCTGCCCAGGCCAGGGTATCTTCACCCCCAGTGGGCAAGCTGCCCAGGCCAGGGTATCTTAACCCCCCTACCCCAGCCTATCTGAATAAAGATAAGTAATAAAAAGTAATGGAAATATTCAAATGACCTGTTAAATGGGAAATTGTTTTGAAAAGATAAAAATAACATTCTGAACTTTAATTTTGTTTACAAGATTTTCTGAGCTTGGGAGCAAACTTCTTGAGCCACAGTATTTTGGCCCCAATCCCTTCCCCTAAAGTGAAAAAATTGGTAAAAGCAGGTACTACTACCATTCTAATGTCTGTGCATTAGGATTTTAAGTTGAAAATGATTAAACAGCTATTCAGATCGGAGTTTGCCAAGTTTCAAGGGAGGGGGGGAGGGGGGAGGGGCAAGCTGCACAGGCCAGTGTATCTTTACCCCTTGGGGTAAGTTGCCCAGGCCAGAGTATCTTACCCCCTGCTCCAGCCTGTCTGAAGAAAGATAGATAATAAAAAGTAATAGAAATATTCAAATGACCTGTTAAATGGGAAATTATTTTAAAAAGATAAAAATAACATCCTGAACTTTAATTTTGTTTACAAGATTTTCTGAGCTTGGGAGCAAACTTCTTGGGCCACAGTGTTTTGGCCCCAATCCCTTCCCATAAAGTGAAAAAATAGGTAAAAGCAGGTACTAACATCATTCTAATGTCTGTGCATTAGAAGTTTAAGTTTAAAATGATTAAATAGCTTTTCAGATCTGAGTCTGCCAAGTTTCCAGGGGTGGGGGACAAGCTGCCCAGGCCAGGGTATCTTCAGCCCCAAAGGGCAAGCTTCCCAGGCCAGGGTATCTTACCCCCCCGCCCATTCCTGTTAGTAGAAAGATAGGTAATATCAGATACTGGAAATTCTCTAATGACCTGTTCAACGGGAAATTCTATTAAAAGTGATACAATACCTTTCTGAACTGTGTCTGCAAGGACTTCTGAGTTTGGGAGGAAAATACTTAGGCTACAGTTTCTTAGCCCCAACCTCCTCCCATAAAGAGAAAAATAATGAAAAACATACATTACTACTGTTCTGATAACTGTGTGATATAAATTTGTTATAAAAAAAATAAATATCATTTTGAATTGCCAGGTTTTCTAGGGGGAGGGGGGGGGGGGGCACAAGATACCCTGGAGTATCTTGGGGGCAAGCTGCCCAGGGGGGCAAGATAAACTGTTACACTGTTACATCTTGGATTTCAGATCAGAATGATTTTAGCTATTTTTGATATACAAGTCACCCTGATGCTTCCTACCAAGTTTCAAGTCAATTGGCCTTTTGGTTCAGAAGAAGCCATCTTAGATTTCCGATTGGAACGATTTTAACTATTTTTGATCTACAAGTCACCCCAATGCTTCCTACCAAGTTTAAAGACAATTGGCTTTTTGGTTGAGGAGAAGAAGCGAAAAATAGATTATCAAGCTGGCTGTCATGGTGGCCATCTTGGATTTCCGACCGGAACGATTTTAGCTATTTTTGATCTACAAGTCACCCCGATACATCCTACTGAGTTACAAGTCAATTGGGCCTTCGGTTCAGGAGAAGAAGCGAAAAATATATTTTCAAGATGACCACCACGATGGCCATCTAGGATTTCCAATAAGAAAGATTTTAGCTATTTTTGATCTACAAGTCACCCCAATGCTTCCTACCAAGTTTCAAGTCAATTGGCCTTTTGGTTCAGGAGAAGCGAAAAATAGATTTTCAAGATGGCTGCAATAGCAGTCATCTTGGATTTCCGGTCGGAATGATTTTAGCTATTTTTGATCTACAAGTCACCCCGATGCTTCTTACCAAGTTTCAAGTCAATTGGCCCAGGGGTGTATGTAGGAGGAGGCTTTAAAAGCAAATTGTTGACGCCGTACGATGGACGAAGCACATTGGTCCATCACATACCCACCTTGAGCACTTCGTGCTCAGACAAGCTAAAACCAAAAAGGCCATATGGCCCTGGATCGCTCACCTCTTAAGACAACTTGTGGAAGTGATGGTGTCATGGCTACAAAGCTGTCGATTAAAGGTGGCCATTTTGTTTGGTTTCCATTTATAAGTAGGAAATTTGTGAAGCACCAGCAGGGAAAGAAGACCATGTGAAGCGCCAGCAGGGAAAGAAAACCCTGTGAAATGAAGACCTTGTGTGAAGCACCAGCAGGGAAAGAGGTCTTTTTGTCTATTTTTAGCTCTGGCGGCCAGTTTGTTCAGCCAAGTGGAACCATTTTAGCAATTTTGGTGAAAAGTCATACGAGGAGCATTTCTGAAATTATTTTGAAATCGGGCCACTGGCCTAGGAGGAGATGTTATTTAAAGATTTTTCTATTTTTAGCTCTGGTGACCATTTTGTTCAGCCAAGGCGGAACCATTTTAGCAATTTTGGTAAAGGGGCATAAGAGGAACATTTCCGTGAAATTATTTTGAAATCAAGCCACTGGCCACGGAGATGTTGTTTAAAGGGTTTTTCTATTTTTAGCTCTGGTAGCCATTTTGTTCAGCCGAGAGGAACCATTTTAGCAATTTTGGTATAGGGCCATAAGAGAATTTCTGTGAATTTTTTTAGAAATCAGGGCATTGGCCTAGGAGGAGATGTCTTTTAAAGATTTTTCTATTTTTAGCTCTGATGGCCATTTTGTTCAGCCGAGCAAACCATTTTAACAATTTTGGTTAAGGGCCATTAGAGGAACATTTCTGTGAAATAATTTTGAAATCAGGCCACTGGCTGCAGAGGAGACATTGTTTAAAGGTTTTTCTATTTTTAGCTCTGGCAGCCTTTTTTTCAGCCAAGCGGAACCATTTTAGCAGTTCTGGTAAAGGGCCTAAAGAGGAACATTTCTGTGAAATTATTTTCAAAACGGGCCACTGGCCACAGAGGAGATGTTGTTTAAAGATTTTTCTATTTTTGGCTCTGGTGGCCATCTTGTTCAATGGAGCGGAATCATTTGAGCAATTTTGGTAAAAGGCCATGAGTGGAACAATTCTGTAAAGTTTGGAGGAAATTGGATCAGTAGTTTAAGAGGAGAAGTTGTTTAAAGAAACTGTTGACAACGAACGATACACAACAGTCACAGGGTGATAACAACAGCTCAGCTTTTGAGCACTTCGTGCTCAGGTGAGCTAAAAAAGCCCCAGTGATCTTGATCTTTAGCCCAGTACCCTGAAAGTCGAACTTGCTCGTGATATTATCATACCCAACATTTGTGCGAAGTTACATTAAAACCCTTCAATAAGTGTAGACCCTAGAGCAATGACAATGTTTTTCTAAAAAATAGCCACAGTGACCTTGACCTTGAGCCCAGGACCCTGAAAGTCGATCTTGCTTGAGATATTATCATACCCAACATTAGTGTGAAGTTATGATTAAAATCCATCAACAAATGTAGGCAATAGAGCCATATCAAAGTTTTTCTAAAAATAGCCAGACTAGCACCCTGAAAGTCCATCTTGCTCAAGATATTATAAATCCCAACATTTGTGTGAAGTTATATTAAAATCCATTGATAAATGTAGGCAATAGAGCGATAACAAAGTTTCTTCTAAAACAAGACCTGTCGCCAGACAGGACAGTTCGCCTGAACTCGCGCTTATCAATCAAATAAAATCAAATAAACAAGAGGGCCATGATGGCCCTGTAACGCTCACCTGAGCAACATAGCACTTTGAGAGCCTGATCTAGAACTGATCAAGGCAAACATTCTGATCAAAGTTCAAAATGATTATATTAACAAGTAAGACAATGTAGCATGTCTAATGGACTGTGAAATAAAGGTCAAGGTTAAATATGGATGACTGCACTCAAGAGGCCATGCTAAGATATATGCAAGTACTAGGTATCACTGGCTGTAGGAGCAATAGTTACTGAGAAACTGACCTAAACACAAACACTTCACAAGTACCAAATATCACTCTGTAGGACCAATAATTACTGAGAAACTGACCTAAATGGAAAAACTTATGAGAGTCACTGGACAGAAAACTATACATCACCTTGAAATCATCAAGACAAATATTTTGAGCAAGATTCATGATGATCACTTCAAAAATGTGACCTCTAGAGCATCAACAAGGTTTTCCTTTGATTTGGCCAGGTGAACTAGTTTTTGATATCAAGTGACTCAGTTTTAAACTAGACCTAGAAATCATCGAGACAAACATTTTGAGCAATATTTATGATGATTATTTCAAAAATGTGACCTCTGGAGTGTTAACAGTTTTCTGCTGATTTGGCTAGGTCACCTAGTTTTTGATCCCATGTGACCCTGTTTCAAACCTGACCTAGAAATCATCAAGACAAACATTTTGAGCAAGATTCATGACAATTGCTTAAAAAATGTGACCGCTAGAGTGTTAACAAGGTTTTCTGCTGATTTGGCCAGGTGACCTAGTTTTTGACCCCAAGTGACCCAGTTTCAAACTTGACCTAGAAATCATCAAGACAAACATGTTGAGCAAGATTCATGATGATTGCTTGAAAAATGTGACCACTAGAGTGTTAACAAGGTTTTCTGCTGATCTGGCCAGGTGACCTAGTTTTTGACCCAAGGTGACCCAGTTTTGAACCCGACCTAAAAATCATCAAGACAAACATTTCGAGCAAGATTCATGATGATTGCTTAAAAAATGTGACCGCTAGAGTGTTAACAAAGTTTTCTGCTGATTTGGCCCAGTGACCTAGTTTTTGACTCGAAGTGACCCAGTTTCAAACTTGACCTAGAACTCATCAAGACAAACATTTTGAGCAAGATTCATGATGATTGCTTGAAAAATGTGCCCGCTAGAGTGATAACAAGATTTTACGCTGATTTGGCCAGGTGACCTAGTTTTTGACCCCAGGTGTTCCAGTTTCGAACTTGACCTAGAAATCATCAAGACAAACATTTTGAGCCAGATTCATGATGATTGCTTCAAAAATGTGACCGCTAGAGTGTTAACAAGGTTTTCTGCTGGTTTGGCCTGGTGACCTAGTTTTTGACACCATGTGACCCAGTTTCAAACTTGACCTAGAAATCATCAAGACAAACATTTTGAGCAAGATTCATGACAATTGCTTGAAAAATGTGACCACTAGAGTGTTAACAACGTTTTCTGCTGATTTGGCCTGGTGACCTAGTTTTTGATACCACATGACCCAGTTTCAAACTTGACCTAGAAATCATCAAGACAAACATTTTGAGCAAGATTCATGATGATTGCTTGAAAAATGTGACCGCTAGACTGTTAACAAGGTTTTCTGCTGATCTGGCCTGGTGACCTAGTTTTTGACTCCAAGTGACCCAGTTTCAAACTTGACCTAGAAATCATCAAGACAAACATTTTGAGCAAGATTCATGATGATTACTTGAAAAATGTGACCGCTGGAGTGTTAACAAGGTTTTCTGCTTATTTGGCCCGGTGACCTAGTTTTTTACTCCAAATGACCCAGTTTCGAACTTGACCTAGAAATCATCAAGACAAACATTTTGAGCAAGATTCATGATGGTTGCTTCAAAAATGTGACTGCTAGAGTGTTAACAAGGTTTTCTGCTGATTTGGCCCGGTGACCTAGATTTTGACCCCAAGTGACCCAGTTTCGAACTTGACCTAGAAATCATCAAGACAAACATATTGAGCAAGATTCATGATGATTGCTTGAAAAATGTGACCACTAGAGTGTTAACAAGGTTTTCTGCTGATCTGGCTCGGTGACCTAGTTTTTGACCCCAAGTGACCCAGTTTCGAACTTGACCTAGATTTAATAGAGGCAAACATTTTGAGCAAGTTTCATCAAGATTGGGTCAAAACTATGACCTCTAGAGTGTTAACCTGGTGACCTAGTTTTTGACCCCAAGTAACCCAGTATCGAACGACCTAGATTTCATAGAGGCAATCATTCTGACCAAGTTTCATCAAGATTGGGTCAAAACTGTGACCTCTAGAGTGTTAACAAACTAATTGTTGACGACGGACGACGGACGACGGACATAGGGTGATGACAATAGCTCACCCTGAGCTTTTGCTCAGGTGAGCTAAAAATTAAGACTATGTGCAGGTCATGAGCTATGAGTGTGTGTGTGTTGGGAGGGGGGGGGAAGGGGTGGGGGGTGGGGGTGGGAGAGGCCGGGGGGAGGGAGGGAGGAAGGAAGACATTGTACTGGATATAATTTTTGGATGAACATCTTCCATACTTGCCATCTGTATTGAAAAGTAGCTGAGTAAATAAAAGATCTTAAGAACTTTGAGGTAAAACTTTAACATAAAATTTCTAAGTCGGTGACCTTGATCTGTAGGTTATAGGGCAGGGATAGTGTTGAATAAAGTTTTGGAGCAATATCTATAATCATGCCAAATAGAAAGCAAATCCATGTAAGGATTTAGAAATAAAGAGATCTTAAAAACTGAGACGCAAAACTTTAACATAAATTTCTAAGTTTGTGACCTTGACATCTAGGTCATAAGCAGGGGTGGGAATGGTGCCGAATAAAATTTTGGATCAGTATCTATAATCATGCCGAATATAAAGTAACTCCATGCAAGGTTTAGAAATTAAGAGATCTTAAAAACTTTGACGCAAAACTTTAACATAAATTTCTAAGTCTGTGACCTTGACCTCCAGGTCATAAGCAAGAGTGGGGAGAGTGCCGAATAAAATTTTAGATCAATATCTATAATCATACCAAATAAACAGTAAATCCACGCAAGGATTTAGAAATTAAGAGATCTTAAAAACTTTGACGCAAAACTTTAACATAAAATACAAGAGGGCCAAGATGGCCCTGTATCGCTCACCTGATTACCAGACAAGTTTGAGTCAATTGCCCTTTCAGTTCACGAGAAAAAGTTCAATATTGATTTTCAAGATGGCGGCCATATTGGATTTCCAATCTGAATGATTTTAGCTACTTTTGATCTACAAGTCACCTCGATACTTCAAGTGAAGTTTGAGTCAATTGCCCTTTTGGTTCTGGAGGAAAAGTTTTCAACATGGCTGCTAGGGCCATCATCTTGGATTTCTGATCAGAATGACTTTAGCTATTTTTGATCTACAAGTCACCCTGATACTTCCTATACAATTTTGAGTCAATGGGCCTTTCTATTCAGGAGAAGAAGTTAAAAACAGATTTTCAAGATGGCAACTGTGGCGGCCATCTTGCATTTCCAATCCAAACAATTTTTTTGATCTACAAGTCACCTCAATGACTCTTACCAAGTTTCAAGTCATTTGGCCTTTCGGTTCAGAAGAAGTGAAAAATAGATTTTCAAGATGGCTGCCATGGTGGCCATCTTGGATTTCCAATTGGAACGATTTTAGCTACTTTTGATCTACCAGTCACCCCTATGCTTCCTAACAAGTTTCGAGTCAGTTGGCCTTTCGGTTCAGGAGAAGAAGAAAAAAAAAAAAAGATTTTCAAGATGGCCGCTCTGGCGGGCATCTTAGATTTCTGATCCAAACAATTTTAGCTATTTTTTTATCTACAAGTCACTCCAAAGCTTCCTTACCAGGTTCGAGTCAATTGGCCATTTGGTTCAGGAGATGAAGTGAAAAATAGATTTTCAAGATTGTCCAAACAATTTTAGCTATTTTTTTATCTACAAGTCACTCCAAAGCTTCCTTACCAGGTTCGAGTCAATTGGCCATTTGGTTCAGGAGAAGAAGTGAAAAATAGATTTTCAAGATTGCGGCCATCTTGGATTTCAGATCAGAAAGATTTTACTTTTTTTATCTACAAGTCACCCTGATGCTTCCCACCAAGTTGCCAGTAAATTGGTCTTTCAGTTCAGGAGAAGAAGCGAAAAATAGGTTTCCAAGATGGCGGCCATCTTGGATTTCTGATAGGAACTATTTTAGCTATTTTTGACCTACAAGTAACCCTGATATTTCCTACAAGATTTCAAGTCCATTAGCCTTTCGGTTCAGAAGAAGCGAAAAATAGATTTTCAAGATGGCTGCCATGGCGGCAATCTTGGGTTTCCGACTGGAACAATTTTAGCTATTTTTGATCTACGTCACCCCAATGCTTCCTACCGAGTCAACTGGCCTTTCGGTTAAGGAGAAGAAGCTTAAAATAGATTTTCAAGAATGGCAGCCATGGCCACCATCTTGGATTTCCCATCAGAACAATTTTAGCTAATTTTGATCAACATGTCATCCCCATGCTTCCTACCATGTTTCGAGTCAATTGGCCTTTCGATTCAGGAGTAGTAGCGAAAAACAGATTTTCAAGAAGGCCGCTATGGTGGCCATCTTGGATTTCCGATCCTAATGATTTGAGCTATTTTTGATCTACAAGTCACTCCAAAGCTTCCTACCAAGTTTTGAGTCAATTGGCCTTTCGATTCAGGAGAAGAAGCGAAAAATGGACGCCATCTTGGACTTCCGATGGGAACGATTTTTTTTAGCTGTTTTTGATCTACAAGTCACCCGATGCTTCCTACCAAGTTTCGGGTCAATCGGCCTTTTGATTCAGGAGAAGAAGATGAATATAAAAAAAATTTTAAAGATGGTGGCCATCTTGGATTTCCAATGGAACGATTTTAGATATTTTTGATGTACAAGTCACCCTTGCTTCCTACTAAGTTTCGAGTCAATTGGCCCAGGGGTGAAGGAGGAGTAGGCTTTTAAAGCAATTGTTGATGCCGCACGACACAAAACGCACGACGCAAGATGGACATTGAATGACTACAACAGCTCATCTTGAGCACTTTGTGCTCAGGTGAGCTAATAAAATAAATCCATACAAGGATTTAGAAATTAAGAGATCTTAAAAACTTTAACGCAAAACTTTAACATAAATTTCTAAGTCCGTGACCTTGATCTTTAGGTCATAAGCAGGGGTGGGGGTATATAGATATATAGAGAAAATAAGCCCTGCCCCCTGGGAGCTATGTTATTTGACGATTCAAGATGGCTTGAACAATCTTGATAGAGGGTTACCAAAGAAACATTTCAGCCATGATATATTGAAATCGGTTCAGTGGTTTCTGACAAGAAGATTTTCAAAGTTTTCGATATAAATATATAGATATATAGGTATAGATATATAGCTATATAGATATGTTTGTTTGTGTTGAGGTTTTACGGCCCAGTCAACCCAATGGGGTCATGTCGAGCGCGGTCAGTTTACCTAACCACACATTTACTGGGCAGGCTTAGTCCTCTAAGCGGTTAACCAGTATTGTGCACATTCTTTCGCCAGAAACTGACAACTGCCCTTCTTGAATCAGCGGAAGGGAGAGAATGACCGTAGAAAATATTTCATGATCAATCTCCACGAAAGAATGTTGCCGACCTCGGCGGGGGTTGAACCCGCGACCTCCTGGTCTCCAGTCGGACGGCGCATCCAACTGAGCCACCGAGGATATAGATATGTAGGTAAAATAAGCCCAGCCCTCCTGGCGGCCATGTTTTTTGACAAATCATGATGGCTTGAACAATTTTGGTAGAATGTCTCCAAAGAAACATTTCAGCTAAATCTTATTGACATCCGTCCAGCGGTTTCTGACAAGAAGATTTTTAAAGTTTTCTATATAGAAATATAGGGAAAATAAGCCCCACTCCCTGGGGCTACGTTATTTGACGAATCATGACGACCTGAACAATCTTGGTAGAGGGTCACCAAAGGAACATTTCTGCCTAAATCAAATTGAAATCAGTCCAGTGGTTTCTGACAAGAAGATTTTTTAAAGTTTCAAGATATATAAGGAAAATAAGCCCCGCCCCCTGGCGGCCATGTTTTTTAATGAATCATGATGGCTTGAACAATCTTGGTAGAGGGTACCAAAGGAACATTTCTGCTTAATTATATTGAAATCGGTCCAGTGATTTCTGACAAGAAGATTTTTACAGTTTTTCTTTTGGTTGCTACAGCAACCAGAATCCTACATGGATTCCAAATCTTTGAACAATTTTCAAGGATCATTCCTGTGATATTTGGTTAAAATAAGCTCAGTGGTTTAAGAGAAGCTGTTGTTTAAAAAATTGTGAATGGACAGACAGACGGACGAAGACGATGATGGATGGTGAGTGATCACAAAAGGTCGCCTCATTTCAGCTTAGGTGAGCTAAAAATAGTTACAGTGACCTTGACCCAAGGACCCTGAAAGTCAAACTTGTTTAGAGATATTATCATACCCAAAATTTGTGTGAAGTTACATTAAAATTCATCAATAAATAGGCGCTAAAACTATGACATTTTTTTTTCTTCTAAAAATAGCCACAGTGACCTTGACCTTGAGCCCAGGATCCTGAAAGTCGAACTTGCTCGAGATATTATCATATCCAACAGTGTGATCAACTAGAGGCCCAAGTGGGCCAGAAATTGCTCACCTGGATTACGCTGACCATGATATGTTACATTGTGCCATGGTGGCCATCTTGGCTATCAGATCAGACTGCCTTTAGCAATCCAGAATCTGATGTTGTTTGAAGAGTTTCAAGATTGCCACCATGGCCGCCATCTTGGATACTGGAACTGAATGATTAAGCAATTCTGAATCTCCATGTCGTCCCGATGCCTCCCAACAAGTTTCGGCTCAATCTGACTTACTGTTTGGGAGGAGATGTGGTTTGAAGAATTTCAAGATGGCTGCCATGGCGGCCATCTTGGATATTGGAACGGAACGGTTTTAGCAATAGCTATTATCCGGAAATCTTATCACTAGTAGCAACAGATTGTTTACCCACGTGACCCAGGTACAAACTCTGCTCTGCTGCAGAGATAAACTCTGTGTGTTGCTATTGAAATCAGTGTGTTTATATGAGATTTTTGCTTTGTTTTTCGTGTTTCTTGCCTTTTATAAGAAAATGTCAACAAAAAGATGCTCTTGGGGACAATGTAATAACAGTCAAGAGATCCTGCAAGGTTGCAAGTGTTCGGGTTCATATGGCAATCAGAAGAATGAAAACATTTTAAAAGTAGTTAGTGGTATTGTACCCCTCAAACTGCGTCATTGTCTAAACCAGATACTGAATATAATAGTTGTGTTCTGCAATTTACGAGAACGACTAGTTAAAGACTGAAAAAAAAAAAAAAAAAAAAATCGGGGATTAAAATCGGAAAACATACACTACCGTGTTTACCCTTAGTATTGGAACATATTATCTACTTACCATATTTGTCTTAAAATTTGAAATAGTCCATTTAACTACCTCTTGATGTGTCTAAAATGTTGGTGTATGTATGGCAAAGAGCGTACACTCTGATCAGACACCGCATTCTGGTCTGGGTCTACACTGTTTGCAAAGGCCTATCTCTCCTAACACTTAGGATTATTTAGGTATTTTTGTATCGAGACCTATAATAATAATAACTTTTAATATCGGGACCAAGCAAACACGCAGTGAGTTATGCGCTGTTTTGGTAAATACCTCTAAGGATCAAGAGATTCTTCATACTGATAATAGAGACTATGATCATACTGCCAAGAGTTGCAGACTGAGCAGTATTTATTGGGCAGACTGACCAGTATTTACTGGGAAAATGAATCCTTATGCATGAATGTTATGCTTCAGCCCAACAAACAGTGGAATAAAAAAATATATTGGAGTGTTCTGTTAGAAATACAAACTAAATGCTACATGTATATAGCCATGCTACTGACAAACATTTATTTGAAAAATATTTCTTTCTGTAGAAACAAAGGCAAATATTTTGTACTTTGTACAACCGAGTCATTCTCAAACCTTTCCATGATGATAGAATAAAACATTGGACACCCAGACGTTTTGCTGTAATTATTATTTTCTAATCATCACAGAAAATGTTAGCTTTAAGTGTGACGATTCAACCTTAGTTAAATGTCTCCATTTTGTCTATTTATTCAATATTGATATATAATCAGGAAACATCAGGAACTGCAGCAGTCTACTTTTCTCTGATCTGCAACTGTCACTCCCCTTTGTTTCAAAAATTCTTGAAGCTCTTTGACAGAACTAGACCTAAAGTTTGATGTCATTCTTGGTTTGTTACTGTTCTGCTGCTCTTGCAATATTGTTGCGTCAAAATATACAACAGAAATAAAAACATGTATTCATCTGTTTATCAGAATAGGAATTTATAGTATTTACACTCTAATTGACTATTAAATAAACATTTATCACTGACTGGGATCAACAGAAGCTGCAGTTTCTATGCCTAATTATTATAGTAAACACATGCTGATAAGCAGACTATCTTGAAAGCTTGTACCTGGGTCACATGAGTAAACACACTGGTTGCTATTGGAGATTTATTTCCGGAGTAGAACTATTCTAAATTTCCATAACACCCCAGTGCCTCCCATCTAGCCCAATCAGACTTACCGTTTCAGCTCCATCTGACTTACGGTTCAGGAGCAGATAACAATTAAAGACTTTCAAGATGGCCGCCATGGTGACCATCAAAAATATGATTCTGATGGAGATGTCGAAAATGTTGAAAAATACTGACTGACATATGGGACCGACCATAGTCAACAGACCATGGCATTATGAAGTGACCTGAAGCAAAGCTCCAGGTGAGCTAACAATTGAAGATCTTCAAGATGGCTGCCACAGCAGCCATTATGGATATTGTAACAAATTGGTTTTTAGCAATTCTGAATCTCCATGTCGCCCCAATGCTTCCCACCAAGTTTTGGCTCAATCTGACTTACCATTCAGGAACAGATGAGGTTTAAAGATTTTCAAGATGGCCACCTTGGGGGAACAGAACAATTTTAGCAATTCTGAATCTCTATGTCGCTCCGATGCCTACCATTAAGTTTGGGCTCAATTGGCATTTCGGTTTGGGAAGTGATGTCATTTGAAGAATTTCAAGACGGCCATCTTGGATGTCGGAATGGAACAAATTTAGCAGTTCTGAATCTCCATGTCTCCCCAATGCCCTACCAAGTTTCAGCTTAATCCAAATTACCCTTCGGGAGCAGATGTTGTTTCAAGATTTTTCAAGCCGGCCACCAAGACACACCATGTCTAACCGTAATGCCGGATGACCGGTCGTAACGCCGGATTTTCGGTCAGATAACGCCGGATTACGGTATTTTTCGTAGGATTCGCCGCCATTTGAAGAACCGCGTTTAACGGTGGGTAGACAAAAAATTTATTTAAAATATTAGAATAGGTTCATCAATCATGAACAGTAGCCTATCCTGATCTACATATATTCTTCTAACTGCCAAATCTTCAATTGATACATATACTTTGCCGAAATTGTCAAACACTCAAAGAGACAAGAGGGCCATGATGGCCCTGTAACGCTCACCTGAGCAACATAGCACTTTGAGAACCTGATCTAGAACTGATCAAGGCAAATATTCTGATCAAAGTTCAAAATGATTATATTAACAAGTAAGACAATGTAGCATGTCTAATGGACTGTGAAATAAAGGTCAAGGTCAAATATGGATGACTGCACTCAAGAGGCCATGCTAAGATGTATGCATGTACTAAGTATCACTGGCTGTAGGAGCAATAGTTATTGAGAAACTGACCTAAACACAAACACTTCATAAGTACCAAATATCACTCTGTAGGACCAATAATTACTGAGAAACTGACCTAAATGGAAAAACTTAAGAGAGTCACTGGACAGAAAACTATACATCACCTTGAAATCATCAAGACAAACATTTTGAGCAAGATTCATGATGATCACTTCAAAAATGTGACCTCTAGAGCATCAACAAGGTTTTCCTTTGATTTGGCCAGGTGAACTAGTTTCTGATATCAACTGACCCAGTTTTAAACTAGACCTAGAAATCATCAAGACAAACATTTTGAGCAAGATTCATGATGATTGCTTCAAAAATGTGACCGCTAGAGTGTTAACAAGGTTTTCTGCTGATTTGGCCAGCTGACCTAGTTTTTGACCCCATGTGACCCAGTTTCAAACTTGACCTAGAAATCATCAAGACAAACATTTTGAGCAAGATTCATGATGATTGCTTCAAAAATGTGACCGCTAGAGTGTTAACAAGCTTTTCTGCTGATTTGGCCAGGTGACCTAGTTTTTGATCCCAAGTGACCCAGTTTCAAACTTGACCTAGAAATCACCAAGACAAACATTTTGAGCATGATACATGATGATTGCTTAAAAAATGTGACCACTAGAGTGTTAACAAAGTTTTCTGCTGATTTGGCTCAGTGACCTAGTTTTTAACTCCAAGTGACCCAGTTTCGAACTTGACCTAAAAATCATCGACAAACATTTTGAGCAAGATTTATGATTGCTTTAAAAATGTGACCGCTAGAGTGATAAGATTTTCCACTGATTTGGCCAGGTGATCTAGTGTTTGAACCCAGGTGACCCAGTTTCGAACTTGACCTTGAAATCATTAAGACAAACATTTTGAGCAAGATTCATGATGACTGCTTCAAAAATGTGACCGCTAGAGTGTTAACAAGGTTTCCTGCTGATTTGGCTCGGTGACCTAGTTTTTGATCCCTAGTGACCCAGTTTAGAACTTGACCTAGAACTCATCAAGACAAGCATTTTGAGCAAGATTCATGATGATTGCTAGAGTGATAACAAGATTTTAAGCTGATTTGGCCAGGTGACCTAGTTTTTGATCCCAGGTGTTCCAGTTTCGAACTTGACCTAGAAATCATCAGGACAAACATTTTGAGCAAGATTCATGATGATTGCTTCAAAAATGTGACCGCTAGAGTGTTAACAAGGTTTTCTGCTGATTTGGCCAGGTGACCTAGTTTTTGACCCCACGTGAATCAGTTTCAAACATATACTAGAACTCATCAAGACAAACATTTTGAGCAAGATTCATGATGACTGCTTCAAAAATGTGACAGCTAGAGTGTTAACAAGGTTTTCTGCTGATTTGGCCTGGTGACCTAGTTTTTGATCCCACATGACCCAGTTTCAACTTGACCTAGAAATCATCAAGACAAACATTTTGAGCAAGATTCATGATGACTGCTTGAGCAAATGTGACCGCTAAAGTGTTAAGAAGGTTTTCTGCTGATTTGGCCCGGTGACCTAGTTTTTGATTCCAAAGTGACCCAGTTTCAAACTTGACCCTGAAATCATCAAGACAAACATTTTGAGCAAGATTCATGATGATTGCTTGAAAAATGTGACCGCTAGAGTGTTAACAAGGTTTTCTGCTGATTTGGCCCGGTGACCTAGTTTTTGACTCCAAGTGACCCAGTTTCGATCTTGACCTAGAAATCATCAAGACAAACATTTTGAGCAGGATTCATGTTGATTGCTTGAAAAATGTGACCGCTAGAGTGTTAACAAGGTTTTCTGCTGATTTGGCCCGGTGACCTAGTTTTTGACTCCAAGTGACCCAGTTTCGATCTTGACCTAGAAATCATCAAGACAAACATTTTGAGCAAGAATTATGATGATTGCTTCGAAAATGTGACCGCTAGAGTATTAACAAGGTTTTCTGCTGATTTGGCACTGTGACCTAGTTTTTAACCCCGTGACCCAGTTTCGAACTTGACCTAGAAATCATCAAGACAAACATACTGAGCAAGATTCATGATGATTGCTTCAAAAATGTGACCGCTAGAGTGTTAACAAGGTTTTCTGCTGATCTGGCCCGGTGACCTAGTTTTTGACCCCAAGTGAGCCAGTTTCGAACTTGACCTAGATTTACTTGAGGCAAACATTTTGAGCAAGTTTCATCAAGATTAGGTCAAAACTATGACCTCTAGAGTGTTAAGTTTTTCCTTTGATTTGACCTGGTGACCTAGTTTTTGACCCCAAGTAACCCAGTATCGAATTTGACCTAGATTTCATAGAGGCAAACATTCTGACCAAGTTTCATCAAGACTGGGTCAAAACTGTGACCTCTAGAGTGCTAACAAACTAATTGTTGACGACGGACGACGAACGACGGACGACGGACAGAGGGTGATAACAATAGCTCACCCTGAGCTTTTGCTCAGGTGAGCTAAAAATTGTTGTGCTGGTTTGGCCACACGATAAAAAAGCATTCTTACCAGAGGAGTGTACTTTTTCCATTTTCTTAAAATTCCCGACCAGCTGGTGGATGAAAATGCATTTTAGAATGACCTTGTATCATAAACTGGCCGTTGTGAAGTTGTTTTTTTTATCGACGAAACAAAGACCGAGGCACAATCCACAAAATTTAAGGTAACCCCGGATAAAATGGTATCTTTTTTCTTAATCTACAATTGGCCAGTATTCTCGCAGACAAACACACTTGTAAAACTTTACCTACACGATCCAATACCAATTAATCAATACTATAAATTGTCTTAGTTTTAGTATATGAAGTATCTGAAAGATCAATCACATACAAGATCAAGCACCTCTGTATACTTCAAAAAGGATTTTGATCTGTGTTCTTTTATCCACAGCTTTTATCCAGTATTCTCGCAGACAAACACACTTGAGAGCATCAATTCAAAAAGACGTAACAATTAGTGTGTGCTGGTATTGCAATCCAACACTACCTTCTTGTGTTTCGTTTCGGCAAGAGGGTAGATTAGGATTGTCCTGTTCAGATGTCTAAACTCCTTGTACTAATATCGTACTTCACCCCGTGTAGAAACCTGCCTTCTTTAGAACTTAGTATAAATCAGGTTCATACCTGGGTTATATACATTACATACAATTTTACATATATGTGTGTGTGTGTGTGTGTGAGTGTGTGTGTGTGTGCGCGCATTGATCACCATCTAACACAGGATCACACTGTTCCAATCTCTCTTTTTTTTTTTTCTTCTTCTTCTCATCTGTAGTAGCTGATAAGACTTGGAAAGGAGAGGAAAAAAACCCAAAAACCTAGAGCTGGTGTTTGTAAAACACTATGCCCCCAGCTGCCTAACTCTAACACTGCTTGACTCAAACACTGCTTGCCCATGATAGTAACAACAGTACAAATATACGAGATTTCAATGTTATTTTATCAAAAGGGAAATAACTCTACCCCAGAAATTGCGAAGGGCAATAACTCCAACATTTCATTTAATTGGTTCAAAATTTAATCAGGTGATCTCCTCCTCAATCCCAGTCAGTATACCAAATATCAAGGCTCTGGCTTAAATACTTTTTGAGATATCTTGCTGACAAAGTCAAAATGCCTAGAATTACAAATGGCCATAACTGTCAATTTTTCATGGAATTCCCTAAAACACAAATCAGATAATCTCCACATCATCCCCAATCAGCATATATTATTTCGAGACTCAAGCTTAAGTACTTTTCGAGACATCTTGCTGACAAGGTCAAAATGCGCAGAACCCCAAAGGGCCATAACTTATCAATTTTTTTCACGGAATTCTCTCAAAATATAATCAGGTAATCTACACATCATTCCCACTCACTATATCAAATTTCAAGAACCCAGCTTAAACACTTTTGAGATATCTTGCTCACAAGATTTAATTCTGATTTTTTTCAAAGGGGCATAACTCTAAACAAACATGCCGGACAAGAAAAAAAATACGGGTCAGCTATTTTCATTGGAAACCCAAATATAAAATTTCAAAACCCTAGCATGCAGGGTTCTTAAGATATGACATGCTGAAATAAGAGGGCCATGATGGCCCTGTAATGCTCACCTGAGCAACATAGCACTTTGAGAGCCTGATCTAGAACTGATCAAGGCAAACATTCTGATCAAAGTTCAAAATGATTATATTAACAAGTAAGACAATGTAACATGTCTAATGAACTGTGAAATAAAGGTCAAGGTCAAATATAGATGACTGCATTCAAGAGACCATGCTAAGATGTATGCATGTACTAAGTATCACTGGCTGTAGGAGCAATAGTTACCGAGAAACTGACCTAAACACAAACACTTCACAAGTACCAAATATCACTCTGTAGGACCAATAATTACTGAGAAACTGACCTAAATGGAAAAACTTAAGAAAGTCACTGGACAGAAAACTATACATCACCTTGAAATCATCAAGACAAACATTTTGAGCAAGATTCATGATGATCACTTCAAAAATGTGACCTCTAGAACATCAACAAGGTTTTCCTTTGATTTGGCCAGGTGAACTAGTTTTTGTGACCCAGTTTTAAACTAGACCTAGAAATCATCAAGACAAACATTTTGAGCAATATTTATGATGATTATTTCAAATATGTGACATCTGGAGTGTTAACAGTTTTCTGCTGATTTGGCTAGGTCACCTAGTTTTAGACCCCATGTGACCCAGTTTCAAACTTGACCTAGAAATCATCAAGACAAACATCCTGAGCAAGATTCATGATGATTGCTTGAAAAATGTGATCGCTAGTGTTAACAAGGTTTTCTGCTGATTTGGCCAGGTGACCTAGTTTTTGACCCCAAGTGACCCAGTTTCAAACTTGACCTAGAAATCATTAAGACAAACATGTTGAGCAAGATTCATGATGATTGCTTGAAAAATGTGACCACTAGAGTGTTAACAAGGTTTTCTGCTGATCTGGCCAGGTGACCTAGTTTTTGACCCCAGGTGACCCAGTTTCGAACCTGACCTAAAAATCATCAAGACAAACATTTTGAGCAAGATTCATGATGATTGCTTAAAAAATGTGACCGCTAGAGTGTTAAAAAAGTTTTCTGCTGATTTGGCCCGGTGCCCTAGTTTTTGACACCAAGTGACCCAGTTTTGAACTTGACCTAGAACTCATCAAGACAAACATTTTGAGCAAGATTCATGATGATTGCTTGAAAAATGTGACCGCTAGAGTGATAAGATTTTCACTGATTTGGCCAGGTGACCTAGTTTTTGATTCAAGGTGTTCAAGTTTCAAACTTGACCTAGAAATCATCAAGACAAACATTTTGAGCCAGATTCATGATGATTGTTTCAAAAATGTGACCGCTAGAGTGTCAACGTTTTCTGCTGATTTGGCCCGGTGACCTAGTTTTTGACCCCACGTGACCCAGTTTCAAACATATCCTAGAACTCATCAAGACAAACATTTTGAGCAATATTTATGATGATTATTTCAAATATGTGACATCTGGAGTGTTAACAGTTTTCTGCTGATTTGGCCAGGTCACCTAGTTTTAGACCCCATGTGACCCAGTTTCAAACTTGACCTAGAAATCATCAAGACAAACATTCTGAGCAAGATTCATGATAATTGCTTCAAAAATGTGACCGCTAGAGTGTTAACAAGGTTTTCTGCTGGTTTGGCCTGGTGACCTAGTTTTTGAAACCACGTGACCCAGTTTCAAACTTGACCTAGAAATCATCAAGACAAATATTTTGAGCAAGATTCATGATGATTGCTTCAAAAATGTGACCGCTAGAGTGTTAAGGTTTTCTGCTGATTTGGCCCGGTGACCTAGTTTTTTACTCCAAGTGACCCAGTTTCGAACTTGACCTATAAATCATCAAGACAAACATTTTGAGCAAGATTCATGATGATTTCTTCAAAAATATGACCGCTAGAATGTTAACAAGGTTTTCTGCTGATCTGGCCCGGTGACCTAGTTTTTGACCCCAAGTGACCCAGTTTCAAACTTGACCTAGAAATCATCAAGACAAACATATTGAGCAAGATTCATGATGATTGCTTCAAAAATGTGACCGCCAGAGTGTTAACAAGGTTTTCTGCTGATCTGGCCCGGTGACCTAGTTTTTCACCCCAAGTGACCCAGTTTAGAATTTGACCTAGAAATCATCAAGACAAACATATTGAGCAAGATTCATGATGATTGCTTCAAAAATGTGACCGCTAGAGTGTTAACAAGGTTTTCTGCTGATCTGGCCCGGTGACCTAGTTTTTGACCCCAAGTGACCCAGTTTAGAATTTGACCTAGAAATCATCAAGACAAACATTTTGAGCAAGATTCATGATGATTGCTTCAAAAATGTGACCGCTAGAGTGTTAACAAGGTTTTCTGCTGATCTGGCCCGGTGACCTAGTTTTTGACCCCAAGTGACCCAGTTTCGAATTTGACCTAGAAATCATCAAGACAAACATTTTGAGCAAGATTCATGATGATTGCTTCAAAAATGTGACCGCTAGAGTGTTAACAAGGTTTTCTGCTGATCTGGCCCGAAGACCTGGTTTTTGATCCCAGGTGACCCAGTTTCGAACTTGACCTAGAAATCATCAAGACAAACATATTGAGCAAGATTCATGATGATTGCTTAAAAAATGTGACCCCTAGAGTGTTAACAAGGTTTTCTGCTGATCTGGCCCGGTGACCTAGTTTGGGACCCCAAGTGACCCAGTTTTGAACTTGATCTAGATTTAATAGAGGCAAACATTTTGAGCAAGTTTCATCAAGATTGGGTCAAAACTATGACCTCTAGAGTGTTAACAAGTTTTTCCTTTGATTTGACCTGGTGACCTAGTTTTTGACCCCAAGTCACCCAGTATCGAACTTGACCTGGATTTCATAGAGGCAAACATTAAGACCAAGTTTCATCAAGATTGGATCAAAACTAAGACCTCTATAGAGTGTTAACAAACTAATTGTTGACGACGAACGACGGACGACGGACATAGGGTGATGACAATAGCTCATCCTGAGCTTTTGCTCAGGTGAGCTAAACAGCTTGACAAATGGACAAAGGGATGGGCGGACAAACGAAGGCAAAATAATATGCCCCATCAACTTCATTCGAAATTGGGGGCATAATCAGGTCATCTACTCATCGCTACCAATCTGTTCATCAAGTTTCAAGGCTCAAGCTTCAATAGTTTTTGAAATATTCTGCTGACAAGGGAAACATGCCCAGATTTACAAAGGGCCATCACTTACGAAATATTTATCAGAATTTATACAAAAGTTAATTAGGTCATCTACTCATCATTACCAATCAATCCACCAAGTCTCTACCTCTAACAATTTTTTAGATATTTTGCTGACAAGATAAAAATGCCCAAAATTACAAAGGGCCATAACTCAATAACTATTTTTCAAAATTTATTCCAAAGTTAATCAGGCTGTCTACTCATCATTACAAATCCATTAACCAAATTTCATGGCTCTAGCTTTAACAGTTTCTGAGATATTTTGCTGACAAGGTAAAAGTGCCTAAAATCACAAAGGGCCATAACTCAAGAAGTATTTTTCAAAATTCTTCAAAAGTTAATCAGGTTGTCTACTCATCACTACCAGTCAAGTTTCAAGGCTCTAGCGTTAAGGATTTATGAGATATTTTGTTAACAAGGTAAAAATGCCCAAAATTACCAAGGGCCATAACTCATGAAATATTTTTCAGAATTTCTTCAAAAGTTAATCCGGTCATCTACTCATCACTACAAATCCATTTACTAAGTTTCAAGGCTCTAACAGTTTTTGAGATATTTTGCTGACAAGGTAAAAATGCCCAAAATTACAAAGGGCCATAACTCAAGAACTATTTTTTCAAAATTTCTTCAAAAGTTAATCAGGTTGTCTACTCATTACTACCAGTCTATTCATCAAGTTTCAAGGCTCTAGCTCCAACGGGTTTTGAGATATTTTGCTGACAAGGTAAAATTGACCAAAATTACAAAGGGCCATAACTCATGAATTTTTTTTCAGAATTTCTTCAAAAGTTAATCCGGTCATCTACTTATCACTACAAATCCATTTACTAAGTTTCAAGGCTCTAGCACAAACAGTTTTTGAGATATTTTGCCGACAAAGTAAAAATGCCCAAAATTACAAAGAGCCATAACTCAAGAAGTATTTTTCAAAATTTCTTCAAAAGTTAATCAGGTTGTCTTCTCATCACTACCAGTCTATTCATCAAGTTTCAAGGCTCTAGCTCCAACGTTTTTTTAGATATTTTGCTGACAAAGTAAAAATGCTCAAAATTATAAAGGGCCATAACTCATGAAGTATTTTTCAAAATTTATTCAAAAGTTAATCAGGTCATCTACTTATCACTACAAATTTATTTACTAAGTTTCAAGGCTCTAGCTCTAACAGTTTTTGAGATATTTTGCTGACAAAGTAAAAATGCCCAAAATTACAAAGGGCCATAACTCAAGAAGTATTTTTCAAAATTTCTTCAAAATTTAATCAAGTTGTCTACTCATCACTACCAGTCTATTCATCAAGTTTCAAGGCTCTAGCTCCAACGGGTTTTGAGATATTATGCTGACAAGGTAAAAATGCCCAAAATTACAAAGGGCCATAACTCATGAAGTATTTTTCAGAATTTCTTCAAAAGTTAATCAGGTCATCTACTCATCACTACAAATCCATTTGCTAAGTTTCAAGGCTCTAGCTCTAACAGTTTTTGAGATATATTCTGCTGACAAGGTAAAAATGCCCAAAAATAAAAAGGGCCATAACTCAAGAAGTATTTTTCAAAATTTCTTGGAAAGTTAATCAGGTTGTCTACTCATCACTACCAGTCTATTCATCAAGTTTCAAGGCTCTAGCTTCAATAGTTTTTGAGATATTTTGCTGACAAGATTTCATCTATATTTTTTCAACTCAGAAAAGGGACATAACCCTGTCAAGACAAAAAATACGTGTCAGCTATTTTTTCATGAGGAATCCATATAAGAAATCAAAACAGTAGCATTCACGGTTCTAAAGTTATGCTATGCATCCAAAAGCGTGACGAACGGTCGGACGGACGGAAGGATGGACGGAAGGAAGGACGGATGGACGAACCCAGAAGCAATATGCCCCTCCAACTTCTTTGAAGTTGGGGGCATAAAAAGAAAAAGATTTACAATGTGAAACACTTGCACCAGTCTCTGTATCTGCCCTAAATACTGAGACATTTTATTTTTCCATGCTTATCCTAAACTTTCGAAGGCCCCTTTCTACTGCTTGTTTAAGAGTCTTCAATTTCATTGAATGAGTGATTGACGGACAGTGTATACCCTGATCAGATGCTGCTGAGTATGGCATCTGGTCTGGTTCTACACCCATTTTACAGAGGTCTGTGTCTGGATACACAGGGTAGATATG
This sequence comes from Anodontia alba, assembly GCA_964016985.1. Lineage (NCBI taxonomy): Eukaryota > Metazoa > Mollusca > Bivalvia > Lucinida > Lucinidae > Anodontia > Anodontia alba. The sequence goes on along the minus strand of OZ024823.1, from coordinate 64,943,532 downwards.
GTATATGATAACTGAAATTTACTTGGCCTACGGAAGAAGGATACTGGATAATTATACTATTCCCTGAATGACATTTAAAGTATGAAAATATCTGCAGGTGTCTTCTCATTTCTTTATAAGTGTAAGTGGTTCTCTTAATGGTATGTGTGAAACGAGTGTGACATATAGTGTGGTGTTATTAATAATAGTAAAAATGCCAGCATTAAAATAACATAATTCATTGAATAGAAAGGAAGATGGGATGGCTATAAATGGTAAATGTCCGTAAAAAAATTCTGTACGCTTTGAACCATACAAGTTTGGCCTTTTTTTTTTGTTTTCCATGCATTTATTTCAGGGACTCCTTGGTGAAATGGAAAATGGTGTAGACCCTGATCGGACTTCTCTGAGAGCTATCTGATCTGGATCTGTACTGTTTTGTGGGCCTTTTTTGTTAGGGGACCATGTGTGTGAGGTTATGGGGCTGATGCTGTATATTCTTTTAGGGGAAATAGTGGGATGCTACGTTTGCACTCCACATGGTTGAGAAAGTTAGGGCAGCATGTGATCAAGAAGGGCCCTGTTATGTTTGCTATTTTTCCCACATGCTTGGGTCCTTCCTGATAAAGTATTTGTTTATTGGTAACAGCAGTCAATAATTTGTATGTCTGATAGTATACCGTGGTAGCACTAAGTATTGGGACAGACAGACTTGAGTGGGCAGTGTGGACCCAGATTAGATGCCAAATAATGCAGCATCTGGTCAGGATCTGTACTGTTTGCCACCCATCCAGCAGTTTTTCTGATACACCAGTCTGTAGCCAAATGGATGTTCATTTATAGGATAAGTGTGGTGGAGTCAGGATGTCCAAATGTTTTGGAGTAACTACAGTGTACTTGTGAAAGCATAAAGTCCAAAAGCTCTTATCAAGCTTCATTGCACAAAAAATTTGAGTGTTCTTTTTCTGTTTTGTTTATCTTTCTTTATAATTTGCTAGAATCTTTAGAATTCTCTACTTTCTTCTTTCCTTTATATTTTGTCACCAAAGTCATCCAGTGGCATGATGCTAACACAATCATTTCCTATTCATCTGCAAATATTCTCATAAAACTATAAATGTGATAAAAACAAATGGAAATATTAAGTTGCTAAGTTGCAATGTACAGGGTATTGGACAGCTCTCTAAGAGAATGGACATATTTGACTATTTAAGGGGTAAAAATTGTCAAATTTACTGTCTGCAGGACACTCACTTCAGTCCTGGTTCAGATGAAAAGTTAGTCAGAGCAAGATGGGGTAATGACTGTTATTTTAGTTCTTTTAAATCAAATTCAAGAGGGGTAGCTATTTTATTCAATAAGAACTTTGAATATAAAGTACACAGGTATATATCAGACCCAAACAGAAACTACTTATTATTAGATATCACAGTAGAAGACAACAGGCTGACATTGGTATCTGTTTATGCACCAAATAATGATGATCCTCTATTCTTTGAAAATGTACTTAAGAAAATTGAGGAGCTAGGTAATGAACAAGTTATATGGTGTGGAGATTTCAATCTTGTTATTGACCCTGCTTCGGATTACTGTAATTACAAGTTAGTAAACAATAAAAATGCACCAAATAAGCTGATTGAGATTATCCAAGAAAATTACTTCATAGACTCTTTTAGGGACCTACAACCATCACTGAAAAGATACACTTGGCGATGAAAACGCCCATTTCAGCAAGCAAGACTTGATTTTTTTTTTCTTATATCAGAAAACTTATTAAGTTCTGTACAAAACTGTGTAATTGAAAACAGTTACAGATCAGATCATTCAGCTGTGGTATAAGATATATGTTTTATAGAATTTAAAAAAGGAAAAGCATTCTGGAAACATAATAATTCATTATTAAGAGATATAAACTATCTAGAAATGATTAATGATAAAATAGAAGAAATCAAAAGACAATATGCATTACCAGTTTATAACTTAGATAATCCGAAACACATCTCACATGATGAAATACAGTTCATTATTAATGAACAGCTCTTTCTAGATACATTACTTATGGAGCTAAGAGGAAAATCAATTTCATACTCGAGTTACAAAAAAAAGCAAAGGGACGAAAAAGAAAAAAATATTAACATCAATGATATCAGATGCAGAGGAGGAATTAACAGTTGAAAACATGGAAACTTTAGAAAATTTAAAAGCAGAATTATATGAACTAAGAAAAGAAAAAGTTAAAGGTGCAGTCATCAGATCACGAGCTAAGAATATGTTAGAAGGAGAACAAGAGCTCCGCCAAGCGGGGCATTATACGCCCATGGCAAGTAATAAAATATAGCACATAAACTGGCTCCTGTATAATTCAGTGCTCCGGATATAAACTGTAAGTGGAATTACAAAAAAAAAAAAATTTAAAAAAATTCACTGGGGTATATCTCTGCTGATATTTGGTGAACTGTAACCTAAGTGTCCAAGCTGGCCCAGAAATTAAGGGAGAAGTGACTCCTAAGAAAATAGGGTGAAGTTTGCTGCTTCTAGGGAGAAGTGCTTTCTGACGGAGGACACACCAAAGGAGCATGGCTGTATTATAAGCTCATATGAGCCTTTGGCTGATTTGTTTTTCCTATACTTCAATATCGGACCAAACAATAACAAAACAAAAATAAACAACCAAAAAAAAAAAAAAAAAAAATGCTGCAAGAAATTTTTTTGTAAACCTTTAACTTGTTTAATACTGATTTTATTTTTGTTCATCAATGGAGCTAAATCAGAAGAGTATTAAAAAAAATTAAAAAAAATAAAAAAATCCAAAAAGAATTATGTATTTATAAATTAATAATGACAACCTTTCCTTGCAAATCTAATAAAAGAAGATGTTAAAAAAAAAAAAAAAAAAAAAAAAAAAAAATCAATATCTTGCCCATATGACCAAAACTTCAGTTATTTGCAAAAAATATATCTATTATAAAATAAAATTTGCACACTATTACCTCTAAACAATATGCTGCGAAAAGTTTACAAAAACTTTCAAAGGGGCATAAATCTGCAAATATTTGGTGCACTGTAACCTCGAAATAATATGTGCTGCTCCATATCATCGTGTAACTATTTATGAAGTTTCAGCTTGATCGGATGTAATCTGTTGGAGGATTTAGCCGGAAACAAAAAATTAATAGAAATTTTCAAAGGTGTTTAACTCTGCTAATATTTGGTGGACTGTAACCTTGAAATAATAAGCGCTGCTCCACATCATGGTCTAACTACAAATCAAGTTTCAGCTTGATAGGATGTAAACTGTAGGAGGATTTAGCCGGAAATGAAAAGTTTACTGAAATTTTCAAAGGGGCAGAACTCTGCTAATATTTGGTGGACTGTAACCTCAAAACAATCTGCGCTGCTCCACATCATGGTCTAACTGTACATGAAGTTTCAGCTTGATTGGATGTCAACTGTAGGAGGATTTAGCCAGAAACGAAAAATTAACAGAAATTTTCAAAGGGGTATAACTCTGCTAATATTTGGTGGACCTTGAAACAATATGCGCTGCTCCACATCATGGTTTTACTACAAATCAAGTTTCAGCTTGATCGGATGTAAACTGTAGGAGGAGTTAGCCAGAAACGAAAAGTCTACTGAAATTTTCAAAGGGGCATAACTCTGCTAATATTTGGTGGACTGTAACCTCGAAACAATATGTGCTGCTCCACATCATGGTCTAACTATATATGAAGTTTCAGCTTGATCGGATGTAAAATGTAGGAGTTAACCGGAAATGAAAAGTTTACAGAAATTTTCTAAGGGGCATAACTCTGCAAACATTTGGTGGACTGTAACCCTGAAATAATATGCGCTGCACCACATCATTGTCTAACTATATACCAAGTTTCAGCTTGATCGGATGTAAACTGTAGGAGGAGTTAGCCGGAAACGAAAAAGTTTACAGACGGACGCCATACCCCGTAACATAATACGTCCCGTTTTTCAAACGGGCGTATAAAAACCAACACAATATTTTTGTTCACTTGAGACGCACAACTTCACTAATAAAATAATTCCAAGAATCCAAAAGGATAATGGTGAAATAATATCTGAGCAAAACCAAATTCTGAAAGAAATAGAATCCTTTTATAAAACAATAGAGAAAAAGATCTGATAGATGTTGACCTAAGTATTGAGTTGAATAATGCCCCAAATAGAACAAATCAGAGGCAGACAAATTAGAAGGACTTTTAACATTAACAGAACTCACAAATGCTTTAAAAAATATAACTAGAGCTGGTGTTTGTAAAACACTATGCCCCCAACTGCCTGACTCTAACACTGCTTGACTCCAACACTGCTTGCCCATGACGGTAACAACAGTACAAATATAAGAGATTTCAATGTTATTTTATTAAAAGGGAAATAACTCTAAAATGGGAGATAATAAAAATATGGGTCACCTATTTTTTCATGAGGAATCCATATATGAAATTTCAAACTAGCATGCACAGTTCAAAACTTATGCTATGCAACAAAAAGTGCAATGTAAAAATGCCCAAAATGACAAAGGGCCATAACTCAAGAAGTACTTTTCAGAATTTATTCGAAAGTTAATCAGGTCATCTACTCATCACTACCAATCTATTCCTTAAATTTCAAGGCTCTAGCTTCAATAGTTTTTGAGATACAAAGGGCCATAACTCAGGAAAGGGGTATAATCCTGACGGGGGAAAAAATATGTGTCAGCTATTTTTTTATGAGGAATCCATACATGAAATTTCAAAACCCTAGCATGCACAGTTCAAAACCTGTGCTAAGCATCAAAAAGTGTGCAATGTAAAAATGCCCAAAATGACAAAAGGGCATAACTCAAGAAGTACTTTTCAGAAGTTAATCAGGTCATCTACTCATCACTACCAATTTATTCCTTAAATTTCAAGGCTCTAGCCTCAATAGTTTTTGAGATATTTTGCTGACAAGACGACAAGACTTCATCCATATTTTTTTCAAAGGGCCGTAACTCAGGTAAGGGGCATAATCCTAATAAGAAAAAAAAAAAAAAATATGTATCAGCTATTTTTTCATGAGAAATCTAAATATGAAATTTCAAAACCCTAGCATGCACAGTTCAAAACTTATGCTATGCATCAAAAAGTGTGCAATGTAAAAATGCCCAAAATGACAAGGGGCCATAACTCAAGAAGTACTTTTCAGAATTTATTCAAAAGTTAATCAGGTCATCTACTCATCACTACCAACCTATTCCTCAAATTTCAAGGCTCTAGCTTCAATAGTTTTTGAGATAGCTTGTTAAAAAGATTCCATCCATATTTTTTCAAAAGGCCACAACTCAGGAAAGGGGCATAATCCTGATAAGAAAAAAATACGTGTCAGCTATTTTTTCATGAGGAATCCATATATGAAATTTCAAAACCCTAGCACGCACAGTTCAAAACTTATGCTCTGCATCAAAAAGTGTGCAACGTAAAAATGCCCAAAGTTATAAAGGGCCATAACTGATGAAGTACTTTTCAGAATTTATTCAAAAGTTAATCAGGTCATCTACTCATCAATACCAATCTATTCAACAGGTTTCAAGGCTCTAGCTTCAATAGCTTTTGAGATATTTTGCTGACAAGAATTCATCCATATTTTTTCAAAGGGCCATAACTCAGGAAAGGGGCATAATCCTGATAAGAAAAAAAACATGTGTCAGCTATTTTTTCATGAGGAATCCATATATGAAATTTCAAAACTCTAGCATGCACAGTTCAAAACTTATGCTATGCATCAAAAAGTGTGCAATGTAAAAATGCCCAAAGTTATAAAGGGCCATAACTCATGAAGTAATTTTCAGAATTTATTCAGAAGTTAATCAGGTCATCTACTCATCAACACCAATCTACTCACCAGGTTTCAAGGCTCTAGCTTCAATAGCTTTTGAGATATTTTGCTGACAAGAATTCATCCATATTTTTTTCAAAGGGCCATAATTCAGGAAAGGGGCATAATCCTGATAAGAAAAAAAATACGTGTCAGCTATTTTTTCATGAGGAATCCATATATGAAATTTCAAAACCCTAGCATGCACAGTTCAAAACTTATGCTATGCATCAAAAAGTGTGCAATTGTAAAAATGCCCAAAGTTATAAAGGGCCATAACTCATGAAGTAATTTTCAGAATTTATTCAAAAGTTATTCAGGTCATCTACTCACCAATACCAATCTATTCACCAGGTTTCAAGGCTCTAGCTTCAATAGCTTTTGAGATATTTTGCTGACAAGAATTCATCCATATTTTTTCAAAGGGCCATAACTCAAGAAAGGGGCATAATCCTGATAAGAAAAAAAATACGTGTCAGCTTTTTTTTCATGAGGAATCCATATATGAAATTTCAAAACCCTAGCATGCACAGTTCAAAACTTATGCTATGCATCAAAAAGTGTGCAATTGTAAAAATGCCCAAAGTTATAAAGGGCCATAACTCATGAAGTAATTTTCAGAATTTATTCAAAAGTTAATCAGGTCATCTACTCGTCAATACCAATCTATTCACCAAGTTTCAAGATTCTAGCTTCAATAGCTTTAGAGATATTTTGCTGACAAGATTTCATCTATATTTTTTCAAAGGGCCATAACTCAGGAAAGGGGCATAATCCTGATGGGAAAAAAAATACGGGTCAGCTATTTTTTCATGAAGAATCCATATATGAAATTTCAAAACCCTAGCATGCATGGTTCAGAAGTTATGCTATGCACCAAAAAGTGTAACGGACGGACACACGGACGGACGGACACACCCACGCTCGCACAAACGTCCCAGAAGCAATATGCCCCTCCAACTTCTTCGAAGTTGGGGGCATAAAAAATAATCGTAGTCCAGGTACAGATGGCTTTTCATACGAGTTCTTCAAAGTGTTTTGGAAGAAATTGGGTAATTTTGTATTAAGAGGAATAAACTATAGTTAAGAAATTGGGGAACTTTCCCCTGTTCAGCAACAAGGAATGATTACTTTAATACTAAAAGAAAATAAACCCAGACAGTTTCTTACTAATTACAGACCTATATGCTTGCTCAACACTATATACAAATTAGCATCAGCTGGAAACAGAATGAAAACAGTATTAGATAAACTTATAAGTAAGGATCAGTCTGGGTTTATATCTGGATGTTATATAATAGAAAACACAAGAGTTGTATATGATTTAATGCAGTTAGCAGAAGAAAAGAACATTTCTGGCCTACTATTTTTAGTAGACTTTGAGAAAGCATTTGACTTTGTATCATGGTCATTTGTACACAAAGTACTGAATTTTTTTAATTTTGGACCTTCGGTAAGAAGTAGGGTATCAGTCCTATTCCAGAACTCTTCTCTTCGGGTCAGTCAAGGTGGGAACTTTTCCTCTCCTTTTAGGGTACAACGTGGCTGCAAACAAGGTGACCCAATATCCTTGTACATATTCATCTTGTATGCAGAAATATTAGCAATTAAAATAAGAAATAACTAGAGCTGGTGTTTATAAAACACTATGCCCCCAACTGCCTGACTATAACACTGTTTGACTCCAACACTGCTTAGCCATGATGGTAACAACAGTACAAATATATGATTTCAATGTTATTTTATCAAAGGGAAATAACTCTAAAATAGGAGATGATTGGGATAAGAAAAAAATACGGATCACCTATTTTTTCATGAGGAATCAAAACATGAAATTTCAAAACATTAGCATACATGGTTCTAAACTTATGCTATACACAATAAAGCAACGACATTAAATGGCCCGAAATTGCGAAGGGCCATAACTCCAACATTTCATTTAATTGGTTCAAAATTTATTCAGGCGATCTCCTCCTCAATCCCAATCAGTATACCAAATATCATGGCTCTAGCTTAAATACTTTTTGAGATATCTTGCTGAAAAAGTCAAAATGCCTAGAACTACAAAGGGCTATAACTACATCAATTTTTCATGGAATTCCCTAAAAAACAAACCAGGTAATCTCCACATCATCCCCAATCAGCATATAATATTTCAAGACCCTAGCTTAAGTGCTTTTCGAGAAATCTTGCTGACAAGGTCAAAATGAGCAGAACTGCAAAGGGCCGTAACTTTATCAATATTTTCATGGAATTCTCTCAAAATATAATCGGGTAATGTACACATCATTCCCACTCACTGTATCGAATTTCAAGAACCCAGCTTAAATACTTTTCAAGATATCTTGCTCACAAGATTTAATTCTGATTTTTTTCAAAGGGGCATAACTTTAAATAAACATGCTAGACAAGAAACAAAATACGGGTCGGCTATTTTTTCATTGGGAACCCAAATATAAAATTTCAAAACCCTAGCGTGCAGGGTTCTTAAGATATGGCATGCACAAAAAAAAGCTTGATGAACGGACAAACAGTTGGATGGACAAATGAAGGCAAAATAATATGCCCCATCAATTTCATTCGAAACTGGGGGCATAATCAGGTCATCTACTCATCGCTACCAATCTATTCATCAAGTTTCAAGGCTCCAATAGTTTTTGAGATATTTTGTTCACAAGGGAAACATGCCCAAATTTACAAAGGGCCATTACTTATGAAATATTTTTCAGAATTTACAAAAAAATTAATCAGGTCATCTACTCATCATTACCAATCAATTCACCAAGTTTCAAGTCTCTAGCTCTAATAGTTTTTGAGATATTTTGCTGACAAGATAAAAATGCCCAAAATAACAAAGGGGCATAACTCAAGAAGTATATTTCAAAATTTCTTCAAAATTTAATCAGGTTGTCTACTCATCACTACCAGTCTATTCATTAAGTGTCAAGGCTCTAGTTCCGACAGTTTTTGAGATATTTTGCTGACAAGGTAAAATTGCCCAAAATTACAAAGGGCCATAACTCATGAAGTATTTTTCAGAATTTCTTCAAAAATTAATCAGGTCATCTACTCATCACTACAAATCCATTTACTAAGTTTCAAGGCTCTAGCTCTAACAGTTTTTGAGATATTTTGCTGACAAGATAAAAATGCCTAAAATTACAAAGGGGCATAACTCAAGAAGTATATTTCAAAATTTCTTCAAAAGTTTATTAGGTTGTCTACTCATCACTACCAGTCTATTCATCAAGTTTCAAGACTCTAGCCTCATTAGTTTTTGAGATATTTTGCTGACAAGTTAAAAATGCCCTAAATTACAAAGGGCCATAACTCATGAAGTGTTTTTCAGAATTTCTTCAAAAGTTAATCAGGTTGTCTACTCATCACTATCAGTCTATTCATTAAGTTTCAAGGCTCTAGCTCCAACGGTTTTTGAGATATTTTGCTGACAAGGTAAAAATGCCCAAAATTACAAAGGGCCATAACTCAAAAGGCATTTTTCAAAATTTCTTCAAAAGTTAATCAGGTTGTCTACTCATCACTACCAGTCTATTCATTAAGTTTCAAGGCTCTAGCTCCAACGGTTTTTGAGATATTTTGCTGACAAGATAAAAATGCCCAAAATTACAAAGGGCCATAACTCATGAAGTATTTTTCAGAATTTCTTCAAAAGTTAATCAGGTCATCTACTCATCACTACAAATCCATTTACTAAGTTTCAAGGCTCTAACTCTAACAGTTTTTGAGATATTTTGCTGACAAGGTAAAATTGCCCAAAATTACAAAGGGCCATAACTCAAGAAGTAGTTTTCAAAATTTCTTCAAAAGTTAATCAGGTTGTCTACTCATCACTACCAGTCTATTTATCAAGTTTCAAGGCTCTAGCTTTAATAGATTTTGAGATATTTTGCTGACAAGATTGCATCCATATTTTTTCAAAGGGCCATAACTCAGAAAAGGGGCATAATCCTGTCAAGAAAAAAAATATGTGTCAGCTATTTTTTCATGAGGAATCCATATATGAAATTTCAAAACAGTAGCATTCACGGTTTTAAAGTTATGCTATGCATCAAAAAGCGTGACGAACGGACGGACGGACGGACGGACGAACAACCCAGAAGCAATATGCCCCTCCAACTTCTTTGAAGTTGGGGGCATAATGAAAAAATTAGGGGTATAAAAGTTAGTAATACAGATTTCAAGCTGGTAGAATTTGCAGATGATACCACAGTAATACTAGATGGATCAGAAGCATCTTTGACAGAAACATTAGATGAACTGGAAAACTTTGAAAAAATATCAGGGCTCAAAGTTAATTTTCAGAAAACACAGGTTATATGGATAGGGCAGAAGAAATACAGTCAGGATTCGATTAAAACAAAATGGAAACTTCAGTGGGGACATAACAGATTCAAACTGCTTGGCATCAACTTTGATACAGTTTTAAGTAAAATAATAGAATTCAATTATAAACCCAAAATAGAGTCCTTAAAATGTAAAATAAAAACATGGCAATGAAGACACTTAACACCTTTAGGCAAAATAACTGTGATAAAATCCCGCTTAATCCCATGCTTAAACCATTTATTCTTATCTCTTCCTGATCCAAATCAAAAAATTTTGAGGGAAATCAATGACATTTTCTTTACATTTCTTTGGGAAACTATTCCCAAAACAAGCAAATTCCATGGGGAATTTATGTCCCCCACCTTATTTTTATTTGAGGTGTTAAAAATGGTAAAGTTAACCAGAAGACCATTGGTCCTGTATCACTTACCTAAGTATTGAAGCAGGAAACCAGTGATAAAAAAATAATTTCAAGATTCTGAAAAAACCACATGCATATCTTCAGACCATCCTTAAAGCACCTGTAAAGTTTCAAAAGGATCGGCTTAAAACTGTGGTAGGAGTTATGGGGTCAAGGTACCTATTCCCTATACACTTCTGTAGTATTAGAACTCAAAAAATGTCTAAGTTAAAAATGCTGAAAAAGTGATAAAAAATTATTTCAGGATTCTGAAAAAACCACATGCATATCTTCAGGCCATCCTAAAAGCCCTTGTAAAGTTTCAAAAGGATAGGACAAAAACTGTGGGAGGAGTTAAGGGGACAAGGTACCTGCACCCTATACACTTCTGTAATATTAGAACTCAAAAAATGTCTAAGTTAAAAATGCGGAAAAAGTGATAAAAAATTATTTCAGGATTCTGAAAAATCCACCTGCATATTTTCAGGCCATCCTTAAAGCCCATGTAAAGTTTCAAAAGGATCGGCCAAAAACTGTGGGAGGATTTAAGGGGACAAGGTACCTCCTCCCTATAGACTTCTGTAATATTAGAACTCAAAAAATGTCTAAGTTCAAAATGTGTAAAAAGTGATAAAAAATAATTTCAGGATTCTGAAAAATCCACCTGCATATTTTCAGGCCATCCTAAAAGCCCACGTAAAGTTTCAAAAGGATCGGCCAAAAACTGTGGGAGGAGTTAAGGGAACAAGGTACCTACTCCCTATAGACTTCTGTAATATTAGAACTCAAAAAATGTCTAAGTTCAAAACGTGTAAAAAGTGATAAAAAATAAGTTCAGGATTCTGAAAAAACCACATGCATATCTTCAGACCATCCTTAATGCACCTGTTAAGTTTCAAAAGGATCGGCCAAAAACTGTGGGAGGAGTTAACGGGACAAGGTACCTGCTCCCTATACACTTCTGTAGTATTAGAACTCAAAAAATGTCTAAGTTAAAAATGTGGAAAAAGTGATAAAAAATTATTTCAGGACTCTGAAAAAAACACATGCATATCTTCAGGCCATCCTAAAAGCCCATGTAAAGTTTAAAAAGGATCGGCCAAAAACTGTGGGAGGAGTTAAGGGGACAAGGTACCTACTCCCTATAGACTTCTGTAATATTAGAACTCAAAAAATGTCTAAGTTCAAAATGTGTAAAAAGTCATAAAAAGTAATTTCAGGATTCTGAAAAAACCACATGCACATCTTCAGACCATCCTTAAAACACCTGTAAAGTTTCAAAAAGATCAGACAAAAACTGTGGGAGGAGTTAAGGGGACAAAGTACCTACTAAAAATTCGGAACCACACACTACGCACCAAGCCTCACGGAAAACCAAAAACAGTGCCCCTCCACTTTTCTTCGAAAGGCGGGGACAATTAGGAGAACTGTAATTTATAAGGAATATCAGGATGGTGGGTTAAAGACGATAAACGTTAAAGCTTTTCTAATTTCTGTAAAAACAACCTGGATAAGAAGACTCTGTTTTGAAGATCACAACTGGACAAAAATAATAGGAGCATATGTAAGCAAGGAAAGATTTTTTGGTTGTGACTTGAATTATGTTGATGCCGTTATTAAAAATATAAAAAAACAAATTCTGGCAGGATATATTCACAGCACATGTGGATCTTCTGTTAAAAATCCAACCAAAAGAAAAAAAAAACTTTTCTAGCAAATGCAATTTTTAACAATAATAATACAAGAGGCCCACGGGCCACGGTTCGCTCACCTGAGTGTCATAGCCACTGCAAACATGCAGATGTTATGCAACATTTTTCCAATCCTATCATCGCAACTAATGAAAATATCATCATTTGAGCAGTTCTTAGTTTTGAAGAAGAATATATGGGCCTGACAGTCAATGGAGCATGATCATTTGAATAAACTATCAATCACACTTCAACAGAAGGATCAATGTGAAATTTGGTGGAAATTGGCAAAGTGGTTTCTGAAGAATCATGATTTTATACATGTAAACAGCACAGTGGCAGAGAAATATTATAAATATAAACCAGATGATGGCCATCTTAGATTTCCAATCAGAACAATTTTAACTACTGTTGATCTACAAGTCACTTCGATACTTTCAATATAAATGTATATGGCCCATACAAATGGGGAAGCAAATTTGACCTTGGAGGTAAAAAGGTCAAATGTCAACCATCATTTTAGAAATTTTGGTACATCTCCAGTCCCCCATAATTTGTGCAAAGATTAGGACCCAGGGCTTATCTGGTTATAGAGAAGAAGATTTTTAAAGGTTTTTACCATATATGGGCATGGCAGCCATTTTGATCAATGGACCATACCCATTTTAGCAATCTTTCATTCTCCTGCCCATGGAGGCTCCGCATGAAATTTGAGCAACACTGGCCCGGAGGCTTCAGAGGAAAAGCCATTTGAAATTATCAACATTTTTTCCATACAAATGTATGGGGCCCATACAAATGCATACAGAAGCAAACTTGACCTCGCCGTAAAAAGGTTAAATGTCCATGTATGATAATTATTTTAGCAACTTTGGTAGACTCCCGTTCAAGATGATATATGCAAAGATTCAGCCACAAGCCATCCTCGGTTTTGGAGAATAAGAGTTTTAAATGTTTTTTTCCATACAAATGCATAAGGAAGCAAACTTGACCTTGCCGTAAAAAGGTCAAATATCAATGTATGATCATTATTTTAGCAACTTTGGTAGACCCCCTATCCCCGATGATTTATGCAAAGATTCAGCCCCAAAGCATCCTTGGTTCTAGAGAAGAAGATTTTTAAAGGTTTTTACCATATATGGGCATGGTGGCCATCTTGGTCAACGAACTGTGACCATTTAAGCAATCTTTTGTTCCCCCTATCTAAGGAGGCTCCATATGAAATTTGAGTAAAATTGGCCCAGAGGCTCCAGAGGAGTTGTTTGAAATTCTGAACATTTTTCCCATACAAATGCATAGGGAAGCAAAATTGACCTTACCCGTAAAAAGGTCAAATGTCAATGTACGACCATTATTTTAGCAATTTTGGTAGCCCTCTTGTTCCTGATGATATATGCAAAGATTCAGCCATAAGGCATGCTCGGTTTTGGAGAAGAAGATTTTTAAAGGTTTTTCCCATACAAATGCATAGGGAAGCAAAATTGACCTTGCCGAAAAAGGTCAAACATCAACGTACGACAATTCTTTTAGCAATTTTGGTAGACCTCCCGTCCCCGATGATTCCTGCAAAGATTCAGCCCCAAGGCGTTCTCGGTTCTGGAGGAGAAGATTTTTAAAGGTTTTTACCATATATGGGCACGGCAGCCATCTTGGTCAATGAACTGCGACCATTTTAGCAAATTTTCGTTACCCCACCCTAAGGAGGCTCCATATGAAATTTGAGCAAAATTGATTCAGCGGCTTCAGAGGAGAAGTCGTTTGAAAATGTTAACGGACGGACACACGGACTGACGGACGGACGACGGACGAAAAGTGATCACAATAGCTCATCCTGAGCAGAGCTCAGGTGAGCTAATAAAAATAGAGAACAAAAGCTTTTTTCTATCTAACATGTTTTAACAACAAGGCAATAAAGTTTATAAATGACATCACAGATGGAAACTTATATTCATATCAAGAAGCAAAAGACAATCTTAATATACCGCTTAATTATTTGCAGTATCAAAGTGTTTGTCAAGCAACTGAAGAATGGAAGAAAAAACTTCAAATAAAGAAACTCACTGAAAAATTGGAAAACCCTATTAGACCATTCTGGCTATCTGTATACATGAACAAGAGGCCCACGGGCCACGGTTCGCTCACCTGAGTGACATAGCCACTGCTGACATGCAGATGTTATGCAACATTTTTCCAATCCTATCATCGCAACTAATGAAAATATCATCATTTGAGCAGTTCTTAGTTTTGAAGAAGAATATATGGGCCTGACAGTCAATGGAGTCACTTCGATACTTTCAATATAAATGTATATGGCCCACACAAATAGGGAAGCAAATTTGACCTTGGAGGCAAAAAGGTCAAATGCCAACATAGAACCATCATTTGAGCAATTTTGGTAGATCTCCTGTCCCCCGTAATTTGTGCAAAGATTAGGACCCAGGGCTTATTTGGTTATAAAGAAGAAGATTTTTTTAAAGGTTTTTACCATATATGGGCATGGCAGCCATTTTGATCAATGGACCATACCCATTTTAGCAATCTTTCATTCTCCTGCCCACGGAGGCTCCGCATGAAATTTGAGCAACACTGGCCCGGAGGCTTCAGAGGAAAAGCCATTTGAAATTATCAACATTTTTTCCATACAAATGTATGGGGCCCATACAAATGCATACAGAAGCAAACTTGACCTCGCCGTAAAAAGGTTAAATGTCAATGTATGATAATTATTTTAGCAACTTTGGTAGACCGCCCGTTCCAGATGATATATGCAAAGATTCAGCCACAAGTCATCCTTGGTTTTGGAGAATAAGATTTTTAAATGTTTTTTATCCTATGCAAATGCGTAAGGAAGCAAACTTGACCTTGCCGTAAAAAGGTCAAATGTCAATGTATGACCATTATTTTAGCAACTTTGGTAGACCCCCTGTCCCCAATGATTTATGCAAACATTCAGCCCCAAAGCATCCTCGGTTCTAGAGAAAAAGATTTATAAAGGTTTTTACCATATATGGGCATGACGCCCAGCTTGGTCAACGAACCGTGACCATTTTAGCAATCTTTTGTTCCCCCTACCTAAGGAGGCTCCATATGAAATTTGAGCAAAATTGGCCCAGAGGCTCCAGAGGAGAAGTTGTTTGAAATTCTGAACATTTTTCCCATACAAATGCATAAGGAAGCAAAATTGACCTTAACGTAAAAAGGTCAAATGTCAATGTACGACCATTATTTTAGCAATTTTGGTAGCCCTCCTGTTCCCGAAGATATATGCAAAGATTCAGCCATAAGGCATGCTCGGTTTTGGAGAAGAAGATTTTTAAAGGTTTTTCCTATACAAATGCATAGGGAAGCAAACTTGACCTTGCCGTAAAAAGGTCAAACGTCAACGTACAACAATTCTTTTAGCAATGTTGGTAGACCTCCCGTCCCCGTTGATTCCTGCAAAGGTTCAGCCCCAAGGCATTCTCGGTTCTGGAGGAGAAGATTTTTAAAGATTTTTACCATATATGGGCGTGGCCGCCATCTTGGTCAACGGACCGCGACCATTTTAGCAATTTTTTGTTCCCCCACCCTAAGGAGGCTCCATATGAAATTTGAGCAAAATTGGTCCAGAGGCTCCAGAGGAGAAGTTATTTGAAATTTTGAACATTTTTCCCATACAAATGCATAAGGAAGCAAAATAGACCTTACCGTAAAAAGGTCAAATGTCAATGTACGAACATTATTTTAGCAATTTTGGTAGCCCTCCTGTTCCCGAAGATATATGCAAAGATTCAGCCATAAGGCATGCTCGGTTTTGGAGAAGAAGATTTTTAAAGGTTTTTCCCATACAAATGCATAGGGAAGCAAACTCGACCTTGCCGTAAAAAGGTCAAACGTCAACATACGACAATTCTTTTAGCAATTTTGGTAGACCTCCCGTCCCCAATGATTCCTGCAAAGGTTTAGCCCCAAGGCATTCTCAGTTCTGGAGGAGAAGATTTTTAAAGGTTTTTACCATATATGGGCGTGGCGGCCATCTTGGTCAACGGACCGCGACCATTTTAGCAATTTTTCGTTCCCCCACCCTAAGGAGGCTCCGTATGAAATTTGAGCAAAATTGGCTCAGCGGTTTCAGAGGAGAAGTCATTTGAAAATGTTAACGGACGGATGCACGGACGGACGGACGGACGGAAGCACGGACGACGACGGATGAAAAGTGATCACAATAGCTCATCCTGAGCAGAGCTCAGGTGAGCTAAAAATAGGAAAGGCATTTAAGATATGTACAAAATCTTAAATGATAATACCCACACGGCAGCTGCAAAGCTAACATGGAATAAAACCTTCAATTTAAGTGAAACAGACTGGAAAAACATATATTCATGGCTATTTAAAATAACCAGTAACACTTCACTCCAGTGGTTTCAAACCTGTATTAATCATAATATTTTACCTACAAACAAATTTCTTCATAAAATCAAAATAATAGATGACCTGTTATGTTCATTCTGCTCTAAAGAGCTTGAAACTATTAGACATCTTTTATGGGAATGTGAATACACACAAAAGCTTTGCCACGATTTTAAAACTTGGTGCTCCGAGAATAATATTTTGTTAAAGATTGAACAAATACCTTTCCTGTTTGGTTTATACAGTAAAGACACAAATATAGCTAACCAGCTAATCTTGTTGGAAACAAAGTATTATATATATTCATGTAGGTGTAAAAGAAGTAACCTAAGCCTGACTATTGAAATGCAGACTCATGCTTCTTTATCAAACAAATGAGAAGATAGCAGTTTTGGCAAACAAATACAACAATTTTGCAACTAATTGGGAGCAGTTTCACCATTTATTGTCTGAGACGTAACATTCTGGTTAAGGTTGATCTGGTTAGCCTCTTGCCTGGGTGACAAGCCTCCTTTTCCTTTCAATATCTATTTATTTTCGTTTTCTGTAAAAATATACTCCCCATAATAAGAAAATGAAAAAATAGATACATTTTTTTCTTTTTTTTTTTAGGTTTTGATATACAATTTGTATACTCTTATATATTTGTAAGAAAATAAGACTAATGAGCGAATGTAAGAAAAAATACAATGAAGGTCTTTAATGTCAACAACATAGCTGGAGACAGAGTAGTATTGAACAGCTTCAAACTGTTTTCTGGTTGGTACCTATAGTCTGTTCTCTTTTTTTTTTTTCTTTTTTTTTTTGCAGGAAATGCAAGAGGTATGTGAATATCCGTTAAATGAAGTGGATACTCTATCTTCAGCTATGTATGATATGTATTATGTTATAGCTCCAGTCGGGGGGGTTGGGGGGGCTGATTGATGGACAATCTTGTTATGAATGCGCCAGAAGGTATCATCTGGATGCTCATTGGAATTGCCTTGCTGAGACAGTTCTAATGAGCATCAGGCAGATTGGTTGTGGTATGAAAACAAATGAAAATATTCCTTACTGTCTACTTAAACATCACCTTCACTGGACCTGTAATAAGTACTATCTGACATATAATAAAATGAAAGGATTGTAAGGTGTGTTGGTGGGATGGTCCTCCCCGACCCACTACACATGTGAAGGACGGGGAGAATAAACGGGCATCCAGCTGGATGTTAAAAAAACAAAAAAAAGAACAAAAAAAAACAAAAACAAAAAAACAAAACAATTAGAGTGTGCAAAGAAGAGTTGAAAGTATCTGTTAAAAGTGAATAACTTGTTCAAGTACTTTGCAGACTCCCTTTAGAAAATGGGGTGAGCATATCGTTTACCTCATTTTTTTATTATCCTGCCCTCAATTTTCCCTTTCATTTTAAGAATAAAAGTCAACAAGAGGGCCATGATGGCCCTGTAACGCACACCTGAGTATCATAGCACTTTGAGAACCTGACCTAGAACTGATCAAGGCAAACATTCTGATCAAAATTCAAAATGATTATATTAACAAGTAAGACAATGTAGCATGTCTAATGGACTGTGAAATAGAGGTCAAGGTCAAATATGGATGACTGCACTCAAGAGGCCATGCTAAGATGTATGCATGTACTAAGTATCACTGGCTGTAGGATGTATGCATGTACTAAGTATCACTGGCTGTAGGAGCAACAGTTACTGAGAAACTGACCTAAACGCAAACACTTCACAGGTACCAAATATCACTCTGTAGGACCAATAATTACTGAGAAACTGACCTAAATGGAAAAACTTAAGAAAGTCACTGAACAGTGAAATATACGTCACCTAGAAATCATCAAGACAAACATTTTGAGCAAGATTCATGACGATCACTTCAAAAATGTGACCTCTAGAGTGTCAACCAGGTTTTCTTTTGATTTGGCCTAGTGACCTAGTTTCTGACATCAAGTAACCCAGTTTTAAACTAGACCTAGAAATCATCAAGATGAACATTTTGAGCAATATTTATGATGATTATTTAAACAAGAGGCCCATGGGCCACGACTCGCTCACCTGAGTGACATAACCACTGCCAGGCCTCCTAGTGGCCCACTTTGAAAATATAGGTTTTTATGTAGGTTCTTCTTACTCAAAATATAGGTTATTTACAGGTTTTTCAATAAAAAAATATAGGTTAAAAAAAGGTTCTTCCAAACTCACATAGAGATTTAAAACTGAAGAAAAAATATTTGATGAATTTTTGCACCACAATTATTCAGATAAAGTTGATCTGAATTTTACATAGTCCGAGCGAGCGAAGCGAGCAAGGAAAAAAATACAATTTCTTGACAGTTTTCATCACTTTTTTGGGACTAAAAAGTAAAAATAGTAGGGCATTTTGAAGAAAAGTTAGGGTTGAGTCGCGAGAAGGTTCAAAAAGTGAAAAATATAGGTTTTTTCATGAAAATACAGGCTTTTTATAGGTTTTATGAACAAAATAAAGGTTTTATAGGTTTGACACAAAATTATAGGTTATTATAGGTTTTATAGGTTTCGCTAGGAGGCCTGCACTGCAGATATGCAGATGTTATGCAACATTTTTCCAATCCTATCATCGCAACCAATGAAAAGATCATCATTTGAGCAGTTCTTAGTTTTGAAGGAGAATATATGGGCCTGACAGTCAATGGAGCATAATCATTTGAATAAACTATCAATCACATTTCAAAAGTAGGATCAATGCTAAATTTGGTGGAAATTGGCTAAGTGGTTTCTGAAGAATCATGATTTTATACATGTAAACAGCACAGTGGCAGGGAAATATAATAAATATAAACAAGATGACGGCCATCTTAGATTTCCAATCAGAACAATTTTTGGTCAAATGTCAATATACCTCCCGTCCCCGATGGCTTATGCAAAGATTCAGCCCCAAGGCATCCTCGGTTCTGGAGAAGAAGATTTTTAAAGGTTTTTACCATATATGGGCATGGCGGCCATCTTGGTCAACGAGCCGTGACCATTTTAGCAATCTTTCATTCCCCCAACCTAAGGAGGCTCCATATGAAATTTGAGCAAAATTGGCCCAGAGGCTCCAGAGGAGAAGTCGTTTGAAATTCTGAACATTTTTCCCATACAAATGCATAAGGAAGCAAAATAGACCTTACCGTAAAAAGGTCAAATGTCAATGTACAACCATTATTTTAGCAACTTTGGTAGACCTCCTGTTTCCGATGATATATGTAAAGGTTCAGCCATAAGGCATCCTCGGTTTTGGAGAACAAGATTTTTAAAGGTTTTTCCCATACAAATGCATAGGGAAGCAAATTTGACCTTGCCGTAAAAAGATCAAATGTCAATATACAACCTTTATTTTAGCAATTTTGGTAGACCTCCCGTCCCCGATGACTTATGCAAAGATTCAGCCCCAAGGCATCCTCGGTTCTGGAGAAGAAGATTTTTAAAGGTTTTTACCATATATGGGCATGGCGGCCATCTTGGTCAACGAGCCATGACCATTTTAGCAATCTTTCATTCCCCCAACCTAAGGAGGCTCCAAATGAAATTTGAGCAAAATTGGCCCAGAGGCTCCAGAGGAGAAGTTGTTTGAAATTCTGAACATTTTTCCCATAAGGAAGCAAAATTGACCTTAACGTAAAAAGGTCAAATGTCAATGTACGACCATTATTTTAGCAACTTTGGTAGACCTTGTTTCTGATGATATATGTAAAGGTTCAGCCATAAGGCATCCTTGGTTTTGGAGAACAAGATTTTTAAGGTTTTTCCCATACAAATGCATAAGGAAGCAAACTTGACCTTGCCGTAAAAAGGTCAGTCAATATACGACCTTTATTTTAGCAATTTTGGTAGACCTCCCATCCCCGATGACTTATGCAAAGATTCAGCCCCAAGGCATCCTCCGTTCTGGAGGAGAAGATTTTTAAAGGTTTTTACCATATATGGGCATGGCGGCCATCTTGGTCAATGGACCGCGACCATTTTAGCAATTTTTCGTTCCCCCAACCTAAGGAGGCTCCATATGAAATTTGAGCAAAATTGGCTCAGGGGCTTCAGAGGAGAAGTCTTTTGAAAATGTTAACGGACGGACGGACACACGGACGGACGGACGGACGGACGACGGACGACGGACGAAAAGTGATCACAATAGCTCATCCTGAGCATAGCTCAGGTGAGCTAAAAATGTGACCTCTGGAGTGTTAAGCTTTGATTTGGCCTGGTGACCTAGTTTTTGACCCACTTGACCCAGTTTCAAACTTCGAAATCATCAAGACAAACATTTGGGGCAAGATTCATGATGATTGCTTCAAAAATGTGACCTCTAGAGTGTTAACAAGGTCTTCCTTTGATTTGGCCTGGTGACCTAGTTTTTGACTCCAAGTGACCCAGTTTCAAACTTCACCTAGAAATCATCAAGACCAACATTTTAAGCAATATTTATGATGATTATTTAAAAAATGTGACCTCTGGAGTGTTAACAAGGTTTTTCTTTGATTTGGCCTGGTGACCCAGTTTCAAACTTGACTTAGAAATCATCAAGACAAACATTTTGGGCAAGATTCATTAACCATTAACCAACTGAGCCACCGAGGCTGGCGTCTCCTGAGTTGTCTTTTTCTAGAATACGTCCAATTATCATCTAAATCTGGTTTGTAAATTTAATTTCTGTATTTGAGGTCCCTGTATATAACATATAATAACATGACTACCTGATACATCCCTATCATTCTCCATATATAACCTCAAGCCTCGCATCCGTTTTTGCTCCGGTAATATGGTAACGGTTTCGAAGAGGGCTCGGGAAAACCGGAAAAATAGCCGGTCTGGACCGAAATTAAGAATTCTGGACCGATTTCAAACACCCCAAAACGGTAATAAATCGGTCCAACATTTCCCAAACCAACCAATATTCACAAATCAATGATGTCTAAAAAATCACAAACGGTCTAGTCTTTCCAAACTGACAACGTCCGCGCACCTTTTAAATGCGATATTATGGTAGTTAAAAGGCTCTAAACGGTCATTTGACATGTACAGTCAAACCTGTCTTAAGCAGCCACCCATGGGAAGTTTAAAATGTGGCTGCTGAAGGCAGGTGGCTGCTTAATACAGTTCAAATATATAAGTCTATGGATTTTCGGGCAACTTTCCTCTGGCTGCTTAATACAGGTTGGCTGCTTAATAGAGGTGACCACTAACACAGGTTTGACTGTATATTGGAGAGACAGCTGAATAACGGCAACCTACCCGCAGCACAAATTAATTACGTCATTATCCAAACATTGTCAAAAAATCAACACTTCACTGACCTTTGTGCGGTAAACAAGCGATTAACACGAATCATCAGTAACGGTAGTCTGATAATTAATCCGTTTGTGTGACACGTGTGAATACACTGAGACTGCAAAACATCCAGGTGCAGTCGGCGTGTCCAAAAGATCAAAGGTCGCTTTACTGAGAGTGATAAAAGAATGCACCGCTTGAACGCATCCGTTTTCTTCCTCTTCTTTTTTGTTTTGATCAACACGGTTTGTCGGTCCCAGATTCGATAAATAAATTCCCAAACCGTGTACGTCCTGATCAGATGTCGCATACAACGGCGTCTGATCTGGGTATAATTGATTGCTTCTTTCTTTTTTTTTTTGTTGATTGCCGTAACACACGAGTATAATTCAAGGTAGATTTCACAGTAAAAATAAGTAATGCACCACTTGCGCTAGGCAAGATTGGTCAGTGCTTAAAATTTAAGCAGTCTGATTAAATCCTGAAACACTGAAAACTGCAAAACTGCCCGTGGCGCAGGCCTTTTTTATTAGACCTAATTAGGTCCATGAAAGTCGTTTCGTTCCGTCTCTCCTGTTTCCCGCCGTCTTCGCGCTTATACAAGACGGGAATCAGTTGTTTATAAATAGTTTAGGAAAACCCTGCGGAAGGTGGAAATAACAAAAAAAACGTTTTTTCTTTTTTTTTTCTTTCTTTTTACATATCTGACTGTATTTATTGATGACCCCAGCTTTGATCATGCTCGTTGTACCCGGACTTCCGTCATATAACGGAGTTGAGGTGTATTATTTAAAAGGAGTTATAGGACTGCCAATTGTCATTAGTTTTCGTGACAGGTGATATACACATTTTTTTTTTGGAAATGGGCTCATTGATGACATCATCGTCATCGGCTGGACCGATTCAGATTTCAAAATTTCCAGAGCCCTGGTTTCGAAGTGCTATTGCACAGTTGTTGTGTGGGCGATGTGCACCCAGAACTTGTGTTTGTTTATGGTTGACAGGCTTTGATGGAGACAAATAATGTACAATAGTAAGTTCTACTAGATAAGGGAGGTAATCTAAAATCTCAACAAAATTTATGTGTCATAATCTTTGCAGCGCATTTTTGACTAAAGGACTACTAAATATGACTTAACAAATGTTTGCAGGAGGATGGTTCATAGCATGGTAATGCATATAAAACCTCTTTTTCAAAAGATGTAGTAAGGAGAGTAGATCAATTGCTAATGCTTAGCACTCTGGGTAAAATTTTCAGCAGATGACATTAAAATATTTTTTTTTCTTTTTTTTTTTTTCAGAAAACAGGTTTTGACATTGTCTCGATTGGAGACAATTTGCATGAAATGTCATAGCCTGTTTTCTGGGGAAAAATAAGAAAAAACTTCATCACTTTGTCGTCTGCTGAATTAGCCTAGCAACAGAAACCTCCATGTCTGGTTGATCCGGCTCATGAATTGGATAGACTCCACTTCTTCTTGAAGTCCTCATGTAAACGAAAAACCTATACATGTATAAAAGTCTAAATATTTCTCGGGTGTAGAGGTCAGGCATGTCAAATAACATAAGCTTTATCTTAAAAATAACTAAATTGTGCAGTCATTGGTACGCCATCGCAAATCCCCCACCCCCACTTTCATCACTTAGCAGAGAGCATTGAAAAAATAATGTTGCTCTTGTACACTCCTACAACACGGAGGTGTTTTGCTTGTCATATTTCATTAATTTCCGCAAAATCCTCGAAAAATCAGTTTCACAACATCGTTACAATCACAGTAGAAGGAAGTAAATAATGTGTATTGAGGCGAAAGTCAGTGTTACGTGATATCTGATTATTTGCACATGGCCCTATTTAAGGTAAGTATGTAATATTGAAGAGCAGGTGTGAAAAAGAAAACATGAACCAAGTAACACAATAAAGTAGATACAGAAACATTAGGTCATAGCCTTGTGCACTTTATGTCTACTGACCGCCGCTACAAATGTAAACACATCAAAACTGTGGATAAAGTACATAGATCTAAATATTTTTAAAGTATACATAGGTGCTTGATCTTGTTTGTTTGTTTGTGTTGAGGTTTTACGGCCCAGTCAACCCAATGGGGTCATGTCGAGGGCGGTCAGTTTACCTATCCACACATTTACTGGGCAGGCTTAGTCCTCTAAGCGGTTAACCAGTATTGTGCACATTCTTTCGCCAGAAACTGACAACTGCCCTTCTTGAAACAGCGGAAGGGAGAGAATGACCACAGAAAATATTTCATGATCAATCTCCACGAAAGAATGTTGCCGACCTCGGCGGGGGTTGAACCCGCGACCTCCTGGTCTCCAGTCGGACGGCGCATCCAACTGAGCCACCGAGGCCGGCTGCTTGATCTTGTATGTGATCGATACATTCAGATACTTCATATATAAAAACTAAGAAAATTTATAGTTTCGATTAGATCTTGAGTCCCCGATGTTGTATACCAAGATCCAGCCTCAAAACTTTCTTAGTACTGGAGAAGAAGATTTTTAAGTGTTTTTACTATATATGGGCATGGCAGCCATCTTGTTCAATGATACAGAACCATTTGAACAAAGTGTCAACATCTCTTTGACAGAAGGCCCCACGTGAAATCTGGTGAAAATTGGTCAAGTGGTTTTTGCTAAGAAGACGTTTAAAGATTTCATGGTTTTATACCTGTATATAGCACAGGGGCAAGGGCAGATAACCCCAAGGGGGCAAAATTTTGATCCTAACTAAAATATTTTACTACTTTAATCATACATTGTAAGTTTCAGCCGTTAGTCTTAAATACATATTGAAAAAACTCCCCCCACCCACCCCACCCCCACCGCATGCAAATCTATAGAGACGCAAATTTGACCTTGCCGTAAAAAAGGTTAAAGGTCAACCTATGATCATCATTTAAACAAACTTGGTAGAGCTTGAGTCCTCGATGCTATATACACCAAGATTCAGCCCCAAAGCTTTCTTGGTTCTAGAGAAGAAGATTATGTTTCTACCATATATTGGCATGGCGGCCATCTTATTCAATTGCGTGGAGCCATTTAACAAATTGGCAATACCCTTTTGACAGGTCCCATGTGAAATCTGGTAAAAATCGGTTTCATAGAAGAAGACATTTAAAAACACAATTTTATACATGTATATAGCACAGGGGCAAGGTCAGATAACCCCCAGGGGACAAAATTTTGATTATGACTAAAATGTTTTACTACTTTAATCATACATTGTAAGTTTCAGCTATTAGTCTTTTATACATTCTGAGAAAATGACTTTTCAACATTTTCCCCATATAAATGTATAGGGACGCAAATTTGACCTTGCCATAAAAAGGTCAAAGGTCAACCTATGGTCATCATTTGAACAAACTTGGTAGACCTTGAGTCCTCGATGCTATATATCAAGATTCAGCCCCAAAGCTTTCTTGGTTCTTGAGAAGAAGATTTTCAAGTGTTTTTACCATATATGGGCATGGTGGCCATCTTGTTTGATAGTGCGGAACCATTTGAACAAACTGGCAATACCCTTTTAACAGAAGGCCCCATGTGAAATATGGTGAAAATTGCTCAAGCCGTTTAAGAGAATAAATTTAAAAAATTACACAATTTTATAGATGTATATTGCCCAGGGGGCAAGGGCAAATAACCCCCAGGGGACAAAATTTTCATTATAACTAAAATGTTTTACTACTTTAATCACTCATTGTAAGTTTCAGCTATTAGTCTTCAATACATTTTGAGAAAATGACTTTTCTACATTTTCCCCATACAAATGCATGCGGACACAAATTTGATCTTGCCGTAAAAAGTCAAAGGTCATCTAGGGTCATCATATGAACAAACTTAGACCTCTCGTCCATGATGCTATATACCAGGATTCAGCCTTGAAGCTTTCTTGGTTCTGTAGAAGATTTTTAAGTGTTTTTTACCATATACGGGCATGGCGGCCATCTTGATTAATGGAACGTGACCATTTGTACAAATTTTCAATCCCCTTTAACAGAAGGCTCCACATGAAGTTTGAAGAAATTGGCCCAGGGGTTATAAAGGACAAGTCGTTCAAAGGTGTGGACGGACGGACAACGGACGGTAAGTGATTACAATAGCTCATGCGAGCTAAAAAATTGTTGATGATGAATGACGAAAGATGGCAGACAGATGCAGGACACAGGGTGATCAAGCTGTGTTCAAGTGAGCTAAAAACAACAAGAATTTCACTGAGGTTATTTTGCACATGTGGTAAGTAAATATTAGGTTTGCTGTGAATAATTTTGTTAGGCTAGATAAACAAAACAGTGATGAAAACTCAGCTCCCTCTGGTGCTCCTTCTACTAAAGGAAGTACAACAAGAGGTCCATGATGGCCCTATATCGCTCACCTGAGTATCATAGCACTCAAGGAGAATATGACTTAATCAGAGGAACATTTCTGCGAAATTCTTTTGAAATCAGGCCATAGGCCTAGGAGGAGATATTGTTTAAGGGTTTTAAAGGTTTTTCTATTTTCAACTCTGGTGGCCATTTTGTTCAGCAGAGCAGAACCATTTTAGAAATTTTGGTATAGGGGTATTAGAGGAACATTTCTGTGAAATTATTTTGAAATTGGGCTCTTGGCCTAGGAGATGTTGTTTAAAGATTTTCTTTTCTTTGCTTTGGATGTCAATCTGTTTAGCAGAACAGCACCATTTTAGCAATTTTGGTAGAGGGTCACTCAAGAAACATTCCTGTAAAATTATTTCAAAATCTATTAACCGGTTTAGGGGGAGATGTCTTTTAAGTAAATTTTTGACATACACATGACAGTCTATGCCCTTTTTCTATTTTTAGCTCTGGTGGCCATTTTGTTAAGCCAAAGGGAACCATTTTAGCAATTTTGGTCAAGGGACACAAGAAGAACATTTTTTGAAATTATTTTGAAATCCGGTCATAGGCCTAGGAGGACATGTTGTTAAAAGGTTTTTTCTATTTTAAGCTCTGGCGGCCATTTTGTTCAGCGGAGCAGAACCATTTTAGCAATTTTTATTAAAAGGGCATTAGAGGAACATTTCTGTGAAATTATTTTGAAATCGGGCCATCAGCCTGGGAGGAGATATCCTTTAAAAAAAAAATTTTTTTTTCTATTTTTAGCTCTGGTGGCCATTTTGTTCAGTCGAGCAGAACCATTTTAGCAATTTTGGTAGAGGGTCACTCAAGGAACATTCTGCAAAATTATTTCAAAATCCATTAACCCATTTAGGAGGAGATGTCTCTTAAGTAGATTGTTGATAGATGCATGACAGTCTACGCACTTTTTCTTTTTTTAGCTCTGGTGCCAAAATGGCAACGGAACCATTTTACCAATTTTGGTAAAGGGTTATAAGAGAAACATTTCTGTGAAATTATTTTGAAATCCGGTCATAGGCCTAAGAGGAGATGTCGTTTAAAGGTTTTTCTATTTTTAGCTCTGATGGCCATTTTGTTTAGCAGAGTGGAACCATTTTAGCAATTTTGGTAAAGGGGCATTAGAGGAATGTTTCTGTGAAATTATTTTGAAATCGGGCCACTGGCATGGGAGATGGTGTTTAAAAGTTTTTCTATTTTTAGCTCTAGATGCCATTTTTTTAGCAGAACGGCACCATTTTAGCAATTTTGGTAGAGGGTCACTCAAGAAACATTCCTGTAAAATTATTTCAAAATCCATTCACCGGTTTAGGGGGAGATGTCTTTTAAGTAAATTGTTGACAGACACATGACAGTCTATGCCCTTTTTCTATTTTTAGCTCTGGTGGCCATTTTGTTAAGCCAAAGGGAACCATTTTAGCAATTTTGGTCAAGGGACATAAGAGGAACATTTCTGTGAAATTATTTTGAAATCCGGTCATAGGCCTAAGAGGAGATGTTGTTTAAAGTTTTTTTCTATTTTAAGCTCTGGCGGCCATTTTGCTCAGCGGAGCAGAACCATTTTAGCAATTTTGGTAAAAGGGCATTAGAGGAACATCTCTGTGAAATTATTTCGAAATCGGGCCATTAGACTGGGAGGAGATGTCCTTTAAAAGTTTTTTTTTTCTATTTTTAGCTCTGGTGGCCATTTTGTTCAGCCGAGCGGAACCATTTTAGCAATTTTGGTAGAGAGTCAATCAAGGAACATTCCTGTAAAATTATTTAAAAATCCATTCACCAGTTTAGGAGGAGATGTCTCTTTTTAAGTAAAAAGTTGACAGACGGACGACGCAAGATGGACGACACATGATGGACGAAGACCGGTCACAAAAGCTCATCTGGAGCCTTCGGCTCAGGTGAGCTAACAAAAAATGGAATGAAAGCTCAGACAATCATGTTATATATTCAAATGTAGGTGAGAGGAATAGAGAGGAGTTTTGTCATGAGAAGACAGTGATGACATACCATCTCAAGAGACAACAGCCAGGAAAGTTCCAACTGAGGATATTCTACTGTTATACACAACATTGTAATTTATTTGATAAACTGTACACACAGGAAGTAATTTTGATAAAATTCAAACCAATTATATATATGTGTAATGTGTTTGTTTCAAAGTAATTAAAAGCCTTAAGATAGGAGGGTAGTTCAATAAGTTCGTAGAACTCGGTATTTTTCTTTACAATTCAAGATTTCTTTTTTCATTTTTGTGCAGTGTAAACCTTTGTCAGTTGAATGATAACAGCCATTCAGTCAACACGTACATTTTTTGTTCTTACTTTTTGTTTGAAAACTTATACCCATAGGCAAAAATGGAAAGTCAGAATATTGAGTTCAGAGCAGTCATAAAGTTCCTCACTAAGGAGGGTGCAAAGGCCAAAGAAATCCATTGGCGCATGATTGATGTGTATGGTGATAGTAGCCCAAAGTATTCCACAGTGGCAAAGTGGTCAGCAGAATTTAGATGTGGGCAAGACTCCTTAGAAGGTGACCCAAGGCCAGGTCGCCCTGCTGATGTCATCAGCCAGGAGATGATCGACCATGTTGAGAGACTTGTGCTAAACAATCGCCGAATCAAAGTTGCCGAACTTGCTTCAGATTTTGTGTTGAGGTTTTACGGCCCAGTCAACCCAGTGGGGTCATGTCGAGCGCGGTCAGTTTACCTAACCACACATTTACTGGGCAGGCTTAGTCCTCTATGCGGTTAACCAGTATTGTGCACATTCTTTCGCCAGAAACTGACAACTGCCCTTCTTGTATCAGCGGAAGGGAGAGAATGACCGTAGAAAATATTTCATGATCAATCTCCACGAAAGAATGTTGCCGACCACGGCGGGGGTTGAACCCGCGACCTCCTGGTCTCCAGTCGGACGGCGCATCCAACTGAGCCACCAAGAATGTGGTATTTCTAATGGAAGAGTTTACACTATAATCCATGAACATTTAGGCATGTCAAAAGTATCTGCCAGGTAGGTACCCAGAAACCTGAACATGCAAGATCGTCAGCAAAGGGTGGAGTCAAGTCAAGAACTTCTGGAAGTGCACAATGCCAATCCAGAAGACTTTCACACTCGTCTTGTAACAGGAGATGAAACTTGGCTTCACCACTGGGACCAAGATACAAAAAAAGAGTCCATGCAATGGAAGCACCCTGGCTCACCCCCACCTAAGAAATTTTGTACCCAACCATCAGCCAGCAAGGTAATGGCCACGGTGTTTTGGGACTCCAAAGGGATTATATTGATAGATTACAAGCCTGCTGGTACTTCAATTACAGGAGAATACTATGCCAATGTCATTAAACAATTAAGGGTTGCTATTAAAGAAAAACGAAGGGGAAAGCTAGCTGCTGGTGTCCTTCTTTTGCATGATAATGCCCCTGTGCACAAGTCCAGAGTTGCACAAGCGGCTATTTGTGAGTGCAAGTTCGAGCAGTTAAATCACCCGCCATACAGTCCAGACCTGGCCCCAAGTGATTATGATCTGTTTCGAAATTTGAAGTCCCACTTGCATGGAACAAGATTTCGGGACGATGATGAGCTCAAGGCTGCTACAGAGGCTTGGTTTGAGGACCAAATAGACGACTTTTATTTCAAAGGCATAGACTGCTTAAAAGAAAAGTGGGCCAAATGCATTGAAGTAAAAGGGGATTATATTGAAAAATAATGTTGAAACCATCTTCCAATCTGTGAGTTAAACCCCCGAGTTCTATGAACTTATTGAACTACCCTCGTATATATACACTTACTACAGCCTAGTGGTCTCATTTCAGCACTCTGTGTATAGACCTGAGATATATCAGCTATCCGCTTACACAACATGTCTATTGGGATTTCATAACCAAATGTGTATTTCCACTTAGCTGCCTCATAGCGGGCCCTCTGCACCTGAGACCTGCTGTCAGCTGAAATATACAACAAAGACATACTGTTGGAAAACCAACACTTTCACAAAGACCCAGACAAGCAGCACATCCATTCTGGCTGTTCAGGGTATTCACTGTGTGAATTCTAGATGATCCCCATATTGTAAACAGCAAAGATGAAGACAAGCAGCACATCTAACCTGGCTATACAATGCATCCAATATACAGGTGGCCACTTTATTGTAAATAGCAAAGTCCAAGACAAGCAGTAAATCCATCTTTCTGTCCTAGGTATTTGCTGTTAAATTTAGGAATTCTAGATGGTCCCTACCAGTATATTGTACATGTATACAGCAAAGCCCTAGACAACTTGTATGTTCCTTCTGACTATAAAGGATATTCTACATTCATTGTGTGAATATTAGATGATCAATATAAACAGCAAAGAACCAAACAATCTGCATATCCATCCTGGCTGTACTGGGAATTCACTGTATGAATTCTTGATGCCTCTATATTGTAAACAGCAACAAGATGGCCTTGTATTGCTCACCTGATTACCAGACAAGTTTGAATCAATTGGCCTTTCGGTTCACAAGAAAAAGTTCAATATTGATTTTCAAGACGGCGGCAATCTTGGATTTCCAATCAGAACGATTTTAGCTACTTGATCTACAAGTCACCTCGATACTTCCAATGAAGTTTGACTCAATTGCCCTTTTGGTTCAGAAGAAAAAGTCCAAAATAGATTTTCAACATGGCTGCTAGGGCAACTATCTTGGATTTCCGATCAGAATGACTTTAGCTATGTTTGATCTACAAGTCACCCCGATACTTCCTATCAAATTTCGAGTCAATGGGCCTTTCTATTCAGGAGAAGCAGTTCAAAATTGATTTTCAAGATGGCAACTGTGGCGGCCATATTGGATTTCCAATCAGAACACTTTTAGCTATTTTTGATCTACAAGTCACCTTGATGACTCTTACCAAGTTTCAAGTCAATTGGCCATTCCATTCAGGAGAAGAAGCGAAAAATAGATTTTCAAGATGGCTGCCACTAAGCCATCTTGGATTTCCCATCGGAATGATTTTAGCTATTTTTGATCTACCAGTCACTCCTATGCTTCCTAACAAGTTTCGAGTCAATTGGCCTTTCAGTTCAGGAGAAGCGAAAAATAGATTTTCAAAGTAGCCTCCATGGTGGCCATCTTGGATTTCCGACACGAACAATTTTAGCTATTTTTGATCTGCAAGTCACTCCAAAGCTTCCTACCCAGGTTCAAGTCAATTGGCCTTTCAGTTCAGGAGAAGTGAAAAATAGATTTTCAAGATTGCCCCTTGGCAGCCATCTTGGATTTCCTATCAGAACGATTTTACTCTTTTTTTTATCTACAAGTCACCCTGATGCTTCCCGCCAAGTTTCGAGTCAATTGCAGGGAGACATTTAGGGAGAAGTGACTTCTCCCTCCAGACAAAACAGGAAGAAGTTTTATAGGATGATGGAGAAGTCAAGACTCAATCACCTTACTGAAAGCATGACACTTAAAGACTCTTGACTCGCTTTACCGCATTGTCTTGGGAATTAATAAACAAGAGGCCCACGGGCCACAGGTCGCTCACCTGAGTGACATAGCCACTGCAGATATGCAGATGTTATGCAACATTTTTCCAATCCTGTCATCGCAACTAATAAAAAGATCATCCTAATTTTGAAGAAGAATATTATATATGGCATGACAGTCAAAGGAGCGTGATCATTTGAACAAATTCTCAATCACATTTCAACAGTAGGATCAATGTGAAATTTGGTGGCAATTGCCTAAGTGGTTTCTGAAGAATCATGATTTTATACATGTAAACAGCACAGTGGCAGGATAATATAACAAGAGGACCATGATGGTCCTATATCGCTCACCTGAGCAAACAGCTTTGCATACTTACTGTTGAAGTTTCAGCCAAGTTTACTGCTCTAAGATTTTTGTATAAATTTTATAGCCCTGCTCCCCAGCGGCCATGTTTTTTTTTTCATGCATCATGATGGCTTGAACTGAATCTTGAAAGAGGATCACCAAAGAAACAATTCTGCCAAGATATATTGAAATCGGTCCAGTGGTTTCTGACAAAAAGATTTTTACTAAAGAGTTTACTAAATGTGTTACCCTCTATAAATAAAGTCGATTATTATTATTATTATTATTATTATTAAAATGTTTTATATAGCTACAAAGGGAAAATAAGCCCCACCCCCTAACGGCCATGTTTTTTGACGAATCATGACTGCTTGAATAAACTTGGTAGAGGGTCACCATAGGAACATTCCTGCCAAGTTATATTGAAATTGGTTCAGTGGTTTCTGACAAGAAGATTTTTCTGTTTAGATATATAGGGAAAATAAGCCCCACCCCTAGCAGCCATGTTTTTTGACGAATCATGATTGCTTGAACAATCTTGGTAGAGGATCACCAAAGCAACATTCCTGCCAAGTAATATTGAAATCAGTCAGCTGGTTACTGACAAGAAGATTTTCTATAGACACATACGAAAAATAAGCCCCGCCCCCTGGCGGCCATATTTTTTGACGTATCATGAGGGCGTGAACAATCTTGGTAGAAGGTCACCAAAGCAACATTCCTGCCAAGTTACATTGAACTCGATCCAACGGTTTCTTAAGAGAAGATTTTTAAGGTTTCTATACATATATAGGGAAAATATGCCCCGCCCCCTAGCGCCATGTTTTTTGACAAATCATGACGGCTTGAACAATCTTGGTAGAGAGTCACCAAAGAAACATTCCTGCCAAGTGATATTGAAATTGGTCCATTGGTTTCTGACGAGAAGATTTTTAAACTTTTCTATGTAGATATATAGGGAAAATAAGCCCCGCCCCCTGGCGGCCAGGTTTTTTGACGAATCATCATAACTTGAACAATCTTGGTAGAGGGTCAACAAGGAAACATTTCTGCCAAGTTCTAACGAAATCAGTCCAGTGGTTTCTGACAAGAAGATTTTTAAAGTTTTCTATATAGATATATAGGGAAATTAAGCCCAGGCCCCTGGCGGCCACATTTTTTGATGAATCATGACGACTTGAACAATCTTGGTAGAGGGTTACAAAAAAAACATTCCTGCAATGTTATACTGAAATCAGTCCAGTGGTTTCTGACAAGAAGATCATTAAAATTTTCTATATAGATATACAGGGAAAATAAGCCCCGCCCCCTAGCGGCCACTTTTTTGACAAATCATGACGGCTTCAACAATCTTGGTAGAGGATCACCAAGGAAACATTTTTGTCAAGTTATATAGAAATCGGTCCAGTGGTTTCTGACATGAAGATTTTTAAAGTTTTCTATATAGATATATAGGGAAAATAAGCCCCGCCCCCTGGCAGCTATGTTTTTTGACGAATCCAAATGGCTTGAACAATCTTGGGAGAAGGTTACAAAAGAAACATTTCTTCAATGTTATATTGAAATCGGTTCAGTGGTTTCTGACAAGAAGATTTTTAAAGTTTTCTATATAGATATATAGGGAAAATAAGCCCTGCCCCCTGGCGGCCATGTTTTTTGACAAATCCAAATGGCTTGAACAATCTTGGTAGAGGATCACCAAAGGAACATATCTACAAAAATATGTTGAAATTGGTCCATTGGTTTCTGACAAGAAGAGTTTTAAAGTTTCTATATAGATATATAGGGAAAATAAGCCCCGCCCCCTGGCAGCCATGTTTTTTGATGAATCCAAATGGCTTGAACAATCTTGGTAGAGGATCACCAAAGGAACATTTCTGCAAAATTATATAGAAATCGGTCCAGTGGTTTCTGACAAGAAGATTTTTAAAGTTTTCTATATAGATATATAGGGAAAATAAGCCCCACCCCCTGGTGGCCATGTTTTTTGACGAATCCAAATGGCTTGAACAATCTTGGTAGAGGATTACCAATGGAACATTTCTGCAAAATTATATTGAAATCGGTCCAGTGGTTTCTGACAAGAAGATTTTTAAAGTTTTCTGTATAGATGTATAGGGAAAATAAGTCCCGCCCCCTGGTGGCCATGTTTTTTGACGAATCTAAATGGCTTGAACAATCTTGGTAGAGGATCACCAAAGGAACATTTCTGCAAAATTATATTGAAATCGGTCCTGTGGTTTCTGACAAGAAGATTTTTAAAGTTTTCTATATAGATATATAGGGAAAATAAGCCCCGCCCCCTGGCGGCCATGTTTTTTGATGAATCCAAATGGCTTGAACAATCTTGGTAGAGGATTACCAAGGGAACATTTCTGCAAAATTATACTGAAATCGGTCCAGTGGTTTCTGACAAGAAGATTTTTAAAGTTTTCTATATACATGTAGATATATAGGAAAAATAAGCCCCGCCCCCTGGCGGCCATGTTTTTTGACGAATCCAAATGGCTTGAACAATTTTGGTAGAGGATCACCAAAGGAACATTTCTGCAAAATTATACTGAAATCGGTCCTGTGGTTTCTGACAAGAAGATTTTTAAAGTTTTCTATATAGATATATAGGGAAAATAAGCCCCGCCCCCTGGCGGCCATGTTTTTTGACGAATCCAAATGGCTTGAACAATCTTGGTAGAGGTTCATCAAAGGAACATTTCTGCAAAATTATATTGAAATCGGTCAACTGGTTTCTGACAAGAAGATTTTTTAAGTTTTTAGTTAAAAAAATCTATTTTTAGCTCCTGTGACCTAGATATGCAATGGACCGGAACCATTTGAACAACTTTGAAAGAGGACCAACCAAGGATCATTCCTGTGAAGTTTGGTCAAAATCCAATCAGTGGTTTAGGAGGAGATGTTGTTTAAAGATTGTGAACAGACGGACGACGACGACGGACGGTGAGTGATCACAAAAGCTCACCTTGATCCTTCGGCTCAGGTCAGCTAATAAACATAAACAAGATGGTAGACATCTTGGATTTCCAATCAGAATGATTTTAGCTACTGTTGATCTACAAGTCACCTCGATACTTCCAATGAACTTTGAGTCGATTGCCCTTTGGGTTCAGGAGAAAAAGTTCAAAACAGATTTTCAAGATGGCCGCTATAGCCGCAATTTGGGATTTCCTATCGAACGATTTGAGCTATTTTTGATCTACAAGTCACCCCGATGCTTCCTACCAAGTTTCGAGTCAACTGGCCTTTCAGTTCAGAAGAAGAAGGGTAAAATAGATTTTAAAGATGGCCGCCATTTTGGATTTCCGATCGGAACGATTTTAGCTATTTTTATATCAACAAGTCATCCTGATGCTTCCTATGAATTTTCAAATCAACTGGTCCTTTGGTTCAGGAAAATAAGCGAAAAAAAGAGTTTCAAGATGGCCGCCATGACGGCCATCGTGGATTTCCGATCCAAACAATTTAAGCTATTTTACATCTACAAGTCACCTGAATGCTTCCTACCAAGTTTCAAGTCAAACGGCCGTTCAGTTCAGGAGAAGAAGCGAAAAATAGATTTTCAAGATGGCTGTCATGGCAGCCATCTTGGATTTCTGATAGGAATGATTTTAGCTATTTTTGATCTACAGGTCACCCTGATGCTTCCTACATAGTTTAAAGTCAATAAGCCTTTCGGTTCAGGAAAAGAAGTGAAAAATAGATTTTCAAGATGGCAGCCATGGCGGCCATGTTGGATTTCCAATCGGAACGATTTTAGCCATTTTTAATCTATAAGTCACCTCGATGCTTCCTACCAAGTTTCAAGTCAATTGGCTTTTGGCTTTAGGAGAAGAAGTGAAAAAAAGATTTTCAAGATGGCCACCATGGCGGCCATCTTGGATTTCTGATCAGCATGATTTTAGCTATTTTTGATCTACAAGTTACCCTGATGCTTCCTACCAAGTTTCGAGTCAATTGGCATTTCTGTTCAGGAGAAGAAGCAAAAAATAATAGATTTTCAAGATGGTGGCCATGGCGGCCATCTTGGATTTCCAATTGGAATGATTTTAGCTATTTTTGATCTATAAGTCACCCCAATGCTTCTTACCAAGTTTTGAGTCAATTGGCATTTGGGGTTAGGAGAAGAAGTGAAAAATAGATTTTCAAGATAGCCACCATGGCAGCCATCTTGGATTTACGATCAGCACGATTTTAACTATTTTTGATCTGCAAGTCACCCCGATGCTTCCTAGCAAGTTTGGAGTCAATTGGCCTTTCGGTTCAGGAGAGGAGGCAAAAAATAGATTTTCAAAATGGCTGCCATGGCGGCGATCTTGGATTTCCTATCAGAAGGATTTTAGCTATTTTTGATCTACTGGTCACCCCAATGCTTCCTACCATGTTTGGAGTAAATTGGCTTTTGGGTTTAGGAGAAGAAGTGAAAAATAGATTTTCAAGATGGCTGCCATGGCGGCCATCTTGGATTTCCGATCGGCACGATTTTAGCCATTTTTTATCTACAAGTCACCCCGATGCTCCCTAGCAAGTTTCGAGTCAATTGGCCTTTTGGTTCAGGAGAAGAAGCGAAAAATAGATTTTCAAGATGGTGGCCATCTTGGATTTCCAATCGGCATGATTTTAGCTATTTTTGATCTACAAGTCACCCTGATACTTCATAGCAAGTTTGGAGTCAATTGGCCTTTCAGTTCAGGAGAAGAAGCGAAAAATAAATTTTCAAGATGGCTGCCATGGCGGCCATCTTGGATTTCCGATCGGCACGATTTTAGCTTTTTTTGATCTAAAGTCACCCCGATGCTTCCTAGCAAGTTTGGAGTCAATTGGCCTTTCGGTTCAGGAGAAGAAGCGAAAAATAGATTTTCAAGATGGCGGCCATCTAGGATCTCCGATCGGAACGATTTTAGCTATTTTTGATCTAAAGGTCACCCCTATGCTTCCTACCAAGTATCAAGTCAATTGGCCCAGGAGTGTAGGAGGAGTAGGCTTTTAACGCAATTGTTGATGCCGCACGACACACGACGGACATTGACTGACCACAATAGCTCACCATGAGCACTTCGTGCTCAGGTGAGCTAAAAAGGAAACAATTTTTACTGTAGACCTGTTCATTCTTAACTTCTAAACCAATTAAATGAT
This sequence comes from Anodontia alba, assembly GCA_964016985.1. NCBI lineage: Eukaryota > Metazoa > Mollusca > Bivalvia > Lucinida > Lucinidae > Anodontia > Anodontia alba. The sequence continues at coordinate 64,906,222 of OZ024823.1, read as the reverse complement.
TCACAGAAACACAGACATGAGTAGGGCAAATGCATCATATCTGGACCCATAGCTTTTTGGAAATTGATCTTCTCAGTAGATCCAGTCAAAACATCAAGATCTGCGGCTTGATAAGCTATAAACATAATGTTAAAAAGAAATTTGTTAACTAAAATGTCTGTCAACTTAGTTTTTAGCATTTTTAATGCTGTTTCTTACCCATTTTCAGCTCGTAAATGGTTCATGTATGAAAAAAAAAACCGGACACCCATGAAAACTAATGACATTGATGAAAACGATCTTTTGGTCACTTGGTAGGCAAACAGTTTTCCTCCAAAACTTGTTAAACCAGATCAGACTTTTATTCTGAGGCATTTCTGAAACATCTAACAGCTTTTTTTCAAAAGAATTTTACCTTTGTATGTTTGCTCAATTTTTATTGGATTTCTCCTAACAAAAAGTTTGTTTTGCACAAGTACTAGCTTTTTCAAAAGTTGCAAAAAATCGAGGGCGAAGTTTCTGTCGCCCTCAGGGCTTCCCAGGATGACTTAGAGCCCTCAGGGGCGACTATTTCGCCCCAGTCGCCCAGTAGCCTGATCCCTGAATTGGCCTTTCGGTTCAGGAGAAGAAGTGAAAAATAGATTTTCAAGATGGTGGCCATGGCGGTCATCTTGGATTTTTGATAGGAACTATTTTAGCTATTTTTGACCTACAAGTCACCCTAATACTTCCTACCAAGTTTCAAGTCCATTAGCCTTTCGGTTCAGGAGAAGAAGCGAAAAATAGATTTTCAAGATGGCCGCTGCTATTGCAGCCATATTGGATTTCTGATCAGAATGATTTTAGCTATTTTTGATCTACAAGTCACCCAGATGCTTCCTACCAAGTTTCGAGTCAATTGGCCTTTCGGTTCAGGAGAAGGGAAAAACAGATTTTCAAGACGTCTTGGATTTCCAATCGGAACAATTTTAGCTACTTTTGATCTACAAGTCACCCTGATGCTTCTTACCAAGTTTCGAGTCAAGTGGCCTTTTCATTCAGGAGAAGAAGTAAAAAAAAGATTTTCAAGATGGCTGCCATGGTGGCCATCTTGGGTTTCTGATTGGAACGATTTTAGCTAGTTTTGATCTACAAGTCACCCCAATGCTTCCTACCAAATTTCGAATTAAATGGCCTTTCGGTTCAGGAGAAGAAGCAAAAAATAGATTTTCAAGATGGCGGCCATCTTGGATTTCTCACTGGAAATGATTTTAGCTATTTTTGATCTACAAGTCGCCCCGATGCTTCCTACCAAGTTTTGAGTCAACTGGCCTTTAGGTTCAGGAGGAGAAGCAAAAAATAGATTTTCAAGATGACTGCCATGGCGGATTTCCGATCCTAACAATTTTAGCTATTTTTAATCTACAAGTCACCCGGATGCTTCCTGTCAAATTTCGAGTCAATTGGCCTTTCGGTTCAGGAGAAGAAGCAAAAAATAGATTTTTCAAGATGGCAGCGCCATGGCCGCCATCTTGGATTTCCGATCAGAATGATTTTAGCAATTTTTAATCTACAAGTCACCCTGATACTTCCTACCAAGTTTTGGGTCAATTGGCCTTTCAGTTCAGGAGAAGAAGTGAAAACCATGAAACCATGGTGGCCATCTTGGATTTCCGATCGGAATGGTTTTAGCTATTTTTGATCTACATCTCACCCCGATGTTTCTTAACAAGTTTCGAGTCAATTGGCCTTTCGGTTCAGGAGAATCAAAAAATAGATTTTCAAGATCTTGGATTTCCGATTGGAACAATTTTAGCTATTTTTGTTCTACAATCACTCCGATGCTTCCCACCAGGTTTTGAGTCAATTGACCGTTTGGTTCAGGAGAAGAAGCGAAAAACAGATTTTCAAGATGGAGGTCATGGCGGCCATCTTGGATTTCTGATCCAAACAATTTTAGCTATTTTTTATCTATAAGTCACCCCGATATTTCCTACCAAGTTTCGAGTCAATTGGCCCAGGGGTGTAGTAGGCTTTTAAAGCAATTATTGTTGACGCTGCACGACACATGACGCACGACAGACGATGCACAACAGACTATGGACATTGACTGACCACAACAGCTCACTTGGAGTACTTCGTGCTCAGGTGAGCTAAAAACCCAGACAATCAGCATTGTTCAGCCTGGATACACTGTATAGGCAGACTAAACTGACTCATCACTTTGACCTTTTGATTATGATACTTATAAGTATATATTTACTGCCTGAACAGTTACCAATTGTATAGGTGAGTGAACAGCTGCTTCATGTGGAAAGCTCAATTTTAGGACTGTCATGCCCAAACTGTACTATGGACATATCCTAATGAATACTAAATATAAAAGTCAAAGTGACAGGTGACAGTCAATTCGGTTGGATTATATGTATTCTAGATGCCCTCTATAGTGTAAACAGCAAAAACCCAGTCAATCTGCACACCCATCCCCTGCTGTCCAGGGTATTCATCGTTGATCCCTATAATATAAACAGCAAAGACCAAGACAAGCAGCACATCCAGCTTGGCTGTCCAAAGTATTCACTTTTTAGTTAGACTTGTAGATGGTTCCTCCATTGTAAATAGAAAAGACCCAGACAATCTACACAGACAATCTGGCTATCCAAGGTTTTCACTACATAAATTCTAGATTATCACTACATTGTAAACACCAATGGATAGTCAGACTATTTGAAAACAAGAGCTCCGCAAGCGGAGGCATTATATGCCCGTGGCAATTAATAAGATGTAGCACATAAACTGACTCCTGTATAATTCAGTGCTCTGGATGTAAACTGTAAGGGGAGTTAATTGGAAACAAAAAAAATATTTTTAAAAATTTTCAAAGGGGCAAAACTCTGCTAATATTTGGTGAACTGTAACCTCAGGGTCCAAGCTGGCCCAGAAATTTAGGGAAAAGTGACTTCTCCCTCCTGTGAAAATAGGGAGAAGTTTGCTTTGTCTAGGGAGAAATGGTTTTGGAGGGAGGACGGACTACAGAAGCATGGCTATACTACAAGAGCTCCGCCAAGCGGGGCATTATACGCCCGTGGCAAGTTCAGGGTGGCCACACATTTTTAGCAATCAAATTCCCTGATTTTTCCCTGATTTGTTTTGATTTTCCCTGATTAAAAACCTTAATATTATCGCAATGGCCCCTACTTTTAGAAGTCATATACTGATTCAAATGCTGTCAAGTGACATGTTTATACACAATGCTGTCACAATATTCTTAATTAAATGAAAATTTATCTAAATATGATGTACATGCATACACGCCATTAGCTGTTGACAGAAATCTGTGAGATTTTGCATTTTTTTAGGGGAGATTCGATGAAATTCTGTGAGATTTTTATGAAAATCACTTTCAAGCTTACATGAGTAAGTTAAAAGCCATTATTTTAATGAATTAAGTTTGGGACAGCCATGCTAATGCATGCTTTATTTCTAGTTTTTCAAAAAATAGCTTATTAAATGGTATGAAATTTCTGTGAGATTTGAAAATCTTATGGGAAACCGGGTCCAGAAGGACCAAAATTCTGTGAGATTTTGTCTCACAGTGTGAGGTATGGCATGTATGTACATGTGCTAATTTACTTTCATGGTAGTCAAAATCAAAACTGGTAAAATATATGGCCTCCAACCTCCCCTTGTAGCCACACCATCAAAATTTAATGACTGACATTGGGTTTGCAATAAAATGTCCACTTCGGAATGAGAAAAAGAAAAAAACAGAATATACAGCAAACAAGTACTCCACCTAACAAGTACTCCACCTTTAAGTAAGATTAGATCTGCAGGTATTTTAAGCATATGGCAGAAAGAAACCACCAGTAGCCACATCTAAACAGCTATAAAATTTGAATATTTTGACCTTACAAAGATAAGATTTTTTGAAATTCCCTGATTTTTCCCTGATTTTCAGCAAAATTTCAAATTCCCTGATTTTTCCCTGCAGGGAATTTTTTTCCACCATTTTACCTGTTTTCCCTGTTTTCCCTGTTTTCCAGAGTGCGTGGCCACCCTGAAGTTATAAGATGTAGCACATAAACTGGCTCCTGTATAATTCAGTGCTCCAGATGTAAACTGTAAGTGGAATTACAAAAATAATTTTTAACTAGAGCTGGTGTTTGTAAAACACTATGCCTCCAACTGCCTGACTCTAACACTGCTTGACTCCAACACTGCTTGCCCAAGATGGTAACAACAGTACAAATATATGAGATTTCAATGTTATTTTATCAAAGGGAAATAACTCTAAAATAGGAGATAATTGGGATAAGAAAAACATACGGGTCTAAAGTCTCTAGCTCTAACAGTTTTTGAGATATTTTGCTGACAAGATAAAAATGCCAAAATAACAAAGGGCCATAACTCAGTAAGTATTTTTCAGAATTTATTCAAAAGTTAATCAGGTTGTCTACTGATCATTACAAATCCATTCACCATATTTCATGGCTCTAGCCCTAACAGTTTTTGAGATATTTTGCTGACAAGGTAAAAATGCCCAAAATCACAAAGGGCCATAACTCAAGAAGTATTTTTCAAAATTTCTTCAAAATTAATCAGGTTGTCTACTCATCACTACCAGTCTATACGTCAACTTTCAAGGCTCTAGGGCCAACGTTTTTTTAGATATTTTGCTGACAAGGTAAAAATGCCCAAAATTACAAAGGGCCATAACTCAAGAAGTATTTTTCAAAATTTCTTCAAAAGTTAATCAGGTCATCTACTCATCACTACAAATCCATTTACTAAGTTTCAAGGCTCTAGCTCTAACAGTTATTGAGATATTATGCTGACAAGGTAAAAATGCCTAAAATTACAAAGGGGCATAACTCAAGAAGTATATTTCAAAATTTCTTCAAAAGTTACCGTAATATACGTAAGTATTGGGACGGGAAAAAATAATTAAATTTCTGGCTGTCCCAATACTTAGAAACACGAAAATTAATTATTTTTTTAGGTGTCCCAATACTTATGTCTCGTAGTTGAAAATGGCACCGATTAATGATGAAAAATGTGTCATATTTGTGTTCATTGTTTTGTGTATTTTCGGACCACTGTCTCGTTAACCTAATCTATTGTTAATATTGAATAAACAGATTGGCACTTATTGTTTTGATTTATAATCCCCTCGTTTATCGATCATGTGTTGAAAGCGTCCAAGTAAAAACAAGAGGCCCACGGGCCACGGTTCGCTCACCTGAGTGACATGCAGATGTTCCCAATAATATATGCAAAGATTCAGCCATAAGGTTTTGGAGAATAAAATTTTTAAATGTTTTTTCCCATACAAATGCATAGGGAAGCAAACTTGTACTACCATTATTTTAGCAACTTTGGTAGACCCCCTGTCCCCGATGACTTAAGCAAAGATTCAGCCCCAAGGCGTCCTCGGTTCTGGAGGAGATTTTTAAAGGTTTTTACCATATATGGGCATGGCGGCCATCTTGGTCAACTAACCGCGACCATTTTAGCAATCTTTCATTCCCCCAACCTAAGGAGGCTCCATATGAAATTTGTGCAAAATTGGCCCAGAGACTCCAGAGGAGAAGTCGTTTGAAATTCTGAATATTTTTCCCATACAAATGCATAAGGAAGCAAACTTGAGCTCAAGGTAAAAAGGTCAACTGTCAATGTACAACCATTATTTTAGCAACTTTGGTAGACCTCCAGTTTCCGATGATATATGTAAAGATTCAGCCGCAAGGAATCCTCAGTTTTGGAGAACAAGATTTTTAAAAGTTTTTCCCATACAAATGCATAGGGAATCAAACTTGACCTTGCCGTAAAAAGGTCAAATGTCAATATACAACATTTATTTTAGCCATTTTGGTAGACCTCCCGTCCCCAATGACTTATGCAAAGATTCAGTCCCAAGGCATCCTCGGTTTGGAGAAGAAGATTTTTAAAGGTTTTTACCATATATGGGCATGGCGGCCATCTTGGTCAATGAACTGCGACCATTTTAGAAATCTTTCATTCCCCCAACCTAAGGAGGCTCCATATGAAATTTGAACAAAATTGGCCCAGAGGCTCCAGAGGAGAAGTCGTTTGAAATTCTGAATATTTTTCCCATACAAATGCATAGGGAAGCAAACTTGACCTTGCCGTAAAAAGGTCAAATGTCCATATACAACATTTATTTTAGCAATTTTGGTAGATTGATTGTGTTGGGGTTTAACGACACGTCAACCCTTGAGGGTCATTTTGTGTCGTAATTTTGGTAGACCTCCCGTCCCCAATGACTTATGCAAAGATTCAGCCCCAAGGCATCCTCGGTTCTGGAGAAGAAGATTTTTAAAGGTTTTTACCATATATGGGCATGGCGGCCATCTTGGTCAATGGACCGCGACCATTTTAGCAATTTTTCGTTCCCCCAACCTAAGGAGGCTCCAAATGAAATTTGAGCAAAATTGGCTCAGGGGCTTCAGAGGAGAAGTCGTTTGAAAATGTTAACGGACGGACGCACGGACGGACGGACGACGGACGAAAAGTGATCACAATAGCTCATCCTGAGCATAGCTCAGGTGAGCTAAAAATAATCATATGCTGTACCCGCTTTAAATGTTAATTGCGCATAACCGATACCGCGAATGCGGGGAACAATCTACCTGTTCTAAAAATACTGCCATTACATCAGGTGATGACGTTAATATTGGGGTTCATCTCAACGATGTTTTGGGGTTCATCTCAACAGTGTTTTAGGGTTCCCCCAACGCTGTTTTGCATTAAAACGTTATCGGTAAACAATTATGTTGAATTTCTTTTTATTATTATTATTTATTCATAGTTTTTTTTCTTTTTTTTTGTTGTGTTTGTTTGTTGTTTTTTTTGTAGAACTTTATTGATGCACTCAAGTTGCAAATTAAAACGTGACGTGTCACATGACAACCACAAAATGGCGACGCATCCAGACTGATGCAAACGCATGTGCGTTTTCGTTTTTGCAGATTTCTTGAATAAATTTCATATTAATATTCTCAAAGAAAGGTTTTATTTATTTTCTACTTTCTAACCAGCCTGCGGTAGGAACCCCCTGTTGTATGCTTAGACGTAAAATATTGCGTGACATCGCTTGTAAACAAAACAAAACACAAACCGAGAAAACAGTTTTACCCTGTTCTAACTAGATCATTTTTTCACCCAAATGCACTGTCCCAATTCATATGGTACTATAAATTACTGAAAATTTTAGCGATTTTTGATATGTCCCAATTCTTAGGGTGACGAAAAATAATTATTTTTACGAATTGTAAGGGTGTCCCAATACTTTAGGTGTCCCAATACTTAGGTATATTATGGTAATCAGGTTGTCTACTCATCACTACCAGTCTATTCATCAAGTTTCAAGGCTTTAGCTTTAATGGTTTTTTTGAGATATTTTGCTGACAAGTTAAAAATGCCCAAAATTACAAAGGGCCATAACTCATGAAGTATTTTTCAGAATTTATTCAAAAGTTAATCAGGTCATCTACTCATCACTACAAAGCCATTTACTAAGTTTCAAGATTCAAGCTCTAACAGTTTTTGAGATATTTTGCTGAAAAGGTAAAAATGCCCAAAATTACAAAGGGCCATAACTCAAGAAGTATTTTTCAAAATTTTATCAAAAGTTAAACAGATTGTCTACACATCACTACCAGTCTATTCATTAAGTTTCAAGGCTCTAGCTCCAATGGTTTTTGAGATATTTTGCTGACAAGGTAAAAATGCCCAAAACTACAAAGGGCCATAACTCATGAAGTATTTTTTCAGCACTTCTTCAAAAGTTAATCAGGTCATCTACTCATCACTACAAATCCATTTACTAAGTTTCAAGGCTCTAGCTCTAACAGTTTTTGAGATATTTTGCTGACAAGGTAAAAATGCCCAAAATTACAAAGGGCCATAACTCAAGAAGTATTTTTCAAAATTTCTTCAAAAGTTAATCAGGTTGTCTACTCATCACTACCAGTCTATTCATTAAGTTTCAAGGCTCTAGCCCCAACGTTTTTGAGATATTCTGCTGACAAGGTAAAAATGCCCAAAGTTACAAAGGGCCATCAAAAGTTAATCAGGTTGTCTACTCATCACTACTAGTCTATTCATCAAGTTTCAAGGCTCTAGCTCCAATGGTTTTTGAGATATTTTGCTGACAAGGTAAAATTGCCCAAAACTACAAAGGGCCATAACTCATGAAGTATTTTTCAGAATTTCTTCAAAAATTAATCAGATCATCTACTCATCACTACAAATCCATTTACTAAGTTTCAAGGCTCTAGCTCTGTTTCATTGCTGTGTCTATATATGTTTCTAGTAATGAATGGCGTCGCATAACCAGATTAGAATATCATCCTCGAATGTAAGGGGATTGCATGATCCACAAAAGCGCAAGGATATATTTCATTACTAATGGAATAAACAATTCCACATTTGCTGTCTCCAAGAAACCCATTTCACTGAAAGTCTGGAACCATATATCCGCGCAGAGTGGGGTGGGAATATATATTGTAGCTCCTATACATCAAACGCTAAAGGAGTGTGTATTTTATTCAATAATGATTTAGAGTATAAAGTCTTAAAATCTAAAACGGATGGTGATGGCAATTTTATTTGTTAGATTTAGAAATCGAAGCGAAACGTCTAACTTTAGTCAACATATACGGGCCAAACAAAGATTCGCCGGACTTTTTTAGAAATATAGCTAATCATATAGAAGAAATAGGTAATGATACATGTATCTTATGTGGGGATTTTTATGTAATTCAAGATCAGAATCTGGACTATTTCAATTATTTACATGTAAATAACCCCAGGGTAAAGGAATGTATTTTATCAATAAAAGAGGAATTTAACTTAGTGGACCCGTTCCGAGAATTATATGAATTTGAAAGGAAATATACATGGCGAAAACCAAATCCACTTAAACAAGCAAGGCTAGATTACTTTTTAGTTACACAAAACTTCATGCCCAGCATTCTAAGTCATAAAATCTTACCAAGTTACAGATCAGATCATTCGACTATTGTTATTACCTTTCAAATAAATGATTTTAAGAGAGGACGCGGTTTATGGAAATTCAACAATAGTCTATTAAAAGATAAGGATTATGTTAAAGAAGTTAAAAATTGTATTCAAAATTTGAAACAACAATATATGATTCCGGTGTATAATTTGGAATACATTTTAAGTAATGAAAATGATCTACAGTTAACAATTTCAGATCAACTATTTCTAAAAACTTTATTAATGGAAATACGCGGCAAAACAATCTCTTATTCCTCATATAAGAAAAAACAAAATCAACAAAAAGAAGAAAAATTAGAAAAAGAAATTGAACAGATGGAAGAGTTAGAACATATTGATACCGAAATGATAAAAAATAAAAAGTTAGAACTTGAAAATTTACGTAAGGAAAGAATACAAGGTATAATGATTAGAGCAAAAATAAAATGGGCAGAGGAAGGTGAAAAACCAACAAAATATTTTTGCGGTTTAGAAGCTAGAAATTATATAAATAAAACAGTACCAAAAATTCAAACAGATGATGGTAATACAATACAGGAGCAACAAGATATCTTAAAGGAAATAAAACTTTTATTCTGATCTATACAAAGGTAAAGAGAGAAGTCAAGAAACAGATTATCAAGAAATTTTAAATACTCTAGATCATCCTATTTTGACACAACTGGAAAGATCAAGGATAGAAGGAGAAATCACGGAAGATGAAATAGCACATGTACTGAAAAACATGTAAAATAACAAAAGTCCAGGCTCAGATGGGTTCACTGTGGAATTTTTCAAATTTTTCTTCAAAGATCTAAAAACCTTTATAAAGCGTGGGATCAATGAGGGTTACTCAATGGGCAAATTCTCAATTACACAAAGACAAGGTATTATAACTTGCATACCGAAAGGGGATAAACCAAGGCATTTTCTAAAGAACTGGCGCCCAATTACTTTGTTAAACGTTATTTACAAAATTGCCTCAAGATGTATTGCTAACAGGTTAAAATCTGTACTACCAAAACTTATATCTTCCAATCAAACAGGATTTATCAGTGGCCGTTATATAGGTGAAAACATGCGACTTATTTATGACATAATGGATCATGTAGATAAGGAATATATACCTGGACTGCTTTTAATTGTAGACTTTGAAAAAGCCTTTGATTCCATATCTTGGGAATTCATTGCAGATGTTTTAGATTTTTTTAATTTTGGTCCATCAATTAAAAAGTGGATTTCTGTTCTTTACAATGATATATTGTCCGCTATAATCCAAAGTGGCTTCCTGTCAGACTTTTTCAGTATAGGCAGAGGCTGCAGACAAGGCGACCCTTCTTCTTTCTATATTTTTCTATTATGTGCAGAAGTCTTGTTGTTGATGCTAAAACAAAATGCTGCAATTAATGGGATAAAAATTGGAGATGTGGAATATTTTTTATCTCAGTTTGCTGACGATACAACCATAATACTAGATGGGTCACAACAATCGCTAGAAACAGCTATCTCAATTTTAAATTTGTTTGCAAGCATGTCAGGTCTAAAAGTGAATAATTCAAAAACAAGAGCGGTATGGATAGGATGCAGAAAGTTTAGTGGGGAAACCTTCAATCATCGACTAAAACTAAATTGGAATCAAACAGACTTCGAAATTCTAGGAATAAAATTTTCTTCCAATCTCAATACAATGACTGAAATCAACTATAAAGAAAAAATCAAACAAATCGATGTCGAATTGAAACAGTGGTCTAAAAGAAAACTGACTCCGTTCGGGCGTATAACAGTTTTAAAAACACTAATTATATCCAAATTAAACCACCTATTTATAGCTCTACCAGATCCAAAAGATGAAGTTATATATACATTACAAAAGAAATTTTTTCACTTTATTTGGCAGTCAGAAATAGATAGAGTTAAAAGAGAACTATTAATGCAAACCTACGAAACTGGAGGGCTAAAAATGATAAACTTAAGAAATTATATTTATGCACTGAAATCAACATGGATAAGACGGTTAATAATAAATGACTCAAAATACAAAACTATTTTTGAAACAAAATATTCGAAAGTAGAAGATTTAATTAACAGAGGCCTAGACTTCACCTGATTCTTAAAAACAAATAAAAATAATAAGTTCTGGAATAACATATTGGAAGCATGGCTAGTTGTGTGTGAAAAACAAATTCCCACTAAATTTGAGGACATATTGTCAACAAACTTATGGAATAATAAAGAATTAAAAATTAATAATAAAGTAATTTTCTATCGGCATTGGTATGATAAACACATTCACTATATTAAAACCTATTCAATGATGATGGAAGTCTCATGAACTACAATCAGTTCACTCAAAAGTTTGAGGTGCAAACCAATTTTATACAGTTTTATGGTGTTAGAGCAGCGGTAGAACTGTATATCAGAAATAAAGGAATTGCAATAAATACTAACATATTAACAAACAATTATTTACCATTTAAAATAAAAGTATTATTGAAAAATGAACGAGGAAGTAGGGATATGTATGAACTAATTAACAAAAAGAATATCATTCCAAGCAGTCAAGTTAAATGGAACACAATATTTGAACCAATTCATTTAAATTGGTCACAACTGTACAATATCCCCGCAAAATGTTGTAATAATACTAAATTACATTGGTTTCAATATAGATTACTCCATCGAATTTTAGCGACAAATGATTTTTTATTTAAGTGTAACATTAAATAAGATAATTTATGTAACTTTTGCAAATGTTTCTCAGAAAAGCTTGAGCACATATTTTGGTATTGTACCCTAATACTGGAATTTTGGGAACATACTGAAATGTGGATATACGAAAGAAGTAACTATTTACTTAATATAGACATGCAACGAGCCATCCTAGGTATAACAAATGTAACTGAAAATAATAAATCGATCAATTACATATTGATCTTAACTAGATATTACATTTATAAATGCCGTATAAATGGTAATCGACCAAGTATAACAGAATGGATAAAAGAAGTCACCTTTTTTATACATATTGAAAAAATGATAGCGATTAAAACTGATCGTTATCCAATATTTATAAAACACTGGGGAAAATGGTTAAATTTATTGGAATTATAGTCCATATCAACGGTACACTCATAATGTGGTTTCGAACCATTCTCGGGTCACACGTGAGGCGTCCATGTAAATGTACATTCATAATATTGGTTCGAGCCTTGCTTGGGTAATACGTGATTCCTGTTTTTGTCTTGTGAGATGAAAATGTTGGGTCCGATTGCACAAGGCAGTCCAGTCGAACCAGACATTTTCCTCATGATAGTGCAATTAACATACATTTAAAAAAGATAATAATAATAATAATACATGTAATAATAATAATAATAAACTTACCTGAAATAAGCCGCTGCTGCGTATACACACGTGAAAGCTACACCAAATCCTATATATGTATATATATATATATATATATATATATACATACATACATACTCTATGGTGTTCACTCATGCGCTTAGTGATCCTGGTATACAGTTACTGAACAAAATAACTCTCCAGACGCCTAGCATAAAAGCTTATTATGATTCTTAGTGTGCTTCTGTGGATGTACTGCTAAACTTTACATATCGCCATTATATTTTGTATGAAAGCATTTATGAATGGATATTAGTAAAGAGCACACTTTATATAAATTATTATATTGAATGTTGTATGATATTTGACATGCTAGTGGAAAAATAAAATAAATCATAAAAAAAAAAAAAAAAGATGTTGGTAAAATCAAAAAAAAAAAAAAAAAAAGTTTCAAGGCTCTAGCTCTAACAGTTTTTGAGATATTATGCTGACAAGGTAAAAATGCCCAAAATTACAAAGGGCCATAAGAAGTATTTTTCAAAATTTCTTCAAAAGTTAATCAGGTTGTCTACTCATCACTACCAGTCTATTCATCAAGTTTCAAGGCTCTAGCTTCAATAGTTTTTGAGATATTTTGCTGACAAGATTGCATCTATATTTTTTCAAAGGGCCATAACTCTGAAAAGGGGCATAATCCTGTCAAGAAAAAAAACATGTCAGCTATTTTTTCATGAGGAATCCATATTAACAGTTCTAAAGTTATGCTATGCATCAAAAAGCGTGATGAACGGACGGACGGACGGAAGGACGGCCGGACAAACAACCCAGAAGCAATATGCCCATCCAACTTCTTTGAAGTTGGGGGCATAAAAATTTTCATAGGGGCATAGCTCTGCTGATATTTGGTGAACTGTAACCTAAGGGTCAAAGCTTGCCCTGAAATTAAGGGAGAAGTGTCTTCTCCCTCCTGGGAAAATAGGGAGAAATTTGCTGCATCTAGGGAGAAATGCTTTTGGACAGAGGACACACGACAGAAGCATGGCTATATTATAAGCTCATATGAGCCTTTGGTTGATTTGTTTTTCTTATACTTCAATATCGGACCAAACAATAAAAAAATAAAAATAAAAAACAAAAAAAACAAAAAAAAAATGCTGCAAGAATTTTTTTTGTAAACCTTTAACTTGTTTAATACTGATTTTGTTCTTCAAGGGAGCCAACTCAGAAGAGTATTAAATATGATATTTTGATATTAGTCAAGCTTCTTAATTCAGTATTATTTAATAAATGTATATATAAAGATTTAATAATGGCAACATTTCCTTGCAAATCTAATAAAAGAAGATGTTAAAAAAAAAAAATAAAAAATAAAAAACTCTGCCAATATTTGGTGCACTATAACCTCAAAATAATATGTGCTGCTCCACATCATCGTGTAACTATTTATGAAGTTTCAGATTGACTGTAGGAGGATTTAGCAGTAACGAAACATTAATAGAAATTTTCAAAGGCGTTTAACTCTGCTAATATTTGGTGGACTGTAACCTTGAAACAATATGCGCTGCTCCACATCATGGTCTAACTACAAATTAAGTTTCAGCTTGATCGGATGTAAACTGTAGGAGGAGTTAGTCGGAAACAAAAAGTTTACAGAAATTTTCAAAGGGGCATAACTCTGCCAATATTTGGTGCATTGTAACCGCGAAACAATATGCGCTGCTCTACATCATCGTGTAACTACTTATAAAGTTTCAGCTTGATCTGATGTAAACTGTGGGAGGATATAGTCAGAAATGAAAAATAAATAGAAATTTTCAAAGGGGTATAACTCTGCTAATATTTGGTGGACTGTGGCCTTGAAATAATACCCGCTGCTCCACATCATGGTCTAACTATAAATCAAGTTTCAGCTTGAACGGATGTAAACTGTAGGAGGAGTTAGCTGGAAACGAAAAAATTACACAAATTTTCAAAGGGGCATAACTCTGCAAATATTTGGTGCACTGTAACCTCGAAATAATATGCGCTGCTACACATCATCGTGTAACTATTTATGAAGTTTCAGCTTGATCGGATGTAAATGGTAGGAGGATTTAGCCAGAAACGAAAAATTAATAGAAATTTTCAATGGGGGTATAACTCTGCTAATATTTGGTGGACTGTAATCTTGAAACAATATGTGCTACTCTACTTCATAGTCTCACTACAAATCAAGTTTCAGCTTGATCCGAGGAGATGTAAACTGTAGGAAGAGTTAGCCGGAAACAAAAAGTTTACAGAAATGTTCAAAAGGGGCATTACTCTGCTAATATTTGGTGGACTGTGACCTCGAAACAATATGCGCTGCTCCACATCATGGTCTAACTATAAATGAAGTTTCAGCTTGATCGGATGTAAAATGTAGGAGGAGTTAACTGGAAATGAAAAGTTTACAGAAATTTTCAAAGGGGCATAACTCTGCAAACATTTGGTGGACTGTAACCCCAAAACAGTATGCGCTGCTCCACATCATGGTCTAACTATATACCAAGTTTCGGCTTGATCGGATGTAAACTGTAAGAGGAGTTAGCCGGAAAAGAAAAAGTTTACGGACGGACGCCATACCCTGTAATTCAAGAAGGGCAGTTGTCAGTTTCTGGCGAAAGAATGTGCACAATACTGGTTAACCGCTTAGAGGACTAAGCCTGCCCAGTAAATGTGTGGTTAGGTAAACTGACCGCGCTCGACATGACCCCATTGGGTTGACTGGGCCGTAAGACCTCAACACAAACAAACAAACATACCCTGTAACATAATACGTCCCGTTTTTCAAACGGGCGTATAATAAGCTGATATGAGCCTTTGGCTGACTTGTTTTTCCTATACTTCAATATCTGACCAAACAATAACAAAAAAAAAAAAAAGAGGGCCCAGTGGGCCCTAATTTGCTCACCTGAGTGTCATTGTCTCTAGTATATTCTAAAAGACTATGATTTCTCTTCATAGGACTATGTATGTTTAAAATTTGTTGAAAAGAATGTTTTCGGATGACAGGCTGGGGGCTGCTGGACAGAAACATGATCACATGGTGCCTTATTGTTGAATAGGCATGTGAACTAGATGAAGCTAGGTAACCAAATATCAAAGGCCAGGGTCTTCTGGTTTCAGACAAGATTTTTAAAGGTTTTCCCTATATAAGTGTATATATAAAACAAGATGGTGGCCATGGCAGCCATCTTGGATTTCCAATAGGGACAATTTTAGCTATTTTTGATCTACAAGTCACCGCGATGTTTCCTACCAAATTTAAAGTCAATAAGCCTTTCGATTCCGGAGAAGCGAAAAACAGATTTTCAAGATGGCCGCCATGGCAGACATCTTGGATTTCCAATCAGAAAGATTTTAGCTATTTTTGACCTATAAGTCAACCTGATGCTTCCTACCAAGTTTTGAGTCAATTGGCTTTTTCGGTTTAGGAGAAGAAGCGAAAAATAGATTTTCAAGATGACCGCCAAGGCCGCCATCTTGGATTTCCGATCAGGATGATTTTAACTATTTTTGATCTTCAAATCATCACAATGCTTCCTACCAAGTTTCGAGTCAAGTGGCCTTTCAGTTCAGAAGAAGAAGCGAAAAATAGATTTTCAAGATGGCCGCCATGGCAGCCATCTTGGATTTCCGATCGGCACGATTTTTGCTATTTTTGATCTACAAGTCATTCTGATGCTTCCTACCTAGTTTAAAGTCAATAAGCCTTTCGATTCAGGAGAAGAAGTGAAAAATAGTTTTCAAGATGGCTGCCATGGCGGCCACCTTGGATATCCGATCGGAACAACTTTAGCTTTTTTTTGATCTATACGTCACCCCAATGCTTCCTACCAAGTTTGGAGTCAGTTGGCTTTTTGGTTTAGGAAAAGAAGTGAAAAATAGATTTTCAAGATGGCTGCCATGGCGGCCATCTTGGATTTCCGATCGGCATGATTTTAGCTATTTTTGATCTACAAGTCACCCCGATGCTTCCTAGCAAATTTGGAGTCAACTGGCCTTTCAGTTCAGGAGAAGAAGTGAAAAATAGATTTTCAAGATGGCTGCCATGGCGACCATCTTGGATTTCCGATCGGAATGATTTTAGCTTTTTTTGATCTATAAGTCACCCCAATGCTTCCTACCAAGTTTGGAGTCAATTGGCTTTTGGGTTTAGGAGAAGAAGCGAAAAATAGATTTTCAAGATGGCTGCCATGGTGGCCATCTTGGATTTCCGATTGGCATGATTTTAGTTATTTTTGATCTACAAGTCACCCCGATGCTTCCTAGCAAGTTTGGAGTCAATTGGCCGTTCGGTTCAAAAGAGGAAGCGAAAAATAGACTTTCAAGATGGCGGCCATGATGGCCATCTTGGATTTCCTATTGGAACGATTTTAGCTATTTTTTGTCAACAAGTCACCCTGATGCTTCCTACCATGTATTGAGTCAATTGGCCCAGGGGTGTAGGAGAAGTAGGCTTTTAAAGCAATAGTTGATGCCGCACGACGGATGACCCACGACAGATGACGGACATTAACTGACCACAATAGCTCACCATGAGCACTTGGTGCTCAGGTGAGCTAACAAGAGGACCATGGGCAACAACTCGTTCACCTGAGTGAAACCGCCACTGCAGATATGCAGATGGCATGCAACATTTTTCCAATACTGTCAAATATTGAAACTTATGACAAGGTAATGGCTTAAACATTTTTGAGATATCTTGCTTACAAGGTTAAAATGCTGAAATTTTCAAAACACCACAAGTAAAAAAAAGTTCAGATATTTTTCAGAAGTCATTTGGTTCATCTACTTATCCTGTCCTTTAAAGGTTGTTTTTTTTTTTTTTTTAGTTTTTTTTTTTTTTCTATTTTTAGCTCTGGCAACCATTTTGTTCAGCAGAGCAGAACCATTTTAGCAGTTTTGGCAAAAGGGCATAAGAGGATAAGAGGGACATCGATGTGAAATTATTTTGAAATCTTGGCACTGGCCAAGGTCCTAGATGTCATTTAAAGGTTTTTCTATTTTTAGCTCTAGTGACCATTTTGTTCAGCAGAGCAGAACCATTTTGGCAATTTTGGTAAAGGGGGATAAGAGGAACATTTCTGTGAAATCATTTTGAAATCAGGCCACTGGCCAAGGAGGAGATGTTTAAAGGCTTCTTTTTTCTATTTTTAGCTCTGGCAGCTTTTTCAGCCAAGCAGAACTTTTTTAGCACTTTTGGTGAAGGGCCATAAGAGGAACACTTCTGTGAAATTACTTTTGGAATCAGGACACTGGCTGCGGAGGATGTCTTTTAAAGGTTTTTCTATTTTTAGCTCTGGCCACCATTTTGTTCAGCCAAGTGGAGCCATTTTAGTAATTTTGGTTGAGGGCCATTTGTGGAACACTTCTGTGCAAATATTTTGAAATCAGGCCACTGGCCAAGGACGAGAGATGTCGTTTGAAGATTTTCTATTTTTTAGCTCTGGCGGCCATCTTGTTCAATGGAGCAGAACCATTGTGGCCATCTTGATTTTTGGACTGACACAATTTTAGCTTGTTTCGATCCAGAAGTCATCCTGTTGCTAAAGAGCAAGTTTTAGCTCAAAGCGATCTAAGGTTTGAGAAGAGATGTAGAAAACTGATTTTCAAGATGGCGGCTGTGGTGGCCATCTTGGATTTTCTACTGGCTCATTTAGCTATTTTGTGTCTCATAAGCCCTAATGCTCATCATCAAGTTTCGATTCAACTGGATTATAGAGGAGATGTCCAAAATATGAATTCTCAACATTTTTCCCATATAAATGTATAGGGCCCATGCAAATGCATTGGGCAAGCAAATCTGACCTTGCCATAAAAAGGTCAAACATCAACTTAGGGTTCTACACCATCATTTTAGCAATTTTGGTAGATCTCCTGTCCCCAAGGATTTGTGCAAAGATAAGGTCCCAGGACTTATTTGGTTCTGGAGAAGAAGATTTTTAAAGATTTTTACCATATATGGGCATGGCAGCCATCTTGGTCAATGGACCGCGACCATTTTAGCAATCTTTCGTTCCCCCAACCTAAGGAGGTTTCACATAAAATTTTAGCAACATTGGCCTAGAGGCTTCAGAGAAGTCATTTGATTTCTCAACATTTTTCCCATTCAAATGTATGGTGCCCATACAAATGCACAGGGAAGCAAACTTGACCTCACCATAAAAAGGTCAAACGTCAATGTACAACCATCATTTTAGCAACTTTGGTAGATCTCTCGTCCCTGATGATTTGTCCAAAGATTCTGCCCCAAGGCCTCCTCTGTTCTTGGTCAATGGACTGCGACCAGTTTAGCAATCTTTCGTTCCCCCAACCTAAGGAGGCTCCACATGAAATTTATGCAACATTGGCCCAGAGGCTTCAAAGGAGAAGTCGTTTGAAATTCTCAAAATTTTTCCCATACAAATGTATGGTGCCCATACAAATGCATAGGGAAGCAAACTTGACCTTGCCGTAAAAAGGTCAAACATCAATGTACAACAATTATTTTAGCAACTTTGGTAGACCTCTCGTCCCCGATGATTTGTGCAAAGATTCAGCCCCAAGGCATACTCTGTTCTGGAGAAGAAGATTTTTAAAGGCTTTTACCATATATGGGCATGGCGGCCATCTTGGTCAACAGACCGTGACCATTTTAGCAATCTTTCGTTCCCCCAATCTAAGGAGGCTTCATATGAAATTTGAGCAAAATTGGCTCAGCACCTTCAGAGGAAAAGTCGTTTGAAAGTGTTAACGGACGAACGGACCCACGCACGGACGGACGGATGATCGACGAAAAAAGATCACAATAGCTTATCCTGAGCATAGGTCAGGTGAGCTAATAAACAACCAAAAAAAAAAAAATAATAATAATAATGCTGCAAGAAAATTTTTTGTTAAGTTTTAACTTATTTTATACTGATTTTGTTTTTGTTCTTCAAGGGAGGCAACTCAGAAGAATATTTAAAAAAACAAAAAAACAAAAAGAATTATGTTTATAAGTTCTGATATCAGTCAAGCTTCTTAATTCTATATCATTTAATAAACTTATTTATAAAGATTTAATAATGGCAACATTTCCGTGCAAATCTAATAAAAGAAGACAAAGAAAATAAATAAATCACTTGCCTATATGGCCATAACTTTAGTTATTTACAAAAAATATACCTATCATAAAATAAACTAGAAATGTGTTAGTATGACACAGATGCCCCCGCCCATGGCCATCCTCAACCAACCGCAAGTATTTTGCAAAAAATGAAGTTGAAACTAGAGCTGGTGTTTGTAAAACACTATGCCCCCAACTGCCTGACTCTAACACTGTTTGACTCCAACACTGCTTAGCCATGACGGTAACAACAGTACAAATATATGATTTCAATGTTATTTTATCAAAGGGAAATAACTCTAAAATAGGAGATGATTGGGATAAGAAAAAAATACGGATCACCTATTTTTTCATGAGGAATCAAAACATGAAATTTCAAAACATTAGCATACATGGTTCTAAACTTATGCTATACACAATAAAGCAACGACATTAAATGGCCCGAAATTGCGAAGGGCCATAACTCCAACATTTCATTTAATTGGTTCAAAATTTATTCAGGTGATCTCCTCCTCAATCCCAATCAGTATACCAAATATCATGGCTCTAGCTTAAATACTTTTTGAGATATCTTGCTGAAAAAGTCAAAATGCCTAGAACTACAAAGGGCCATAACTACATCAATTTTTCATGGAATTCCCTAAAAAACAAACCAGGTAATCTCCACATCATCCCCAATCAGCATATAATATTTCAAGACCCTAGCTTAAGTGCTTTTCGAGAAATCTTGCTGACAAGGTCAAAATGAGCAGAACTGCAAAGGGCCGTAACTTTATCAATATTTTCATGGAATTCTCTCAAAATATAATCGGGTAATGTACACATCGTTCCCACTCACTGTATCGAATTTCAAGAACCCAGCTTAAATACTTTTCAAGATATCTTGCTCACAAGATTTAATTCTGATTTTTTTCAAAGGGGCATAACTTTAAATAAACATGCTAGACAAGAAACAAAATACGGGTTGGCTATTTTTTCATTGGGAACCCAAATATAAAATTTCAAAACCCTAGCGTGCAGGGTTCTTAAGATATGGCATGCACAAAAAAAAGCTTGATGAACGGACAAACAGTCGGATGGACAAATGAAGGCAAAATAATATGCCCCATCAATTTCATTCGAAACTGGGGGCATAATCAGGTCATCTACTCATCGCTACCAATCTATTCATCAAGTTTCAAGGCTCCAGCTTCAATAGTTTTTGAGATATTTTGTTCACAAGGGAAACATGCCCAAATTTACAAAGGGCCATTACTTATTAAATATTTTTCAGAATTTACAAAAAAATTAATCAGGTCATCTACTCATCATTACCAATCAATTCACCAAGTTTCAAGTCTCTAGCTCTAACAGTTTTTGAGATATTTTGCTGACAAGATAAAAATGCCCAAAATAACAAAGGGGCATAACTCAAGAAATATATTTCAAAATTTCTTCAAAAGTTAATCAGGTTGTCTACTCATCACTACCAGTCTATTCATCAAGTGTCAAGGCTCTAGTTCCAACAGTTTTTGAGATATTTTGCTGACAAGGTAAAATTGCCCTAAATTACAAAGGGCCATAACTCATGAAGTATTTTTCAGAATTTCTTCAAAAATTAATCAGGTCATCTACTCATCACTACAAATCCATTTACTAAGTTTCAAGGCTCTAGCTCTAACAGTTTTTGAGATATTTTGCTGACAAGATAAAAATGCCTAAAATTACAAAGGGGCATTACTCAAGAAGTATATTTCAAAATTTCTTCAAAAGTTTATCAGGTTGTCTACTTATCACTACCAGTCTATTCATCAAGTTTCAAGGCTCTAGCTTCAATAGTTTTTGAGATATTTTGCTGACAAGATAAAAATGCCCTAAATTACAAAGGGCCATAACTCATGAAGTGTTTTTCAGAATTTCTTCAAAAGTTAATCAGGTCATCTACACATCACTACAAATCCATTTACTAAGTTTCAAGGCTCAAGCTCTAACAGTTTTTGAGATATTTTGCTGACAAGGTAAAAATACCCAAAATTACAAAGGGCCATAACTCAAAAGGCATTTTTCAAAATTTCTTTAAAAGTTAATCAGGTTGTCTACGCATCACTACCAGTCTATTCATTAAGTTTCAAGGCTCTAGCTCCAACAGTTTTTGAGATATTTTGCTGACAAGATAAAAATGCCCAAAATTACAAAGGGCCATAACTCATGAAGTATTTTTCAGAATTTCTTCAAAAGTTAATCAGGTCATCTACTCATCACTACAAATCCATTTACTAAGTTTCAAGGCTCTAGCTCTAACAGTTTTTGAGATATTTTGCTGACAAGGTAAAATTGCCCAAAATTACAAAGGGCCATAACTCAAGAAGTATTTTTCAAAATTTCTTCAAAAGTTGATCAGGTTGTCTACTCATCACTACCAGTCTATTCATCAAGTTTCAAGGCTCTAGCTTTAATAGTTTTTGAGATATTTTGCTGACAAGATTGCAGCCATATTTTTTCAAAGGGCCATAACTCAGAAAAGGGGCATAATCCTGTCAAGAAAAAAAATACGTGTCAGCTATGTTTTCATTAGGAATCCATATATGAAATTTCAAAACAGTAGCATTCACGGTTTTAAAGTTATGCTATGCATCAAAAAGCGTGACGAACGGACGGAAGGACGGACGGACGGAAGGACGGACGGACGAACAACCCAGAAGCAATATGCCCCTCCAACTTCTTTGATTGATTGATTGTGTTGGGGTTTAATGAGACGTAAACCCTTGAGGGTCATTTTGTGTCGTCTCCCAGAGAAAGGGAGAAAAGAGATAGAAGAGAGAGTAGAGGAGATGAAAAGGAGGGACAGGGAAGAAAGAGGAACAGGAAAGAAAGTGAAGAAACAGAAGAAATAAAAACATTCCCCCTCTACCCTTACCCACTACAAGGATAGCAGGCCTTGCCCAATTGTAAGCCAATATCAGTTGGACGCCCCGGTGATGTAAGATACACAGCACCTTCGCACCATCCGACCACCCCAATCCAACTTCTTTGAAGTTGGGGGCATAAAAAGGGCCCTCTCATAATAATTGGCAGATTTTACCCTAAATCAAACTTGACCATATTTTATGATTATATACCTGGGTATAAAATATGAATCCAATACCTAAATCAATCTTTTTTAAAAAAATATCAGAAGGAAAACATCTTTTGAAGGTGAAAAAGGGCCATAACTCCCCTAATAATGGGTTGACTTTACTTTACTTGGAACTTGACCTCTATTTTATGATTATATACCTGTGTGTTAAATTTGAATTCAATACACTAATGTTTTCAAAAGATATCAAACTGAAACTTTTTTCAACGTTGAAAAAGGGCTGTAACTCCAAATATAATTGGTGGATTTTACCCTAAATCAAACTTGACCTATATTTTATAATTATATGCTTGTGTATAAAATATGAATCCAATTCACTAATCTTTTCAAGTTATGGAATGGAAACCATTTTTCAAAGTTGTAAAAGGGCCATAACTCCAAAAATAATTGGTGGATTTTACCCTAAATCCAACTTGACATACATTTTATGATTATATACCTCTGTATAAAATTTGAATCCAATACAATAATCTCTTCAAAAGATATCGAAGGGAAACCATTTTTCAACTATTTTTCAACACTGATAAAGGGCCGTAACTCCAAAATAATTGGTGGATTTTACCCTAAATCAAATCTGGCCTATATTTTATAATTATATGCTTGTGTATAAAATATGAATCCAATTCACTAATCTTTTCAAATGTTCTGGAATGGAAACCTTTTTTCAAAGTTGAAAAAGGGCCATAACCAAAAATAATTGGTGGATTTTATCCTAAATCCAACTTGACATACATTTTATGATTATATACCTGTGTATAAAATTTGAATCCAATACACTAATCTTTTCAAAAGATATTGAACGGAAACCATTTTTCAACTATTTTTCAACATAGATTAAGGGCCGTAACTCCAAAAATAATTGGTGGATTTTACCCTAAATCAAACTTGACCTATATTTTATAATTATATGCTTGTGTATAAAAAATGAATCCAATTCACTAATCATTTCAAATGTTATGGAACAGAAACCATTTTTCAAAGTTGAAAAAGGGCCATAACTCCAAAAATAATTGGTGGATTTTACCCTAAATCGTACTTGACCTACATTTTATGATTATATATCTGTGTATAAAATTTTAATCCAATACACTAATCTTTTCAAAAGATATCGAACGGAAACCATTTTTCAACTATTTTTCAACATTGATAAAGGGCCGTAACTCCAAAAATAATTGGTGGATTTTAACCTAAATCAAACTTGACCTATATTTTATAATTATATGCTTGTGTATAAAATATGAATCCAATACACTAATCTTTTCAAAAGTTATGGAACAGAAACCATTTTTCAAAGTTGAAAAAGGGCCATAACTCCCAAAATAATAGATGGATTTTACTCTAAATAGAACTTGACCTACATTTTATGATTATATACCTGTGTACAAAATTTCAATCCAATATACCAATCCTTTCAAAAGATATTGCACGGAAAACATTTTTCAAAGTTGAAAATTTTTCAAAGTTGAAAAGGGCCGTAACTCCAAAAATAATTGGTGGATTTTACCCTAAATCAAACTTGACCTATATTTTATAATTATATGCTTGTGTATAAAATATGAATCCAATTCACTAATCATTTCAAATGTTATGAAACAGAAACCATTTTTCAAAGTTCAAAAAGGGCCATAACTCCAAAAATAATTGGTGGATTTTACCCTAAATCATACTTGACCTACATTTTATGATTATATATCTGTGTATAAAATTTTAATCCAATACACTAATCTTTTCAAAAGATATCGAACGGAAACCATTTTTCAACTAGTTTTCAACATTGATAAAGGGCTGTAACTTCAAAAATAATTGGTGGATTTTACCCTAAATCAAACTTGACCTATATTTTATAATTATATGCTTGTGTATAAAATATGAATCCAATACACTAATCTTTTCAAAAGTTATGGAACAGAAACCATTTTTCAAAGTTGAAAAAGGGCCATAACTCCCAAAATAATAGATGGATTTTACTCTAAATCGAACTTGACCTACATTTTATGATTATATACCTGTGTACAAAATTTCAATCCAATATACCAATCCTTTCAAAAGATATTGCATGGAAAACATTTTTCAAAGTTGAAAATTTTTCAAAGTTGAAAAGGGCCGTAACTCCCAAAATAATTGGTGGATTTTACCCTAAATCGAACTTGGCCTACATTTTATGATTATATATCTGTGTATAAAATTTCAATCCAATACACCAATCCTTTCAAAAGATATAGCACGGAAACCAAAAGTGTTACGTACGGGACGGACGGATTTACGGACAGCGGTGATACTATATGCGCCCCCACCCTCACTAAAAATGGCGGGGGCATAAATATACACACTTTTACATGTAAACAACATGCTGCGAAAAGTTTACTGAAATTTTCAAAGGGGCATAACTCTGCCAATATTTGGTGTACTGTAACCTCAAAATAATATGCGCTGCTATACACCATCATGCAACTATCTTGATTGGATGTAAACTGTAAGAGTCAGCCGTAAACGAAAAATTTACAAAAATTTTCAAAGGGGCATAACTCTACTAATATTTGGTGAACTGTAACCTTGAAACAATATGCACTACTCCACATCATGGTCTAACTATAAATCAAGTTTCAGCTTGATAGGATGTAAACTGTAGGAGGAGTTAGCAGGAAACGAAAAGTTTACAGAAATTTTCAAAGGGGCATAACTCTGCTAATATTTGGTGGACTGTAACCTCGACATAATATGCACTGCTCCACATCATGGTCTAACTATAAATCAAGTTTCAGTTTGATCAGATATAAAGTGTAGGAGGAGTTAACCAGAAACAAAAAGTTTACAGAAATTTTCAAAGGGGCATAACTCTGCTAATATTTGGTGGACTGTAACCTTGAAATAATATGCGCAGCTCCACATCAGGGTCTAACTATAAATCAAGTTTCAGCTTGATCAGATGTAAAGTGTAGGCGGAGTTAAGTTTACAGAAATTTTCAAAGGGGCATAACTCTGCTAATATTTAGTGGACTGTAACCCCTAAATAATATGCGCTACTCCACATCATGGTCTAACTATATACCAAGTTTCAGCTTGATCAGATGTAAACTGTAGGAGGAGTTAGCTGGAAAAAAAGTTAACGGACGGATGGACGCCAGACCCCGTAACATAATATGTCCCATTTTTCAAACAGGCATATAAAAAAAGGTTAATGGTAACCTTCATAAAAATAAAACACTGAGATGACGGCTTGTTTATCCCATTATCTATTTCATTAAAAATAACTCAGTGTGGGCATTTTCAAAAACAAGAGGACAATGATGGTCCTTAACGCTCACCTGTGCTGAAAAGTAGGTCAAGATCACTCAATGTCTGTAACATTCATTAATCTAGAGGACATAATTCTTAACATATACATAACTTTATGAAAATATGGTCTACTTTAACCTCAAAACAATATGTGCTGTATCACCTCATGGTCTAACCGTCAACCAAGTTACAACCCAATCTTATATGTAAGCCTCAGGAAGATTTGATCAAAACTGAAGGAGCTGTACCAATGACAGGGTCGAAAATAAGCCTTTTCAGCAATATAGGCCTTTTTTTTAACAATCAAGGAGACATAAGTCTAACACAAATAATCCGATCTGGCCAGGTTTCTAACTCATCTGAAATTCTATCCATGCCCACCTTATCTGCAAACTTCAGGAAGATTGGAACAAAACTGAAGGAGTTATGCTGATGATAAAGTCAAACAGACATTTTTTTCAGCAATCAGTGAACGTCTCTAAGATTAATGATCCAATCTGGTCAGGTTTCGACTTAATACGAGATTTCATCCATGTCCCCCTTATCTGCAAGTTTCAGGAAGATCCAATCAAAACTGAATGAGTTATGCTGATGACAAACACAAACAGAGGCTTCTATAGAAATTGAGGGCACATAGCTCTAAGATTCATGATCCAATCTGGCCAGTTTTTTAACTCATCTGAGATTCCATCCATGTCCACCTTATCTGCAAGTTTCAGGAAGATCTGATCAAAACTGAATAAAGTATAGTGATGACAAAGTCAAATAGGCTTTTTCGGCAATCTAGGGGATGTAACTCTAAAATAAATGATCCTATCTGGCCAGTTTTCTGGCCCGTTCGAGATTTTATCCATGTCCACCTTAGCTGCAAGTTTCAGGAAGTTCCAATCAAAACTGAACAAGTTATAGTGATGACAAAGTCTAATAGAGGCTTTTTCAGCAATCAAGGGAATGTAACTCTTAAGATTGATGATGGGATCTGGCCTGTTTTCGAACCTGTCAGAGGTTTAATCCATGTCCACCTTACATGCAAGTTTCAGGAAGAGCTGATCAAAACTGAATGTGAGTTATGCTGATGACAAAGTCAAACAGAGGCTTTTTCAGCAATCAAGGGAAAGTATAAGATTAATGATCGGAGCTGGCCAGTTTTCGAACTTGTCCGAGATTTCATCCATGCTCACCTTATCTGCAAGTTTCAGGAAGATCCAATCAAAACTGAATGACGTCGACTGGTGACAAAATCAAACAGAGGCTTTTTCAACAATAAAGGAAATGTAACTCTAAAATTAATGATCCGATCTGGCCAGTTTTCGAACGGCCGAGATTTCATCCATGTCCACCTTATCTGCAAGTTTCAGGAACATACGAACAAAACTGAATGAGCTACTCTGATGACAAAGTCAAACAGAGGCTTTTATAGCAATAAAGGGGATGTAACTCCAAGATTAATGATCTGATCTGGCCAGTTTTACATCTTGTTGGAGATTTCATCCATGTCTACCTTATCTGCAAGTTTCAGGAACATCAAATCAAAACTGAAGAAAAGCTTATGTCATCAATGCCCCACCAGAGGCATGCTATGGATGAGAAATGATTGAGATTAGCCTGCAGACTATGGAGATATAACTGGTCAAATGTGCTGACAGACTGACGGACGATGGACGGACGACAGACTACTATCCTTTTAGTTTCCCTGAAGCCTTCGGCCAAGTGAGCTAAAAATGGTGCAAAATCTTTTACAATGTTTAAGCAGTTACAGAAATGACATTTGCTGGTTCAGTTGCAGTTTCTACACTATAAACAATGTCTCACAATGCCCTCAAGTTATCTGCCAAATTTCAAAATGGTTAAAGTTTTATGCTCGAAAATGTAGCTAAAAATGTCAGGAGAGTAAGGCTTTTAGTGTGACATTTTTTCAGCAGTTGGTTTTTTTAGAAGTAATGTTTTGGTAATATGACAACTGCTATGAGTAAAAAATTGTCTTCCAGTATTTGTTTTTCATCTTGGTTCTATTGAAAAATGTATTTCAAGCAGTTAGAACATTTTTCAGAGTTGCTGCCGTCAACTGTTTAATGATACCCTTCAAACTTTGATAACCCTTGAAAAAGTATGAATTTAAAATGAAACGGGTACAAAAAGTTCATTAGACATTTTTGAATATACTAAAATGCTTCACTGAATGGTTTTATACTTGTACCTGAATTTGAACAATTTGAACTGTCATTTGCTGATGCCTAAATGATTTGAGCATCAACTATATGAAGGCACCCTTTGATGTCAGGAGTGTAACGCTTCAACTAAAAGGTGATCCCAAAGTTCAGTGGGGTACTCAGTCAATCCCATTTTACTATTTTCAAGAAGCTTCTGACCCATAGCGATCATTTAAACCTTTTTTGACTGTGCCAGAATGTCTACTTTCACTTTTTCTGCAAATAAAGCCATGTTTTCTATAAATATTAATGTCAGAGTTAAAAATGATAACTGTTTGTAACAGAACCCTAGAAAACTAAGTATTTTATCATTTCAAAAGCATTTCCTTGACTATTTAAGCCCATGTAGGGAAATACTGAAAGAAATTTCCCCAAATACGAGGGTGAGTCAATAAGTAACCAGCCTAACTTATTTCCGGTTGAGATCCACCTCTTCTTTTTCGATGTAATTGCCCTCTAGTGTGATGCACTTAGACCAACGGTGTTCAAATGCCATCAGCCCAGAACTCAAAAAGTCAGGGTCCTTTCCATTGTCCCACTCCTCAATTGCCGTCACGACTTCTTCATCAGACCGGAAATGAAGTCCAGGGATATCCTTTTTCAAATTTGGGAATAGGAAGAAGTAGCTAGGAGCTAGGTCAGGCGAATAGACAGGATGTGGTATTAATTCATACCCGTTTCGCTCTACAGCATCCATTGCAACTTTGCAAGTGTGGACTCTCGCGCTGTCCTGTTGCAGTAAAACACCTTTAGAGAGTTTACCTCGGCGTTTTTCACGGATGGTGGTTCTCAGCTGGTCTAACAAGTTTGCATAGTACACTCCAGTTATTGTACTTCTCTTGGGTAAAAAGTCCAACATAATAACGCCTTTTGCGTCCCAAAATACTGT
This sequence comes from Anodontia alba, assembly GCA_964016985.1. Taxonomy (NCBI): domain Eukaryota; kingdom Metazoa; phylum Mollusca; class Bivalvia; order Lucinida; family Lucinidae; genus Anodontia; species Anodontia alba. Next base: position 64,877,291 of record OZ024823.1, on the reverse strand, counting down.
GGCCATCACCTTGCCAGCAGACGGTTGCGTCTTGAACTTCTTTGGCCTCGGGGACCCAGGCCCTACCCACTGATGACTGAGCTTTATTCTCTGGCTCATAATAATGGACCCAAGTCTCATCTACAGTCGCCAGACGCAAAAGAAAATCATCTTTTGACCTAAAACGCTTCAACAAGGCACTGCATACTGATGCTCTGGTTGCCATTTGCTCATCGCTAAGAGATTTGGGGACCCAACGGGCTGTTAGCTTGCGCATAACTAACTGATCATGTAAGATTGTTGAAATGCTACCATGTGAAATGCCTAAAGCCTGCGCTATTTCTTCCACCTGAATTCGCCTATCAGAGTATACCAGGTCCCGAACTTTCTTACACATTTCTTCGTCGGTGGCATCCAGTGGGCGTCCAGACCTGGCTTCATCTTCTAAAGATGTTCTACCCCTACCCAGAATTTAACCTGAGCATAAGATGGTGCAGAAGACCCATAAACATCGGCTAACTCGCCGTTTATTTCCTTGCCTGTTTTACCTTTTAAATACAAGTACCGAATTACAGCACGGTACTCAACTTTAGATGAAAAGCATGCCTTTGCATCACTAGCCATGTTTGACATTCAATATCTTATTAAAGAATGACTCGATACGTGTGCAATTTTGTACCCATGTATAAAACATATATTGAAACAAAGCATGAAAATCGTGACCGTCTCGGTCCATCGGAAATGGGATAGGCTGGTTACTTATTGACTCACCCTCATATCTGAAAATCTAAACTGTCATAGTTTCATGAATATCCATTAAAGGTGATAAAATTCCATATACAAAGAAACATTAGTATTCCATGTATAGAAATTATGTCTAAAAGTCTTGAAATTATGATTTTGTACTTGGCAGTGCATATGTTTGTCACACTAGCTTTTTCAGAAAAGTGTTACATTCCTGACATAATAAATTTGTCCCATTAAACCTTCTTTGCAGACTCTTGCATGCATTTATTTACACTTCTAAATACTTAAATAGCTCTGTTGTATTTGAATCTTCACAAAAAACTTCTTGCCTCAAGTTAACATTATTTTTTTGCAAGATGCACATCTCTACAATGAACGATATAGAAATATGTTTTAGAGCATGACAAAACTTAGTGAGCATTTAGGATATTATTGTGTATAAACTTAATAAAATCTATAAGGATGACTTGAGTGGCATTTTCCTGCAGGAGAAGTGGCTTCTGAAAGATTTTTCAACCCAGCTCGACTACATATACCCATATACCAAAACTGGTATGTACTTACGTAAAAAGTACAAGAGATATGGTCTGGACAAACTCTTAGGAGGATGGATGGATGAACAGATGGAAGGGCAGAATGACAGAGAGAGCAGCTGACAAAGTTTTCCTTGAAAGTGAAGGTTAGGGACATTCCTTCACCAAACTATCTTCCTTATGAAAAGTCATCATATTTTCTTAACAAGGGGACCATGATGGTCCTATATCGCTCACCTGAGCGAACAGATATGCATACTTACTGTTGAAGTTTCAGCCAAGTTCACTGCTCTAAGATTTTTGTATAAATTTTATAACCCTGCCCCCCCATTTCCCCCACCCCACCCCTAGCAGCCATGTTTTTTTTTTTAATGTATCATGACGACTTGAACTGAATCTTGAAAGAGGGTCACCAAAGGAACATTTCTGCCAAGTTATATTGAAACTGGTCCAGTGGTTTCTGACAAAAAGATTTTTAAAGTGTTTTATATAGCTATAGAGCCTTACCCCCTAATGGCCATGTTTTTTTGACGAATCATGACAGCCTGAACAAACTTGGTAGAGGGTCACCAAAGGAACATTCCTACCAAGTTATATTGAAATCTGTTCAGTGGTTTCTGACAAGAAAATTTTTAAAGTTTTCTATTTAGATATATAGGGAAAATAAGCCCCACCCTCTAGCAGCCATGTTTTTTGACGAATTATGATTGCTTGAACAATCTTGGTAGAGGGTCACCAAAGCAACATTCAAGCCAAGCAATATTGAAATCGGTCTGGGGGTATTTGACAAGAAGAATTTTAAAGTTTTCTATACAGATATATATGGAAAATAAGCCCCGCCCTCTGGGAACCATGTTTTTTGATGTATCATGACAGCTTGAACAATCTTGGTAGAAGGTCACCAAAGCAACATTCCTGCCAAATTACATTGAACTCGGTCCAACGGTTTCTTACGAGAAGATTTTTAAAGTTTTCTATATAGATATATAGGGAAAATAAGCCCCACCCACTAGCAGCCATGTTTTTTGATGAATCATGACGGCTTGAACAAACTTGGTAGAGGGTCACCAAAGAAACATTCCTGCCAAGTTATATTGAAATCGGTCCATTGGTTTCTGACAAGAAGATTTTTAAAGTTTTCTATATAAATATATTGGGAAAATAAGCCCCGCCCCCTGGCAACCACGTTTTTTGACGAATCATGATTACTTGAACAATCTTGGTAGAGGGTCACCAAGGACACATTTCTGCCAAGTTATAATGAAATCGGTCCAGTGGTTTCTGACAAGAAAATTTTTAAAGTTTTCTATACAGATATACTGGGAAAATAAGCCCCGCCCCCTGGCGGCCATGTTTTTTGACGAATCATGACTGCTTGAACAATCTTGATAGAGGGTTACATAAGAAACATTCCTGCAATGTCATATTGAAATCGCTCCATAGGTTTCTGACAAGATCATTAAAGGTTTCTATATAGATATATAGGGAAAATAAGCCCAGGCCCCTGGCGGCCATGTTATTTGACAAATAATGACAGCTTGAACAATCTTCGTAAAGGGTCACCAAGGAGACAAATAATGACAGCTTGAACAATCTTCTTAAAGGGTCACCAAGGAAACATTTCTGCCAAGTTATATTGAAATCAGTCCAGTGGTTTCTGACAAGAAGATTTTTTCATGCTTTCTATATAGATTTATAGGGAAAATAAGCCCCGCGCCCCCTAGCAGCCATGTTTTTTGACAAATCATGACGGCTTGAACAATCTTGGTAGAGGGTCACCAAGGAAACATTCTGCCAAGTTATATTGAAATCGGTCCAGTGGTTTCTGACGGCCATGTTTTTTGTCAGATCATGACGGCTTGAACAATCATAGTAGAGGGTTACAAAAGAAACATTCCTGCCATGTTATTTTGAAATCGGTCCAGTGGTTTCTGACAAGATTTTTAAAGTTTTCTATATAGATATATAAGGAAAATTAGCCCCGCCCCCTAGCGGCCATTTTTTTTTTGACGAATCCAAATGGCTTGAACAATCTTGGTAGAGGATCACCAAAGGAACATTTCTGCAAAATTATATTGAATTCTGTCCAGTGGTTCCTGACAAGAAGATTTTTAAAGTTTTCTATACAGATATATAGGGAAAATAAGCCCTGCCCCCTGGCAGCCATGTTTTCTTGACGAATCCAAATGACTTGAACAATCATTTGAACAACTTTGAAAGAGGACCAACCAAGGATCATTCCTGTGAAGTTTGGTCAAAATCCAGCCAGTGGTTTAGGAGGAGATGTTGTTTAAAGATTGTGGATGGACGGACAGACGGACGATGGTGATCACAATAGTTCACCTTGAGCCTTGGCAAGGCCCTTCTACAAAGTACCCATACTAAAGTCAGGGTGGCCAATCACGTGATACACATGTGGTAATCTCACACGTTTTAACGGTGTTTTTCTTTCGATTCAGGGTATGTTTGCATTTATTTCTCTTGATTGTGACAGCTTTCAGATGTAAAACCTAGTGCAGAGTACCCGGACTGGAACTAGCTTCTCTCCGCCGTGTTTATTTTTTGCTAGAAAGGTCCCGTTTTCCTGATTTTCTTTGCATAACGAATCGTTTCCTCTTGGTAGGAATCACACTTTTGTCAAACAATGCCGTTTTGTTGAGGTTTTTAGCCAGATTATGCATTCTGTGCCGTTTTTGTGGAAGTAGACAACTATTGTTAATTAGTAGAAGGCTTGGGAAAATTGTTCTGCTAAAATGCAATAATTGGTTTGGAGAATACAACAGGGAAAGTACGATGATAGGAGTAGCTCCATATGATAAGAATCACACTGAAAATATTGACAGCCGTAAGATAGGAATCACACGTTGTTTCTTTGGTTTAAATATGAGCGTCTACATCACTAACTGTAGGATAGAGTTTTATTCAATATTTCTTTTCTATCGGGTAGAAAATGGCAACCGATTTCAACAACAACGGCTTCAAAATCGGATCGTATGAGTTTTGGTTTCCATTTTTTTTCAACCCCACAGAATTGAAGGAATTACATAGGTGATAGGTGACATTGCATGCGAATATCGTAATTCTCCGAGCTTACTAGAGGACGCTTCTCCATTAATAATGCCCCCACCCCACCCCCCCCCACCCACCCACCCCAACTGACCCTGACTAGCTTTCGATCTTTGCTAAATAATAAATATTAAAACAAGAGGGCCACGGTTCGCTCACCTGAGTGACATAGCCACTGCAGACATGCAGATATTATGCAACATTTTTCCAATCCTATCATCGCAACTAATGAAAATATCATCATTTGAGCAGTTCTTAGTTTTGAAGAAGAATATATGGGCCTGACAGTCAATGGAGCATGATCATTTGAATAAACTATCAATCACATTTCAACAGAAGGATCAATGTGAAATTTGGTGGAAATTGGCTAAGTGGTTTCTGAAGAATCATGACTTTATACATGTAAACAGCAAAGTGGCAGGGAAATATTATAAATATAAACCAGATGATGGCCATCTCAGATTTCCAATCAGAACAATTTTAACTACGGTTGATCTACAAGTCACTTCGATACTTTCAATATAAATGTATATGGCCCATACAAATGGGGAAGCAAATTTGACCTTGGAGGTAAAAAGGTCAAATGTCAACACAGAACCATCATTTTAGCAATTTTGGTAGATCTCCTGTCCCCATAATTTGTGCAAAGATTAGGACCCAGGGCTTTATGGAGAAGAAGATTTTTAAAGGTTTTTACCATATATGGGCATGGCAGCCATTTTGATCAATGGACCATACCCATTTTAGCAATCTTTCATTCTCCTGCCCACGGCAGCTCCGCATGAAATTTGAGCAACACTGGCCCGGAGGCTTCAGAGGAAAAGCCATTTGAAATTATCAACATTTTTTCCATACAAATGTATGGGGCCCATACAAATGCATACAGAAGCAAACTTGACCCCGCCGTAAAAAGGTTAAATGTCAATGTATGACAATTATTTTAGCAACTTTGGTAGACCGCCCGTTCCAGATGATATATGCAAAGATTCAGCCACAAGCCATCCTCGGTTTTGGAGAATAAGATTTTTAAATGTTTTTTCCCATACAAATGCATAAGGAAGCAAACTTGACCTTGCCGTAAAAAGGTCAAATGTCAATGTATGACCATTATTTTAGCAACTTTGGTAGACCCCCTGTCCCCTATGATTTATGCAAACATTCAGCCCCAAAGCATCCTCGGTTCTAGAGAAGAAGATTTTTAAATGTTTTTACCATATATGGGCATGGTGGCCATCTTGGTCAACGAACCGTGACCATTTTAGCAATCTTTCATTCCCCCTACCTAAGGAGGCTCCATACGAAATTTGAGCAAAATTGGCCCAGAGGCTCCAGAGGAGAAGTTGTTTGAAATTCTGAACATTTTTCCCATACAAATGCATGAGGAAGCAAAATTGACCTTAACGTAAAAAGGTCAAATGTCAATGTACGACCATTATTTTAGCAATTTTGGTAGCCCTCCTGTTCCCGAAGATATATGCAAAGATTCAGCCATAAGGCATGCTCGGTTTTGGAGAAGATGATTTTTAAAAGTTTTTCCCATACAAATGCATAGGGAAGCAAACTTGACCTTGCCGTAAAAAGGTCAAACATCAACGTACGATAATTCTTTTAGCAATTTTGGTAGACCTCCCGTCCCCGATGATTCCTGCAAAGGTTCAGCCCCAAGGCATTCTCGGTTCTGGAGAAGATTTTTAAAGGTTTTTACCATATATGGGCGTGGCGGCCATCTTGGTCAACGGACCGCGACCATTTTAGCAATTTTTCGTTCCCCCACCCTAAGGAGGCTCCATATGAAATTTGAGCAAAATTGGCTCAGCGGCTTCAGAGGAGAAGTCGTTTGAAAATGTTAACGGACGACGGACGAAAAGTGATCACAATAGCTCATCCAGAGCAGAGCTCGGGTGAGCTAATAAATGCCCTAACTAAATTTGAGTACTGGATTTTATGTTAAAATATTTTAAGGCAAAGTGATCCAGCTAAGTGATCCTACCTTGCCTACAACCTGCCCCTTGTTTTTGAATCCTCCCATAAACCGAATAAATTTGAACCCGAATATACGTCACCCTAACTTCCAAAACATTTTGGTTTGATCCGTGTACCTGATAGTTGTACTTGATCCTTGCTGATACCAACTTACAACTTCTAACCATAGAAGAAATGCAATATTATCGAAAGGGAAGCGATTTTCTGACACTTGACGGGAAAAAAGCCAGCAAATCTTTATCAGTCCCATATTTAGAGAGCTCAAGAACAACTTTTGGCAACAAATGAACTATTTCATTTTCAACAGATTCCGTTTCATAATTGTTTTCATCTGTTTGTTGTTCAACATTGATCTGCTCTTCAGTTTTATCGGGGTAAGCAACATACATGCAGTCATTACTACTATTATGTTCATCGTCAGAATCAATGATTTCAATTAACTCATCTTCCCACACATCAGTTCCATCTATCATATTGATGTCATTCAATTAAAGATTAACCAAGGACTTCGCAGTTTTCTTTTTTCCACTACTTCGCAACAGCTTGGTTGGGGTTAAGAATGAGTTTTTGTTTCTGATTAATGAAGATTTACGAGGGTCCTGCAAAAAGTTTTGTCACTGGGTTTGATTACTTCAGTGCTACGTTTTATCAAACATATTTTTATAACAAACCTTCAAAGTATTCCCCTTGACTGAAACACATTTTTGTAACTTTTTTACTCAGTCGCGAAAAGCAGATAAATAGTCTTCTTTTGGTATCTGTTGGAGACACTGATAAATAGCGCTGCCAAGAGAACTTTTAGACGTATGCTTATTTCCAGAAAGCATTTGTAAGCCTTGGAAATAAAAAGAAGTCACAGGAACTCAGGTCAGGTGAATAAGGTGGATGGTTTAAACCTTTCACCTTTTCAGAAGCCAAAAAAGACTTAACAACCTCACACTTATGAAAGGAGGCATTGTCGTGTAAAAGGTGGACTCCTGACCATCCTTTGCTTGGTCGTTTCTTATTGTAAAACTCTTTCACTTTCTTCAGTACAGAATTCTTGTAGAATCGGCCAGTGACTGTATGACCAGATGGACAAGGCACTTGAACAACTGGCCCACTTGAATTAAAGAAAACTGCTTATATCTTTTTCGAACTTATGGTTCTCTTGGCAATTCATGGGCGTTTTTGATCTTTTCGCTTCCATTGCTTATTATCAGCCCTTCTTTGTGGCTCAAACATGTGCACCCAGGTTTCATCACCTGTTTGCAAGTTAGAAATAACCCGACTATTACTATATAGTATTATATGTTTTCAAAAGTTCCCGGGCACATTTAAGGCGTTATATCTTTTGCTCCTCAGTGAGCAAATGGGTCCCCACCTAGCGCAAACCTTTCTTAGGTCCAAACGCTTTTTCAGAATTGTTTGCACACTGCCTTCTGATATGCCAGTACAACTAGCTATATCTTTGACAGACAATCGCGCATCCTGTTCGACCACAATCTTTACAGCAGTGATGTTAGCCTTGGTATCAGAGGTTTTAGGCCTTCCAGGATGGGTATCATCTTCAACAGAAAATTTCCCAGGTTTAAAAGTTTTAACTCACCTAAAAACTGTGCACATTGAAATGGTCTGAGGTCCATATATACCACACAATTCATTAAATATCTGCTTTGAATCTATATTGAGCCTAATGTGGCATTTAATATAGCTACAAATTTCAGTCTTCAGGTCCATGTTCCAATGTAACAAGTAAATTGGTCAGTGTATATGACTGCATCTATTTCAATTTGTTGTCTGTTTCAATTTGAAATAACTCGGTCAGTTGGAAAGCAATTTGCATGAAAATTAGCTATTCAACACACCATTCAAGTGCAGTGAAGCATTTTAAAATATACCTGGGATAAAACTAAGGAAGCCTATTAGTGACAGAACTTTTTGCACGACCCTCATACAAGGAATATCACGTTTTTGTGACTGTTTCTTGTTGCTCAATGACGTGCATTTTCTAGGAGAAAATCGAATAGATTTGAATGGTGATTTGAATGGTGATTTTCCTAATGATGCTGTCACCTTTTGTTTCTTTTGCAGTGGTGACTTCAGTGTGACATCATTGCTATTTGACATTCTTTTAAACGGTGATGTAGTAACAAATGAAACTCTTCGCCTTTTTAATCTATGTAAGGTAAGGTTCGATCTCTTCTTACCCATAATTGTTCACAGTAAAAATCTGAAAAATACAAAAGACATTTTATTTAAAGACTAAAGAAAAGAAAATAAGTTAATAAATAAATGAATAATTTTTCATCCCATTTCTGTAAAATCAATCAACCGAAAAACTTTCACCATAACACCCGTTCTGAAAGACTTTACTCATTTAATTTGTACTATCTTAAATTGCAAAATATTTCCGTATTTGTCCATCTTTCCCTTTGATGTTTGGGATAGGCTTTGGGTTCTGATTCGGTCAGTTCCTGAAGTATCTTTACTCATTTATTTAATTCAGTAGAAAAGCACCTAAACCTCAACATACAGCACAATAATGCACCCAGTATCATAGTTACTTTTGTAGTTTCTCCCCAGACGAACAGCAAAGATCAAAAGCTAGTCAGGACAGGGCAATATTAATGAAGAATCGTCCTTTAGTAAGCCTGGGGAAATATGATATTCGGATGCAGTGTTACCTATGTAATTCCTTCGATTCAGTGGGGTTGAAAAAAAATGGAAACCCAAAACCTCAACGGTCCAATTTTGAATTAAAGGAGTAAAGATACCTCAGGAAGTGACCGAACCAGAACCCAAACATTATCCCCAACATCAAAGCGCCGTCGTTGTTGAAATCGCATAGTATCATGTCTCGTGGATGTTCCAAGATCCTAAGCACTTTGAGATGGAAGCATACACTCGACGTGATAAAATGCGTCAGATCAAGTTATTGTAGTAATAATTTGCATATCTTCTATAGGTCACAGTGGGAATAAAGCTGAATGGAAAGACAAATATCTCATCTTTGATTAAAATAAAGGACCTACCTAAATTTATTTGGAGGCAAGGTTTTAAATCTGAGTACTGTATTTTGTGTTATTTTAAGGCAAGGTAGGATCACTTTGCCTTAAAATATTTTAACATAAAATCCAATACTCAAATTTAGTTAGGGCATTTATTTTAATATTTATTATTTAGCAAAGATCAAAAGCTAGTCAGGGTGGGTGGGGGGATGGGGTGGGGGCATTATTAATTGAGGAGAAGCGTCCTCTAGTAAGCTCGGAGAATGATATTCGTATGCAATGTCACCTATGTAATTCCTTCGATTCCGTGGGGTTGAAAAAAAATGGAAACCAAAACTCATACGATCCGATTTTGAAACAACGTGTGATTCCTATCTTACGGCTGTCAATATTTTCAGTGTGATTCTTATCATATGGAGCTACTCCTATCATCGTACTTTCCCTGTTGTATTCTCCAAAACAATTATTGCATTTTAGCAGAACAATTTTCCCAAGCCTTCTACTAATTAATAATAGTTGTCCACTTCCACAAAAACGGCACAGAATGCATAATCTGGCTAAAAACCTCAACAAAACGGCATTGTTTGACAAAAGTGTGATTCCTACCAAGAGGCAACGATTCGTTGTGCAAAGAAAATCAGGAAAATGGGACCTTTCTAGCAAAAAATAATCACAGTGGAGAGAAGCTAGTTCCAGTCCGGGTACTCTGCACTAGGTTTTACATCTGAAAGCTGTCACAATCAAGAGAAATAAATGAAAACATACCCTGAATCGGAAGAAAAATACCGTTAAAACGTGTGAGATTACCACATGTGTATCACGTGATTGGCCACCCTGAAAGTACAAAGTATGATTTCACGGAAAAATAAGAAAAAATCAAAAACTTTTATGACTGAAAAAAACACACTAGACATCAAGAGCTATGCTTAAGTTTCCATTCTGATTCAAACTGTCATCATAAGGGACAATTTTAACAAATGAAAAGCCCTATTTTGAAGTATTTTCAGAAATTGATTTGTCACATATTAGAGGTTAAATCATACCTATCATGCCGGTCATAACACATCCTATATCTTCTGTAAGTTGTGACAGATGTGTCACTGTTCCAGCATCTAAAAGCTTATCCTGAAAAACAAAAATAACAATATACAGAAAAACTAGAAATGTATTTGTAAAACACTATGCCCCCAACTATGTTTGTCTGTACAAAATGCCATAATTGGAAAGGGGCTTAATTCTGACAAGATTAATCCGAGTTTTTTTTGTGTATTTTTTCAAAAGTTTATCAGGTGATCTACTCATCATCCCGAATAAGCCAGAATCAAGTTTCAAGGCCCTAGCTAAAATAGTTTTCAAGATATCTTGCTAAAAAAATTTCATTATGTCACACAGGGTCAAAAAAGGGGCATAACTCTGGAAGTATGACAGAAGAAAAAGAACAAGATGACCATGATGGTCCTATATCACTCAACTGAGCAAACAGATTTGCATACTTACTGTTGAAGTTTCACCCAAGTTCACTGCTTTTTGTACAAATTTTATGTTTAAGAGTGAGTATGGAGTAGCAATGCCGTATATGGCAAGCAGAGCCTCATATTTTATTTTTTTTTATCTTCAAAATTTCTTTAGGGGAAATAAGTTGCTTTTTGATGAATCAAGATGGTTTGAACAATCTTGGTTGAGGGTCATCAAAGAAACATTTCTGCCAAATTATATTAAAATGGTCCAGTGGTTTCTGACAAGAAACTTTCTATATAGCTTTCTATATAGATATATAGGGAAACTAAGCCCAAACCCCTGGTGGCCATGCTTTTTGATGAATCATAATGGCTTGAACAATCTTAGTAGAGATTAAAGGAACATTTCTGCCAAATTATATTGAAATTGGTCCAGTACTTTCTGACCAGAAGATTTTAAAAGTTTTCTTTTTAGATATAAAATGAAAAGAAGCCCTGCCCCCTAGAGCCATGTTTTTTCATGAATCATCATGGCTTGAAAAATATTGGTAGAGGGTCACCAAAGGAACATTTCTGCCAAATTATATTGAAATGGGTCCAGTGGTTTCTGACAAGAATTTTTTTTTAAAGTTTTCTGTATAAATATATGTGGAAAATAAGCCCAGGCCCTGGCAGCCATGTTTTTTTAACATATCATCATGGCTTGAATAATCTTGGTAGAGGGTCACCAAAGGAACATTTCTGAAAATTATATTGAAAGTGGTCCAGTGGTTTCTGACAAGAAGATATTAAAAGTTTTCTGTATACATGAAGATATATATGGAAATAAGCCCTGCCCCATGGTGGCTATGTTTTTTGACAAATCATGATGGCCTGAACAACCTTGGTAGAGGGTCATCAAAGGAACACTTCTGATAAAATATACTGAAATCAGTCCAACGGTTTCTGACAAGAAGATTTCTAAAGTTTTCTATATAGAGATACAGGGAAAATAAGCCCCGCCCCCTGGCAGTCATGTTTTTTAACGAATCATCATGGCTTGAATAATCTTTGAAGAGGGTCACCAAAGGAACATTTCTGCCAAATTATATTGAAACTAGAGCAAGTGCCCAGAGGGTCAGGAATACCCCCGGCCGGTGCCATTTCTTAATTATAAAATATTTTACAGTTAATGGCAATGATATAAGGCAAGATATAGTTTACAATGTCAGTCTCTGAGTGACACTGATCTATCATCCCAAAGTACAACTTTCCTGGAGTAAACAGTCTTCAAGACATGAAGCAACTTTGCTGGGCCATAAAATATAGGTCACTGACCTACATATACTTGAGAAGTTAATCTGATGGTCACACTGATGCATTATACCAATTATGATGTTAATCCATTACATAATCTAAAAGATATTAAGCAAAATCACTATACCATGAAATATTGGACATACTGATTTATATTTACTTTGAGGTGAAAGTTTGGGTCACACTGTGTCATTATATGTAAATATGAAGTTTTTAAAAGTAAACCATATTTTAACAAGCAGTACTTAACCTATAGATAATGTGCTATATTCTATTCTGTTCATACCTTCCACAGAAAAAACGACCGTACAGTCGTCCCATACAGTCTTAATCCAAAAGTCCCTTACACTTGTGTGACGTATTCCTCCCGCTCTTTTGATCACGTGTCAGTTTCTTTGATGTAAAGTCCTAAAGGGTAGAGCTAAGCGGGGATAGAGAGGTGGGATTATCTTATCTATAGGTTAAGTATTGCTTGTTAAAATATGTTTTACTTTTAAAAACTTCATTTTAACTGCACAATACATTAAACTATAGATAATGTGCTAGAATTCGCCAATAAGGTATGAAGGAGCTCCCAATTCTAACACAAAACAAGTAGATCCCTCCACTTCTGGATTAAGGCTGTTAACTTGGCCCCCCACCACTTTTTGGGACACAACAATTGGGCCCAAAGTAAGCAGGTTTGAAGTTGCAAAGACATATCCCTTAGATAGAGCTTAGCAAATATAGAAGATTGATTCCATATTGCTGTTAGAATCTCCTTGAGCGAAACTTATCGAAAAAGGCCCAAGAGGGAGATAGAGCCCTAACTTCATGGGCTTAATCTTAAAGAAGGGAAAATCTTTATGGGTGAGTTTCCTGTAGGCAAGTTTTATACGAGTTATCCATCTTGAGACAGAGGATTCAGAAATATCTTGTTTGCCTCTAATTGGTAGAAATAGTCTAGTTCTATTTTGACGGTAAGGTCTAGTCATTTTAAGGTAGAATTTTCAGGCTCCTGTAGGGCATAAAAGTCTATCCTAATGTTCCCTTTGCATATACGGGCTAAACAGGGATAAGATTATGATCTGGACAAATGGACAGAAGCTGATTCTTAGCCATAAACCCAGTTTGAACCATCAGATACTGATCTATCAGATCGATTGAATCTTAGTTGATTTGAATCCACTGCCAAGGTCTGAATCTCGTTTCATCTTAAGGCAATAGCAAGAGCTAAAAGAAAGGCTGTCTTTACATGGAGTTAGAAGCCTTATGTAAGCCTTATGGGGCTTTCTGAAGACAGACCAAGACCCAAAATAAATCCTATTAAGGAGTAATAGATCTTTGAACAGTGCGTTGTAATTCAAAAAATCTTATTAATTCTGACAAGACAGAGTTAAATCCGATTTATAACCAGTCTTAAATTAAAAGTACTAGATATGATATATCTATAGCCTTACTAGTACTCATCTGAAACTTTTACTCAGAGAAAAAGGTAAAAGAGGAAATCGGCTATAACAGAAAAAGGGGCCGAGACCAGATTAACCTTCTTTCTATGACACCAACAGGTATATACGATACATTTCACGTCATAGGCTTTCTGAGTTGAGGTTCGCTTTGATTTGGAGACAAAAACTGCAACGTTTGCGAAATTTCTATCTCTAACTGATTTCTTGATAACTCCCAGGCGTGACGATTGAGTATTGGGAGATTTTGATGTTGAAACTTTCCTTTGCTTGTGTTAATAGTTTGGAAAGAGTGGAAGACGAACTGGAGCTGAAACAAGTAGTTGTAGAACCTCTGAGAACCATGTCTGTTACGGTCAAAGAGGAGCTATAAGAATCATTCTGCACTAAGACTGGCATATCTTGTTCAGGATAGAAGGAGTTAGTATTGTTGTAGGAAATGCATACGCATGAATATTGTTCCAGTTTGTGAAAAATGCGTCTATCACAAAGACTTGATTGTCCAGAACTGGGAACACATAAAGTGGAAAATTGTGACTGAAACATATCGCAAACAGATCCAGATTGGAATGGTTTAACATTTGGAAATTGAATTTGATATCAATTTATCCAATTCCCACTCTGTTTTGACTATTTGTCGATAGTCGATAAAGTATCTGCCAAAACATTGAATTCGTCTGGTATATGACGAATCCTGATGACAATATGATGATTCCATAGCTCTACGCATAGGTTGGGAGAATGTGTTCCTCCTTGCTTATTGATATATGAGACCACTGTTGTGTTGTCGGTAGAAAACATGACACAAGAATGGTGAATATACTTATAAGGTTTTATCAGTGCGAAACGAATGACCATTATTTCCAAATGTTGATATGGAATTGGAATTGGTCTTTCAACCAGCAACCATGAAAGGAAAAACTCATCATTCCAAATGAGTTCCCATATTGACTAGTATTCGAATAAGGAAATATTCTGGGGTCTAGAGGGTGAATGGACATCCCTTGAACGAATCGATTAGTGTTCATCCACCATTTCAAATGGAATTTGATCATACTGTTAATCGTAACCTTATGATCTAAGGAAGAATTTAAGGTTTCCAGACCGAAAATAGGCAGATGTCGTAAATGCAGTCCGCCTAGAAATTTAAGTCTGCTGGTGCACTGAGTTTGCCCAAAAAATAAAAGAAAGTTCTTGCCGATGAAACTAGAGTTAAAGAAACAATTGTTTTGATGGTCAGAATAAGAGCTTTACTGGGTTTGCTGGTACTCTGGCTATTTTGTGTTGAGTAAGAAGTCCATACCTAATAGTGAAGTCGTGTTGGTATCAAATCTGACTTCTTTAGATTTGGTATGAAATCCGGATTTGTACCGTTTAAAGAGTGAATTTGGTGTGCTAGGTAAGTCAGTTGCAAAACAGATCTCTTATTAGCCAATTTTCTAGGTATGGGAAGAGAGATATGGCACACAGTCGTAACTTTGCTGTTATTATACTCATTTATTTGTGAAAATTTCAAGGGCTTAGGGACATTTCAAACGGTAAGGCCATGAACAGAAAAGCCTGATGTTCGTAGATGAACCGAAGGAATTTTCTGGATCTCAGATGTATCGGAACATGAATATGCATCAGTCAGATCTCTGGAGACAGCTCTACCAATGGCCATAATCGACTGACTTACTGACTGTCTCCATCTAAAAATGCTTTGTTTATACACAGATTTAGTAGGAAAGATCTATTACTGAGCGTAACTTCCGTTCTTCATTTTGCACTAGTGAAAGCCGGCACTAGTAATATCCGGGGGTAATAAAAGCACCGCAAGCATAATACCCCACCATAGCAATTATTTGTTTATGTATTAAATTAAATTTAATCAGGTGACCTCTTCCTCAGTCCCAATCAGTATACCAAATATCAAGACTCTAGCTCAAATACTTTTTGAGATATCTTGCTAACGAGATTTCAATGTTATTTTATTACAAAGGAAATAACTCTAAAATGGGAGTAATTCGGATAAGAAAAAAAATAGGGGTCCCCTATTTTTTCATGAGGCAACCATATATGAATTTTCAAAACATTAGCATACATGGTTCTAAACTTATGCTATGCACATGAAAGCAACAAATGGCCAAAAATTGCAAAGGGCCATAACTCCAACAAAATTTCATAAAATTTGTCGAAAATTTAATCAGGTGATCTCTTCCTCAGCCCCAATCAGTCTACCAAATATCAAGACTCTAGCTCAAATACATTTTGAGATATCTTGCTAACCAGATTTCAATGTTATTTTATTTCAAGGGCAATAACGCTAAAATGGGAGATAATTTGGATAAAAAATAAAATTTGGGTCACCTATTTTTTCATGAGGAATCCATATATGAAATTTCAAAACATAAGCATACCTGGTTATAAACTTACGCTACGCACCAGAAAGCATGATGAACGAATGAATGAACAAATGAACGAAGGAACAAACGAATGCATGAATGAATGAACGAATGAACGAATGAATGAACAGACAAGCCAGAAGCAATATGCCCCCAAACTTTTTTCAAAGTTGGGGGCATAATGACAATGGTGATACACTGAAAAGAATCTGGGAAAATGATCTGAAACAAAATCGAAAGGCCAAAAAAAAAAAAAAGTTGCATCTGACACTGGTTCTCGCTACAGTGTCATTACGTATTGGGTAGCCCTAGCAGTTTTTACGAGGTCCTGCTGCTTATGAAGCGTTTAAAAATATTTTACAGTTGCCATCAGTATCAACAATGAAATCATATATGCAAGCCAACAGGGAAGAGCCCGGGCCTGTGTACCACAGACTTGCAGAAGAAAAAAAGAAATATGAAGAAATTAAGGACTTCAAAAGAAAAATGAATTTTCCTGTGCCTTTTGGGGAAGGAGCACTGATTTTTGATGAAGTGAAGGTTTCGGCGAGCATTTACAGGAATGCCAAATCAAACAAATTTATCGGACATGCCCTTACACCAGAAGATATGTCATCCTTGCATGATGTATTATGAAGAGATAAACCCATCTAGTGGTTTTAGGAAGGCTTCCTACATTCTCCAGTTTTTTTGGCGTGACATCACTTCAAATTATGATATTACTGGACCATATTATACAAGTGAAAATGGACTTGATCATAAGTTTATAATGGCATGCGTATTTGAAACTATGCATTTATTCTCTAATTATGGATTTGATGTTATCCTCCTTATTTGTGATGGGGCAAGTGCTAATTTGAAACTTCTTAAACCGCTGTGTGGCGAAGAGCCAAAGGTTTTCCCCATAGGAGATGGCGAAGATAGGTACAAAGTTCACAAATATCTATTCCAATAGTACTGTACATGTAATCATATGCCCATCACACCAGTTGAAAAACATGATTGCAGCTCTATACTCTTCAAGAGACTTGGGAACAAAACAATTTACTCTTGATAATTCCAGTTTTGGATGGAAGCATAATTTGTTGACATGTATAAAAGAGAAGTTTCTAGAGCTGAAAACAATGAAATACAAAGAATACCACTTACTTGCAAGTCATGTATTAAGAGATAAATGGACAAGACTGAACGTGAAGGCTGAAAAGATCATGCAAGAGTCCCATGTAATTTCTGAACTAAAAGAATACTCTGACAGTCACAGAAATGACAGAAGTCTACTCAGCACTATCCAATATTTGGAAGCATGTAGCAAAAATTTTGAAAATGGCTTACTGTCACATGACAAAATATCACTAGGACACAGAGATGTCATCGAATCAATGGAAAACGCTTCATGTTCTTTGTTGGCTGGTGTGATGATGCCATTCTAAATGATGTTACTGTTGAAAGCAATGATCAGAAAGTATTCCTAGCATGGCAAACGTGGGATTTAATGCGGCTGACTTTCTATGGGTTCAAAGAATTCACTGAAAATTTTTTCTGCAGACATCCTAGTGAGGAACATTATATAATTCCTGTCAGACTGAATAGAAGTGCAGTGGAGACACTTTTCTCACAACTGAAATATTCAACCGGTGGCCATCTCAGCTCAACAAATTATTCCTCAGCCAGATCAAGTCTCCTTGTGAAAAGACAAGTTCATGGACACAATGTTAAAGACAAGGACTATAGAAACATTTCCTTGAATTTATCCGGCCAGCCTTTAAAGAGGCTAAAAACAAATTAATCATTGTATGTCCTGCCTCGTGATTGTCTCTTAGATGTCTGTGACTTTTGTTTCTGAGATTTAGACTTCTGTGACTGTGAGGCAAAGAATTTCAGTTTGTCTCTTAGCATCAACTGTACATTGTTCTTTTGCATAAACTTGTCCTGTTTTATGTATTCATTCACCAGCGTGTTAAAAACCTTTGTTGAATATTCAGAACACAACAAATGAAGGTTCTGTGCTTGGAGTGAAACATTACCAGCAGCCAATTTAACACAAGCACAGAATACAGGGTTTGTCTGTCTATCACATACTTTTAATTTTGCCACTTGTGTCATGTGTAATCCAAGTTGTTTGTATGACTGGGCACTCACGCTACCACATACATTTTTAATGATGATTTTCACAAAGTTTAAAATTGGTTTCTTGTCTGTAAGTAAACTGCCTCGGTCCAGATAGCGAACACCTGGTGGAAGTTCAGCGTTCTGTTTTTCCTCATTGGGGTAATGAAGATTCTGTAATAAGGAAATTTCCTCTTGGATTATGGACTGTCTCCGTTTGGTGAGTCGTTTTAATAAATTAGTAGACTTGCGTTTCTTAATCATTCACATTATGTTTGCACCAGCTATTCTATATATACTTGCAATGACAATCTTCACTTGGGTCTGGTTAGAGTTTACTTGTGTTTGATGCGATGATGTTTTGAGCTTCTATGTAATGTGGAGAAACAAGAGGGCCATGATGGCCCTGTAACGCTCACGTGAGTATCATAGCACTTTGAGAACATGACCTAGAACTGATCAAGGCAAACATTCTGATTAAAATTCATTATGATTATATTAACAAGTAAGACAATGTAGCATGTCTAATGGACTGTGAAATAGAGGTCAAGGTCAAATATGGATAACTGCACTCAAGAGGCCATGCTAAAATGTATGCATGTAATAAGCATCACTGGCTGTAGGAGCAATGGTTACTGAGAAACTGACCTAACACAAACACTTCACTAGTGCCAAATATCACACCGTAGGACCAATAATTACTGAGAAACTGACCTAAAAGGAAAAACTTAAGAAAGTCACTGCCAGGACCGTGAAATACACGTCATAAGTGACCAAGTTCATAACTTCACCTAGAAATCATCAAGAAAAAAACACATTTTGAGCAAGATTCATGATGATCACTTCAAAAATGTGACCTCTAGAGTGTCAAAAAGGTTTTCCTTTGATTTGGCCTGGTGACCTAGTTTCTGATATCAAGTGACCCAGTTTTAAACTAGACCTAGAAATCACCAAGACGAACATTTTGAGCAATATTCATGATGATTATTTAAAAAATGTGACCTCTGGAGTGATAACAAGGCTTTCCACTCATTTGGCCAGGTGACCTAGTTTTTGACTCCACGTGACCCCGTTTCGAACTTGACCTAGAAATCATCAAAACAAACATTTTGAGCAAGATTCATGATGATGCTTCAAAAACTCTAGAGTGTAACAAGGTTTTCTGCTATTTGGCGAGGTGACCAAGATTTTGACCCCAAGTGACCCAGTTTTGAACTTGATCTAGAACTTATTAAGACAAACATTTTAAGCAAGATTCATGATGATTGCTTCAAAAATGTGGAAGCTAGTGTTAACAAAGTTTTCCTTTGATCTGGCCTGGTGACCTAGTTTTTTACCCGAAGTGACCCAGTTTAAAACCTGACCTAGAAATCATCAAGACAAACATTTTGGGCAAGATTCATAATGATTGCTTCAAAAACATGACCTCTAGAGTGTAAACAAGGTCTTCTTTTGATTTGGCCTTGTGACCTAGTTTTTTTTACCCCAAGTGACCCAGTTTCGAACTTGACCTAGAAATCATCAAGACAAACATTTTGAGCAAGATTCCTTCAAAAATGTGACGGCTAGAGTGTCAACATTTTGAGCAAGATTCATGATGATTGCTCCAAAAATGTGACCGCTAGAGTGTTAACAAGGTTTTCCTTTGATTTAGCCTGGTGACCTAGTTTTTTTACCCCAAGTGACCCAGTTTTGAACAACCTAGAAATCATGAAGATAAACATTTTGAGCAAGATTCATGATGATTGCTTCAAAAATGTGACCGCTAGAGTGTTAACAAGGTATTCTGCTGATTTGGCCCAGTGACCTAGTTTTTGACCCCAAGTGACCCAGTTTTGATCTTGATCTAGAACTCATCAAGACAAACATTTTGAATAAGATTCATGATGATTGCTCCAAAAATGTGATCGCTAGAGTGTTAACAAGGTTTTCCTCTGATTTGGCCTGGTGACCTAGTTTTTTACCCCAAGTGACCCAGTTTCAAACTTGACCTAGGAATCATCAAGACAAACATTTTGAGCAAGATTCATGAGGATTGCTTCAAAAATGTAACCGCTAGAGTGTTAACAAGGTATTCTGCTGATTTGGCCTGGTGACGTAGTTTTTGACCCCAAGTGACCCAAGTGAGCAAGTGTGACGACACAGAAAGGGAACACCGAAGGGGACAGTTTCTGTTTTCTTACGTAGAGTACCTTTTCACCTAAATAAGGCCATTTTCGCCTTAACCCTACGTAGCTAGTAAAATATCATGCGATGTTACCATAAATAACTTAAGTACACAGGTTGCCCGTGTAACACGCGTATAATCCACGTGGTAACGTAATACCGGCCCTATATAAACTCCACCGTAAATGATTCCCATAAGGGCGAAATTGTACACAGGAGTGTCATAGGACACCAATTCTCGGTTATATGGGATTCATTTCGGTGAGTGAATATTTATTACTTTTGATAATTTTAGTGTTAGTCATCGGTTTGTAGGTTTTATTTGCAAGGTCTGAACGGCCAGAAATGAATTACTGTCTGATTTAAAACCTGCGAATTGTTGATTACACGGTCTATATAACAGACACATGGTAGTACAGTTCTGCATTTTATTGTTTAGATTTGTTCACGTATGCTTACCAGTTGCGCAAAAATGTTACAGGCTGGTGCGGTTTTCCCCAGCGCAGGAGGTGTATGGGAAAGGCGCTGAGCAGGCTGAGCAGTATGATCAGTCTTATCGGGGTCTTTCCTATCAAGCGCAAATTTGGTCTAGTCGGTGTCTTCATTTTGCGGGAATGATGTGGCTATAAAGGACGCTGATCAGACTGCAGTATATTCAGTCTGATCGGTTCTTTATGGCAGACGCAAAATATAGGGGACTTGTGAACAGAGCAGAGCCGGACTTGCTGATGAGCACATAGGAGCATCGCGATTATCATCAAATTCGCGACATGAAGGCATACACGCATGACAGACACGCATATATGTAATTTATGCCCACTTCGCGAAAGACGGCACGGAATATGGGCAAATAGACGTTTAGAGGACCAAGCCTGCCCAGTGTACGTGCAGTCTAAAATAACCTTTATTGTTAAATTTTGAAACACAGAAAAATTGCAAGCATTCGCGGTGACATAGGACCGGGCAACATAATTTAGTAAAGTTAAAATCATTAATTTGTAAATATTTTTTCGTCTGCTCAAATTTTTTGCCCTGATGCGGCAGACGAAATATACCGTAAAGCAGTATGTATTATATGATATGTTAGGGGTTGACATTTATTAGTGAATGACATTTGGGTCGCCAGTACAAATGTCGGGTCCCAAATACTAGAAGGTTGAAATGTCATAATAATGGGTTGACAATCGAAATGTCAGTTTAGCCATGGGCACTTGATGTGTCATGACCCTGATGTGAAATGTCCTGATCGCAGGTAGAGCGGATGAAAATGTCTTTGCTCTGGTTGCTATCTGTGTACATTTCAAATGTCATGTCCCCAATTTTATTAATTACTGTTATGTCAATTATTGTAATAATATGGAGTTTTGCATATGACGTCGAGAAGCGACGCTGCCGAGAGCTGGTAATAACTAGCTGTCGACTGCGCCGACGTCGACAATTGGATTGAAGCCGCGGATGAATCACGGCGACGTCAATAATAGACGTCGAGGATTCAGCTGCGACGCCAATGACGTCACACCATCCAGCGACGTATAGCGTCATTGTTGATTGAATATATATGTAGTCATACGGCAAGCTTCATCATATGGTGGTGTAATTCTATCTAGTAATTGTTATGTCTTTTTTTTTTATTATAGCCCTTCAGATCACTTCACACAGGCCCTTAGAAGCTGAAAGATGTGACGCCCATAGAGGCGAGGGAAAATTATCCAATCGGTGTGAAATGTACGGCAGCAAAAGGCGCCAATTCACCTGGATATTAATGATTAAATGGTTAATCAACAAAATCAACAAAAATATGAAGTATATAGAATAAATCTATAAAAATAAACAGAATCCTTAAAGGAGAAAACTTATTATAAAAGTGAAAATATAACTAAAGGGCCCGTAGTAACATAAAGAATTCGGGAAGATAACCCAGCATATTCTCTTCGCATCGGTCCAGGGTTCAGCACACTTGGGTGGAATCGTATTGATATTGTTAAACAATTTGGCTAACCTACCAAGTTAGTCAAACTGTAAAACATATCAGTCACCACCCGTGTTGGGAGACCGTAGCCGACGCGAAGAGTATAGCTGGGGTATATCAAGACTGTTATTTTTGTGTGTGTGTGTGTGTGTGTGTGTAATCGTTAATTAATGTCATTTCATGTTATTATATGTTGTATATATATATGTAAGAAAAAAGTTATAAAATCTAACGTTGTTAGAGTTTCTGTGTAGTGGTACGTATAGGCAAAGCCCAAACCAGAGTCTCATTAAACAGGAAATCACCATCGGTTCCGTCCTGACCGCCCTAGGGCGTAACAGCAAGATTCATGATGATTGCTCCAAAAATGTGACCGCTAGAGTGTTAACAAGGTTTTCCTTTGATTTGGCCTGGTGACCTAGTTTTTTACCCCAAGTGACCCAGTTTCGAACTTTACCAAGACATCATCAAGACAAACATTTTGAGCAAGATTTATGATGATTGCTTGAAAAATGGGACCTCTAGAGTGTTAACAATAGTTTCCTTTGATTTGACCTGGTAACCCAGTTTCAAACTTGACCTAGATTTCATAGGGGCGAACATTTTGAGCAAGTTTCATCAAGATTTGGCCAAAACTGTGACCTCTAGAGTGTTAACAAACTAATTGTTGACGATAGACGACAACGGACAAAGGGTGATCACAACAGCTCACCCTAAGCTTTCGCTCAGTTGAGCTGAAAGTCCAGAAGAGACTTCAATAAACATGACAAGTAAATTTGAATGTCCCCTTCTGTGTCTATTCCTTTAACTGTGTCCACTTTCCTGAGACTTTCTATATATCTGCTCAAAATAATAACTATTGCAATTATGCCTGTATTGTAATTTAGCACTTTGCCAGAAAATGTGTACCAAGACATCACTTCAAGAAGGGTAGTTGTCAGTTTCTGGTGAAAGAATGTGCACACAATACTGGTTAACCGCTTAGAGGACTACGCCTGCCCAGTAAACGTGAATGCGCTCGACATGACCCCATTGGGATGACTAGGCCATAAAACCTCAACACAAACAAAACCATTTAAAATATATCACTTATATGGAAGCAGAAGCACTGTGAACATGACAAAATGTTCCATTTTGAACTGCAGCATCAAATAATGTTTTTTTGCAAGGAAAACGTTCCAAATAAAACTGGTAGCACTCCAGGAAATGCTGCTCAAATTCATTTGCATAATAATATTTTCCACTGCTTATCTTCTCTTAAGTTATTCCGTTTTTCTTTGTCTAGAAATTTTAATTTTTTCATTGATTTTGATGACATTTTATTCAACCTAAGAAAAGACTAGAAATGTGTCAGTATGACACTGATGCCCCTGCCCAGGGCCATCCTCACCCACACGCAGGTATTTTGCAAAAAATGAAGTTGAAAAAAGGGCCATAACTCTCATAATAGCTGGCAGATTTTACCCTTTTATGATTATATACCTGGGTATAAAATATGAATCCAATACACAAATCAATCTTTTTAAAAAAAAAATATCAGAAGGAAAACATCTTTTGAAGGTGAAAAAGGGCCATAACTCCCATAATAATGGGTTGATTTTACCCTAATTGGAACTTGACCTCTATTTTATGATTATATACCTGTGTGTTAAATATGAATTCAATACACTAATGTTTTCAAAAGATATCAAACTGAAACTATTTTTCAACGTTGAAAAAGGGTCGTAACTCCAAATATAAATGGTGGATTTTACCCTAAATCAAACTTGACCTATATTTTATAATATTATATGCTTGTGTATAAAATATGAATCCAATTAACTAATCTTTTCGAAAGTTATGGAACGGAAACCAATTTTCAAAGTTGAAAAAGGGCCATAACTCCAAAAATAATTGGTGGATTTTACCCTAAATCCAACTTGACATACATTTTATGATTGTATACCTGTGTATAAAATTTGAATCCAATACACTAATCTTTTCAAAAGATATCGAAGGGAAACCATTTTTATCAACTATTTTTCAACATTGATAAAGGGCTGTAACTCCAAAAATAATTGGTGGATTTTACCCTAAATCAAACTTGACCTATATTTTATAATTATATGCTTGTGAATAAAATATTAATCCAATTCACTAATCTTTTAAAATGTTATGGAACGAAAACCATTTTTCAATGTTGAAAAAGGGCCATAACTCCAAAAATAATTGGTGGATTTTACCCTTAATCGTACTTGACCTACATTTTATGATTATATACCTGTGTATAAAATTTTAATCCAATACACTAATCTTTTCAAAAGATATTGAATGGAAACCATTTTTCAACTATTTTTCAACATTGATAAAGGGCTGTAACTCCAAAAATAATTGGTGGATTTTACCTAAAATTAAACTTGACCTATATTTTATAATTATATGCTTGTGTATTAAATATGAATCCAATACACTAATCTTTTCAAAAGTTATGGAACGGAAACCATTTTTCAAAGTTGAAAAAGGGCCATAACTCCCAAAATAATAGATGGATTTTACTCTAAATCGAACTTGACCTACATTTTATGATTATATACCTGTGTACAAAATTTCTATCTAATACACCAATCCTTTCAAAAGATATCACACAGAAACCATTTTTCAAAGTTGAAAAGGGCCGTAACTCCCAAAATAATTGGTGGATTTTACCCTAAATCGAACTTGACCTACATTTTATGATTATATACCTGTGTATAAAATTTCAATCCAATACACCAATCCTTTCAAAAGATATCGCACTGAAACCAAAAGTATTACGTACGGGATGGACGGATGGGACGGACGTACGTACGGAGAGCGGTGATACTATATGCCCCACCCACTGAAAATGGCGGGGGCATAAAAACACTGATTATATGGAACTCAGTTTCAAATAGCTCCTACAGAATTTCACAGTTTCATTAACAGCTGTCTTATGGCAATGAAGATAAATGATTTCTGACATGCCAGTCTGACAGCAATGTTTTGATGATTTAAGATAAGGGTTGAACTACCTTGCCTGAAACAAATCAATCAGCTGATCCCAGCGAAAACGCCTGGTGGTATTCATGGTAGCTGTCTTATATGCTACTTGAGGAAAAAGGACTGAGAGTAAATGCAGGAAAGACAAAGATCATGATCTGTAGTACGGGCCTGGACCTCCTGCAGAGTTCAGGCGAGTTTCCATGCGCCATCTGTCACATTGGACTGGGCAGCAGCAGCACCTTCTGCAACGGCTGCAAGCACTGAGTGCACAAGAAATGCAGTGGGAACAAGCACTTGACAAAGGATCCTGATTACAGATGTACATGGTGCCAGGGAACTGCATGCCCCTTGGACGGCAGGCCAGAGGGACCTGACAAGCTGGAGGTGATAGCTTCCTTTTGCTGCCTAGGAGACATGCTCTCAGCAGCCGGTGGCTGTGAACTTTCAACCACAACACGTGTGAAAACTGCCTGAAAGAAGTTCAAGGAGCTGCTACCAGTTCTCTCTTCCCGCCACCTCTCTTTCAAGACACATGCCGCGTGTACAGCTCATGTGCGGAGCGCAATGCTCCATGCCAGTGAGATTTGGCCATTGATAAAGCCAAACCTCCAATGTCTGCAGCAAAATGACAGGGCAATGATCAGACAGATCTGCAATGTCAAGCCGCAAGACATTGTCACCACCAGATCCAATGAGCTACTTGCGCAGCTTGGCATTCAGGATCTGGATCTCATTCTGAAGGAGAGAAGGCTCCGCTGGTATGGACATGTGGAACACTTCAATAGTGCAGTCAAAACAGCCTTTGACATACAGGTTGATGGAAAGCGTGGGCCTGTGAGGCCTAAGATGACATGGAAGCAGCTGACAGAGAGGGATAGCAGAGAGTGGAAGCTCTTGGCTATTGACCCTCATGATAGACAAACCTGGAGACGGTGTGAGATCTGCCATGCCTGCAGCAAGCCAGCTACCTGGAAGGGGGCCCACTGATGCAGATGTTGCCCCTGTACCTGCACGTTAATCAAAAATCCAATGATGATGATGATGAAATGTACAGATCTGATTCTTTGCCAAATATCCAGTTCATAATTTTCTAATTAACCATAAAAGTTTACAAAATATTCCTCTTTTTGCATTTTTGAGCTAATTTAGGAACTAGAGCCCCAAGTGAGCCAGAAATCGCTCACCTGGATTAGGCTGATCATGATACGCTACATTGTGCCATCCTGGCTATCTGATCAGATTGCCTTTAGCAATCCAGAATCTAACGTTTGAAGAGTTTCAAGATTGCCACCATGGCCGCCATCTTGGATACTGAAACTGAACAATTTAGCAATTCCAAATCTCAATGTCACCCTGATGCCTCCCATCAAGTTTCAGCTCAATCTGACTTACTGTTTGGGAGATACGGTTTGAAGAATTTCAAGATGACTACCATGGCCACCATCCTGGTTATTGAAACAGAACGATTTTAGCTATTCTGAATTTCAACAACACCCCAATTACTCCCATCAAGTTTAAGCTCAATCTGACTTACCGTTCGGGAGAAGATGTGATTTCAAGATTTTCAAGATGGCCAAGATGGCTGCCATGGTGGCCATCTTGGGTATCAGAATGGAACCATTTTAACAATTCTAAATCTCCATGCTGCCCCGATGCCTTCCAACAAGTTTCTGCTCCATCCGACTTACAGTTCAGGAGCAGATAACAATCGAAGACTTTCAAGATAGTCATCATGCCAGACATCATGGATACCATTCTGATGGAGATGACGAAAATGTGAAAAGTTACTGACATACAGATGAGGGACAGACCATGGTCAACAGACCACAGCATAAGTTGGCCTGGAGCAAAGCTCCAGGTGAGCTAACAACTGAAGATCTTCAAGATGGCTGCTGTGACGGCCATCATGAATATCATTACAAAATGGTCTAGCAATTCTGAATCTCCATGTTGCCAGAATGCCTCCCACCAAGTTTTGGCTCAATCAGACTTAACGTTCTGGAGCAGACTTCCTTTGAAGGTTTTCAAGACGGCTACCGTGGTGGCCATCTTGGATATCAGAACGGAACCTTTTTAGAAATTCTGAATCTCTATGTTGCTCCGATGCCTCCATCAAGTTTCAGCTCAATCCCACTTACTGTTTGGGAGGCGATATCGTTTGAAGATTTTCAAGATGGCCGACATGGTGGCCATCTTGGATATTGGAACAGAATGATTTTAGCAATTCCAACTCTCCATGTTGCCCCAATGCCTCCCAACAAGTTTGGGCTCAATCTGACTTAGGGTTCAGGAGCAGATGTGGTTTCAAGATTTTCAAGATGGCCACCCAGGCCGCTTCTTGGATAGCCAAACGGAATGATTTTAGCAATTCTGAATCTGTATGTCACTCTGATGCTTCCCATCAAGTTTCAGCTCAATCCGCATTACGGTTTGGGAGGTGATGTCGTTTTGAAAAATTTCAAGATGGCCGCCATGGCAGCCATCTTGAATGTCGGAATGGAATGAATTTTGCAGTTCTGAATCTCCATGTCTCCCCAATGCCTCCCACCAAGTTTCAGCTTAATCTGACTTATCGTTCGGGAGCAGATGTTGTTTCAAGATTTTCAAGCTGGCCACCAAGGCGGCTATCTTAAATATTGGAACGAAAGGAATTAGCAATTCTAACTCTCAATGTCATCCCTATGCCTCCCACCACATTTCGGCTCAATCAGACTTAACGTTCGGGAGCAGCCTTCCTTTGAAGGTTTTCAAGATGGCTACTGTGGTGGCCATCTTGGATATCAGAACGGAACCTTTTTAGAAATTCTGAATCTCTATGTTGCTCCGATGCCTCCATCAAGTTTCAGCTCAATCCCACTTACTGTTTGGGAGGTGATATCCTTTGAAGATTTTCAAGATGGCCGACATGGTGGCCATCTTGGATATTGGAACAGAATGATTTTAGCAATTCCAACTCTCCATGTTGCCCCAATGCCTCCTAACAAGTTTGGGCTCAATCTGACTTAGGGTTCAGGAGCAGATGTGGTTTCAAGATTTTCAAGATGGCCACCCAGGCCGCTTCTTGGATAGCCAAACAGAATGATTTTAGCAATTCTGAATCTCTATGTCACTCCGATGCTTCCCATCAAGTTTCGGCTCAATCCGCATTACGGTTTGGGAGAAGATGTCGTTTTGAAGAATTTCAAGATGTCCGCCATGGCAGCCATCTTGAATGTTGGAATGGAATTAATTTAGCAGTTCTGAATCTCCATGTCTCCCCAGTGCCTCCCACAAAGTTTCAGCTTAATCAGACTTACCGTTCGGGAGCAGATGTGGTTTCAAAATTTTCAAGCTGGCCACCCAGGCCGCCATCTTGGATAGCCAAACTGAATGATTTTAGCAATTCTGAATCTCTATGTCACTCTGATGCTTCCCATCAAGTTTCGGCTCAATTCGACATGGTTTTAGAGGAGATGTTGTTTGAAGAATTTCAAGATGGCCACCATGGAAGCCATCTTGGATATCGGAACGAAACAATTTTAGCAATTCTGAATCTCTATGTCACTCCGATGCCTCCCATCAATTTTCAGCTCAATCCAACTTAAGGTTTGGGAGGAGATGTCATTTGAAGAATTTCAAGATGGCGGCCATCTTCGATATCAGAACAGAATGATTTTAGCAATTCTGAATCTCTGTGTCGCCCCAATGCCTCCCATCAAGTTTCGGCTCAATCTGACTTATTGTTTTGGAGGAGATGTCGTTTAAAGAATTCCAAGATGGCAGCCCATGGCGACCATCTTGGATATCGGAACCGAATGATTTCAGCAATTCTGAATCTCTATGTCACTGTGATGCCTCCCATTAACACACCTGGTAATCTCATAAGGGGTAGCAAGTAGTTATGCACTCAAAATCTTTAAGCGAACTTCCGGCCATGACTTACGAGACCTCCAAATGTCAACAAACGGGTAAGTTCTCCTGATTTATTGACTTTTTAGTAAATTTCATAGACATATTTTGAAAAATCGGACAATGCTATTCCAAACAACTTTCATTTCTGTGTCAGAAAAAATGGGTGTGGGCTTGAAAAATAAGCTGCTAATTTTTAATTTAATTTCATCCTGAGATATTCCTGTTTTGACTTTTTTTATTCCAGTGAAAATGATGGTATTTTCAGCCATCTGGGCTATGAAACACTTATTTAATCCTTAAAACGCCAAGAAAACCTGCATCTGAAAATGTCGTCTGTTTGTGTCGTCTGCTGAATATTCTTGCAAACTTTTCAAACCTATTTTTGCATATAGCAGCAGTCTGATCTGGGTCCACACTGTTTGCAAAAATGACTTTTAAAATCGCAAGCAGGCGACAAAGCAGACGACAATAGTTGTGATTGGCAGTTTAAGGGTTAACATATCAAATAAGACATGCTGCAACCTACATCAACATTGAAAAACATAAGATGCTAAATTTCCCAAGCATTTGTTCCGGGGACTGAAATATTTATGCCAAATATGAATTATGAGGCTGATTAGCCCTTACGGGAGCATTAACCCTTATGGGGACAAGAAAGCCTGTACATCACAAAGCGATTTTTATGGCAGTAAAATGAAACTTCTATATGAATTTGCTCAATTGAGAGCTTCAAATATATGCAAATGTGCCAAATCAGAACCCTTATGACACATGCTGTCTCATTTGCAAAACCTTTCATGGTGTTTTATTGTTTATATATAAATCATAAAATGGAATATTTTGAAATGGGTTTGGTCTAAAATCTGCATGTTTTTAAATGCGGGACATTCTAACAATGGCTAATGTTCCCATAAGGGATAATCAGGCCTTGTAATAAGGGATAATCAGGCCTTGTAATCAGACACCTGACAGTTGGCTTTCTTGTCCCCATAAGGGTTAATGCCCACGTAAGGGGTAATCGGACTCATAAGTAAATTACAGCATATATTTCAGTCCCCAGAACAAATGCTTGGGAAATTTAGCATCTTATGTATTTCAACACAGACGTAGCTTGCAGTGCATCTTATTTGATATTCAAGTATTTCATAGCCCAGATGGCTGAAAATACCTTCATTTTGCACGGGAAAAAAAATCAAAACAGGAATATCGGACTAGCCTTCTCGGGATGAAATTAAATTAAAAATCAGCAGCTTATATTTTTTCAAGCCCACACCAATCTTTTCCTATGCAGAAATGAAAGTTGTTGGGAATAGCATTGTCCGATTTTTTCAAAATATGTCTATGAAATTGACTAAGAATCAATAAATCAGGAGAACGTACCCATTTGTTGACATTTGGAGGTCTCATAAGTCATGGCTGGAAGTTCGCGTAAAGATTTTGAGTGCATAACTACCGGCTACCCTTTACGAGATTACCAGGTGTGATTAAGTTTTGGCTCAACCAGACTTATGGTTTGGGAGGAGATGTCGTTTGAAGAATTTCAAGATGGCGCCATGACAGCCATCTTGGATATCGGAAGGGAACGATTTTAGCAATTCTGAATCTCCATGTTGCCACAATGCTTCCCACTAAGTTTCAGCTCAATCCAACTTATGGTTCTGGAGGAGATGTCAACAAGAGCTCCGCCAAGTGGGGCATTATATGCCCGTGGCAAGTAATAAGATGTAGCACATAAACTGGCTCCTGTATAAGTCAGTGCTCCGGATATAAACTGTAAGTGGAATTACAAAAAAAAAATTTTTTAAATTTTCATTGGGGCATAGCTCTGCTGATATTTGGTGAACTGTAACCTAAGGGTCCAAGCTGGCCCAGAAATTAAGGGAGATTATATACGTGACTTCTCCCACCTGGGAAAATAGGGAGAAGTTTGCAGCGTATTGGGAGAAGTGCTTTCGGACGGAAGACACACGACAGAAGCATGGCTATATTATAAGCTCATATGAGCCTTTGGCTGATTTGTTTTTCCTATACTTCAATATCGGACCAAACAATAATAAAACAAAAATAAACAACCAAAAAAAAAAAATGCTGCAAGACATTTTTTTGTAAACCTTTAACTTGTTTTATACCGATTTTATTTTTGTTCTTCAAGGGAGCCAACTCAGAAGAGTATTAAAAAAAAAAATCCAAAAAAAATTATGTTTATAAGTTTTGATATTAGTCGAGCTTCTTAATTCTGTTTGTTTGTTTGTGTTGAGGTTTTACGGCCCAGTCAACCCAATGGGGTCATGTCGAGCGCGGTCAGTTTACCTAACCACACGTTTACGGGGCAGGCTTAGTCCTCTAAGCGGTTAACCAGTACTGTGCACATTCTTTCTCCAGAAACTGACAACTGCCCTTCTTGAATCAGCGGAAGGGAGAGAATGACCGTAGAAATTCTTAATTCTGTATCACTTAATAAATGTATTTATAAAGACTTAATAATGGCAACATTTCCTTGCAAATCTAATAAAAGAAGATGTTAAAAAAAATAATAAATAACATGCCCATATGGCCATAACTTTAGTTATTTGCAAAAAATATAATTATTATAAAATTAAATTTGCACACTATTACCTCTAAACAATATGCTGCGAAAAGTTTACAAAAACTTTCAAAGGGGCATAATTCTGCAATTATTTGGTGCACTGTAATCTCGAAATAATATGCGCTGCTCCACATCATTGTGCACCTATTTATGAAGTTTCAGCTTGATCGGATGTAAACTATAGGAGGATTTAGCCGGAAACGAAAAATTAATAGAAATTTTCAAAGGGGTTTAACTCTGCTAATATTTGGTGGACTGTAACCTAGACATAATATGCGCTGCTCCACATCATGGTCTAACTACAAATCAAGTTTCAGCTTGATCGGATGTAAACTGTAGGAGGAGTTAGCCAGAAAAGAAAAGTTTACAGAAATTTTCAAAGGGGCATAACTCTGCAAATATTTGGTGCACTGTAACCTCAAAATAATATGCGCTGCTCTACATCATCGTGTAATTATTTGTGAAGTTTCAGCTTGATCGGACGTAAACTGTAGGAGGATTTAACCAGAAACGAAAAATAAATAGTAATTTTCAAAGGGGTATAACTCTGCTAATATTTGGTGGACTATAACCTTGAAACAATATGCGCTGCTCCACATCATGGTCTAACTACAAATCAAGTTTCAGCTTGATCAGATGTAAACTGTAGGAGTTAGCCGGAAACGAAAAGTTTACAGAAATTTTCAATGGGGCATGACTCTGCTAATATCTGGTGGACTGTAACCTCGAAACAATATACGCTGCTCCACATCATGGTTTAATTATACATGAAGTTTCAGCTTGATCGGATGTAAAATGTAGGAGGAGTTAACTGGAAATGAAATTTGTAGAAATTTTCTAAGGGGCATAACTCTGCAAACATTTGGTGGACTGTAACCCCGAAACAATATGCGCTGTGCCTCATCATGGTCTAACTATATACCAAGTTTCAGCTTGATCGGATGTAAACTGTAGGAGGAGTTAGCCGGAAAAGAAAAAGTTTACGGGCGGACGGACGGACGATACCCCGTAATATAATACGTTCCGTTTTTCAAACTGGCGTATAAAAATGTGAAAAGCTAACACTAAAGATGGACGACGGATAGACGACGGACAGACAGCGGACAAAAGGCCATGGCATAAGCTGACCTGCACCAAAGCTCCAGGTGAGCTAATAATTAAAGATCTGGGTAAATTGACAGATCTGATTCTTTGCCAAATACCCAGTTTATAAAATCAATGAGAGTAAAACATTTAATTGATTAAATTTATATGATTTGTCTATTGTCAGGTTTGACTTTGGTAACATTTCTTAGCCATGGCAACAGTTAATAGAAAAGGTTGTTCATCTCTTCGCATGAAGATAGACAGCCTCATGTAAATTTGACATGTTTGTTTGTTTGTGTTGAGGTTTTACGGCCCAGTCAACCCAATGGGGTCATGTCGAGCACGGTCAATTTACCTAACCACACGTTTACTGGGCAGGCCTAGTCCTCTAAGCGGTTAACCAGTATTGTGCACATTCTTTCGCCAGAAACTGACAACTGCCCTTCTTGAATCAGCGGAAGGGAGAGAATGACCGTAGAAAATATTTCATGATCAATCTCCACGAAAGAATGTTGCCGACCTCGGCGGGGGTCGAACCCGCGACCTCCTGGTCTCCAGTCGGTCGCGCATCCAACTAAGCCACCGAGGCCGGCATCTGGATGTGGTAACATAGGCAGTGGCTAAATTTGATATGGGACTTTTGCCAGGCGTGAATTTGAAAGCATTTCTTAGCCCTGGCAGAAGTTAATAAAAGGAAAGGCTGATTACATCATGACGTACAGTTTGACAGCCTCATAATTTTTAAACTCTTTAAAGGAAAGCTCTTTATACTGTCCGATGCAATTTAAAGATCTAATTAACTCTGAAACAACTGGGTTAGAATCAATTCTATTACCAGATTTAAAATATTACACATCATAGACCTATATTCCTTGATGATTGTGATTAGCATTATTTTCTCAGAAATCAAAAGTATATCGAGAAATTCGACTATGATGGAAAGAGAAGTCAAGACCGAATTAACCTTGTTCTTTCTATGACAGTAACTGAAATATATGAACCATTTTGTATCATTAATTTTTTTGAGCAACTGTGTTATTGTCTTGAGACAAATTTGCGATATTTGCGAAATTTGTCTCAATTATTTGTTTGATAACTTCCCACATGGGACAAGATTTGGGAGGTTTAGTATTGAAACTTTCCCACTGATAATTGCTGAGTTTAGAAAGTATACATGTCGAGTCGGAATTATACTATTAGCCAGGGGTATCAAACAAGAGGCCCATGGGCCACAACGCTCACCTGAGTTATTGTTTGTGTTGAGGTTTTACGGCCCAGTTAACCCAATGGGGTCATGTTGAGCTCGGTCAGTTTACCTAACCACACGTTTACTGGGCAGGCTCAGTCCTCTATGCGGTTAACCAGTATTGTGAAAATATTTCATGATCAATCTTCACTAAAGAATGTTGCCGGCCTCGGACCCGCAAACTCCCGGTCTCCAGTCGGACACACATCCAACTGAGCCACCGAGGCCGGCTCTCATCTTGAGTTAACTGCTGTAAGTTAATCAGGTCATTTACTCATCATTCCCTGTCAAGTTTCAAGGCAATGGCTTAAACAGTTTTTGAGATATCTTACTTACAAGGTTTAAATGCTGAAATTTTCAAAGGGTCATAAATCAAAAAGATATTTTGCTTACAAGCTTTTCCTATGCCAAAATGCCTGAGCCCACAAAGGGGCATAATTTGGACAATTTTTCATAAAATTATACCAAAATTTAATCAGGTCATCTTCACAACAGCCTGCAAAATTTCAAGAGCCTAGCCCAAGCGGTTCCTGAGATATTTTGCTTCCAAGCTTTTCCTACGTCATAATGACTAAGTCCACAAAGGGGCATAATTTAGTCTGTCTTTCCTTTAAATTGCTACATACATAAATATCTTAGCTCTGGGCTTTATGGTTTCAGAGAAGAAGATTTAAGTTTTTCCCATTTAAAGTCTATGCGAGCTAATGGGCCCCGGGGTGTGGCCAATTTGGACCCTAGGGGCATGGTTGGCAGGATTTATGTAGGTGACCACTTAACATTGCTACATACTAAATATCTAAGCTCTGGGCCTTATGTTTTCAGAAAAGAAGACTTTTGAAGTTTTTCACTATAAAAGTCTATGGGAGCTAATGAGCCCCGGGGCATGGCCAATTTGGACCCCAGGGGCATGGTTGGCAGATTTTATGTAGATGACCACTTAACGTGACTACATACTAAATATCTAAGCTCTGTGCCTTATGGTTTCAGAGAAGAAAATTTTTGAAGATTTTCCCATTATAAGTCTGTGTGAGCTAATGAGCCCTAGTGCGTGGCCAATTTGGACCCTAGGGGCATGGTTGGCATGATTAATGCAGTTGGACCACTTACTATTGCTACATACTTAATATCTAAGCTCTGGGCCTTATGGTTTCAGAGAAGAAGATTTTTTAAGGTTCTTTTTTTTCCATTATAAGTCTATGGGAGCTGATAAGCCCCAGGGCGTAGCCAATTAGGACCCTAGGGGCAAGGTTGGCAGGATTTATTTAGGAGACCATTTAACGTTGCTGCATACTAAATATCTAAGGTCTGTGCCTTATGGTTTCAAAGAAGAAGATCTTTTAAGTATTACCCATTAAAAGTCTAAGGGAGCTAATGAGCCCCGGGGTGTGGCCAATTTAGACCCTACGGGCATGGTTGGCAGATTTTATGTAGGTGACCACATCGTTGCTTCATACTAAATATCTAAGCTCTGGGCCTTATGGTTTCAATGAAGATATTTGAAGTTTTTATTATAAGTCTATGGGAGCTAATGAGCCCCGGGGTGTGGCCAGTTCAGACGCTAGGGGCATGGTTGGCAGGATTTATGAAGGTGAACACTTAACGTTGCTAAATACTAAATATCTAAGGTCTGGGCCTCATGGTTTCAGAGAAGAAGATTTTTTGCTTTCCCCATTATGTCTTTGAGACCTAATGAGCCCCGGGGCATGCTCAATTTGGACCCCAGGGGCATGGTTGGCAGGATTTATGTAGGTGACCACTTAACATTGCTACATATTAAATATCTAAGCTCTGGGCCTCACGGTTTCAGAAAAGAAGATTTTTTTAAGTTTTTTCCATTATAAGTCTAAGGGAGCTAATGACCCCTAGGGCATGGCCAGTTTAGACCCCAGGGTCTTGATTTGCAGGATTTATGTAGGGGACCACTAAACATTGCTACACACTAAATATATAAGCTGTGGGCCTCATGGTTTCAGAGAGGAAGATTATTTTAAGTTTTCCCCATTATAAGTCTATGGGAGCTAATGAACCCCAGGGCATGGCCGGTTTGGACCCAAGGGGCTTGATTGGCAGGATTTGTGTAGGAGACCACTAAACACAGCTACATACTTAATCTGTTAGCTCTCTGCCTCATGGTTTCAGAGAAGAAGATTTTTGAAGGTTATTTAGCTATATAGCTCTATATATACATATGACCCCCTGGGGTGTGGCCAGTTTGGAGCCCAGGGGCTTGATTGGCAGGATTTATGTAGGGGACCACTACACATTGCTACATACTAAATATATTAGCTCTGGGCCTCATGGTTTCAGAGAAGAAGAGTTTTTAAGTTTTTCCCATTATAAGTCTATTGGGAGCTAATGACCCCTGGGGCATGGCCAGTTTGGAACCCAGGGGCTTGATTGGCAGGATTTATGTAGTGGACCACTACACATTGCTACATACTAAATATATTAGCTCTTGGCCTCATGGTTTCAGAGAAGGAGATTTTTTTCCCATTATAAGTCTATGGCAGCTAATGACCTTCGGGGTGTGGCCAATTTGGACCCCAGGGGCATGGTTGGCAGGATTTATCTAGGAGACCACTTAACATTGCTTCATACTTAATCTATTAGATCTCGACCTCATGGTTTCAGAGAAGAAGATTTTTGAAAGATCTTTAGCTATATAGCTCTATATAAGCATATGACCCCTGGGGCGTGGCCAATTTGGACCCTAGGAGCTTGATTGGCAGGATTTATGTAAGGGACCACTACACATTGCTACATACTAAATATATAAGCTCTGGGCCTCATGGTTTCAGAGAAGAAGATTTTTTAAGGTTTTTCCTATTTTAAGTCTATGGGAGCTAATGACCCCAGGGCCTTGGCCAGTTTGGGCCCCAGGGGCTTGATTGGCAGGATTTATGTAGGGGACCACTAAATATTGCTACATACTAAATATGTAAGCTGTGGGCCTCATGGTATCAGAGAAGAAGATTTTTTTAAGTTTTTTCCATTATAAGTCTATGGGAGCTAATGACACCCAGGGCATGGCCGGTTTGGACCCAAAGGGCTTGATTGGCAGGATTTATGTAGGAGACCACTAAACACAGCTACATACTTAATCTGTTAGCTCTCTGCTTCATGGTTTCAGAGAAGAAGATTTTTGAAGGTTACAAGCTATATAGCTCTATATATACATATGACCCCCTGGGGTGTGGCCAGTTTGGAGCCCAGGGGCTTGATTGGCAGGATTTATGTAGGGGACCACTAAACATTGCTACCTACTAAATATATAAGCTCTGGGCCTTATGGTTTCAGAGAAGATTTTTTAAGTTTTTCCCATTATAAGTCTATGGGAGTTAATGACACCTAGGGCGTGGCCAGTTTGGGCCCGGGGGGCTTGATTGGCAGGGTTTATGTAGGGGACCACTACACATTGCTACATACTAAATATGTAAGCTGTGGGCCTCATGGTTTCAGAGAAGATTTTTTTTAAGTTTTTCCCATTATAAGTCTATGGGAGCTAATGACCCCCGGGGCGTGGCCAGTCTGGACCCCAGGGGCTTAATTGGCAGGATTTATGTAGGGGATCACTAAACATTGCTACCTACTAAATATATAAGCTCTGGGCCTCATGGTTTCAGAGAAGAAGATTTTTTTAAGTTTTTCCCTTTATAAGTCTATGGGAGTTCACAACCCCCTGGGACATGGCCAGTTTGGACCCCAGGGGCTTGATTGGCAGGATTTATGTAGGGGATCACTAAACATTGCTACCTACTAAATATATAAGCTCTGGGCCTCATGGTTTCAGAGAAGAAGATTTTTTTTACGTTTTTCCCTTTATAAGTCTATGGGAATTCACAACCCCCTGGAACGTGGCCAGTTTGGACCCCAGGGGCTTGATTGGCAGGATTTATGTAGGGGACCACTAAACATTGCTACATACAAAATATATAAGCCTCGGGCCTCATGGTTTCAGAGAAGAAGGTTTTTTTAAGTTTTTCCCATTATAAGTCTACGGGAGCTATATCGCGGCATGGCGGCCATCTTGATTTACTAACCGTGGCCATTTTTACAAATTTTCAATCCCCTTTTAACACAAGGCTCCACATAAAGTTTGAAGAAATTTGGCTTAGGGGTTTCAGAGGAGGTCGTTCAAAGGTGTGGATGGAAGGACAGAAGGACGGATGGATGGACAGACGGACGACGGACAGAGAGTGATCACAATAGCTCATCCTGAGCCTTTGGCTCAGGTGAGCTAAAAACCAAACTGGTAGCAACACTTAAGAAGTTCTATGGGAGACATCATGATCTGGTCAATCCCTACAATGTGGTAGTTTCCAGAATTTTTTCTGATGTTTTTTGCCAATGACGCGCCATAAGTAGACTTCCCAAATCCCAGACATACGCTTCTACCGACATTTCCTTCGTTCAGGCCTATGGGCATGGTGGGCGAAACTTGGTTACCAAGTAATGCTTACTATCCGCGGACGCCTGATTACACCCTTTATTCTGAGGTCCATGTCTGTTGGTCTGAACATTCTGATTCGTCATTTGTTTACGGATTTATGAGTTTGGATTATGGCTTAGGTACCATGACTGCAACTACCTTTTAATATCTCTGAGAACCAATAATGTTGAAGTTCAGAGAAGTAGAAATAACTATTCTACACCTATATTAATTGATTTAGTGAGAATAGATGATATCATAATTTATAGTGTATATGTATAAACTTATAGAATATTCCAGTTAGTGATAAATCATTATCATCAAGGCTCAATTATCCAAAACTGGATAGATAATAGAAATTTGTGATTGTATCGAATCATAAACAAACTTATAGAATATTCCAGTATATAAAAAGAAAAAGGGTAAGAGAAACTTATTGTCAAGACTAGATTATCCAAAACTGGGTAGATATATAGTATAATTTTAGTGATTGTATCAAATCCTAAACAATCCATATTGTTATATAAAACCATTTAGTATTGAGAGGTTTATCTAATCTCAAGAAAAGGGTTCCTAATTTTATATCTCCCTTGAATATAACGACTTTCGAGACTTACATTGTGTTTCAGGTACCAATAATGTCTTCCATACTTCTATGCATAGACTGGGAGAATAAATACCAAATAGTTTGATGATATATTGGACCACTGTTGTGTTGTCGATAAATCTTTTAACACGAAGAGTGAAGAATGTTTGTATGGCTTTTTTCCGTTCGCAAATAATGGCCAAATTTAGAATAAAATGTGTGTCTGGAATTGATCTGTCCAGAGAACATAAAGGATAAGACTCATTATTCTTCTGTCCAGAGATGGAAATGAGCACCTTATCCATAATGACTGTAATCAATGAAAACAAAAAAGTTAATTAGGACCTAATGGATGGATGTATCCTCCTTAAACGAAGCGACTGGAACGTATCCACTTTGACATAAATTGGATGACTGTCACGATCGAGACTTGATAATCCGAATAAATTATGTGAGGTTCCCAAGGTGAATTAGCAGACATAGACATAGTCAATCGATCCAAAACTTAAGTCTTGTTAAATATTTATTGTCAAAGTATGTATCAGCACTATTTAGTAATACTTCGATGAATATATTTAGTCTAGATTTTTTTACCTATAAAAAAGAAATAATCATGAATAGTTCTAAAATCTAACTTATTTAATTTTTTGGAATCAATTCTAAACTTAACATGATTGAAGACAATATAGTGAAAGATATTATTCTACCGTGTATAATATCTCTTAATCTATTGTCTAATAACATAATTTTGAGATGACCCGTTCACACAGACAAGTAGCGATTACGTCCAATGCACAAATTTAGGTGCATTCCAAAGATAGTACAGTGAATTGGAAGATCCGCTTGTCAAGCGCAAAGCAAGGAACTTCCTTTATTATGGATGACTTAATCGTCTAAAAAAACATCCATTAGAAAATCAGAGACAGTCCAGTCTTTGAACAATATCGACTTATGCACTGACTTAGTTGTCTTCTTATATATTAAATGGAAATATCCCTTATCGGAAATAACTACCATTGTCTTTTGGGTAAAACATATCCGGAAGTAAAAACAGTGAATTCCCGGATTCGCTACCCTTTCCACTATCCATTAAGGGAGAAGTTCTGTTCTTATTCTTCTCATAAAAATGGGAAGGAAATTGACTCAGATTTATCGGAACATTAAATAAATGAGGAAGTGAATTGAATTTAGTCCTGAAATTTCTTGAACAATATACAGGACCCATTTATTTTCCTCACTGTTTCTTAAGTATACCAATCTTTCTCCCATTGGAATATCTGGATGTGGTTTGTTTGTGTTGAGGTTTTACGGCCCAGTCAACCCAAAGGGGTCATGTCGAGCGCGGTCAGTTTACCTAACCAATGTTTACTGGGCAGGCCTAGTCCTCTAAGCAGTTAAGCAGTATTGTACACATTCTTTCGCGAGAAACTGACAACTGCCCTTTTTGAATCAGCGGAAGGGAGAGAATGACCGTAGAAAATATTTCACGATCAATCTCCACGAAAGAATGTTGCCGACCTCGGCGGGGGTTGAACCCGCGACCTCCTGGTCTCCAGTCGGACGGCGCATCCAACTGAGCCACCGAGGCCGGCATCTGGATGAGGTAACATAGGCAGTGGGAGAGTTGGTTTTATGACTTGTAAATATCACTCATTTTTAGAACTATTTGTTGCATTAATACTCCTCTCAGAAAAGTCTGACAAGGACTCTAGTTACTGGTATTAATAAACTGTCGATGAAATAAATTAATATGGGAACTAATAGCCTTTAATAGCTGGCTGTTTCCCCATATTTCTATGTTTTTATGTAATAGAATATTTGCCCCTACTAGACTATGCAAATCGTCAGTATCTAGATAGGATATTTTGATTAGGATAATGTAATTTATAGGAGTCAATAAATTGATACTTTGATGTGTAGTTTTTGACCAAGTTTATCCCCTTATAATTTGTTCTGGATATACTTGGTAGTATTTTCTATCAATTTAGATAGAGGAAGAACTAATAAAGGAGTTGAATTCAACTCCGTAAATAGTTCAATTCCTGACAGAAATATAGGGAGTATGATGTTCTGAAGCTCTCGGACACATCTGCAGTAAAGTTTAGAAGACTTCATCAGAGCACCAGCTAGCCCAATACAGAGGGGCGGGCCGCTCTTCTTGCCCTCTACTGCCACCCCTCTGCCCTTCTTAAGCTGTTATCAGTCTTATTTCAACTCCAGACATAAAACCCCACATTTTGGAGAAAATTTCATGAAAATTGGACCAAAATTAAAAAATTTATCAATGTTCAAAGATCAATTTTATGTGTATTCTAGATTGAGGCATTTAATGTAGAATGGGATTATATTTGTAACATGTCTTGATAATAAGCACATCACATGAAGATAACCTGAGGAGAGATATGTCTCGATCTATGATACCGATCATAACCTTAAATATATTCAAAAGAAAAAGAAGGAGATCGGTGGCTCTTTTTCTTATGAAATGTTTTGGTTTCTTTGTCTTTCTGCTTCTTCCAAGAGAAGACAAAGAAGATGAAGAAGAACAGGAAGATGAATAAATGCAAAATTGTATCTTCTCTTCTTTTTATTATTATATTTAGATTGATCTCTTCAAATACGTATTTTAAGAGAAACAGACCTATAGTCTTCCAAGTATTTGTCAGATGTATGATAACAATACTAGGATCTGACATATTCCCCAAGCAGTAGCACTCTTTTTGTTTTTACATTGAGTTCGGAGGCTCGTTCGTAACTGACTGTTCCGAGTTCAGGGATATCTAAAATCAGCTACCCGGTATTCAGTGCCTAACGTTTGCTGCCTGGTACCTGTGCCTGATGATTTGTTACTGATGATCGTTGAAGAAGTCAATAGTCTAATAACCGGTGCCTGGTAACTGGTGCCCGTTGGCTGGTTGACCAGTGCCCAATGACCGGTGCCTGGATGACCTGTAACTAGTGCTGGGTGCCGGGTTGATCAGTACCAGTTGACTAGTGCCTGGTGTATTTACCAGTCATTGACCTGTGCCTAGATGACCGGTGATTGGTGCCTAGTGTGTTCACCAGTCAATGACTGGTGCCTGGATGTATAGTGACTGGTGCCACTTACACTATGGATGCCTATAGCATCCGTGGAGTTGCCACCAAGATTGGGCTCACCACCACCTTACGGGGTGGTGAGCCCATCATTAAAAGAGTTGTCTTCAGACAAATCTGACTGCACAACTTTCTTCTTCATTGCCAGCTCTCTTCATGGTAGATCTTCTAGCAGAATAAAGTCTTCGTTTCTCTGCAAGATCCCAATAATTCTCAGTCCAGTTATTACAGATCAACAAGCAGATAACCTGGAACAAGAAGAACAAGATAAGCATTTTGAATCCCACGATACTTTAATATGACCACAAATGCCGCGAACCATCCACATGAAAAGTTGCGAAAATGGATGACATAGATCAACGATCAACAAGAGGCCCACGGGCCACGGGTCGTTCACCTGAGTGACATGGCCACTGCAGATATGCAGATGTTATGCAACATTTTTCCAATCCTGTCATCGCAACTAATGAAAAGATCATCATTTAAGCAGTTCTTTATTTTGAAGAAGATATCTGGCATGCCAGTCAATTGAGCGTGATCATTTGAACAAACTCTAAATGGCAGCCAGCTTGGATTTACGATCGGCACAATTTTAGCTATTTTTGACCTACGAGTCACTCCAATGCTTCCTACCAAGTTTCCAGTCAACTGGCCTTTCAGTTCAGGAGAAGAGGCAAAAAATAGATTTTCAAGATGGCTGCCATGGCAGCCATCTTGGATATCCGATTGGCACGATTTTAGCTATTTTTGATCTACAAGTCACCCCAATGTCTCCTACGAAGTTTGGAGTCAATTGGCCTTTCGGTGCAGGAGAAGAAGCTAAATATAGATTTTCAAGATGGCGGCCATGGTGGCCATCTGGGATTTCTGATCAGAACAATTTTAGCTATATTTGATCTACCAAGTCACCCTGATGCTTCCTACTAAGTTTCGAGTCAAGTGACTTTTGGGTTTAGGAGAAGAAGCGAAAAATAGATTTTCAAGATAGCTGCCATGGCGGCCATCTTGGATTTATGATCGGCATGATTTTAGCTATTTTTGATCTACAAGTCACCCAAATGCTTCCTAACAAGTTTCGAGTCAACTGGCCTTTCGGTTCAGGAGAAGAAGCGAAAAATAGATTTTCAAGATGGCTGCCATGGCGCCCATCCTGGTTTTACGATCGGCATGATTTTAGCTAATTTGATCTACAAGTCACCCCGATGCTTCCTACCAAGTTTGGAGTCAACTGGCCTTTCGGTTCAGGAGAAGCAGCGAAAAATAGATTTTCAAGATGGCTGCCCTGACGGCCATCTTGGATTTCCGATAGGCACGATTTTAGCTATTTTTGATCTATAAGTCACCCCAATGCCTCCTACCAAGTTTGGAGTCAATA
Organism: Anodontia alba; assembly: GCA_964016985.1. Taxonomy (NCBI): domain Eukaryota; kingdom Metazoa; phylum Mollusca; class Bivalvia; order Lucinida; family Lucinidae; genus Anodontia; species Anodontia alba. The sequence continues at coordinate 64,833,874 of OZ024823.1, read as the reverse complement.
GGCTTTTGGGTTTAGGAGTAGAAGCGAAAAATAGATTTTCAAGATGGCGGCCATGGCAGCCATTTTGGATTTCCAATCGGCACAATTTTAGCTATTTTTGATCTACAAGTCAACCTGATGCTTCCTAGCAAGTTTGGAGTCAATTGGCCTTTCGGTTCAGGAGAAGAAGCGAAAAATAGATTTTCAAGATGGCGGCCATGGCGGCCATCTTGGATTTCCGATCGGCACTATTTTAGCTATTTTTGATCAACAAGTCACCCTGATGCTTCCTAGCAAGTTTGGAGTCAAATGGCTTTTCGGTTCAGGAGAAGAAGCTAAAAATAGATTTTCAAGATGGCGGCCATGGCGGCCATCTTGGATTTCCGATCGGCACGATTTTAGCTATTTTTGAATTACAAGTCACCCTTATGGTTCCTAGCAAGTTTGGAGTCAATTGGCCTTTCAGTTCAGGAGAAGAAGCGAAAAATAGATTTTCAAGATGGCAGCCATGGCGGCCATTTTGGATTTCCGATCGGAACGATTTTAGCTATTTTTGATCTACAAGTCACCCCGATGCTTCCTACCAAGTATCAAGTCAATTGGCCCAGGGGTGTAGGAGGAGTAGGCTTTTAAAGCAATTGTTGACGCCGCACGACGGACGACGCACGACGGACGACGCACGACTGACGACGGACGACGGACATTGACTGACCACAATAGCTCACCATGAGCACTTCGTGCTCAGATGAGCTAATAATAACAAGAAATCGAAAATCGATTTAAAGAAAAAAATAGAGTCATCCATGAAAGGAATGATAAAGGAACATAAGAAAACAGGAAATAAGAACATAATCTGGAAGAAAGAAAGCAAAATTAGATTTTTTTCACCCAGTACAAAATCCTGTTTACTTTCCTTTTTCCATAGAAAAGAAACTGACAAGTGGAAAATAGCTGGAAGAATGACGTCACACAGGTAACTGCCTCAGGGACCTCCTGGATTAAGACTCTTAAGACTTGTCGTTTTTCTGTGAAGGTTTGAATACAGAATAGAATAGCACATTATCTACAGGTTAATGTATTATGCAGTTAAAATATGGTAGTTTTCATAAATAAATAAGAAGAACAAGCAAATTCCATGGGGAATTTATGTCCCCCGCCTTATTTTTATTTGAGGTGTTAAAAATGGTAAAGTTAACCAGAGGACCACTGGTCCTGTATCAATTACCTAAGTATTGAAGCAGGAAACCAGTGATAAAAAATAATTTCAAGATTCTGAAAAAAAACACATGCATATCTTCAGACCATCCTTAAAGCACCTGTAAAGTTTCAAAGGATTGGCTTAAAACTGTGGTAGGAGTTACGGGTCAAGGTACCTACTCCCTATACGCTTCTGAAGTATTAGAACTCAAAAAATGTCTAAGTTAAAATGCAGAAAAAGTGGTAAAAAATTATTTCAGGATTCTGAAAAAACCACATGCATATCTTCAGGCCATCCTAAAAGCCCTTGTAAAGTTTCAAAAGGATCGGACAAAAACTGTGGGAGGAGTTAAGGGGACAAGGTACCTGCACCCTATACACTTCTGCAATATTAGAACTCAAAAAATGTCTAAGTTAAAAATGCAGAAAAAGTAATAAAAAAATATTTCAGGATTCTGAAAAATCAACCTGCATATTTTCAGGCCATCCTAAAAGCCCTTGTAAAGTTTCAAAAAGATCGGCTAAAAAAACTGTGGGAGGAGTTAACGGGACAAGGTACCTACTCCCTATAGACTTCTGTAATATTAGAACTCAAAAAATGTCTAAGTTCAAAACGTGTAAAAAGTAATAAAAAATAATTTCAGGATTCTGGATAAACCACATGCATATTTTCAGACCATCCTTAAAGCACCTGTAAAGTTTCAAAAGTATCGGCCAAAAACTGTGGGAGGAGTTAAGGGGACAAGGTACCTGCTCCCTATATACTCCTGTAGTATTAGAACTCAAAAAATGTCTAAGTTAAAAATGCAAAAAAAGTGATTTTTTTTTTTTTTTTTTGGATTGGGGTTTAACGGCCCTTTCAAGAATATTTCACTTATATCGAGCCGATCGTTCATCGAAGGTGGGCGAAAACCGGAGTACCCGGAGAAAAACCACCTGACCATCCGTAAGCAGAACTTGGCTTTCCCACATATGAGCCGAGCTAGGCTCGAACCACAGCGGTGAGAAACCTAATGGATTAAGAGTCAACTCTCTTATCCACTAGGCTACGGGGGCCCGCTGCAAAAAAAGTGATAAAAAATTATTTCAGGATTCTGAAAAAAACACATGCATATCTTCAGGCCATCCTAAAAGCCCATGTAAAGTTTCAAAAGGATCGGCCAAAAACTGTGGGAGGAGTTAAGGGGACAAGGTACCTACTCCCTATACGCTTCTGTAATATTAGAATTCAAAATGTCTTCAAAATGTCTATAAATTAATAAAAATTAATTTCAGGATTCTGAAAAAACCACATGCACATCTTCAGACCATCCTTAAAACACCTGTAAAGTTTCAAAAGAATCGGCCAAAAACTGTGGGAGGAGTTAAGGGGACAAGGTACCTGCTCCCTATACACTTCTGTAGTATTAGAACTCAAAAAATGTCTAAGTTAAAAATGCGGAAAAAGTGATAAAAAATTATTTCAGGATTCTGAAAAAACCACATGCATATCTTCAGGCCATCCTAAAAGCCCATGTAAAGTTTCAAAAGGATCGGCCAAAAACTGTGGTAGGAGTTACGGGGTCAAGGTACCTACTCCCTATACGCTTCTGAAGTATTAGAACTCAAAAAATGTCTAAGTTAAAATGCAGAAAAAGTGGTAAAAAATTATTTCAGGATTCTGAAAAAACCACATGCATATCTTCAGGCCATCCTAAAAGCCCTTGTAAAGTTTCAAAAGGATCGGACAAAAACTGTGGGAGGAGTTAAGGGGACAAGGTACCTGCACCCTATACACTTCTGCAATATTAGAACTCAAAAAATGTCTAAGTTAAAAATGCAGAAAAAGTAATAAAAAAATATTTCAGGATTCTGAAAAATCAACCTGCATATTTTCAGGCCATCCTAAAAGCCCTTGTAAAGTTTCAAAAAGATCGGCTAAAAAAACTGTGGGAGGAGTTAACGGGACAAGGTACCTACTCCCTATAGACTTCTGTAATATTAGAACTCAAAAAATGTCTAAGTTCAAAACGTGTAAAAAGTAATAAAAAATAATTTCAGGATTCTGGATAAACCACATGCATATTTTCAGACCATCCTTAAAGCACCTGTAAAGTTTCAAACGTATCGGCCAAAAACTGTGGGAGGAGTTAAGGGGACAAGGTACCTGCTCCCTATATACTCCTGTAGTATTAGAACTAAAAAAATGTCTAAGTTAAAAATGCGGAAAAAGTGATAAAAAATTATTTCAGGATTCTGAAAAAAACACATGCATATCTTCAGGCCATCCTAAAAGCCCATGTAAAGTTTCAAAAGGATCGGCCAAAAACTGTGGGAGGAGTTAAGGGGACAAGGTACCTACTCCCTATACGCTTCTGTAATATTAGAATTCAAAAAATGTCTATGTTCAAAATGTCTAAAAAGTAATAAAAATTAATTTCAGGATTCTGAAAAAACCACATGCACATCTTCAGACCATCCTTAAAACACCTGTAAAGTTTCAAAAGAATCGGCCAAAAACTGTGGGAGGAGTTAAGGGGACAAGGTACCTGCTCCCTATACACTTCTGTAGTATTAGAACTCAAAAAATGTCTAAGTTAAAAATGCGGAAAAAGTGATAAAAAATTATTTCAGGATTCTGAAAAAACCACATGCATATCTTCAGGCCATCCTAAAAGCCCATGTAAAGTTTCAAAAGGATCGGCCAAAAACTGTGGGAGGAGTTAAGGGGACAAGGTACCTACTCCCTATACACTTCTGTAGTATTAGAACTCAAAAAATGTCTAAGTTAAAAATGCGGAAAAAGTGATAAAAAATTATTTCAGGATTCTGAAAAACCACATGCATATCTTCAGGCCATCCTAAAAGCCCATGTAAAGTTTCAAAACGATCGGCCAAAAACTGTGGGAGGAGTTAAGGGGACAAGGTACCTACTCCCTATAGACTTCTGTAATATTAGAACTCAAAAAATGTCTAAGTTAAAAATGCGGAAAAAGTGATAAAAAATTATTTCAGGATTCTGAAAAAACCACATGCATATCTTCAGACCATCCTTAATATATCTGTAAAGTTTCAAAAGGATCGGACAGAAACTGTGGGAGGAGTTAAGGGGACAAAGTACCTACTAAAAACTCGGAACCACGCACCATGCGCCACGCGCCACGCGCCACACACCATGCGCCACAAAAAACCAAAAACAGTGTCCCTCCACTTTTCTTCGAAAAGGCGGGGGACAAAAAAAATGAATAATAATAATAATGAGCTCTCCAGCATTGCACTAATGTTTGCTTCTCCTTATCCAAAGAAATTAGCTGGACTGCATCTGCAGGCTCTCTGTGTACTGAGCACATGATTGCCAGTGTGCCTTGACCAATCAGTGCCAGTCCAGCCACCTTTTGTTTTGACCATCATAATCCGTCCAATAAACGTTACAGAGTTGCCCATCAACAACCCAGACAACACCATATACATTAACTTATAATATTTAAACTCGGTCAGTTACAGGAATAAAATAGTTCAACCTGTTTATAATGAAGCAGTATTAAAGAATAATATTTTGGATTAAACTACAATTACAAAATTGTCATTTTGAAAGTAGTAGCGCTGGTCTCTCTGGCAATAACTCCAAGGGCTCAAACCCTAGTGGTTTTTAATTTAGATGACATGTCTGTTTATGAGAATAGAGTAAAATTCTCTGTAAACTAGAGGCCCAAGTGGGCCAGAAATCGCTCACCTGGATTAGGCTGATCATGATATGTTAGATTGTGCCATGGTGGCCATCTTGGCTATCAGATTAGATTGCCTTTAGCAATTCAGAATCTGATGTTGTTTGAAGAGTTTCAAGATTGCTACCATGGCAGTCACCTTGGATACTGAAACTGAATGATTCAGCAACTCTGAATCTCCATTTCACCCCGATGCCTCCCATCAAGTTTCGGCTCAAAATGACATTTGACGAATTTCAAGATGGCCACCATGGCGGCCATCTTGGATATCGGAATGGAACGATTTTAACAATTTTGAATTTCTGTGTCACTGTGATGCCTCCCATCAAGTTTCAACTAAATCGGACTTAGGGTTTAGTAGGAGACATTGTTTGAAGAATTTCAAGATGGCTGCCCTGGCGGCCATCTTGGATATCGGAACAGAACAATTATAGCAATTTTGAATCTCTGTGTCACTGTGATCCCTCCCATCAAGTTTCAGCTCAATCGGACTTAAGGTTTGGGAGATGTCGTTTGAAGAATTTCAAGATGGCCACCACCATGGCCGCCGTGGCGACCATCTTGGTTATCGGAATGGAACTATTTTAGCAATTTTGAATTTCTGTGTCACTGTGATGCCTCCCATCAAGTTTCAGCTCAATCAGACTTAGGGTTTAGGAGGAGATGTCGTTTGAAGAATTTCAAGTTGGCCACCCTGGCAGCCACCTTGGATATCGGAACAGAACGATTTTAGCAATTTTGAATCTCTGTGTCACTGTGATGCCTCCCATCAAGTTTCAGCTCAATTGGACTTAGGGTTTAAGAGATGTCATTTGAAGAATTTTAAGATGGCCGCTGGGCGGCCATCCTGGATATCGGAACGGAACGATTTTAGCAATTTTGAATCTCTGTGTCACTGTGATGCCTCCCATTAAGTTTCAGCTCAATCCGACTTAGGGTTTAGGAGGAAATGTTGTTTGAAGAATTTCAAGATGGCCGCCATGATATCAGAACGGAACGATTTTAGCAATTTTGAGGAGATGTCGTTTGAAGAATTTCAAGATGGCCACCCTAGCGGCCATCTTGGATATTGGAATGGAACAATTTTAGCAATTTTGAATCTCTGAGTCACTGTGATGCCTCCCATTAAGTTTCAGCTCAATCCGACTTAGGGTTTAGGAGGAAATGTTGTTTGAAGAATTTCAAGATGGCCGCCATGATATCAGAACAGAACGATTTTAGCAATTTTGAATATCTGTGTCACTATGATGCCTCCCATCAAGTTTCAGCTCAATCAGACAGGGTTTAGGAGGAGATTGTTTGAAGAATTTCAAGATGGCTGCCTTGGCGGCCATCTTGGATAGTGGAACGGAACGATTTTAGCAATTTTGAATCTCTGTGTCACTGTGATGCTTCCAATCAAGTTTCAGCTCAATCGGACTTAGGCTTTGGGAGGAGATGTCGTTTGAAGAATTTCAAGATGGCCGCCATTTGCCGCCATCTTGGATATCGGAACTGAACGATTTTAGCAATTCTGAATCTCCATGTTGCCACAATGCCTCCTACTAAGTTTCAGCTCAATCCAATTTATGGTTCTGGAGGAGATGTCGAAAATGTGAAAAGCTAACGACGGACTAGGGACAACAGGCCATTGCATAAGCTGACCTGGAGCAAAGCTCCAGGTGAGCTAACAAGTTATTAAAGACTTCAAAATCACGAAAGACAGTTCAGATTAAGATTCCTCATTTTAAGGAGGAACTTCCTCCTTAAAATGAGGAATCTTAATCTGAACTGTCTTTCGTGAGGAAGTGTTGTGTCCTATGCATACTTTACTTTTTTTATTAAACAAGACAAAAGCTATTCGTAAGTGTCATCAATTATTTATTTCATATGTCTCATATAGGTCTGTGTGTACAAAAACTGTTGCAAGATGACTGAAGGAGGTGCTGAGTAATTCTGGTATAGATACTGCTTTGTTTAAGACACATTCCTTTAGAGGAGCTGCTGCTTCAGCCGCTTTTAACAGAGGTTGTTCTTTACAGCAAATTCTAAAGACAGAGGACTGGTCATCTGTCCCCAGCAATGCACTTTTAGGGATGTGTTTGGAATGCTCTACTCCCACATATCCTGTCCCTCTGTTCAGATACAAGGAAGTTTCCAAAGTGGTCCCATTCACACAAGTTGCCTTTATAGCAAAACTTCAGGCAACTCTTCAGGCAATCGAGTTCCCTGTGGACAAATATTCAGGCCACAGTTTTAGACGTAGGGGCGCGTCATATGCCTTACAGTGTGGGCTGCCTGTGGATTTGATTAAGATTCAAGGAGACTGGAGTAGCAACGCTTGCGAATGCTATTTGCAACCTTCCTTAAGCCTAAGACAAAAGGTGGCAGATACGTTGGGTAAACATACCAGCACATACCTTTCTAATTCCTCCTAATCAGTATTAAGTGCACGTCGCAAGGGTCAATAGGACAGACCGACTCGCCATTGGAGATTGTTGTATTTGGATATGTTGTATTAAGTTTCAATTTGTGGTTCATTATTTTCTTCCTACTGCAGTACCCTAGAGCTACAACCTACACTTTTGGGGACTTTGGAGGTATTTTGAAAAATTTAGGAACACTTACAAGTTCCTTATGGATTTCATTTACAGATATACATTACGTGTTTGTACCTGTATATCTCTTTGTTCAATTTTTTTGCTGAAAATTTTACAAATACATGGTTCCTTGGTCACAAAAAGTTGTTTTCTGGTCTCTTTGCATGCTGCATAATAATCTTTGGCAGCTACTGGTGGGTATTTACATTATACCCATCTGGAGCTGCCTGAGGATATTTAATGAGTAATTTAATAGAGAGATTAAATTTTAATCTTGTTTTAAATAATGAGTGTTTTATCCCAGCTTTGTTTACATTATTACCTCCCTTTACTCTCGATGAATCTCGCGGGAGTGTACAGGCTTGATTGGTGCAACATAACTATGGGTCAGTGTCATGTCACCCCAAATGCTCATAATTCATTGGCTGCCAGTCTGTCTCCTTGGTAACAGACATGTTTTCCCGATTTCTAGTTCCTGGTTTGCACACAGCCCATGCGTATCACACGACCCTTACCTTTGCAGTTTGAAATTGACCAATCAAAATATCACTTGGCTGCTGAGCCAATGACATTGCTGATAAGCCCAGTGCTTTGAATTTCCAAGCGGGCACATCAGTTCCGAAATGTTTACTGAGCAGTTAACTTGCGTATACAGTAGCACTTGCATGCAGAATCTCTTATGACTAATACTCAGGGTTCTTTTGTCAATGCGGTTTTGTCATAAAGTATCTTTTGATTCATGAAATGGGTTTTTGTTCTGTGCCATTTTGTTGATCTTTAAACATGCTCTATCATATTTGTGAAGCCAAAGGCTTGCCCAAAATAATGGACCCCTCATCTGAGCATTTGCGGAGGATGAGAGGCATTACTGAAGCAAGCCAGAGGCGAGCATGTATGACCCCTCCCGTCTTAGTCTCCCTACTGTTTTATTTGGTTTAAACAAAAATGGCTGTCTTTAAATTTTGATTTACACATGTGTAGCTTCCAGTTTTATAGGTAAAGGTCATTGAATCAGCTAATTTTGACTGTTGCTATAAAAAGCACCAAATTCGACTAGCAGAACAAATTGCTCTATCATACGTGCTCTCCTCCAGCTTGCTTCAATAATGCCCCTCATCCACCACAAATGCACAGATGTGGGGTCCATTTTGTGCACTAAGGAGAACCTTGAGGTACATTTTTCCCCTTTCCATCACTGTTATATTGAAATATAAACTTACAGGAACTTTTTTCTGTGTGACAACAACAGCACTGTCCTTCCCTCTCACTGCTACTGAGGTCAGGCCCCCTTGGTTTATTGCTTTGAAGGCATATTCTGAAAAAAAAGTAAAAAAAAAAGTTTTATAACAATTGTAGACCAAAGCAATACCACAGCTTGTTATTCTGGGAAATAACATTGTTTCCTCATTTCTGTAAGTTATACCTCAAAAAAAGCACTTTTTTCCATGAAAACATTTTGATAGTTTTCTTATTTCTTCTCACCAAGGATCTTTTAATGAGTACCATGTTTTCATAGAGGAATAAGGAAAATAATTATTTAGATATGAAGTTTTTATAGTAAAACATATTTTAACAAGTAATACTCAACCTATAGATAATGTACTATTCTCTTCTGTATTTAAACCTTCCACAGAAAAATGGCAAGTCTTAGGAGTCTTAATCCAGAAAGTCCCTTCGGCATTTACCTGTGTGACGTCACCTTTCCCGCTCTTTTGATCACATGTTCAGTTTCTTTGTAGAGTAAAACAATATAAATGTGCGAAGCGGGGAGGAAGGAGGGAATCTCTTATCTATAGGTTAAGTATTACTCAGGCCTCCTAGTGGCCCACTTTGAAAATATAGGTTTTTATGTAGGTTCTTCTTACTCAAAATATAGGTTATTTACAGGTTTTTCAATAAAAAATATAGGTTAAAAAAAGGTTCTTCCAAACTCACATAGAGATTTAAAACTGAAGAAAAAATATTTGATGAATTTTTGCACCACAATTATTCAGAAAAAGTTGATCTGAATTTTACATAGTCCAAGCGAGCGAAGCGAGCAAGGAAAAAAATACAATTTCTTGACAGTTTTCATCACTTTTTTGGGACTAAAAAGTAAAAATAGTAGGGCATTTTGAAGAAAAGTTAGGGTTGAGTCGCGAGAAGGTTCAAAAAGTGAAAAATATAGGTTTTTTCATGAAAATACAGGCTTTTTATAGGTTTTATGAACAAAATAAAGGTTTTATAGGTTTGACACAAAATTATAGGTTATTATAGGTTTTATATAGGTTTCGCTAGGAGGCCTGTATTACTTGTTAAAATATGTTTTACTATAAAAACTTCATTTCAACTGCATAATACATTAACCTATAGATAATGTGCTAGAATTTATAGATTAGGATGGAGGAGCTCCCCTAATTCTAACATGATTATATATATAGATTCCTTTAACCTGGTTTAAGACTCAGAAAACTCTAAGGAATCAGAAACATTCTATAATATATACTAAGAATGATCTAGATTCACTTATAACATATCTCTAAGGTGTTGATACCTTATTATATGTATGATGGACTCTGGAGGCTGCCAGTTTTCTTAAGCATCAGAGGTCTTAATTCCTCCCTCCCCCCACCACCACCACCACACACACCTCTTAATTTGGGGCAACAACAGTTTGGCCCAAATGCAGAAAATTGGTAACTTGCTGAGACATATCCTTCAAGTAATATTTTGTGCAGTTCGAAGATTCCAGACTACTGTTTTGATAATGTCAGTGAGCGGAACCTTATCAAAGAATGCCCAGGAAAAGATAGCTGTCTATCTTCGTGAGCCTAATTATTTAAAAAGGAAATGTATCTTGGGTTGAGTTTCCTATAGGTAAACTACACATCTCAAGATTTTAAGATAAATCTTATGTCATGATTACCTTTAATTAGTAAATAATCTAGTCCAATCTAATAACAAGGCATCGCAGGCGATACAAATCTCCTCGCACAAGACTACTTGGTGTGGGCAAACACTGAACTGGGAAATTTCATGACATATAATAGTTATATGAATGAAGAAACAAAAAGCCAGTGACTTTAATGTAAAGGTCATACATGATAAAACATGAACCCTTGCGAGTCATTTTGTGTCGTCTCCCAGAGAAAGAGAGAAAAGAGATAGTAGAGGAGCTGAAAGAGAGGGACAGGGAAGAAAGAGAACAAGAATGAAAGTGAAGCAACAGAAGAAATAAAAAGTTTTAAAACGCCTTGAGCGATTTGTTTATTGCAATTCCGCTTGATCCGTGTGTCAAAAATAAGTAACTGCCCATTTGATTAAGATGTGAAAAAAATCAACACCAGAACTGTTACATATTTACCCAAAGAATTGGGACACCTTACCATTCTAATCCTAAAATTTAAACAAGTCTATTTTATATTGCTGGATGATGATAGCGTAGATGTGGAACAGAAGCCATGCAATTTATGTGGCATCTGATCTGGGTCTACACTGTTTATGCAGGCCTGTCTATCCCAACACTTGGGGTTATTACAGTAAGTATAAAAGGGACATCGCTTCATACCTGCTTGGTTGCGCTTTACAACAATAAAAAAAGTTTTTCTCCCTGTTATTAATTTGTATATTTAATTTTAAAAGACCTGTTTTATGTGCTTCTTCTTCTATTTTAACTAGCTTGACACACCGGTCGGATTATAATAACAAGAGGCCCATGGGCCACGACTCGCTCACCTGAGTGACATAACCACTGCAGATATGCAGATATTATGCAACATTTTTCCAATCCTATCATGGCAACCAATGAAAAGATCATCATTTGAGCAGTTCTTAGTTTTAAAGAAGAATATATGGGCCTGACAGTCAATGGAGCATAATCATTTGAATAAACTATCAATCACATTGCAACAGTAGGATCAATGTGAAATTTGGTGGAATTGGCTGTGGTTTCTGAAGAATCATGATTTTATACATGTAAACAGCACAGTGGCAGGGAAATATAATAAATATAAACAAGATGACGGCCATCTTAGATTTCCAATCAGAACAATTTTTGGTCAAATGTCAATATACCTCCCGTCCCTGATGGCTTATGCAAAGATTCAGCCCCAAGGCATCCTCGATTCTGGAGAAGAAGATTTTTAAAGGTTTTTATCATATATGGGCATGGCGGCCATCTTGGTCAACAAGCTGCGACCATTTTAGCAATCTTTCATTCCCCCAACCTAAGGAGGCTCCATATGAAATTTGAGCAAAATTGGCCCAGAGGCTCCAGAGGAGAAGTCGTTTGAAATTCTGAACATTTTTCCCATACAAATGCATAAGGAAGCAAAATTGACCTTACTGTAAAAAGGTCAAATGTCAATGTACGACCATTATTTTAGCAACTTTGGTAGACCTCCTGTTTCCGATGATATATGTAAAGGTTCAGCCATAAGGCATCCTCGGTTTTGGAGAACAAGATTTTTAAAGGTTTTTCCCGTACAAATGCATAGGGAAGCAAACTTGACCTTGCCGTAAAAAGGTCAAATGTCAATATACGACCTTTATTTTAGCAAATCTGGTAGACCTCCCGTCCCCGATGACTTATGCAAAGATTCAGCCCCAAGGCATCCTCGGTTCTGGAGAAGAAGATTTTTAAAGGTTTTTACCATATATGGACATGGCAGCCATCTTGGTCAATGAGCCGCGACCATTTTAGCAATCTTTCATTCCCCCAACCGAAGGAGGCTCCATATGAAATTTGAGCAAAATTGGCCCAGAGGCTCCAGAGGAGAAGTCGTTTGAAATTCTGAACATTTTTCCCATACAAATGCATAAGGAAGCAAAATTGACCTTACCATAAAAAGGTCAAATGTCAATGTACGACATTATTTTAGCAACTTTGGTAGACCTCCTGTTTCCGATGATATATGTAAAGGTTCAGCCATAAGGCATCCTCGGTTTCGGAGAACAAGATTTTTAAAGGTTTTTCCCATACAAATGCATAGGGAAGCAAACTTGACCTTGCCGTTAAAAGGTCAAATGTCAATATACGACCTTATTTTAGCAATTTTGGTAGACCTCCCGTCCCCAATGACTTATGCAAAGACTCAGCCCCAAAGCATCCTCCGTTCTGGAGAAAAAGATTTTTAAAGGTTTTTACCATATATGGGCATGGCGGCCATCTTGGTCAATGGACCACAACCATTTTAGCAATTTTTTGTTCCCCCAACCTAAGGGACTCCATATAAAATTTGAGCAAAATTGGCACAGGGGCTTCAGAGGAGAAGTCGTTTGAAAATGTTAACGGACGGACGCACGGACAGACGCACGGACGACGGATGAAAAGTGATCACAATAGCTCATCCTGAGCATAGCTCAGGTGAACTAATAACAATAATAATACTAAAAGAAATACAAATGCAGTCATTAACGCGAACTCCCAAATGCCATTGAGATGAACCCCAAAACATTGTTGAGACAAACCCCAATAAGAACATCATCATGCGACGTAAATTGTAGTATTTTTAGAACAGGTAGATTGCTACCACCATTCGCAAAATCGGTTATAGGCAAATAACAATAAAGTGGGAAAGCAGTATGTGATTATTTTTTTCACCTGGACGCTTTCAACACGTGACAGACAAACAAGGGGATTATAAATCAAAAGAAAACAATCAGTGGTAATCTGTTTATTCATTATTGACAACAGATTTGGTCTGCGAGATATATACAAAATGGTAAACACATATATGACACATTTTCTCAGTTATGTCTTTTCAAACACATCGTCAATCGGCTTTTTCCATACGACTCGCATTCGCCAGACATTGCTGGAAAAACGGCTGCAGCCGATGACCTCAGTTGTAAGACGGGGTCTTTTTTGGGGGGTCATTTTGGAGACTTATAGCCGAATCTTTACGGTATTGTAAACATTCAGATTTTCAGGTTGGGAGAGATTAGATTTTTACCATATATGGGCATGGCAGCCATTTTGATCAATGGACCATACCCATTTTAGCAATCTTTCATTCTCCTGCCCACAGAGGCTCCGCATGAAATTTGAGCAACACTGGCCTGGAGGCTTCAGAGGAAAAGCCATTTGAAATTATCAACATTTTTTTCATACAAATGTATGGGGCCCATACAAATGCATACAGAAGCAAACTTGACCTCGCCGTAAAAAACTTAAATGTCAATGTATGACAATTATTTTAGCAACTTTGGTAGACCGCCCGTTCCAGATGATATATGCAAAGATTCAGCCACAAGCCATCCTCGGTTTTGGAGAATAAGATTTTTAAATGTTTTTTCCCATAAAAATGCATAAGGAAGCAAACTTGACCTTGCCGTATAAAGGTCAAATGTCAATGTATGACCATTATTTTAGCAACTTTGGTAGACCCCCTGTCCCCCATGATTTATGCAAAGATTCAGCCCCAAAGCATCCTCAGTTCTAGAGAAGAGGATTTTTAAAGGTTTTTACCATATATGGGCATGGCGGCCATCTTGGTCAATGAACCGTGACCATTTTAGCAATCTTTTGTTCTCCCTACCTAAGGAGGCTCCATATGAAATTTGAGCCATATTGGCCCAGAGGCTCCAGAGGAGAAGTTGTTTGAAATTGTGAACATTTTTCCCATACAAATGCATAAGGAAGCAAAATTGACCTTTCCGTAAAAAGGTCAAATGTCAATGTACGACCATTCTTTTAGCAATTTTGGTAGCCCTCCTGTTCCCAATGATAAATGCAAAGATTCAGCCTTAAGGCATGCTCAGTTTTGGAGAAGAAGATTTTTAAAGGTTTTTCCCATACAAATGCATAGGGAAGCAAACTTGACCTTACCGTAAAAAGGTCAAACGTCAACGTACGACAATTCTTTTAGCAATTTTGGTAGACCTCTCCTCCCCGATGATTCCTGCAAAGGTTCAGCCCCAAGGCATTCTCGGTTCTGGAGAAGAAGATTTTTAAAGGTTTTTACCATATATGGGCGTGGCAGCCATCTTGGTCAACAGACCGCAACCATTTTAGCAATTTTTCGTTACCCCACCCTAAGGAGGCTTCATATGAAATTTGAACAAAATTGGCTCAGCGGCTTCAGAGGAGAAGTCGTTTGAAAATGTTAACGGACGGACACACTGATGGACGGACAGACGGACGGACGACGGACGAAAAATGATCACAATAGCTCATCTTGAGCAGAGCTCAGGTGAGCTAACAATCAAAAAAAAAAAAACTCTGCAAATATTTGGTGCACTGTAACCTAGAAAAAATATGTGCTGCTCCACATCATCGTGTATTTATTTATGAAGTTTCAGCTTGATGGGATGTAAACTGTAGGAGGATTTAGCCGGAAACAAAAACTTAATAGAAATTGTCAAAGGGGTTAAATTCTGCAAATATTTGGTGGACTGTAACCCTGAAATAATATGCGCTGCTCCACATCATGATCTAACTACAAATCAAGTTTCAGCTTGATAGGATGTAAACTGTAGGAGGAGTATGCCTGAAACGAAAAGTTTACTGAAATTTTCAAAGGGGCATAACTCTGCTAATATTTGGTGGACTATAACCTTGAAATAATATGCGCTGTTCTACATCATGGTCTAACTTCAAATCAAATTTCAGCTTGATCGGATGTAAACTGTAGGAGGAGTTAGCAGGAAACGAAAAGTCTACCGAAATTTTCAAAGGGGCATGACTCTGCTAATATTTGGTGGACTGTAACCTCGAAACAATATGCGCTGCTCCACATCATGGTCTAACTATACATGAAGTTTCAGCTTGATCGGATGTAAAATGTAGGAGTTAACCAGAAATTAAAAGTTTACAGAAATTTTCTAAGGGGCATAACTCTGCAAACATTTGGTGGACTATAACCCCTAAACAATATGCGCCACATCATGGTCTAACTATATACCAAGTTTCAGCTTGATCTGATGTAAACTGTAGGAGGAGTTAGCCGGAAACGAAAAAGTTTATGGACAGACGGACGGACGCCATACCCCTTAACATAATACGTCCCATTTTTCAAATGGGCGTATAAAAAATATATCTGTTTCATTGTTTCATTTCATTTCACCCTGTTTCGTAACAAGCATTGAACAAGTTTTTTGGTCTGTTTGATCCTGTTTCAGAGTTTTTCCTATATATCTTATTCGTTTCATTTGTTAAACAAGAGCTCCGCCAAGCGGGGCATTATACGCCCGTGGCAAGTAAAAAGATGTAGCACAAAAACTGGCTCCTGTATAATTCAGTGCTCCGGATATAAACTGTAAGTGGAATTACAAAAAAAAAAAAAATTAAAAAAAATTTCATTGGGGCATATCTCTGCTGATATTTGGTGAACTGTAACCTAAGCGACCAAGCTGGCCCAGGAATTAAGGAAGAAGTGACTTCTCCCTCCTGGGAAAATAGGGAGAAGTTTGCTGCTTAGTGCTTTCTGACGGAGGACACACCACAGAAGCATGACCATATTATAAGCTCATATGAGCCTTTGGCTGATTTGTTTTTCCTATACTTCAATATCGGACCAAACAATAACAAAACAATAATAAACAACCAAAAAAAAAAAAAAAAAAAAAAAAAATGCTGCAAGAAATTTTTTTGTAAACCTTTAAGTTGTTTAATACTGATTTTATTTTTGTTCTTCAAGGGAGCCAAATCAGAAGAGTATTAAAAAAAAAAAAAAAAAAAAAAAAAAAATCCAAAAAGAATTATGTATTCATAAAGATTTAATAATGAAAACCTTTCCTTGCAAATCTAATAAAAGAAGGAAAAAAAAAAGAGAAAAAAAAAAATCAGTATCTTGCCCATATGACCAAAATTTTAGTTATTTGCAAAAAATATACCTATTATAAAATAAAATTTGCACAAAATTACCTCTGAACAATATGCTGCGAAAAGTTTACAAAAACTTTCAAAGAGGCATAAATCTGCAAATACTTGGTGCACTGTAACCTCGAAATAATATGTGCTGCTCCATATCATCGTGTAACTATTTATGAAGTTTCAGCTTGACCGGATGTAAACTATAGAAGGATTTAGCCGGAAACAAAAAATTAATAGAAATTTTCAACGGGGTTTAACTCTGCTAATATTTGGTGGACTGTAACCTTGAAACAATATGCACTACTCCACAAAATGGTCTAACTACAAATAAAATTTCAGCTTGATAGGATGTAAACTGTAGGAGGATTTAGCCGGAAACGAAAAGTTAACTGAAATTTTCAAAGGGGCATAACTCTGCTAATATTTGGTGCATTGTAACCGCGAAACAATATGCACTGCATCACATCATGGTCTAACTATACATGAAGTTTCAGCTTGATTGGATGTAAACTGTAGGAGGATTTAGCCAGAAACGAAAAATTAATAGAAATCTTCAAAGGGGTATAACTCTGCTAATATTTGGTGGACTGTAACCTTGAAACAATATGCGCTGCTCCACATCATAGTCTAACTAAAAATCAAGTTTCAGCTTGATCGGATGTAAACTACAGGAGGAGTTAGCCGGAAACGAAAAGTCAACTGAAATTTTCAAAGGGGCATAACTCTGCTAATATTTGGTGGACTGTAACCTCGAAACAATATGCGCTGCATCACATCATGGTCTAACTATATATGAAGTTTCAGCTTGATTGGATGTAAAATGTAGGAGGAGTTAACCAGAAATGAAAAGCTTACAGAAATTTTCTAAGGGGCATAACTCTGCAAACATTTGGTGGACGGAAACGAAAAGTCAACTGAAATTTTCAAAGGGGCATAACTCTGCTAATATTTGGTGCATTGTAACCGCGAAACAATATGCACTGCATCACATCATGGTCTAACTATATATGAAGTTTCAGCTTGATTGGATGTAAAATGTAGGAGGAGTTAACCAGAAATGAAAAGCTTACAGAAATTTTCTAAGGGGCATAACTCTGCAAACATTTGGTGGACTGTAACCCCGAAACAATATGCGCTGTGCCACATCATGGTCTAACTATATACCAAGTTTCAGCTTGATCGGATGTAAACTGTAGGAGGAGTTAGCCGGAAAAAAAAAAGTTTACGGACGGACGGATGCCATACCCGGTAACATAATACGTCCCGTTTTTCAAACAGGCGTATAAAAACAGAAAAGGCTTGATAAAACTAGAAATGTGTCAATATGACACAGATGCTCCCGCCCAGGGCCATCCTCACCAACACGCAGGCATTTTGCAAACAAGAGGCCCATGGGCTACAGCTTGCTCACCTGAGTGATATAGCCACTTTGCCAATCCTATTATCGCAACTAATGAAAAGATCATCATTTAAGCAGTTCTTAGTTTTGAAGACGAATATATGGGCATGACAGTCAATGAGGCTTGATCATTTGAACAAAACATCACATTTCAATAGTAGGATCAATATGAACTTTGTTGGAAATTGGCTAAGTTGTTTCTGATGAATCATGATTTTATTTATGTAAACAGCACAGTGGCAGGGAAATAAAAATTGGGCCACTGGCCGCTGAGGGGAAGTCTTTTAACGTTTTTTTTTTTTATTTTTAGCTCTGGCCACCATTTTTGTTCAGCAAAGTAGAACCATTTTAGCAATTTTGGTTATGGGCTATTGGAGGAACACTTCTGTGCAAATATTTTGAAACTGGGCCATTGGCCAAGGATGAGATGTCGATTTTTCTAGTTTTAGCTCTGGCAGCCATCTTGTTCAATGGAGCAAAACCACTGCGGCCATCTTGGATTTCCGACTGACATGATTTTAGCTGGTAATCTTTTTGTTACAGAGCAAGTTTTGGCTCAAAGCGACCAAAGGTTTGAAACTGATGTCGAAAATTGATTTTCAAGATGGTGGATGTGGCGGCTATCTTGGATTTTCGATCCGCTCAGTTTGTGTTTACTAGGGGCCCTGATGCTCATCATCAACTTTCAATTCAGTTGGATTATACAGGCGATGTCCAAAATATGAATTCTCAACATTTTTCCCATATAAATGTATAGGGCCCATACAAATGCATGGGGAAGCAAATATGACCTTGACATAAACGGTCAAAGGTCAATTTAGGACCATAATTTTAGCAATTGTGGTAGACCCCCAGCTCACAATGACATGCGAAGATTTGGCCCAAGGGCTTTTTTGGTTCTGGAGAAGAAGATTTTTAAAGGTTTTTACCATATATGGGCATGGCGGCCATCTTGGTCGGTGGACTGCAACCATTTTAGCAATCTTTCATTCCCCTGCCGTAAGGAGGTTCCACATGAAATTTGAGCAACACTGGACCAGCAGCTTCAGAGGAGAAGTCATTTGTAGTTCTCAACATTTTTCTCAGACAAATGTATGGAGCCCATACAAATCCACAGGGAAGCAAACTTGACCTCGCCGTAAAAAGGTCAAACGTCAATGTATGACCATCATTTTAGCAACTGTGGTAAATCTCTCGTCCCTGATGATTTGTGCAAAGATTCAGCCCCAAGGCATCCTGGGTTCTGGAGAAGAAGATTTTTATAGGTTTTTACCATATATGGGCATGGCGGCCATGGTCAACGGACCATGATCATTTTAGCAATCTTTCGTTCCCCCAACCTAAGTAGGCTCCATATGAAATTTGAGCAAAATTGGCTCAGTGGCTTCAGAGGAGAAGTCGTTTGAAAATGTTAATGGACGGACGACGGACAAAAAGTGATCATTATACATGTAGCTCATCCTGAGCATAGCTCAGGTATGCTAAAAACGAAGTTGAAAAAAGGGCCATAACTCTCATAATAATTGGCAGATTTTACCCTAAATTGAACTTGACCTATATTTTATGATTATATACCTGTGTATAAAATATGAATCCAATACATCAATCTTTTTTAAAAAAATATCAAAAGGAAAACATTTTTTGAAGGTGAAAAAGGGCCATAACTCCCATAATAATGGGTGGATTTTACCCTAAATCGAACTTGACCTCTATTTTATGATTATATACTGGTATATTAAATAAGAATCCAATAAGTAAGTAAGTTAGTAAGTAAAGACTTTATTTATAGAGGGTTACAACATTTAGCGCATACAAATGGAGAACATGTAATTGCTAATCTTCCATGAGGCCCTCATTATTTACATATTTACACATGATTGACCAATCAACAAAGTAACAGATGATGAACAGTTTGATTGTGATTATGTGCCTGTTGGAGGTCAGGATTTATGCATAATAAAAAAAAAAAAATAATAATAATAATAATAAATAAATATATATAAGAGTGGAAAACATTTGTTTATCACATTCGGTTATAATGGATCAATGAAGACTCTTACCGAAACGAAATGTAAGAAATTTATTGAAACATTGTGTGAGGAAGGTACATGGTATGAATATTAACATTGCGGAGGTAAGAAAGATAATCTGAGGCCTGACCCTACAAGAACCTCAAACAAGCACTTAATCAAAGTTCTACAAAATGTCAAATATATACAGACATGAAAGCAAAATGTTAACTGACAGTATAAATGCACATATACTAACAAACTCAATAACTGTGCAGACTGTTTTTCATTACACATTGATAAGCAAATGTACTGACAAAAAAGAAAGATCAAGATAATAGGATAATTACAAGCTAAATATACAATATTTAAGGATTGAAATAATCACACAACTCTGGACAAAACTTGAAGTTCAATTCCTAATATGCCACTGGTGTCCTTAACCATTGTAAACATCTATTATGAAATGTGTCAAGGGTTGGGGCATTTTTAACTACTTCTGGTAGGCTATTCCATACCAGGCTTCCCGAGTATTTCATACTGTGCTTGAAACGTTCTGTCCTAGGCTTATGCGGGACAAAGCAGCCAGGAGAAGCTGATCTAAGTTGCATACTGGTATTGACATTATTTCGTAGAGTGACCTTTTCAGAAATATATGTAGGAGCCAAATTATTATAGACCTTGAACATAAACTTGGCTTTTCTTAGATAGAGCCGATCATATATGGACAAGATATTCAAAGAATCCATTTTTTCATTGGAGTCATCAACATTGTAATCTAGAATTACTTTACATGCACGCTTCTGCATTTTATGTATTTTCATTTTGTTGGTCTCAGAAGAACTTCCCCCAACAACGTTGCAAAAATCAATGTGCGGTTGGATATATGACTTGTAAAACTGTACCCTATGAGATTGAGATAAGAACTTTTTTATTTTGGATAGAAGCCAAATATTCAAAACAATTTTTTTAGTTGGATGCTTAATATGATCTGACCATGTCAGATTACTGTCGACAAACACACCTAGAATTTTGTCACTTGAAATCATGTTTAGAGATTCATTATTGCATTTAAGATTCAGATAATCATTAGTGAGCCGTTGTCATTTCTGGTTTGTCATTACAAGCATAACTTTTGTTTTGGATGAATTCAGTATCATGCCATTGCTTCTACACCAGATGTGTAGATTGTTCAGAGCAGACTGAAGGTTATTCTCAATTTGTTCCATAGAATCCTGGACATCATAAAGTGTTGTGTTGTCGGCATAAAGATCAGTAAAGACATTGCTTGTGTACAAAGGTAGATCATTTATAAAAAGTAAAAATAGAAGTGGCCCTAATAAAGAACCTTGTGGGACTCCGTATGAGATGTGCTGAAAATCAGATTTGCAATTATTAATTGAAACCTGTTGCTTTCTGTTACTAAGGTAAGTATCAAATCATGAAAGAGCTTCATTCTTTATACCATATATTTCAAGTTTATTAAGAAGAATATTGTGATCAACAAGATCAAAGGCTTTCTTAAAATCAACCAATACTACACCAACCATTTTACCATTATCAAAAGCATTCAACCACAGATCAATCATATTAACAAGAGCTGTTTCACATGAGTGCTGTGTTCTGAAACCTGAGTTTTGTGCAGTAAATTATATTCAAGGCTCTCATGCACATGCTTTTCAAAAACTTTAGATAAGATTGGTAAAATTGAAATTGGCCTATAATTATTAATTTCTTCATGGGGACCATTTTTATAAAGGGGAGTAACCTTTGCTTCCTTCCATTTGTTTGGGAAGACACTGTTAGTGATACTATGGTTGCATATAAATGTTATTTCTTCAGCTATGTAGGGGGCTGCAAGTTTTAATAGACGTGGTCCAATCAAGTCGGTACCAGTAGCTTTATTTATGTCAATACTAGACAGAAATTTTAGTACCTTTTCTTTTTGCATTGGATGAATCACAAATTTTGCATCTGCCGGAAGCTTTGTATGAACAAATTCTCTATCATGGCTCGAGTTTGTCACTGGTTCTTTTAACTTAGATGGAATATTAACAAAAAAGTTGTTAAATTCATTTGCTATTTCTAAAGATTCCTCAACAAGTGTATCACCAACTTTCACTGAACCTATGGTAGATTGTTTCTTTTGGCCTTTACCTGCCCCTACTTCTTGAAATATTTTATAAATGCTACCTGGATTGCCTTTATTGTTCTCGATAAATGTTTGATACTGTACTTTTTTAGCATGTTGAATCATCTTAATAACTTTATTTCTCCATACCTTGTATTCATCATCAATTTCAAGGGATTTGTGCCTGTCCCTGCATTTCATTGCCTCAAGAATTTCAGGAGATAACCATTGAGGCTGGTTTTTATGTTTAACCCTGTGTTGTTTTATTGGTACATGTTGATCAACTACTTGCAAATATAGATCTAACCAAGCTTCCATAATGTCATCTGTATCATCAAACGGTTTTATGATATCCCATGGAATTGATTGAAGGTACTCAACAAATTTGGCTTTATTAAAATTTTTGTAGCTTCTATATGAGATTGTGTAATGATTTTTAGGAGGCTTAACATGCATTTTTCTCGTAAAAAATATAGGGAAGTGGTCACTTAGCCCAATCTTAGGAACAGTTAAAGAATTCACATTTGCTGGACAATTTAAGT
Source organism: Anodontia alba (assembly GCA_964016985.1). NCBI lineage: Eukaryota > Metazoa > Mollusca > Bivalvia > Lucinida > Lucinidae > Anodontia > Anodontia alba. The sequence continues at coordinate 64,811,540 of OZ024823.1, read as the reverse complement.
AAATATGATCTAACAGAGTTCTAGCATCACTTGTTACCCTGGTAGCTTCCGATACTAATTGTGTTAGACCAAAAGGTGCCATATAATCTAACCATGCATGTTTTATTTGATTGTTTAATAAGTCCCTGTTGATATCTCCCATTAAGTATATTTCCTTATCTTCTTTTAATACATTTTCAACACAGTCTTCAAAGATTTCATTCCATTGAATAGTGGAGTTTGGAGGCCTGTAGATATTACCTATTAAAAATGGTTTACTTTTAACTGGTTTTATTTCTAGCCAAACACATTCAAGATTGTCATGCTCTAGATCTGCTCTTCTGCTGGCGCAGACACCATCTTTAACATAAACTAGAAGGCCTCCCTCTGAATTTATTTTACGGTCCCTCCTAAAGGTTGCTTGAAAACCATTAATTTCAAAGGCTGTGTCAGGGTGAAAGGCATTTAATTTAGTCTCACTTAAGCCTAGAACATGAATATGGTTTTTGTCAGACCCAAGCAACAGACGAATCTGATCAATTTTATTAATAAGTTAATCCCTTGTATATTTATGTGCCCCATTCTGAAACATTTGCATCTTAAACCTAAATCAAGAAGGTAATTTGAATTAGTATGATAAGGTACATTATCATCTGACATATCATGTGTAGTAATAAATGTGTTATCAGACCCCTGAGTAGTATCTACAGAGAAGCTCTGGTCACTACTTGAAGATAATGACCTGTCATTATGAGAGGTCTCCTGCTCAGCAGGACTTTGATTATTTACAACAGACATACCTGAACTTGAGCTCATAGAACAACTTACATATGATGCATCACTTATTATATCACTGCATGTAAATAATGCTGTGTTATCTATCTCAGCACTGGAGGGCCTCATGGACTCATTAATAATTAAATTATCATCAGAGAAATATGTGTCTTCTTGTACTGATGGTACCATATTTACTACCCTCAGAATACTTGTTTCACTGCTCTCCTCATGTCTATCTGAATTGATCTGTATAGTCTCATGGAATCGACTGAAACATGCACAATCAGTTAGCTCACATTCTGAAAAAATTGTACTTAGTTGATCAAATCTATTTAAAATTTCAACATAGTGTTCAGACATAATACTGTAGGCATCATTGCCGAGTCCCTATAACTTCTGAAGGCACCGTCCTGATTTGTGACCCAAATAACCACAGTGATGACATTGAAGCTGCTTTTTATGTCTACAGCTACTCGTCTCGTGGTTACTTTCAACGCACTTGCAACATAGTTGGGCAGCTCCTTGTTGATTGTCCTCCTCCCTGGGTCTGGCATGTGAATTCTTCCTTTGAATAGGAAGAAATCGTCGTTGTTGGGATCTCGATGTCTGCCATAAAAGCATGTAGCAAAGTCATTTACTACATCAACTTCTCTGTTGATTGTTCCCAGTAGTCGCTTCACTCCTGAAGACATCAGATGTATACCGTCCGTATCATAATATTTTTCGATCATATTCTCATTTCTGTCACAAAAGGCTTTGTTTTGATTGATTAGCTTTACACCATGGTGCTCAGCCAGAGACTTGATTATTCCATTCACTTCTGTAACGTCAGTGTCAGTTCTAGGGCGTATGTTGCAGAGTAGAATATCACAATGTTCATTTGTATCCTTTATGTGCTGAATTACTTGGCTATAGAGTTCCTCGAACAGCTCAATATCAGTTCCATTATTGGCATCATTTCCACCAATGTAAATTATCACATGGGAAATTTTTCTGATGTCATAAACTTTAATCTGTGCAATAACTTGCTGAACTTTAGCACCTGAATTCCCATTTTTTATCACATCAACATTTAAGCCTTTTGGTTTAACTGATGAGATCAGTGAGTCCCCAATCAACAGAATCTGGTTTGGTTGATTATTGCTTGATGTCCTTGGGGCTGGTCTAGGGCTAGTTTGGGGAACATTGGGCTGCAATGTTCTCCTTGGGGCAGGGCGAGGCCTCTGGGATGTTCCATTTGCCGTATTCTTGGGTGTTGACGTCCTTCTGACAACATCATTATATGGCCTTGTTTGTAGATCTGGTAGTTCTGATCCTGGGCTGGGAAGCTGACTGTCCAATATATTTGGAGTTGACACTGTCCTGGTTATAATAGTATTCTTTGATGCTTCACGCCGTGATTTCACTGTCTTTGGATTGGTTCAGAGTTGGAGGACTTGCAATAGTCTGATCAACTGTTCTGTACACAGACTGGTTAGCAGCCTGCTGACCAAGCCATTAACCTGCCTGGTTAGTGTATTAATCTGTCCCTGCAGGGTTGAGATCATGTCCATAAGGGCTGAGATTTGTATTATCACTGGTGAGTCTTGTAGGTGAGTAAAGTCAGTCACCTGTCCTGGTTGCTGTGGTGCTGCCCCAGCAGGGGGCTCAGTTTCAGGCTCCATTGTTTCATTAATTACAGCCCCATTATCTTCTTGATTTTGTGTAGAGTTCTTGCTCAACAATGATTCATTGTTCCTGATGAAAGTTCTAAGCAAATTTTCACCTAAATTTCTGAACTCTTTGTCTTTCCAAGCCATATGCCCAGGTCCACTAGCACACAAAGACATAATATCCTTGTCTATGCTGAGGATACATTTCTTCTGCTCCACATGTGTTTTCAGCTGGAATTTCTTTGTGCCTTCTGTGGGGAAACTAAACTGTTTGCTTAGTACAATCATTATGTTGTTAAAGTTTGCCTGGTTATAAAACATGATATTTGTGCTGTCATGAAGAGGCATCATATGATAGAAGATCCCTTGAAATGGATCCAAAACATTGTCCGCCAATTCAGGGTCCCCAGCAGCAAACCCAGGAAAGTCTTCCATGCCTGTGAGGCTGTCTGTGATAACAATGCTACTCCCAGCAGAAGACACAGAACTCAATGATCCATTCATTTCATTTGAGTTTGTAGATTTATCTACAATAGGCAATTCATAAATAGTAGATGGAGTGGAATTGTCCAAATTACTGGACATCTGTGAGGTGTCTACCATTATTAGAGATATCCACTATAGCTTAATGTGTATCCACATGGGGTCCCAGTAGTGAACAAAGAAGCTAATCCAATATATCTATAATATTTCATAAATGCAACATTTTTCCAGAATGAAAATTAGATAATCATAATCCTTGTTTCAGGATCTTTCTATTCATATAAATTTTATCCAATTAACTTCACAGAAACATTTTTAATTTAGGTTATTTAACACTGATTCCTAAAACATGTGTACTGCCTTATCACACGTCATCCCATTTTTTATAATACACTAATGTTTTCAAAAGATATCAAACGAAACTATTTTTCAACATTGAAAAAAGGGCCATAACTCCCAAAAGAATTGGTGGATTTTACCCTAAATCGAACGACATATATTTTGTAATTATATGCTCGTGTACAAAATGTGAATCCAATTCACTAATCTTTTCAAAAGTTATGGCACAGAAACTATTTTTCAAAGTTGAAAAAGGGCCATAACTGCCAAAATAACAGGTGGATTTTACCCTAAATCATACTTGACCTACATTTTATAATTAAATACCTGTGTATATAATTTGAATCCAATACACTAATCTTTTCAAAAGATATCGAACCGAAACCATTTTTTCAACTATTTTTCAACATTGAGAAAGGGCCGTAACTCCAAAAATAATTAGTGGATTTTACCCTAAATCGAACTTGACCTATATTTTATAATTATATGTTTGTGTATAAAATATGAATGAAATACACTAATCTTTTCAAAAGTTATGGAACCGAAACAATCTTTCAAAGTAGAAAAAGGACCATAACTCCTAAAATAATTGGTGGATTTTACCCTAAAAGGATCTTGACCTACATTTTATGATTATATACCTGTTTATAAAGTTTGAATCCAATACACTAATCTTTCCAAAAGATACCAAACGGAAACCAGTTTTCAAAGTTGAAAATTTTTCAAAGTTGAAAAAGGGCTATAACTCCCAAAACTGGACCTGTGTGCGAAACGCACTCATGCCCCCACCCAGGCACCATTTTTAACAAAGGCTTGATTAATGAATTCCACAATATGCTTAAAATGGGAATTTGCATGAAACATGTTTATCACAAAAAGAACTGGAATTCAGCAGAACAGGTCTGACCTACTATGCATCATGTACAGCATATCAAAAGCAATGGCTACATCACAGCACTGATTTTCCATAAAGTGTCAGTGTATATATCCCCTGTTTGAGATAACATCAGAAGCAAAGTAAAAGTAGGCATTCTACTAGTATGCAGTGCTGGTTTGCATACCCCAATCTAGTGATACTCACAGACATTTACAGGCCAGGTCCTCTCACTAGATGGAGAAATTCCTACTATATCATGCTTATGATGACAAGAAGCGGTTCCTAATACTGCACTGCGCATCGCCTCACTACAGCATTAAGTTGGTCTAATGACATCTCTATACTTCTTGCAGTCTCGTGTTCAGTGCCAAGTTCTAGACACTGACCTTTTGCCCCGCCTCCATTATCTTATAGTATGCATGTGTTCCAAAGCAAACACAAATCAACCATTTAATAGCTATATAAGGCAAAGTTACTAATTTGCTGTCTTTTTTTTTTTTTTTTAATTAAAAAGGCGACATACCCCATGAAAAAGTCATAAAATAGTTATGTAACTTTTTCTATGAGGTCTCTATAATGTAAGAGCCTAGTGTTTTAAGTTTCAAATCAATCCTACAATTACATCAGAAGTTTTTAATCAAAATGTCTCACAACGGGACAATTTCTAATTCAGCAAGGGGCCAATCCATGCAAAATGCACAGCAGAGTAGTGTTACATGTATACAATTTCTTTGTAAGATAATAGGCTAGTATTTCAAGTTTCAAATCAATCCCCGAAAGATGACATAAACCAAAATGCATCTAAATTGGACAATATCAAAGTCAGAAAGGGGCCACAATCCATGCAAAAGTATAACAGAGTGATGCTACTTGTTCTATAATTCTCAGATAAATAATATCCTGGGCTACTATTTCAAATTTTAAGTCAATCCGCAATAATGTCAAAACCAATGAATCAAAATGCATCTGAACAATATCTAAGCCATAAAGGGGCCATAATCCATGCAAAAGTCAAAACAGAATGATGTTACTTGTTCTACAAGTTTTCTGCAAGATAAATGGCTAGTATTTAAAGATTTAAAGTTCCAAATCAATCCTTCAAAGATGGCAAGACTTATGAATCAATATGCATCTAAATCGGACATTTCCTAAGTCAGAAGGGGCCATAATCCATGCAAAATGCACAACAGAGTAATGGCACTTGTTCTACAAAATCTCTGCAAGGTAACAGGCTAGTATTTTAAGTTTCAATTCAATCCTTCAATGAAACCAGAAGTTATTAATTAAAATGCATCTAAATGAGACACTTTTTAAGTCAGAAAAGGGATATATAATCCATGCAAAATGCATAACAGAGTGATGGTACTTATTCTACATATTCTTTGTAAGGTAACAGGCTAGTATTTCAAGTTTCAAATCAATCCCCCAAAGATAACAAGAGTTATTAATCAAAATGTATCTAAATGGGACATTTTTAAGTCAGAAAAGGTAGATACTGCACAAAAACCATGCAGGTTTTTTTTGGGCACGTTTTTTTCTCCGTAACAGAAACAGATGAAACAATTAAAATATATAAGGAATACTATAAAATGGACTGAAAAAGAATGAAACAAATGAAACAGACCAATAGCAGTTCTCACTGATGGTCTGTTTCATTTGTTTCATTTGTTACGAAACAGGATGAAACAGTTCAAACACCTTGGTCAGTGCTTGTTACGAAACAGGGTGTAACGTAATGTAACAATGACACGGATACTTTTCTTAGCCAAGCATTTTTTTTTTATAAGCCCATTTCTGTTTTGTAACAAATGAAACGAATAAGATATATAAGAAAACTCTGAAACAGGATGTAACAGACCAAAAGACTTGTTCAAAGCTCGTTACGAAACAGGGTGAAACGGAATGAAACGATGAAACATACATCTTTTTTTTATAAACCCATTTCTGTTTCGTAACAAATGAAACAAATAAGATATAGGGGAAAATCTGTGAAACAGGATGAAACAGACCAAAAAATTTGAAATATGCTCATTACGAAACAGAGTGAAACGGAATGAAACGATGAAACATACTTCCTTTTTTTTTTTAAAAACCCATTTCTGTTTCGTAACAAATGAAACGATTAAGATATATAGGAAAAACGCTGAAACAGGATGTAACAGACCAAAGATTTAAAATAAGCTTGTTACGAAACAGATAGAAACAAAATGAAACGATGAAACATTCATCTTTTTTTTTTATTAACCCATTTCTGTTTCGTAACAAATGAAACGAATAAGATATAGTGGAAAATCTGTGAAACAGGATGAAACAGACGAAAAAATTTGAAATATGCTCGTTACGAAACAGAGTGAAACGGAATGAAACGATGAAACATACTTCCTTTTTTTTTTTTAAAAACCCATTTCTGTTTCGTAACAAATGAAACGATTAAGATATATAGGAAAAACGCTGAAACAGGATGTAACAGACCAAAAAATTTAAAATAAGCTTGTTACGAAACAGAGTGAAACAAAATGAAACGATGAAACATTCATCTTTTTTTTTTTTATTAACCCATTTCTGTTTCGTAACAAATGAAACGAATAAGATATAGTGGAAAATCTGTGAAACAGGATGAAACAGACGAAAAAATTTGAAATATGCTCGTTACGAAACAGAGTGAAACGGAATGAAACGATGAAACATACATCTTTTTTTTTTTTTTATAAACCCATTCCTGTTTCGTAACAAATGAAACGATTAAGATACAGACCAAAAGACTTGTTCAAAGCTCGTTACGAAACAGGGTGAAATGAAATGTAACAATGAAACATACATCTTTTATTTTTTTTTATAAACCCATTCCTGTTTCGTAACAAATGAAACGATTAAGATATATAGGAAAAACTCTGAAACAGGATGTACCAGACCAAAAGACTTGTTCAAAGCTCGTTACGAAATAGGGTGAAACGGAATGAAACGATGAAACATCATCTTTTTTTTTTTTTATAAACCCATTTCTGTTTCGTAACAAATGAAACGATTAAAATATATAGGGAAAACTCTGAAACAGGATGAAACAGACCAAAAAATTTAAAATATACTCGTTACGAAACAGAGTGAAACGAAATGAAACGGTGAAACATTCATCTTTTTTTTTTATAAACCCATTTCTGTTTCGTAACAAATGAAACGAATAAGATATGTAAGAAAAACTCTGAAACAGGATGTAACAGACCAAAAGACTTGTTCAAAGCTTGTTACGAAACAGGGTGAAACGGAATGAAACGATGAAACATACATCTTTTTTTTTTATAAACCCATTTCTGTTTCGTAACAAATGAAACGAATAGGATATAGTGGAAAACTCTGAAACAGGATGAAACAGAACAAACAATTTAAAATATGCTCTTTACGAAACAGAGTGAAACGGAATGAAACGATGAAACATACATCGTTTTTTTTTTATAAACCCATTTCTGTTTCGTAACAAATGAAACAATTAAGATATATAGGAAAACTCTGAAACAGGATGTAACAGACCAAAAGACTTGTTCAAAGCTCGTTACGAAACAGGGTGAAACAGAATGAAACGATGAAACATACATCTTTTTTTTTTATAAACCCATTTCTGTTTCGTAACAAATGAAACGATTAAGATATATAGGGAAAACTCTGAAACAGGATGAAACAGAACAAAAAATTTAAAATATGCTCCTTACGAAACAGAGTGAAACGAAATGAAACGATGAAACATTCATCTTTTTTTTTTTTTTATAAACCCATTTCTGTTTCGTAACAAATGAAACGATAAAGATACATAGGGAAAACTCTGAAACAATATGAAACAGACCAAAAAATTTAAAATAAGCTCGTTACGAAACAGAGTGAAAGGAAATGAAACGATGAAACATACATCTTTTTTTTTGTTAACCCATTTCTGTTTCGTAACAAATGAAACGAATAAGATATAGTGGAAAATCTGTGAAACAGGATCAAATAGACCAAAAAATTTAAAATATACTCGTTACGAAACAGAGCGAAACGAAATGAAACGATGAAACATTCATCTATTTTTTTTTTATAAACCCATTTCTGTTTCGTAACAAACGAAACGAATAAGATATCGAGGAAATGTTAATGTAGCTGTGCTTATCTTGTCACTGTGACGTCAGAGTGCCTGTTTCAGAGTTTTTCCTATATATCTTAATCGTTTCATTTGTTACGAAACAGAAATGGGTTTATAAAAAAAAAAAAAAGATGTATGTTTCATTGTTACATTTCATTTCACCCTGTTTCGTAACGAGCTTTGAACAAGTCTTTTGGTCTGTTTCTTCCTGTTTCACAGTTTTTCCTATATATCTTAATCGTTTCATTTGTTACGAAACAGGAATGGGTTTATAAAAAAAAAAGATGTATGTTTCATCGTTTCATTCAGTTTCACCCTGTTTCGTAACAAGCTTTGAACAAGTCTTTTGGTCTGTTTCTTCCTGTTTCACAGTTTTTCCTATATATCTTAATCGTTTCATTTGTTACGAAACAGAAATGGGTTTATAAAAAAAAAAAAGATGTATGTTTCATCGTTTCATTTTGTTTCACCCTGTTTCATAACGAGCTTTGAACAAGTCTTTTGGTCTGTTTCATCCTGTTTCAGAGTTTTTCCTATATATCTTAATCCTTTCATTTGTTACGAAACAGAAATGGGTTTATAAAAAAAAAAAGGAAGTATGTTTCATCGTTTCATTCCGTTTCACTCTGTTTCGTAATGAGCATATTTCAGATTGTTTGGTCTGTTACGTCCTGTTTCAGAGTTTTTCCTATGTATCTTAATCCTTTCATCTGTTACGAAATAGAATTGGGTTTATAAAAAAAAAAAATGATGAATGTTTCATCGTTTCACTCTGTTTCACCCTGTTTCCTAACGAGCTTTGAACAAGTCTTTTGGTCTGTTACATCCTGTTTCAGAGCTTTTCCTATATATCTTAATCGTTTCATTTGTTACCAAACAGAAATGGGTTTATAAAAAAAAAAGATGATGATGTTTCATTGTTACATTTCGTTTCACCCTGTTTCGTAACGAGCTTTGAACAAGTCTTTTGGTCTGTTACATCCTGTTTCAGAGTTTTTCCTATATATCTTAATCGTTTCATTTGTTACGAAACAGAAATGGGTTTATAAAAAAAAAAGATGTATGTTTCATCGTTTCATTCCGTTTCACCCTGTTTCGTAATGAGCTTTGAACAAGTCTTTTGGTCTGTTACATCCTGTTTCAGAGTTTTTCCTATATATCTTAATCGTTTCATTTGTTACGAAACAGAAATGGGTTTATAAAAAAAAAAAAGATGTATGTTTCATCGTTTCATTTCGTTTCACTCTGTTTCGTAACGAGCATATTTCAAATTGTTTGGTCTGTTACATCCTGTTTCAGAGATTTTCCTCTATATCTTATTCGTTTCATTTGTTACGAAACAGAAATGGGTTTATAAAAAAAAAAGATGTATGTTTCATCGTTTCATTTCGTTTCACTCTGTTTCGTAACGAGCATATTTCAGATTGTTTGGTCTGTTACATCCTGTTTCAGAGATTTTCCTCTATATCTTATTCGTTTCATTTGTTACGAAACAGAAATGGGTTTATAAAAAAAAGTATCTGTTTCATTGTTACATTACGTTACACCCTGTGCCGTAACAAGCACTGACCAAGGTGTTTGAACTGTTTCATCCTGTTTCGTAACAAATGAAACGAATGAAACAGACCATCAGTGAGAACTGCTATTGGTCTGTTTCATTTGTTTCATTCTTTTTCAGTCCATTTTGGAGTATTCCTTATATATTTTAATTGTTTCATCTGTTTCTGTTACGGAGAAAAAAACATGCCCAAAAAAAACCTGCGTGGTTTTTGTGCAGTATATGAGAAAAGGGCCATAATCCATGCAAAATGCACAACAGAGTAATGGTACCTGTTCTACAAATTTTCTGTAAGATAACAGGCTAGTGTTTCAAGTTTCAAATCAATCGGCCGAAGATAACAAGAGTTATGAATCAAAATGCATCTGAATGGGACAATTTCTACGTCAGAAAGGGGCCATAATCCATGCAAAATGCCTGCTGGTATTATCTAAGTTATCCCCTCATTTTTGTATCTTGCTACAATGTGTATCTGTTCCAAACTATAAAGCAATCCACCAAAGATAACCAAAGTTATAAGCAATATTCAAATGCGACGGAACGGGACGGGACTCGAGAGCCAAAGTGAATCCAGTATAGCCCCCACCAAACAAGTTTGGTGGGGGCCTAATAACTGGTGGATTTTACCCTAAATCAAACTTGACCTACATTTTATGATTATATACCTGTGTTTAAAATTTCAATCCAATACACAGATCTTTTCAAAAGATATCGCACGGAAACCATTTGTGCTACGGACGGACAGACAGTGGTGATACTATATGCCCCCCCCCGCCCCTCCCCCACTGAAAATGGTGGGGGCATAAAAAGAATCTGTTTCATCGTTTCATTTCATTTTGTCCTGTTTTGTAATGAGCACTGACCAAGGTTGTAGGTCTGTTTCATTTGTTACAAAACAGACAGGGGTTTATTAAAGAGATTACTTGTTAATCTGTTTTTAGATTTCGAAAGCAGTCTGTTTTGTTTACATTACCCCACCTACTTAGGATATGGCTACCGGAAGTGGAGGGTGCTGACTGGTATGCTAGCTTTTTATGTAGGGATAAAATTAAAAATATTTTTAAATTTTCGGGGGGTAATGTAATTGTTTTCTTCCAACATTTTACTTGGAGGGAAATAATTTAATAAAGAGCCCTTTATTTATTTTTTGCCTTCAACATTGTTTTTCTGGTCGGAAGGTCACATGACCGAGTCATCCAATCACATAGTGGCCATGGGGTCACATGCCTTTGTTTTACCGGAAAAAAATATCTAGCCAATCCAAACTTGTTTACATGGCTGACAGCCAATGAGGCTTCAGCGTGACCCTCCACGGGTCGTGTGCTTATCAAAGCGTCAGTTTCAAAAATCTTCCGTTGTGTGTGGACGTCTTTGAAAAATTTTTGTGTTATGGTCAAATAAAAGCAGAACTGTTATCACTGAATGGACAAATTACCCATTAGGTGTAAAATAAACCAAGTTATATAATTTTTCCAATGTTAAATATCAGTTAATAAACGAATTGCCAAAGAACTGTTGAGAAATAGATAGATGAAAAAAAGACAAAGTGGCGGAAATCATTTCCAGAACTCTCCTAGTGAAAAGTGTATTTGGGATCCTGGGCTGGTATCTTCTAAGTGAGAAAAAAGAAGAAAAATTGTTTAATTACATTTTGGAGGCAAGAGACGCACAGGAAGCACGGATGTTCCATTTTTTAGACTGCAGCACAATCTGTGATGAGCTTTTCTGTTTCTTTTGTGCTTCTTACGAAGGTGATGTTGTGAAATTGTGCAGTGCCTGTCATACCCACACTGGGAGGAATTAAACAGTAGAGACACAGGTTTTTTTCTGAATTGATAAAAATGCCTGCGACAGAAGGCAGTGTGAACGAAGCCGCCACAAATGTGGTGACTGTTACTGAATTTTCCGATCAAGACATTTTGATCCAGTATTGTTTGTCGAATAAGATAAATTAGACAGCAGTTGTGCTCATTAAACGTGGATTCGACAGCCTCGACGCTTTGAAATTAGTAAATATGGAGGACTTGAACTTGCAGAACATCCCAATGGGCCAAAGGCGACTAATTTATCATGTCGAGCAGGCACTGAATAACGTCACTTCCGGTCAGTCAGATTCAAACTTTGGTGCAGACGGGAGCGCCATGATTTCGTCAGCTACACCTATGCAACAACCACCATCCAGTCAGTAATGGACGTGTATCAGAGTACCTTGCTAAACACGTTACTTCAACAGCAAGGGCAGTTATCAACTGCGAGTCAGTCTTCACCTATATACAGCAAGCAACAGTAGTGTTGTGAACTCTGCATCGATTCACACAGGAACAGTCAGAGGACAAGGACCTCAGCCATCGTGGAGTGATCCACAGATTCATATAGCGTCAGAGACAGGTAAGTCGACATCAACTTTCTATGACATTTGTGACTTCGTTCCCCACACAGTGGATGAGGAATTGGTGGTTGGCGGTCAGGGTGAACAACAGTTAGTGATAAAATCAGGGTCAAAAAAGCCCCGTCTGGAGTCCCTTACCCTGTCCCAATGGTCAATCGCAAACTTAGCTATCCTATACCAGCTGGTAAATGATGGCAAACTAGCTGGCCCTAGTCTGATGGACTATTTATCATATACCACTAAGGTTTACCAGCTTGTGCAGAGGTTCAGTCTCCCATTAACCCTTCTTTATGACAGGGAATACAGGAAGCTGCACAGCAGCATGAATTTTCATTGGGGAACAGATGTGCAGCACTTGCATACCCTGTTCCTCCAACCTAGAGCTAGTTTGGGTCCCCAGGGTAATCAGACAAATGGGCAAAAGAAGGGTGTGGGTTATCAGCCAGCGCAGAAACCACTCAGGAGAGAAAAGTGTCTAGAGGTCTGTTGGAACTTCAATTCTGAGAAAGGCTGCTCTTACGCCCAGTGTCGCTTTGCACACAAATGCATTCTTCCAGGGTGTGGACAAGGTCATTCTGCTGTTTCCCATCACCAAGAAAAAAAGTAGAGTTTAAGGTCAATCCCTTGCCCAGCTTGAGGCTCACAGCTTGGGAGGAAGAGTTAGGTAACGACTGATTGCGATTTCATCCTGGACGGCATCAGGAATGGGTTCAAAATAATTGATGAAGGGGCTGACGTGATTCCTGTGAAAGGAAAAAATCACCCCTCAGCCAGACCCGGCAACCCGCTCTACGATAAAGCTACATCCCAGGTGCTACAAAAAATTGAAAGTGGACACTATGTGGTTTGTGACAAGCCACCAAAAATAATTAGCTCAATGGCTGCCATTCCTAAGCCTGATGGGGAGGTGCATCTTATCCATGACTGCTCACGCCCAGTGGGTTACGGTTAATGATTATTGCTCCTCTGACTGGCAGCAAAAATTTGCTAAGGTTGATGATGCTGCGGCTGTCATGACCAAACAGTGCTACTTTGCAAAAGTTGATTTGTGGTCAGCGTACCGGAGTGTGTGTATCAGCAAAAGCAGCCAAGAAGTAACAGGTCTGTCTTGGGTCCTCAATGGTAAAAAAGTTTTTCTGAAGGATACCCGTTTACCCTTTAGGGCTCGCCTCAGTGTTGGTATTTTCCATCGACTTACCTAGGCTGTTAAAATGCATGATGGCGTGCAAGGGATGTGACCTCACCATTGTATATCTTGATGATTTCTTGATCATTTCAGAGACTAAGGAAGCTTGAGCAGCAGCCTTAGAATTGCTTATTCGGCTTCTCCGGAAGCTCGGTTTTTCGATACACTGGGCAAAGTTGTGGACCGACCACATGCATTACTTTCCTCGGTGTAGAATTGGATTCAGTAGCTACGTCCCTCAGGTTACCTGAACAGAAGCTTCTCCTCCTTAAAGAGGACCTCCTGGATTCCCTGAATCGCAATCCTTTTACTAAGCGTCAGCTTCAGTCGCTAGCTGCTTGCCTTTCATGGGCAGCAAGTGTAGTCAAGAGCGGGCGAGTGTTTCTCCATTGCATTTTCAACACCACTGGCAAGCTTAAGCATAGTGCTCATTGCGTTCGTCTTAGTTCGGAGGTCCATAAAGACCTCCTTTGATGGTCAAACTTTATAGAAACTTTTAATGGGCAGTCAACCCTGCTCCACCAGTGTCCCACTGAATGTGCATTCAGTGACACCTGTGATGATGGCGCTGTGGGGGGGAGTGGGGGGGGGGGTCATTCGGGACTGACTGGTTTTATTTTAACTGGTCGCAAGACTGGCCTGGGGCCAAAAACTTTCATATCAATGAGAAAGAGGTGGTGACTGTCGCTTTGGCAGCACACCGCTGGGCCCCTTGTTGGCATAACAAACATGTCTTAATTTATTCAGACAACACAGTCACAGTCTCTGCCCTCAATAAGGGCACCTCGGGTAATGATGCCATAATGAGATGCATACATAGTCTGTTTTGGCTTTCCGCCACCTTCAATTTTCACCTAACCGCTAAATTCCTGCCTGGTGTTCTGAACATTGCGGCGGATAGCGCATCCCGTCTTGCTACACCTGGGTTCCTTGAAACTTTGTTGCCATATATGGATTGCTCCCCTTTGCATTGGCATATGTCCCCTAAAACTTTGCTTTTTCTGCTTGACCGATTCCCCTGTTGGGCGGCACAAGTGTTAGATCTGGAGCAGAGCTGTTGGTATCTAGGTTAAATGGTACATTGCCTGCCACTCTGGACAAGGAAGTTCAATTCTATCGCACAAACAGTTTCGCTTTCTCAACAAGTAAAACTTACTTCACTCAGTTGTCAGCCTATTTGAAATTTTGTGTTGAAATGAATTTGAGTCCTGTTCCTATTTCTCAAGAGAACCTGGGGCGATATATAGCTTTCTTATCATGACGCCATTGCTTTAATTCTGTTCAACAGTACCTTAATGTAGTGCATATACTGCATCTTGAGGCAGGGTTCTCCAACCCGCTTGAGAAGAATTGGTATGTTAGCTCCATTCTTAAAGGAGTTAAACGTGTAAAAGGTGATTCAAGCATCCAAAAGTTGCCAATAACAATAGACATTTTAAAGAAGATCTTCCTCACTCTAAACTTGCATTCATCCTTTGATCACACCTTTTGAGCTGCTTGCCTTGTTGGGTTCTTTTCATTTTTTTAGAAAATCTAATCTTTTAGTCCAGTCCCATATGCTGTTTGACCCAGACTGCAACCTGTGTGCTGGTGATGTGCCTTTCACTGAAAAGGGGGCGATTCTAACAGTTAGATGGTCCAAGGTCATTCAATTTAAGGAGCGCATTCTACATATTCCCTTACCCAAAATTGTCGACTCCCCCATTTGTCCTTCCACTGCTTTACTCCACCTCACCTTGGACAGCCCCCCGTGTTCAAACCCTGTCTCCCTATTTCACTACACTTTGGTAGGTGCAAGTAATGTCCCCTTAACCCATAATCAGTTCACGGATAAACTTCGTGCTTGTTTGTCGGTTGTAGGTCTTGATGCTACAAAATTTTCCGGGCACAGTTTTCGGAAAGGCGGGGACACCTTTGCACTTCAATGCGGTTTACCTGTTAACCTCATTAAGCTTCACGGGGACTGGCGCAGTAATGCTTGTGAGCGTTATTTAGAGCCTTCCTTGAGTCTCAGGAAACAGGTGGCGAAAACTATGGGGTTTACAGTTGGCTCTCTGTCTCTCTCGGGGCATTAGAGGAACAAGTCACATATTGTTACGTTGGTGTTGACTGACCATGTGGTTTTGGCTGTGGACACGTCGGTAAAATGGCTTTACAGTGCTTATTTTTCTTTATATTATTTTTATTTTTATTTATTTTTTTTTTTTTTTTTTGAACGTTTGTTTTAGATAAATTTTGCCATAAACTAGCATGTTTAGTCCTCTACATCATAACTCTCTACACCTACAGCTTTTGGAGGTTTGGAGGTATATTATTGAAAATTTTGAAATAAGACCTGGATTTAATAGTGCTTTGCTAAACAATTCTTGTATTGCTATGTGCATGCAATTCATACAATTGCCTGTTATGTGCTGCTTGCAAAATTTTCAATTATATGGTTTCAAGGTCCCAAATGCAGGTCGTGTTTTAATAATTACCTTTACTTATGTCGGCTTGATCAAGTTGTTAACAGGCACGTTCATCACTAGCAACACCTAGCAGATTCATGGGCGACCTTGAATCTGGATGGTGTTGCTCTTTTGAGTGTGGTGGATAATTTAATAAAGAGATTACTTGTTAATCTGTTTTTAGATTTCAAAAGCAGTCTGTTTTGTTTACATTACCCCACCCGCTTAGGATATGGCTACCGAAAGTGGAGGTGCTGATGACTGGTATGCTAGCTGTTTATGTAGGGATAAAATTAAAAATATTTTTAAATTTTCAGGGGGTAATGTAATTGTTTTCTTCCAACATTTTACTTGGAGGGAAATAATTTAATAAAGAGTCCTTTATTTATTTTTTGCTTTCAACACTGTTTTTCTGGTCGGAAGTTCACATGACCGAGTCATCCAATCACATAGTGGCCATGCGGTCACATGCCTTTGTTTTACCGGAAAAAAACATATCTAGCCAATCCAAACTTGTTTACATGACTGACAGCCAATGAGGCTTCAGCGTGACCCTCCACGGGTCGTGTTCTTATCAAAGCGGCAGTTTCAAAAATCTTCCGTTGTGTGTGGATGTCTTTGAAAACATTTTGCCCACCCGTCCTGTCCCTGTATATACAGTAGTTGTCTTGTAGTTAGTTTAGTCTTAGTTCTAGTCAGAAACCATATATAAGTACTTTGCTTTGCACTGCTCTCAGCAAGTTATCTCGTAGCAATATATATGTTAAGAAAACCTCTGTTACTTGCTTAACATTTAGTGATATTTGTGTGATAATCAATATTAATCATCCTGTGTCTAATGGACCCTTTGATATGGAGAGGAATACATATATTTGGTGACACTGGACCTCAGTGAAGTTCGTTCATATGTGTAATTCCATGGACTCCCTTTCTGTGAATTCATGTGGTTATGCTATTCTATGGACTCCTATGGAGAGAAATGTGCATTACATATACAGTGTTACAGACTTCTCAGTGGAGAAGTGTTAAACCTGGTTCTATGGATATTAGTGAAAATTTTGAAATAAGACCTGGATTTAATAGTGCTTTGCTAAACAATTCTTGTATTGCTATGTGCATGCAATTCATATGTTATGTGCTGCTTGCAAAATTTTCAATTATATGGTTTCGAGCTCCCAAATGCCGGTCTTGTGTTTTAATCATTACCTTTACTTATGTCAGCTTGCTCAAGTTGTTAACATGCATGTTTATCATTAGAAACCTCTAGAAGATTCATGGGTGACCTTGAATCTGGATGGTCTTGCTCTTTTGAGTGCGGCGGATAATTTAAAAATTAAAGTATCTGTTTCATTGTTTCATTTCGTTACACCCCGTTTCGTAACGAGATTTGACCAAGGTTGTAGGTCTGTTTCATTTGTTACGAAACAGAAAGGGATTCATAAAAAAAAATGTATCTGTTTCATCGTTTCATTTGGTTTCACCCTGTTTCTTAACGAGCGCTGAACAAGTTCCATCATGTTTCAGAGTTTTCCCTATACATCGTATTCATGACATTTGTTACGAAACAGAAATGGCTTGATAAAAAAAAGTATCTGTTTCATAGTTTCACTTCGTTTCGCCCTGTTTCGTAATGAGCACTCACCAAGGGTGTAGGTCTGTTTCATTTGTTACGAAACAGAAAGGGGTTTATAAATTAAAGTATTATTTCATTCTTTCATTTCGTTACAACCTGTTTCGTAATAAGCTTTAACCAAGGTTGTAGGTCTGTTTCATTTGTTTCATTTGTTACGAAACAGAAAGGGGTTCATAAATTTAAGTATCTGTTTCATCGTTTCTTTTCGTTACACCCTGTTTCGTAATGTGCTTTGTCCAAGGTTGTAGGCCTGTTTCATTTGTTACGAAACAGAAATGGGTTTATATAAAAACAAGAGGCCCACGGGCCACGGGTCGCTCACCTGAGTGACATAGCCACTGCAGATATGCAGATGTTATGCAACATTTTTCCAGTCCTGTCATCGCAGCTAATGAAAAGATCAACCTTCAAGCAGTTCTTAATTTTGAAGAAGAATATTATATATGGCATGACAGTCAATGGAGCATGATCATTTGAATAAACTCTCAATCACATTTCAACAGTAGGATCAATGTGAAATTTGGAGGCAATTGGCTAATTGGTTTCTGAAGAATTATGATTTTATACATGTAAACAGCACAGTAGCAGGGAAATATAATAAACATAAACAAGATGGCAGCCATCTTAGATTTCCAATCAGAATGATTTTAGCTACTGTTGATCTACAAGTCACCTCGATACTTTCAATGAACTTGGCTATCTTGGATTTCCGATCAAACAACTTAAGCTATTTTAGATCTACAAGTCACCCAAATGCTTCCTACCAAGTTTCGATTCAAATGGCCTTTCAGTTCAGGAGAAGAAGCGAAAAATAGATTTTCAGGATGGCTGTCATGGCGGCCACCTTGGATTTCTGATAGGGATGATTTTAGCTATTTTTGATCTACAGGTCACCTGATGCTTCCTACCTAGTTTAAAGTCAATAAGCCTTTTGGTTCAGGAGAAGAAGTGAAAAACAGATTTTCAAGATGGCTGCCATGGTGGCCATCTTGGATTTCCAACTGGAACGATTTTAGCCAATTTCAATCTATAAGTCACCCCGATGCTTCCTACCAAGTTTCAAGTCAATTGGCATTTGGGTTTAGGAGAAGCGAAAAAAAGATTTTTAAAATGATGGCCACCATGGCGGCCATCTTGGATTTCCAATCAGCATGATTTTAGCTACTTTTGATCTACACGTTACCCTGATGCTTCCTACAAAGTTTGGAGTCAATAGGCCTTTCGGCTCAGGAGAAGAAGAGAAATATAGATTTTCAAGATGGCGACCATGGCAGCCATCTTGGATTTCCGATTAGAATGATTTTAGCTACTTTTGATCTACAAGTCACCCCGATGCTTCCTACCAAGTTTCAAGTCTATTGGCATTTGGGGTTAGGAGAAGGAGCGAAAAATAGATTTTCAAGATGGCCGCCATGGCGGCCATCTCGGATTTATGATCAGCACAATTTTAGCTATTTTTGATGTGATACATGTCACACCTATGCTTCCTAGCAAGTTTGGAGTAATTGGCCTTTCGGTTCAGGAGAAGAAGCAAAAAATAGATTTTCAAGACGGCTGCCATGGCAGCCATCTTGGATTTCCTATCAGAACAATTTTAGCTATTTTTGATCTAAAAGTCACCCCAATGCTTCCTACCATGTTTGGAGTCAATTGGCTTTTGGGTTCAGGAGAAGAAGCGAAAAATAGATTTTCAAGATGGCTGCCATGGCGGCTATCTTGGATTTCCGATCGGCATGATTTTAGCTATTTTTGATCTACAAGTCACCCAAATGCTTCCTAGCAAGTTTGGAGTCAACTGGCTTTACGGTTCAGGAAAAGAAGCAAAAAATAGATTTTCAAGATGGCTGCCATGGCGGCCATCTTGGATTTCCGATTAGAATGATTTTAGCTATTTTTGATCTACAAGTCACCCCGATGCTTCCTAGCAAGTTTGGAGGCAATTGGCCTTTCGGTTCAGGAGAAGAAGCGAAAAATAGATTTTCAAGATGGCGGACATCTTGGATTTCTGATCGGCACGATTTTAGCTATTTTTGATCTACAAGTTACCCCGATGCTCCCTAGCAAGTTTGGAGTCAATTGGCCTTTCGGTTCAGGAGAAGAAGCGAAAAATAGATTTTCAAGATGGCGGCCATGGCGGCCATCTTGGATTTCCGATCGGCACGATTTTAGCTATTTTTGATCTACAAGTCACCCCGATGCTTCCTAGCAAGTTTGGAGTCAATTGGCCTTTCGGTTCAGGAGAAGAAGCGAAAAATAGATTTTCAAGATGCCGGCCATGGCGGCCATCTTGGATTTCCAATCGACACGATTTTAGCTATTTTTGATCTACAGGTCACCCTGATGCTTCCTACCAAGTATCGAGTCAATTGGCCCAGGGGTGTAGGAGGAGTAGGCTTTTAAAGCAATTGTTGACGCCGCACGACGGACGACGCACGACGCATGACGGACGACGGACATTGACTGACCACAATAGCTCACCATGAGCACTTCGTGCTCAGGTGAGCTAAAAATGTTTCTGTTTCATGGTTTCATTTCGTTTCACCTTGTTTCGTAACAACCATTGAACAAGTTTTTTGGTCTGTTTCATCCTGTTTCAGAGTTTTTCCTATATATCTTATTCGTTTCATTTGTTAACAAACAGAAATGGCTTGATAAAATAAGTATCTGTTTCATCGTTTCATTTCTTTTTACCCTGTTTCGTAACGAGCTTTGACCAAGGTGTAGATCTGTTTCATTTGTTACAAAACCAAAGTTTTGGTCTGTTTCATCCTGTTTCAGAGTTTTCTCTATATATCTTAATCATTTCATTTGTTATGAAACAGAAATGGGTTTAAAAAAACAAGAGGCCCACTGGCCACAAGTCACTTTCCAATCCTGTCATTGCAACTAATGAAAAGATCATCATTTAAACAGTTCTTAATTTTGAAGAAGAATATATATGACATGACGGTCAATGCAGCGTGATCATTTGAACAAACTCTCAATCACATTTCAACAGTAGGATCAATGTGAAATTTGGTGGCAAATGAAGAATCATGATTTTATACATGTTAACAGCTCAGTGGCAGGGAAATATAATAAACATAAACAAGACGGCAGCCATCTTGGATTTCCAATCAGAATGATTTTAACTACTGTTGACCTACAAGTCACCTTGATACTTCCAATGAATTTTGAGTCAATTGCCCTTTCGGTTCAGGAGAAAAAGTTCAAAACAGATTTTCAAGATGGCCGCCATTCAAGTCAATATGCCTTTCAGATCAGAAGATGAAGGGAAAAATAGATTTTCAAGAGAGCCGCCATCTTGGATTTCCGATTGGAACGATTTTAGCTATTTTTATATCTACAAGTCATCCCGATGCTTCCTACCAATTTTCAAATCAACTGGCCCTTTGGTTCAGGAAAATAAGTGAAAAAAAGATTTTCAAGATGGCCGCCATGGTGGCCATCTTGGTTTTCGGATCCAAACAATTTAAGCTATTTTAGATCTACAAGTCATCCAAATGCTTCCTACCAAGTTTCGAGTCAAATGGCCTTTCAGTCCAGGAGAAGAAGCGAAAAATAGATTTTCAAGATGGCTGTCATGGCGCCCATCTTGGATTTCTGATAGGGACGATTTCAGCTATTTTTGATCTACAGGTAACCCTGATGCTTCCTACCTAGTTCACAGTCAATGAGCCTTTCGGTTCAGGAGAAGAAGTGACAAATAGATTTTCAAGATGGCCACCATGGCAGCCATCTTGGATTTTCAATCAGAACGATTTTAGCCATTTCTGATCTATAAGTCACCCCGATGCTTCCTACCAGGTTTCAGGTCAATTGGCTATGGGTTTAGGAGAAGAAGCGAAAAAAAGATTTTCAAGATGGCCACCATAGAGGCCATCCTGGATTTCCGATCAGCACAATTTTAGCCATGGTGGCCATCTTGGATTTCCGATCAGAACGATTTCAGCTATTTTTGATCTACAAGTCACCCTGATGCTTCCTACTAAGTTTCGAGTCAACTGACTTTTGGATTTAGGAGAAGAAGCAAAAAATAGAATTTCTAGATGGCCGCCATGGTGGCCATCTTGGATTTACGATCGGCACGATTTTAGCTATTTTTGATCTACAAGTCACCCAATGCTTCCTACCAAGTTTCAAGTCAACTGGCCTTTCGGTTCAGGAGAAAAAGCGAAAAATAGATTTTCAAGATGGCTGCCATGGTGGCCATCTTGGATTTCCGATCGGAATGATTTTAGCTATTTTTGATCTATAAGTCACCCCAATGCTTCCTACTAAGTTTGGAGTCAATTGGCTTTTGGGTTTAGGAGTAGAAGAGAAAAATAGATTTTCAAGATGGCTGCCATGGCGGCCATCTTGGATTTCCGATCAGCATGATTTTAGTTATTTTTGATTATAGTTCACACCGATGCTGCCTAGCAAGTTTGGAGTCAATTGGCCTTTCAGTTCAGGAGAAGAAGTGAAAAATAGATTTTCAAGATGGCGGCCATGGCGGCCACCTTGGATTTCCGATCGGAACGTTTTTTGCTATTTTTGATCTACAAGTCATCCCGATGCTTCCTACCAAGTATCGAGTCAATTGGCCCAGGAATGTAGGAGGAGTAGGCTTTTAAAGCAATTGTTGACGCCGCACGACGAAAGATGAACGAAGCACGAAGGACGACGCACGACGGACATTGACTGACCACAATAGCTCACCATGAGCACCGTGCTCAGGTGAGCTAACAAAAGGCCAATGGGCCGCAAGTCGCTCACCTGAGTGAAACTGCCACTGCAGCTATGCAGATGGCATGCAACATTTTTCCAATACTGTCAAATATTGAAATGATAAGGCAATGTTTTTTGAGATATATTGCTTATAAGGTTAAAATACTGAAATTTTCAAAACGCATTAAGTAAAAAAAAGTTCAGATAACTTTTCAGAAGTCATTTGGTTCATCTACTTATCCTGTCCTTTAAAGGTTTTTTTTTTTTCTATTTTTAGTTCTGGCAACCATTTTGTTCAGCAGAGCAGAACCATTTTAGCAATTTTGGCAAAGGGATATACGAGGAACATTGATGTGAAATTATTTTGAAATCTTGCCACTGGCCACGGAGATGTCGTGTAAAGGTTTTTTCTATTTTTAGCTCTGGTGACCATTTTGTTCAGCAGAGCAGAACCATTTTGGCAATTTTGGTAAAGGGGGATAAGAGGAACAGTTCTGTGAAATCATTTTGAAATCAGGCCACTGGCCAAGAAGGAGATGTTTAAAGGTTTTTTTTTTTCTATTTTTAGCTCTGGCAGCCATTTTGTTCAGCCGAGCAGAATTTTTTAAGCACTTTTGGTAAAGGGCCATAAGAGGAACACTTCTGTGAAATTACTTTTAAATCAGGACACTGGCTGCAGAGGAGATGTCTTTTAAAGGTTGTTCTATTTTTAGCTCTGGCCACCATTTTGTTCAGCCAAACAGAACCATTTTAGTAATTTTGGTTGAGGGCCATTGGTGGAACACTTCTGTGCAAATATTTTGAAATCAGGCCATTGGCCAAGGACGAGATGTCATTTGAAGATTTTCTATTTTTTAGCTCTGGCAGCCATCTTGTTCAATGGAGCAGAACCATTGCACCATCTTGGATTTTCGATCGACACAATTTTAGCTTGTTTTGATCCAGAAGTCATCCTGTTGCTAAAGAGCAATATTCGGCTCAAAGCGATCTAAGGTTTGAGTAGAGCTGTCGAAAACTGATTTTCAAGATGGCAGCTGTGGCTCATCATCAAGTTTCAATTCAACTGGATTATAGACGAGATGTCCAAAATATGAATTCTCAACATTTTTTCCATATAAATGTATAGGGCCCATACAAATGCATGGGGAAGCAAATTTGACCTTGCCGTAAAAAGGTCAAACGTCAACGTAGGACCATCATTTTAGCAATTTTGCTAGATCTCCTGTCCCCAAGGATTTGTGCAAAGATAAGGCCCCAGGGCTTATTTGGTTCTGGAGAAGAAGATTTTTAAAGGTTTTTACCATATATGGGCATGGCAGCCATCTTGGTCAGTGTACCGGGACCATTTTAGCAATCTTTCGTTCCCCCCAACCTAAGGAGGCTCCACATAAAATTTGAGCAACATTGGCCCAGAGGCTTCAGAGGAGAAGTCGTTTAAAATTCTCAACATTTTTCCCATACAAATGTGTGGTGCCCATACAAATGCATAGGGAAGCAAACTTGACCTCAAACGTCAATGTACAACAATTATTTTAGCAACTTTGGTAGATCTCTCGTCCCCGATGATTTGTGCAAAGATTCAGCCATAAGGAATCCTCAATTCTGGAGAAAAAGATTTTTAAAGGTTTTTACCATATATGGGCATAACGGCCATCTTAGTCAACGGACTGAGACCATTTTAGCAATCTTTTGTTCTCCCAACCTAAGGAGGCTCCATATGAAATCTGAGCAAAATTGGCCATTTGAAAATGTTAATGGATGGATGCACGCACGGACGCATGAAAAGTGATCACAATAGCTCATCCTGAGCATAGCTCAGGTGAGCTAAAAAGTATCTGTTTCATCGTTTCGTTTTGTTTCACCCTGTTTCGTAACATGCTATGACCAAGGTTGTAGGTCTGTTTCATCCTGTTTCAGACTTTTCCCTATATATCTTATTCATTTCATTTGTTATGAAGCAGAACTGAGTTTATAAAAAAAATTGAAAGACTAGGAATAGTATCTGTTTAATTGTTACATTTCGTTTCACCCTGTTTCGTAACGAGCACTGACAAGGTTTCTGGTCTGTTTCATCCAATTTCGTAACAAATGAAACAAATGAAACTGACCATCAGTGAGAACTGCTGGTCTGTTTCATTAGTTTCATCTGTTTCTGTATCAGAGAAAAAATGTGCCGCCACCCCCCACCCCCCCCCCCCCCCCCCCCCCCACAAAAAAAAACTGTGTGGTTTTTGTGCAGTATATGAATGAATTGACACTTTGATGTGTAGTTTTGATCCAGTTTATCCATGTATAATTTGTTCTGGATATACTTGGTAGTATTTTCTATCAACTTAGACAGCGGATGAACTAATCAAGGAGTTGAATGCGACTCCGTAAATAGTTCAATTCCTGACAGAAATTTATAGGGAGTATGATCTTCCGAAGTTCTCGGCTACATCTCAGGTAAAGTTTAGAAGACTTCATTAATAATCTTATCAAAGGATCAGGTATCAATTTCGTAGTGGATCCTGTATCTTTCGATGAATAATGCACAGAATTATTGGTTGTATATTCATTGTTTTCTTTACAACCCTATCAGGTTGTGGTGTTATATGCACATTAACAACCTGAGGAGAGATATGTCTCAATCTATGATACCTACCATAATCTTTAATATATTCAAAAGAAAAAGAAGTAGGAGATTGGCATCTTCTTTTCTTATGAATTGTTTTGACTTCTTTGACTTTCTGCTTCTTCTGAGAGAAGACAAAGAAGATAAAGAAGAAGAGAAAGATGAATAAAAGCAAAACTGTATCTTCTCTTCTTTTTATTATTATATTTAGGCTGATCTCTTCAAGTACGTATTTTAAGAGAAACAGACCTATTAGTCTTCGAAGTATTTGTCAAATGTTTATTAACAATACTTGGATCCAGGGCTCCGGAAAACTGGAAAATAGCCTGTCTGGACCGAAAATAAGAATTCTGGACCGGTTTCAAACATCCCAAAACTCTAATAATTCGGTCCAACAGGTCCCCATTTTTCCCCAACCAACCAATTTTCAAGAATCAATGCTGTCTAGAAAATCATAAACAATCAAGTCTTCCCAAACTGACAACGTCCGCGCACCTTTTAAATGCGATATTATGGTAGTTAAAAGGCTCTAACCGGACATTTGACATGTATATTGGAGAGACAGATGAATAATGGCAACCTACCGCAGCACAAATTAATTACGTCATTATCCAAACATTGTCAAAAAATCAACACTTCACTGTCCTTTGTGCGGTAAACAAGCGATTAACACAAATCATCAGTAATGGTAGTCTGATAATTAATCCGTTTGTGTGACACGTGTGAATACATTGAGACTGCAAAATATCAGGTGCAGTCGGCGTGTCCAAAAGATCAAAGGTCGCTTTAACTGAGAGTGATAAAAGAATGCACCACTTGAACGCACCCGTTTTCTTCCTCTTCTTTTTTGTTTTGATCAACACGGTTTGTCGGTACCAGATTTGATAAATTAATTCCCAAACCGTGTATGTCCTGATCAGATGTCGCATACAACGGCATCTGATCTGGGTCTTATTGTTTGCCTTTTTTTTTTTTTTTTTTTGTTGACGGCTATAACACGCGAGTATAATTCAAGGTAGATTTCAGGGTAAAAATAAGTAATGCACCACTTGCGCTAGACAAGATTGGTCAGTGCTTGAAATTTAAGCAGTCTGGTCAGATCTTGAAACACTGAAAACTGCAAAATCGCCCGTGGCACAGGCCTTTTTTTATTAGACCTAATTAGGTCCATGAAAGTCATTTCATTCCGTCTCTCCTGTTTCCCGCCGTCTTCGCACTTACACAAGACAGGAATCAGTTGTTTATAAATAGTTATCTAGGAAAACCCTGCGGAGGTGGAAATAACAACAAAATCGTCCTTTTTTTTTTTCTTCTTTCTATCTGTTTACATAACTGTATTTATTGATGATGCCAGCTTTGATCATGCTCGTTATACCCGGACTTCCGTCATATAACAGAGTTGAGGTGTATTATTTAAAAGGAGTTATAGGACTGCCAATTGTCATTAGTTTTTGTGACAGCTAGGTGATATTATATTTTTTTTTTTGGAAATGGGCTCATTGATGACGTCATCGTCATTGGCTGGACCGATTCAGATTTCAGAATTTCCAGAGCCCTGCTTGGATCTGACATATTCCCAAATCAGTAGTACTCTTTGTTTATTCATTGAGTTTGAAGGCTCATTCGTAACTGATTGCTCCGAGCTCAGGGATATCTAAAATTAACTACCTGGTATTCAGTGCCTAACGTTTGCTGCCTGGTACACGGTGCCTGGTGAGTGGTGTCCGGTGACTCGTTACTGATGATCGTTGAACAAGTCAACAATCTAATGACCGGTGCCTGGTGCCCGGTGACTGGTTGACCAGTGACTGGTGCCTGGTGTATTCATTAGTCAGTGTCCAGTGCCTGGTGCCGGATGACTGGTTGACTGGTGCCTGGTGGACTTATGCTACGAATGATATGCCCATTCGTAGAACAGCCACCAAAATGGGGCCTACCCCCGGCAGTACAGCCATGTGGGGTGGTGATCCCATATCCTTGTAGAAATGTCTTCAGGAAAACCTGAGTTTACATTTTCTCTCCGACTAGTTTATCTCATAGTCTAGAGCAGAATGAACCAGTCAACTTCTAACACATCATACACAAAGTATACTTAAAACAAGAATAAAAATGAAGTTTTTAAAAGTAAAACATATTTTAACTAGCAATACTTAACCTATAGATAATGTGCTATTCTATTCTGTATTTCACACCTTCCACAGAAAAAACAACAGTTCAGTTGTCTTAAGGAGTCTTAATCCAGAAGGTCCCTTAGGCAGTTACCTGTATGACATAACTCTTCCCGCTTAAAAGATCACGTGTCAATTTCTTTGATGTATAAAACGATAGAAACAACTAGAGCAAGTGCCCAGAGGGTCACGAATACCCCCGGCCGGCGCCATTTCTTAATTATAAAATATTTTAAAGTAAATGACAATGATACAAGGCAAGCTATAGTTTACAATGTCACTGCCAAGAACAACTTTCCTGGAGTAAACAGTCTTTAAGATATGAAGCAAATTCACTGGGCCATAAAATATCGGTCACTGACCTACATATACTTGAGAAGTTAATCTGGTGGTCACACTGATGCATTATACCAACTATGATGTTAATCCATTAAATAATCTAAAAGATACTAAGCAAAATCACTGACCATGAAATATAGGTCATACTGATTTATATTTACTTTGAGGTGAAAGTTTGGGTCACACTGTGTCTTTATATGTAAATATGACATTTAAGTATCAAATAGTGGGAGATATAAGACAAAATCACAGGGCTATGAAATATAGGTTACATAATCCCAAAATATGATAGTAATACATCAAATTGTCTTCAAGATGTAACATAAATTCACTGGACTATGAAATATAGGTCACAGGGACCTACATTTACTTTTAGATCAACTGTTGGATCATACTTATTCATAATCCCAAATAATGATGTTCATACATCAATTAACATTCAAGATATGAGGCAAAATTACTGGACCATGAAATATAGGTCAAGGTGACTTACATTTGTTATGCTGTCAATTGTGGCGTCACACAGAACTAATATTCCAAGTATCACATTAATCCATGAAATAGTCTTCAAGATATAAGGCAAAATCGCCGAAGCATGAAAGCACGATTACAATGACCTTGACTTTATTACACTGACTGTTGATGTGATAAACATGCCTGATGCCCATCCATCTTTAAGAAGTTGTTTGTGTAAATAAACTGCAACATACTACTTTACTGAGGCATTAATCCATGAAATAGTTCAAAATATACGTCAAAATCACTGAAGCATTAAAATAAGGTCACAATGACCTTGATCTTATTACACTGAATGTTGATGTGATAAACATGTCTGATGCCCATCCTTCTTTAATAAGAGGTAGTTTGTATAAACAAACTGCAATATACTATTTTATTGGGGTGTCCTAGATTTTGACCTCTAGCCCCGCCCTGGGGCATGACCCAAGGTTTCATTGATGTAGAATGGAAGCGAACCCTCCCAGGTACCACCATACCAAATATGAAAAGTTTTTGATCAATGGCTGCAGAGATATAAGTAATCAAAAAACTTCAAAGTAAAACTTGGTTATAGAATCACATCCGGACGGACGGACAGACAAATGGACCAATGGAACAGACGAAAACTATATACCCCTTAGGCATACTTTGTACACCGGGGGTATAATTAAGACAGAGCTGCACGGGGGGAGGTGGGACTCTCTTATCTATAGGTTAAGTATTGCTAGTTAAAATATGTTTTACTTTTAAAAACTTCACTTTAACTGCACAATACATTAACCTATAGATAATGTGCTAGAATTTGAAGATTAGGAGGGAGGAGCTCTCCTATTCTAACACAAATAATATATAGAGTCCCTACACTTCTAGATTAAGACTCAGGAAACTCTAAGGAATCAGATACATTCTATTTCCATATTGTAATAGTAAGAATGATCTAGATTCTCTCATAACATATCTTTAAGGTGTTAATACCTTATATGTTAATAGAAGACTCTAGAGGTTGCTAATTCTCGAGCCTCAGAGGCCTAATTACTGCCCCCCCACCCACACCCCCTTTCTTTTTTGAGTAACAACAGTTGGCCCCAAAAAAGAATTAGTCATTGAGACATACATTGTAACCTCAATATTGCACTTCAACTGCAACCTCAAGAATACTGTTTGATAATATGTTTGAAATTAAACTTGTCGAACAGATGTCTAGACAACAAGCTGTCTATCTTTAGAGGTGCGTTATCAAATAAGGAGATGTCTTCTTGGACAAGCTTCCTGTAGATAACCTACATTTCTCGAGGTTTTTATATAAATCATAGATGTGTAAAGCTTATCTAATTACTAAATAGTCTAAACTATTATAATTATGATCTAATTAGAGTCTGATTAATTGGACAGATATGACTGTTTCCAATAAGCAGACCATAATCCTTAATTAACCATAAGGTTTATAATTATTCCCTTTTTCGTTTCAATGTAAAAAAAGGGATAAAAATAATAATTCGGGTAAATGGCTATTCTTTATCGAATACCCAGTTTATCCATCAATGATAGCAAATATATGATTGATAATTTATCTATTGCTAGACTAATTGTATTAACGTATCTTAGTCCTAGCTATGATACTAGACAGAAATTGTCTACTTCTGCAGATGAAGAATGACAACCTAATTCGTTTTAATAAAACGCTTTTGCCATAGGAGATTTAGGAAACATTTCATAACCTTGACAAAATAAGAAAAGGGAAAGACTGCTAACATCATCACATAGAGTTTGGCAGATGTAATATTCTAAACAAGAATAAAGGCTGATAACATAGCTTACTGTAAAAACAGCCTCCTTAAATTTAACTTAAGGTCTAACAATATTATTGAGATCTAATCAATTAGAAAGAACTGGCTAGAATCGTCTCTATTGCCAGGTATAATTATAACATACCTTAGACCTAGTTCCAAATAGTTGTGGTCATGGTACCTAATTTGTAATTCAATGTCATAAATCTGTAAATGAAATGACAAATCAGAATGTTCCGACCAACCGACATGGACCCCAGAATAAAAGGGTGTAATCAGGCGTCAGACAATCTTTTGAATGTTATTATTATGCAAATTCCGAATATAATACTAATAATTATGATAGAAAAAGGAAGTACTTTCGATACGACTTCCCTCTATGAGAAAGTATAATATAGGAAAAATTTAGTCCATAAATGCTTTAAGCTTCCTTACTAATACGAGAATAGGGGAGTTTATTATGTAGTATGACTGATAAGTATAAATGTCGAGTCAAAATAATACTGATTTTAGTATCTCTGATAATGCTAAATTAAACATATTGGTTCAGAGACAGAATTAACTATTCTGCACGTATATAACTGGAATAGTGAGAATAGCTTATTTAATCATCAAAATATATATATAATAATAGAATATTCTTATTATGAATAAATCATTAAACATAACTGATTTATTCAAGTAGAGAATAATTCTATATTTTAATAATCTATAAGATGTAATTTTATGGATAAATCATTCATTGTGACGGTAAGATTATCCAAATAAACTAGACAAAATAACTCCAAGGATTATATATATATATATATATATATATATAAACACTCTATTATAATTTAGACTTGAACATATAAATAGTCTAAAACAAGTCTCTTAATAATTAACACCTCCTGAAATATCACGAATTTCTATGCTTGTATCGGATTTCAGGAAGAAAGGAGGTACTCTCAAGATCAATGTGTAGATCGGGAGAGTGATTACATCACAGTTGTGTTACAGATGAATCTTAACACAAGAGTGAAAGATGTATTGTATAGTGTTCTTATTCGTTAAAATTGTATATCATATTGGTTGAAGATAGATGTAATTTCATCTTCAACCCAAGATGCAAACAATAGGAACTCAATATTTCTCTGTTCGAAGATAGAGAATGAGTTCTTTATCGACAATGACTGTATCGATGAAGTAAGACAGTAATTGGAACTTAATGGATGTATTCTCAACTGGACTGTAGGATATTATCCATTATATAAACTGAAAGATTGTCGGTAGCTTGACTTAACAAGCGCAGTAGTAAATGAATACTCCCGAGTAATCAGACATCAGTCATTACACACTGAAGACCGAGGAATTACTTGTTTAAGAATGCGTTAATAAGATTTAAAACCTATAAAACGCAACATGAATAGGTCAATCTAACCATTAAAACAAGTTTAACTTATCATAATTAATGAAAATATGAAGATAGATATATATATATATCGGATCTTATATAATATCTCAAATCATTATCAAGTAATCTTTTAATGGCCTATAAACGTAAATGTTTAACGAAACTTCCATTTACAGTATGTACAACTGTACAAAATAGAAGGGAAGGCAATGATCAGGAACCGATACAATTATCCCACACCTCCCATCAGTGACATCAAAGGGAAAGAAACACAAACATGAAATAACTAGACCCTAATGGAAACATCACTAGCGGAAAGCCAAACGGACAGTTGCTTTCCCACAAAGTGGCCAAATGGCTATCCAAAACAAAAATAAGTAAGCGACACACACATTCAAAGACGAACTATAACAAAAATAATCCATGACAGAAGAACCACCTTGGAATGGTCAGTGAAAAGTATTTCACTGGGGGGCTTAAATCGATTTTACGTGGCCACAATCCTCGCCCTTTTTTTTTTTTTTCAGTTACTATTCAGTAACCCATTTATTCTCCGTCAAATGATATATCAAGGGTCGGGGAGGACCTTGATATACCTTACAATATAGTCAGCAACTATGATGAACAAATATGGGTATGACAACTACACAGCTGTATATTATACATCGACATATTTTATCTTGATACAAATAACTTCTAATTGTCATATACATGTTTAAGTTTAGTTTGTAACTGAAAAATTGTGAAAAAGAAAGAGGGAAAGTGAGAAGTTATGTTTGGGGTATTCTCCGCCTTGGTTCTTCTATTATAGTTGATATATAGGATGTTGGGTATAACAGCAATATTGCCAGGTTTCTGCATGTGTGTAGATTCTAGTGTTTAAATTTAAGTATTTTCAAGTAAGTCTTTATAAGTATTCCACTTTTTTTCAAAAGTATCTAACTTCTTATTTTTTACTGCTATGCTTTTAAGTGTAAGATAATATTTTTTAAGATAATATTTTTCAAGGCTATTAAAGAGAGTGGCTTGTTCAGTCATTTTGTCAAATAAATATATTTTGTTACTAAGATGATATGTTGATTTACTTCTTCTCTGTTTTTTCCTATATTAAAAATAAATAATTCTTCTACATTGTTTGTATATGTGTTAGTTGCTGATAACCACTGATTCAGTTGTTTGATTAACGAAAAGGTTTCAGGGCAGGACCATAACATATGTGGTATTGTTTCTTCCTGGTAGCAAAAGTTACAGTTTGGAGAGTCCACTGCTTTGATATTATATAAGTATTTTTTGGTTGGTCTATGTATAATACTAACTTGAAACCATTGTAATTTAGTGCTAGAAATCCATTTAAAAGGAGCACTATAAATATCTTTCCAAGTTTCTTCCTCAATATCATAGATTTCTTGCCATTTTTCCTTTGAAGTCGGGGTGTAGTTGTTTTGATTTAGAATATTGTATAGTTCTTTACTGCCTTTAGTTGATCTAAGAAAGACAGAGATGTTTGTTGGTGGCATTGGGTTACTTAATTTGTTCCTTATAGTATCAAGTTTTAATTTTTTAGCAAACACTTTTATGGCTGCTTTTAAACCATTAAATTGTAGAAAATTAGTCTATATATTTATGCACAAATTCTAACTCAGTATAGAATTCCCCATTTTCTTTGAACATATCATTAATATAGCAAATTCCATTATACCACTGCTGATAAAAGATTATCTTTTTTCCTATTAGTATTTCTGGGTTGTGAAAAATTGGACTCGATAAAAAGTATTCAGTTGTGTTCTTTTCTTTAAGTTGTATAACTGAGGAGTAGGATTTTACAACATCTGACAAAAAAGGATTATTAATTTGTTTTATCAAAGACTCAGAGTATGATTTTCCAAAGTTTATCAAGTCTTTTATGTTTAAATTTGATTATACTGCCACTTACTGTTACTAATTATTAATCGTCTAATCCAAGT
The DNA here is from genome assembly GCA_964016985.1 of Anodontia alba. NCBI lineage: Eukaryota > Metazoa > Mollusca > Bivalvia > Lucinida > Lucinidae > Anodontia > Anodontia alba. Next base: position 64,778,636 of record OZ024823.1, on the reverse strand, counting down.
AGCTTTCAATCCTTTAATAAATGCATCAATATTTATCATTTTTAATCCCCCCTCTGAGTATTCTTTTACAAGCACATTTTGTTTTATTTTTGGAGGTCCTTCCCATAAGAAATCCAGTAGCATGGTCTTCAGTTGTTTTATGATACTGCTGGTTGGGTTTGGTAAAGATATAAATAGATGAGTTAGTAATGATATCAAGGTAGATTTAATAACTGTTATTTTCCCAAGTGGGGTAAGATATCTACGTTTCCAAATCTGAATAAGATTTTTCATTTTACTTAGTTTTTCTTTATAATCTAACTCTAACATTGTGTGTAATTCAACATTAAAGTGTATTCCTAATAATTTAAAGTTACTTTTACCCCATGATAGTTTCAATCTTGTTTTAATGGTGTCAGTACTGTATTTTTTCTTTCCAATCCAGACTACACTAGTTTTATCGAAATTTATTTTAAGACCTGAATATTTTGCATAGCTAGATAGTACATTAAGCGTTTCATTTAATGAGGTGGATGAACCATCTAATATTACCATGTATCATCTGCATATTGTGACAACTTGTATTTGGTATTATTAATAGTCTAATCCAAGTAGCTTTCAATCCTTTGATATTTTTATGGTTTCTTATTTTAATTGCAAGGACTACAGCACAGAGTACAAATAGACAAGTAGACACAGGGTCTCCTTGTCGACAGCCTCTACTTATGTAAAAAAAGTCTGAAAGATTGCCTCCTTAATTTACAGCTAATTTTGCATTTTTAGAGAAGACCTTTATCCATTGTATAATTGATGTGCCAAAACCAAAGTATTTCAAAGTTTCATATATAAATGACCATGAGATAGAGTCAAAGGCCTTTCCAAATCTATTAATAAAAGTAAACCTGGTATGTTTTGTTCTTCTGTATAGTGCATAATATCGTATATAAGTATTATGCTTTCTCCTAAGTATCGCCCAGAAATAAACCATTTGATCGGTATGGATAAGTATTTGCAGAGTAGGTTTTATTCTATTTGCTATTGCCCCTGATGATATTTTGTATACTGTATTGATTAATGATATTGGTCTGTAATTAGTTAAAAATCTGTGTGGCTTATTATCCTTTGGAATGCATGTTATAATACCTTCTTTTTGAGTTACTGGAAGTTCTCCATTTTGAAATCCATAATTTATTGATCTAACTATAAATTGATCCAATTCTTTCCAAAATACTTTGAAAAAGTCTGCACTAAAACTATCTGACCCTGGACTTTTATTATTTGACATTGATTTTAAAGTTACAGCTGCTTCTTTTAAAGTTATGAATCCTTCAATAGCATCAGATTCTTTCTTTGTAAGTATTTGAACATCAGATCCAGCTAATTCCTGACATAAGTTTATGTCTGACAACTGTTCCTCTTTATTTGAGTATAAATGTTCGTAAAATTGCTTTGCTTCTTTCAAAATACTACTTTGCTCTGTCATGATTTTTCTATTTTGGGAATAATTTTGTTTGAGTAATTATGTGTTTCTAAGTTGCAGAAATATTTTGTCGGTTTTTCATCTTCCTCAATAATTTTTGCTCTAGATCTGATTAAGTGGCCGTGCATTTTATGTTTCCGTAAAGTCTGTAACTGATCTTTTAGTTAATCTAAAGCTATAGAATTTTCAGGTGTAAGATTGTGTTCTATTTTTCTTTCTATTTCCTTTTCTTGTGTCTCATTTTCTTTCTTTATAAAACTTGAATAGGAAATTGATTTTCCTCTTAATTCCATTAGCAAAGTTTCTAAAAACAACTGGTCATTTATTGTGAATTGAATTTGATCGTTTGGTATTTCATGTAAATTCTCAAGATTATATACCGGTACTGCATATTGTTTTTTAACATCATTTATTTTGTCATTCATAGTTTTTAAATAGTTAATATCTGACAGAAGTGAATTATTGTGTTTCCAAAGAGGCTTACCTTTAATAAACTGCGTAAAATTAATATGCAAAGCAACCATAGAGTGGTCTGAACGGTAACTACTTTCTATTACACATTTATCAATCGAAGAGAGTAAGTTTTCAGATATTAGAAAATAGTCAAGTCTTGCTTGCTTCAATGGAGTTTTCTTCCTCCATGTGTATCTTCTTAATTTGGGATTAGCTTCTCTGAATGGATCTATAAGATTGAGATTTTCTTTTATTTCTAGGATTTTTTCATGAGATTTTTTGTTATTAATGCCACAGTAATTGTAGTAATCCAAGTCTGGATCTTGCACAACATTAAAGTCACCACACAGAATAGAAGTATTATTATTTAAAGTTTCTATATGTCTAATAACGGTAGTGAAGAATTCTGGGCAATCTTTATTTGGGCCATAGAGACAGACGAGCGTGAGTCTATTGTCATCTATGGTTAGAGCTACAATAATGTAATTTCCATCTGGGTCTGATATATGACTGTGTATTTTGTAATCTATGTTTTTTTGAAAACAAATTGCTACCCCTCTTGAATTTGATGTTCCATAGCTAAACAGACAGTCATTTCCCCATTGTGAACGAATAAATTTCTCCATTCTTAGAGTTGCATGAATATCTTGTAGGCAATATATATGACATTGCTTAGATTTTAAATAGGAGAATATGTCAAGTCCTTTTTTCAACTGATGACAGTCCCTGGCAATTAACTGTTAGTATCCTAACCGCCATCCTCTATTATGAAAGTCTCAAAGTTTATGAACCGCTGTGGAGAACCTATCCCAAACAGAATACAGAGAATAGTGTGCATAGAACGCATATATAGAGAGAAAACGACAAACAGAACAATTGAAAAGGAGTATATAATGACCTTAAACCTGGACACTGTATTACTTATTACTGATATCTTAATATGTAATAAACATATCTATTGTTTAATAAGATAGGATTCCTACAGATTGAGACATAGGAGCCATCAGAAGGTTGATAACTTAATAAAAAAAACAAACAGATGCACAAGATATTCTGGACCAAAATGCAAAAAAATGTTCTGGACCAAAATGCAAAGAAATACATACATCCTACCTACTGATAACGTTGAGCTGACACATTGGGGTTTGGGCATAATGATCGGATCCGACACTTACTTTTTTTTTTAATCACAAGTCAAAAGACATTATTACTGGTCAACTGAAGAGGTTGATTGAATTGACTCACTGAATTATAGACAGGTCTTTCTTTTCAACCAAATACTCTTTATTATTATATTATCCTTTAAAGGTTAGATTAATTGTTCATATTTTGATTTACAGGAATATAAATAAGCTGATTTTATCATGGACTTTAAAGGATTTATGAAAGGTCCTATTTTGTTTGACAGAAAAAAAAATGGTGTACCAGATTGTACCACACAAGGTTACATCAAAAAGCAGCTAACATATAATTTTGATGTTATTGCAGAAAATTGTCACATATTGTAAACATGTGAAATACACCTGTTATTAATCTTTAGGCCTGTGAAGTAGTACATCTGTAAAAGGCTGTAATTAATTAACCAAACAATGTCTGAAGATTCACTAATGTCTGTAACTATATTTAAGTATCTGCAACACCTGTAAATTATGCCAAAACAGATTAAAAGGTGTAAAAGCTGCCCCATGCCACTGCAGTGGGTGTGACATAGATGTAATTGCCAAAGTGATCAATCACATGTCCCTGATATTATACCTGTATTATACACTGACACCAGGCTTTATTCCTAATGTGTGAAATTTTGAGTTATCTGCAATCTAGATAGTAGCTTATCTTATCATCAAGCTATTACTGAAGGTGTCAAAAATGAAACCAAAAGACCCAATTTGGAACTTCTTCACTATTTTGGAAGATAACAAAAAAAAAACAGTGCATGGTGCAAAGACTAATATTAAGGTAGTGCTAAGGTCTTAAGACTGAGGATTCATAGACAAACATGCCTAGGGCTAAAAAAGCCAGAAAAAATTGCCAAGCAGCCACTTGAAGAAATAACATCTGAACTTGAAACTCTATCGAATGATCAGCCTCTAGCAAAGAGACCAAAACTTCAGAAGACTAGTTTCAGTAGGTTTGTCATTTCAACAGAGTGTAGTATGTGGAAGCAGTTAGATGAACAAATTGCTAGACTATTCTATGCCTGTAATCTGCCACAATCAATTAACCAACTGACCACCATAATCTCCAGCTGACCACTAAAAATATTCAATCGACCACTCAATTGACCAGTATTGACCACTATGGGAGTATTGACCGGGGCGGTTTTAACCGGTTAAAACCACCCCTGGTTTTGACCGCCCAACCTTGACACTTAGGTGTATATCCTCACCCTAAGTTTGTTTGTATTGAGGTTTTACAGCCCAGTCAACCCAATGGGGTCATGTCGAGCGCCGTCAGTTTACCTAACCACACGTTTACTGGGCAGGCTTAGTCCTCTAAGCGGTTAATCAGTATTGTGCATATTCTTTCGCCATAAACTGACAACTACCCTTCTTGAATCTGCTGAAGGGAGAGAATGACCCTAGAAAATATTTCACGATCAATCTCCACGAAAGAATGTTGCCGACCTCAGCCAGGGTTGAACCCGCGACCTCATGGTCTCCAGTCGGATGGCGCAGCCAACTGAGCCACCGAGGCCCCCTCACCCCAAGACAAGATTGTGAAATATAATGTACTATTTGATGTCTTCAGACTATATGGTATATTGCCCAGAAACAAGTCGGTCCAGTACCAAAATGAATATATGTATATCATGAAAAGTATATGTAACAGTGACTTTAATGTAGAGAATAACTGGTGTATCTGTACACCAGGCCAACTGGATCCGGTGCCAACACTATCAATATCCCAACACCGATACCAAAAGTGAAGCTGAACCAGTGACAAGAGTTGACCAATACCCATCACTGAAATGCTCCACCTCAAGTTAAAACTACACACAGAAAGCATAGCTGTTCAACATAAACATATTTCAAACTAATTTATAGCTTGACTTGTGTAAAAGTATTTCATAGGCCACTGAGGCAAAAAGGTTCCAGTGCCAATATCTACTACAGATAGCATGGTTGTTCAATATAAGCGTATTACAAACAATAATTTACAACCAGTCCTGACCGACGATATTTCATTACCTACTGAGCCAAAGGGATCAGGTGCCAGGAATACAACACTACCCCAATACCGAATCCCTCCGTCTCAGGTAACAACCACAGAAAGCAGGGTTTCTCAATATGAGCATATTTCAAACAATGATTTACCATCCGACTTGATTTAGGACATTACCAAGCACATTAAGCCAAATTCATCCAGTGCTAAGAGTACACCTAAACCGCAACACTGCAACCATCTGTCTCAGGTAATATCTTCCAAACAGAAGACACAACTCACTGATTGTACATACTTCATAGTCTAGTGAGCCAAATGGGTCCAATGCCAAGAATACACCCATACCTTAGGACTGAGACCCTCTGCTTTAGGTAAATCTACCATGCAAGGCAGAATTATTAAACCTGAACATATATCAAACATTGATTTACAACCTATCCTGACCAGGTTATTTCATAGCACACTGAGAAAAAAGAATCCAGTGCCAGAAGTACACTAATTCCCAACACTGTGACCCTCAACCTCAGGTAAACTGCACCATAATAAGCAAGGTTGTTCAACATGAGCATGTTTCAAGCAAAAGTTTACAACCAGTTTCATTAAGGACACTTCAAAGCCCACTGAACCAAAAGGATCCAGTGCCAAGAGTACACCAATGCCCCAACACCATAACCCTCTGTCTCAGACAAACTATATCACATAAAACAGGGTTATTTAACATAAACATTTCAAATAATAATTTATGACCCAACTTGACTGAGGATATCTAACAGCCCACTGAGCTGAATGGATCCAGTGCCAAGAGTAAATCCATACCTCAACACTGGTATCATATCAAGCTGGCTGTCCAACATGTATGCGCTCAAGCAGTACTTCACAGCCCTATCTGACTAAGGGTGCTCATAGTGCACTGAGCCAAAAGGATCCAGTGCCAAGTGTGTATTAGTACCTCAACACTGGAACCCTTTGCCTCAGATAAAATCTACCATAGAAAGCAGGGCTGTTAAACACGAATGCATGTTAAACAATAAGTGACTTGAATGACTTAAATGAGAATATTTTGCATGGTATATTGGGCCAAATGGATCCACTGCCAAGAGTAAACCTCATGAGCATATTCCAAACAATAGTATATAACCAGACTTGACTGCAAACATTTCACAGCCCACTGAGCCGAATGGATCCAGTGCCAAGAGTACATCCATACCTCAACACTGGAACCCTCGGCCTTAGGTAAAATCTATCATATCATGCTGGCTGTCCAACATGTATGCCCTGAAGCAGTACTTTACAGCCCAACCTGACTAAGGGTGCTCATAGTGCACTGAGCCAAAAGGATCCAGTGCCAAGTGTGTATCAGTACCTCAACACCGGAACCCTTTGCCTCAAATAAAATTTATCATAGAAAGGAGGGTTGTTAAACATGATTACATGTTAAACAATAAGTGACTTGGATGACTTAAATGAGAATATTTTGCACAGTAGTGGGCCAAATGGATCTAGTGCCAAGAGTAAACCTCATGAGCATATTCCAAACAATAGTATATAACCAGACTTGGCTGCAAGCATTTCACAGCCAACTGAGCCAAATGGATCCAGTGCCAAGAGTACATCAATGCCCCAACACCGAAACCTTCTGCCTCAGGTAAAATCTACCATACAGAACAGGACCGCTTGCATAGGCATGTCTCAAACAATGACATATGACCAGATTGGACTAAGAATGTCCCACAGATGACCGATTCATAGGGCTGCAGTGCCAGGAGTACACACATATCCCAACACTGGATCCCTTTGCCTCAGATAGAGTCCAACATAGGTAGCAGGGCTGTTCAACATGAGCATATTTCAAACAATAGTCCTGAATAAGGACACTACATAGCCCACTGAGCCTGAAAAGGATCCAGTATATCCATTCCAGTACACTGAAACCCTCTGCCTCAGATGAAATCAACATGAGAAAGCAGGGTTGTTAAACATTAGGCATATTTCAATCAATATATTACATCTCTCATTGATTTATTGATTTGAGATATTAGTAATACACTGAGGCAAATGGGTCCAGTGCCAGGAGTATATCAACACCCCAACACTGAAACCCTCTGCCCCTGGTAAGATCTACCATCTAGGAACACAATTTGACTGAAGATATTTCATAGTGTATTGAGGCAAATGGATACAGTGCCAAGAGTTAACCAATAGCCCAGCACTATCTCCCTCTGCCTCAGGGAATATCCACTAACATCAGGCAACATCCACCATGGAAAGCAACGTTGTGTTCCACATGAGTATATTTCAAACAATAATGTACAAGCCAATTTGACAAAGGATACTTCAAAGTGTACAGAGCCAGATATATCCAGTGCCAAGAGCTAACCAGTGGCCCAACATTGTAACACTCTGCCTCAGGTACATGTAATATCCTTCCTGGAAAGCAAGTCTGTGCTCAACATGGGAGTATTTCAAACAATGATGTACAACCCAATTTGACTGAGGATGCTTCACAGTGCACTGAGTCAAATGGATCCATTGCTAAGAGGATGCCATTCCTCAGCACTGGGACCCTCTGCCTCAGGCAAAATGCACTCCGGCAAGCAGGGCTGTCAAACACAAGAACTGGTCTGCACCACTGTTATTTATTGTATTATCCTTATATGCCTCCACTCCAACTGCAGAGGACAACATTCTAAGTCTCTTCATGTTTCTAATGGAAAAAAAGGGATCTGACACTCCATGTAAACCACTTGCCTATCTGATGCCACACAAGGAATGCCAAGTCCCCACTCCAAACAACAAAGTAAAGGGCCAGAATGCTGTCATCTACAATTCCCTTTAGCCCCTCATGGGCTAGCAATATTAGCATTTTAGCAGTCTGCCCACACATCTAGTTACTCTAATGGGATTCTGTTCCTATTTTAGCCTACACCACTGTAAAAGCTAGTATTGTTTTGGACTTACATTCATGGCTTCAAACAGACAAAAATAGAAGTTTATTTTGTAGCACAAGCAATCATGAGGTATCTTTAGCATCTTTGCACATCAGCATTTATTACTCTGTCCCAAAGAGAAGGGAAATAGTGTATTCAACAGACATTAGTTATTATGACTATCCTTCTATGACAGCATATCCAGCAGGTGACCAGTGCGATCATCCCAGCGAAACTAGGCAACACCAGTGGGCACCTACGGGACATGCTTTTATCATCCCTTCTACAGCCATGGTTCAGAGACTGGACTTGAGTTATTATTCTTGTTTTCAGTTTATCTGGAGCAATATAGCGTATACACCATAAGTGTTTGGATAGTTAGGCCTGAGTAAACAGTGTAGACCCAGATGAGATGCCACAGAATGCGGCATCCCATCAGGGTCCACACTGTTTGCCCCTCAGGCATCCTATAATTATTCGGCACAACAATAGGTACTTGCTTAAAGTTTAGAACTAGTACTGAATGGGGCTGAGGTGTCCAAACATCCAGGGTACACTACTTTCAAATAACATCATCTTCTGACAGGACTTGAGTTATTATTCTTGTTTTCAGTTTATTTGGAACAATATAGCGTATACTTCATTAGTGTTTGGACAATCCTCGCCCTTACTTCTGCCATGGTTAGACATAATTTGTTCAGTCCGCATGAAGGCTTCCTAACTCATCAGTGCTACATCTCCAAGAACACAAAAAAGCAACTAATTACAGAGATGCAACAACGACAAGGACTCGACAGCACAAAACAACTGAAATGCTGGAGCAAAAGAAAACCAACAGTTAGACTCTGGTGGGCCCGACCAAAGATAAAGCATCAAGTACCAACCAACATTACCCAATATTAAATTTCAAGTAAGCCTTTACGCTGGAACCATCATAGAATCTGAGGCCTAACCCGCCGGCGTGCAATTAAAGAGGGAAGCAAAGTTATTAACCGTGATTGGGTTAACAACCATGCATGCAGTCTGTCGTATAACATTTATGTTGTACCCAATCTTTTTATATCGAAGAATGATTTTACGAAATTGGGTACTGAAGTCATTGCAAGCATATATTTTTCTGAATTTATACACTAAGTCACCAAACAAGAGGGCCATGATGGCCCTGTAACGCTCACCTGAGCATCATAGCACTTTGAGAACCTGATCTAGAACTGATCAAGGCAAACATTCTGACCAAAATTCAAAATGATTATATTAACAAGTAAGACAATGTCTAATTGACTGTGAAATAAAGGTCAAGGTCAAATATGGATGACTGCACTCAAGAGGCCATGCTAAGATGTATGCATGTACTAAGTATCACTGGCTGTAGGAGCAATAGTTACTGAGAAACTGACCTAAACACAACACTTCACAAGTACCAAATATCACTCTGTAACACCAATAATTACTGAGAAACTGACCTAAACGGAAAAACTTAAGAAAGTCACTGGATAGAAAAATATACATCACCTTGAAATCATCAAGACAAACATTTTGAGCAAGATTCATGATGATCACTTCAAAAATGTGACCTCTAGAGCATCAACAAGGTTTTCCTTTGATTTGGCCAGGTGACCCAGTTTCTGATATCAAGTGACCCAGTTTTAAACTAGACCTAGAAATCATCAAGACGAACATTTTGAGCAATATTTATGATGATTATTTAAAAAATGTGACCTTTGGAATGTTAACAGTTTTCTGCTGATTTGGCCTGGTGACCTAGTTTTTGACCCCATGTGACCCTGTTTCAAACTTGACCTAGAAATCATCAAGACAAACATTTTGAGCAAGATTCATTATGATTGCTTCAAAAATGAAGTAAAACGTATTTTAACTTCAATACTTAACCTATAGATAATGTGCTATTCTCTTCTATTCTCACACCTTCCATAGAAAAACGACCTTTCAGTCGTCAATTAAAGTCTTCAACCAGAAGGTCCCTTAGGCAGTTACCTGTGTGACGTAACTCCTCCCGCTCAATTGGTCACATGTCAGTTTCTTTTATGTGAAAAACAATAGACACAATTAGGAGAGATAAGCGAAGGGGGGGGGGGGGGGGGGGGGGGGGGGGGAGGACGGATCATAATTGATTATCTATAGGTTAAGTATTGATAGTTAAAATACGTTTTACTTTTAAAAAACTTCATTTTAACTGCACAATACATTAACCTATAGATAATGTGCTAGAATTTGCAGAATAGGAGGGAGGTGTTCTTCTAATTCTAACACCAAATAAATTATATCCCACCACTTCTGGTTTAAGACTCAGGAAACTCTAAGGAATCAGATACATTCTAACTCTATATTTAATAAAAAGAATGATCTAGATTCACAAATATAACATATCTTTAAGGTGTTATGGTCTAACTACCTTATACGTTAATAGTAGACTCTAGAGGATGCCAGTTCTTAAGCCTCAGAAACCTAATATTTGGTCCCCCCACCCCCCACCTCCCGACCCCACTTTTTTTCTTTTTGGGAAACAACTATTGGCTCCCAAAAGAACAAGAATATCGGTGAAACCGATGGATGCTCCCCGAACATGCAATAGTCGGAACAGGAAACATTATCCTAGATAAAGAGCGGTATACTGTGTATACTCACTGAAAATAGCCACAGTGACCTTGACCTTGAGCCCAGGACCCTGAAAGTCAAACATGCTCCAACATTTGTGTGAAGTTATATTAAAATAAATGTAGGCACTAGAGCAAAAACAATATTTTTTTCTAAAAACAGCCACAGTGACCTTGACCTTGAGCCCAGGACCCTGAAAGTCAAACATGCTCCAACATTTGTGTGAAGTCATATTTAAACTTGCTAGAGATATTATCTTCCCAACATTTGTATGAAATTATATTAAAATCCATCAATACATGTAGGCACTAGAGGGATGACAATTTATATTTCTAAAAATAACCAGTGACCTTGACCTTAACCCCAGGATCCTGAAAGTTAAACTTGCTCGAGATATTATTTCACCCAATATTTGTGTGAAGTTATATTAAAATCCATCAGCAAATGACGATGCTAGAGCGATGACAAAGATTTTTTCTAAAAATAGCTGCAGTGACCTTGACATTGAGCCCAGGACACTGGAAATTGAATATGCTTGAGATGTTATCATACTTAACATTTTTGTGAAATTATATTAAAATCCATCAATAAATCAAGGCATTAGAGCAAAAACAAAGTTTTTCTAAAAATAGCCACAGTGACCTTGACGTTGAGCCCAGGACCCTGAATGTCGAACATGGTCAAGATATTTAAAAGCTGCAGTGACCTTGACATTGAGCCCAGGACACTGGAAATTGAAATTGCTTGAGATGTTATCATACTCAACATTTTTGTGAAATTATATTAAAATCCATCAATAAATCTAGGCACTAGAGCAAAAACAAAGTTTTTCTAAAAATAGCCACAGTGACCTTGACCTTGAGCCCAGGACCCTGAATGTCAAACATGCTCAAGATATTATCATACCCAACATTTGTTTGAAGTTATATCAAAATCCATCAATAAATGTAGGCACTAGAGTGTTGACAAATTCTTTTCTAAAAATAGCCAGTGACCTTACACTGCAGCTTTAAACAAAGTAGCATGACTCTGTGACAAATCATCTAACCAGAAAGATTGAACAATATGCGCATCCCCTATTGCTGCTTAAGATTCCATTAAAATTTCGTTGAATTTCTGCCAGTATTTGCTAAGAATTTGCGTGGACACGAACAGTACCCTATATATTCATGCAGAACTCATCAAAGGGCAATAACTCTTGGAAAAATCATCGAACCAGAACACGCAGGTGATATGCACATCCACCTTCCATACTTAATATTCCCATGAAGTTTCAATGAAATCCGACTAGTAGTTTCCGAGAATTCGCGTGGACACGAACAGTACCCTATATATTCATGCAGAACTCATCAAAGGGCAATAACTCTTGGAAAAATCATCGAACCAGAACACGCAGGTGATATGCGCATCCACCTTTGACACTTAATATTCCCATGAAGTTTCATTGAAATCCGACAAGCAGTTTCCGAGAATTTGCGTGGACAAGAGCGGGACGGACGCACGGACGCACGGACGCACGGACGCACGGACGAAGCGGCGACTATATGCTCCCCCGAAATTCTTCGGGGAGCATAAAAATGAGTCATTGAGACATAACCTTAATATTCCATTTGCAATGTAAGCTCAGGAATATTGTTGATAATATTTTCGAAACAAAAGTTGTCAAACAGAAGCCTAGACTATAAGTTGTCTATCTTAGAGGCTCAAATTAATAAGGAAATGTCTTCTCGGTCGAGTTTCCTATAGAGAACTGACATATCTGGAGATTTTGGATAAATTCTAGATATGTGAAGATTATCTAATTGTAATAGTCTATTAGAATTATAATCTAATTAGAGTCTATTTAATTGGAGCGATAGGACCATTTCCGAAAAACAGACCATAGACTTGAAATAACCATATTGTTGTATAATCATTCCCCTTTGATCAAATTAAAAAAGGGGGATAATAATTGAGTAGATGGAGTAAACTCAACTGAATTTCAGTTATCCATCAGAAGGAAAGGTATATACAAAATTTATGGTTAAAGTATTGCTAGACTAATTGTATTAACGTATTTTTAAACTAGGCAATAAGAGAATACAGAGGTTGCCTAAATCTGCTGGGAGGAAATGGGGCAACCTAAGTGACTGATAAATACTTTTGTCATTGGACATATTAAGGTGTTTCGTGTCCTGGACAAATTAATAAAGAAAAGAAAGAGACTGCCAACATCACAATGTAGAGTTTGGCAAACAATAAAGGGGAGAAGAATAAGGCTGATCACAGCTAACTGTAAGACAGCCTTATTATGGCTAAATTTTATCATACTGCTGAGATTAAGCAATAGGAAATAACTGGATAGAATCTTTCTATTGCCAGAAAGGATTGCCATGAAAATTACTCAGGAGTATATAATCATGGAAAGCAAGAAACTAATTTAATGTCCACTTGTAATGATGAATCAAAATGTTCAGACAAAGAGATGGACTCAGAAAGAATGTATTAGGGCGACAGTCATTCTGTAGAAATATTATACAAAATTACTGATTAATCGTCTCTGTAACACTTAACTTATAAGTTCAGAGATAGTATTACTATTCTGTCTATATTAAAGAATTGTGAGAAAAATATAAAAAATACGAAATTAAAATTATACTACAGGGCAAATTCCTGCTATCAATAAAACATTAAGCGTAACTATTTATCAGGCAAGGAATAACTCTACATATAACATTTTATAAATGTATGATGGAAAGGTCCTAATCGTAACTGAGATAATGACCAGTAAAAGTAGATAAAATTACTGCCCGGAATTTAAAAGATAAATATTCAATAAAATTTTAGAATTGAATATGTATAGAGTAAAAACCTAATTCTGAATAATGGATAATATCCAATTGCGTGCTTGTATCGGAATTCAGGAAGAAATATATATATATATATATTCTCGAGATCTAAGCGTAAACCATACAGAGTAAAAATTATAGTAGAGTTACATGTACCAGGATCCCTAACGCAAGGGTTAAACATGGATAATTAGAAATAAAATAGGAAATTATTATTAATTTGAAGTCATACAGGTTAAGATATAATTCGTTCCATCTTTAACCAATATGCACGAGAAACTACTCATTATTTCTGTATTCGCAGCTAGAAATGAGTTATTAGTCATCAGAATTTATATGGCTGAATTAAAGATAATGGGATCTGAATGGATGTGTCCTTGAACTGAATTGAAGGATAGTATCCATTATAACAACTAGAGCTTGTCTTTAGCTTATCTAAACAAGCGCAGAGCTGAAAATATTATCGAGTATTCATATAGATGTTACACAGTGAATACGGAGAAGGCTTATTAAAATTGTTTAGGAACAATATTTTTTAATCTGAAACATAACGAGATGGGTAAATAATGCTAGTAAGATTTTGACCTGGGACGTAGCGAGAAAGGTCAATCAAAACATAAAAGCAAGTTCAGCATGATGATTAATAAAGGTAGATATATAATATCGGTTAATATATATTATTTCCAATAATCTTATTGGCTTAAAAAGTAAATGCTAATCGCGAGTTCATTTACTAAATGTTTAGTCGGAGAACTTCCGGAGTATTAAAATCGTATCACGAAATAGTAGGATCTGGCCGGAAACTTAGGTGCGGTCCTTACTATGTTGTGAAGTTTATGTAATCGAAATTTATATTATGAATTGAGACAGTGCATTTCATGACCCATCGAAACGTCTTGAAATGGCTATCATATCTAAGAAATAATTATCCAGTTCCCGAAAGAAATTTATATAAGGACCTTTATCTTGAAGCGAACGGGATATCAAGATAGTATTCTTTCAATTACTCGCAAGTAGAAATTGAATTCTTATAGTGAGAAGAACTGTTGATCCCTTTAGCGAATGTAACCATAAAAGGGGCTAGAGATAATGAAATGTTTCTTATTTCATTACCGAATCATAATGAAAATTCTTTTCCCCATTGTCTAGGTCTACAACGTATAGAGTAGGACAAAGGGATGATTAACTTGAATATAATTGCATGTGCTATTTTGAGGTAAAGTATTCGTTACGTTTATTACCATCTAAGCCTTTTATATAAAAGATATTTTCCTCCATTGTCTTACTCTTAAACGAAAGAGTAGGACAAGGGATGATTAATTTGAATATAATTGTATCTGCTATTTTGAGGTAAACAATCATTACGTTAATTACCCTCTAAGCATTTTATATATATATATATATATATATGTATATATAAGGTCTATACTTTTAGACCTAAGAAAATAATTGACTGTGACGGTTTCTGAACGGTTACATAGCCAATTAAATAATTAAGTAGACAAAAAGTATATAATATGAACTTAAATGCCTTTGCTGAATATCTATCCAATTGTCTATTCCAAAGGTCCAAGCAAACTTTGATTGACATGGACTCTTTTTATAAGTGTGAATAGTAGAGGGATTAGTGCTAGTCGAAGCAAACTATTCCTTCATAATAGATAATGTAGACCTATACTGTACGTAGATTAGATCTAGCTTTTTATAAGTTTCACATCCTCAAATAATTTCCAATCGTAATCATAGTAAAATTATTATTCTCAGATAAAGAATCTTCAGCGTAATAAATTCTATAACTGAGACATAAATTATCTGGAGCATTACTATCGTAGTCTTAGATGATCCAGAAGAAAAGTGAAAGGCAAGGAAAAGCGTATCGAAATATAAATGCCTTAATATAATTTTCTTCTATTAATAATTTATTCTAGAGTTCAGAAAGGGCACAACTGACCTAGATTCCTTATATAATTCATCAATAGATAATATAATATGGAATAACAGCATAAGCGATCAGCTATTTCCACATACAATAAACCAAATGAAATATGTACCTCAACTAGACTTGTATACTAATCGTTGTAATCTAGAGAGGTGTAGATAAATAAACTCTAAATATATAATATAGGGAAATTTTATTAGAGTTTGACCTGTAACCTTGGGCCAATTAAAGTTTAATTATTTTAATGGGGAATTAACTGCTTAGTCAATCACCATTTTTGCTTGTACTGTTTATTTAATTATATTCTTAATTTCTTCTTAGTTATCATACCACTTCTTCCCACCTGGCAGTCCCTATTGATGAAATAATTTTATTATAACTGAAACTACATTTTGTTCATTTATTCTGTTTTACTTCAATTAAAATTCAAAACATATCTATCTGTCTTTCCCTCTCTATAGCTAACTTAAGACTCCCCTAACACAACTCCCAGCATCCCAGACACAGCCTCATTCTCAAACCAGACAAACCTTTCTTATCTTACTTTTCATTGGATATATAAACAGATGTAACTGATATGTCTTACCTGACTACCTAATATGGGCAGACCTTAGTTAATGATAAGACCAGACTGAGGCTATCACTCCTTGATCACATGTTAGACTCTTCTACACAGAGAAAGACACAAGTGCTGAGTCCCTAATTAATATTGACCACCTTATCAGAATACTTTGATTCAAAATATCATTTTGAATATAAACTTATAATTCTGAAAATGGTTTTAAAGGACATGAGGTATTTTCATGTATATTACTGAATATGAATTTTAATAATTTTAAAAAACTTCAAAATATAATGATATTAATTAAATTTTAATGAGAGTAATTAAAGTAATTATTACTTTTAATTACCCCGGTGATATATGCTCCTCCTCCAACTAAATTTGCTCCTGCAAATTCTAATTGAAGGCTTATTGTTCTTTAAAACCATCTTAACTATTTACATTTTCTATATACAACATAAAATATACGTACGACTTGCTAATCTGGCCCTGTTATGCAGACACCAACACTCGGAAAACAAAATTTGATGACATACATGTAGTGTCTGGAGTTTAATCATTTGGAAAGTGAATGTACAGTGCCGCCTGACCATGCCCAATGCCCAGCAACATGGACCAACAAAGCAAATCACACTTGTAAATACATTAATGTATGTGGACTGTGATATATTCTCCTTCATTAATCCACTATCTCACTGCTAAATAATACACACATACTATAATAATGATCTGTAATATTTCTGCCAGGTGGGATAAAAGAAGAAAAATAAAACATATATATACAGGCATGCATGGAAGATTATAAGCATTATATAGTAAACAACAAATATTATAAGAAAATAAACATTCATGATGAATGTTCGGAGTTTATATTTGAAGAATATCTCTGAATGTATAGAGTTCATATTCTTAAAACTAGCTATCCTGTCTCTTTTTCACCTTCCATGTACTTCGACACTTGGATTGTAACTTGGAAGTTCAATTTTATTGTTTCACCACTGTTAAGTGCCACTGCTATATATACTTAAAACACTGTATTTTATTTTTAATCGCTTGTTAAAATTTTACTGAGCGTGAACTTCAACTTGACAGACTCAGATACCAGAACACAATTTTAGATCTTCTATAACTACAAGATTTTAATTTGCCACCTTTGTGATCTCCACCCACTGATCCAACACTACTGTTTCCAAACATGTCTAGTATTCAGATTATATGAACAAAGACAATAACCTTCCTTTTGTCTGATCTGCCCAAACGAGATAATAAAATTATCAACATAAAGACAGTAAACTTTATCTAATTTGATTATAGCACTAATACTTTGATTTCCCCCTAAAATCTAGTACTAACAGGACATAGCTTTATCTTGTTTAAATCATCACAAAACCCTACGTTATGGAGGTCCGCAATTTTATTTGTCAGAAATCTTAAATGAAAAGTGACTAAAATTTAAGTACCTCATATTTCCTGCAGTTTATGACTGATATGATCGCTCATATTGTATAATGCCAGTTTCTTAGCCATATTGCCACTGTTGTACTTCATGATTAATAGGTTTTACATTATGCATATGCAGTCTAAGCATTAAAATCATAGTAACAAGTTAGGTCAAAGTCAAGCTTGCCATACTTAGTATTTCCCAACCCCCAGCCAAATATTTATATAATGAAAACTGGATCCAGATTTAATTTAGTAATTCCTATACTAAGGGTTACTGTGGTCTGAGCTAACTTAAGAAACTAACTATTTATCATGTAGACATATTATGCGTAAGGGAACTCAATTCATAGCCCATAATGCCATTTGTTATGTTTATCTAGTATAATCATAACTGATCAATTTGTGTACTAATGTATGTAGGTTTTGCTTTTTTGAGTGGTGGGATCATAATGTATTGTGGTTATTTATTTATTTATATTTTTAATTATTACTGGTAACTGATTTCTGAGGTGGCCTTTTGCATACCTTTCCAGAGTATGTGTATTTGATATGATAGTCTTTCCTCATATCTTCTGGTAAATTTGTATCATATGTGTAGTCTGTCTCAGTCTTATTTGTGGAAGTGTTCCTGTATCTCACCTTATACAGCATTTTGCCTTCCCCTCTGAAATTTGGATAGGCTCGAAGTATCTTTTTGGGCACCCGGAACTGGTCAGCATTTTCAGAAGCATCCTCCTTTACTTCCTCATCACCACTATCTTGTCCCTCTTCATTACTTGTCTTATCCCTAGATTGATGCTCATCCAGTTCATCTTCATCATCATCTTCATCTGATGCATCATCTTCAGCTAATGGCTCCTGAATACCTACTGGAGGATTGGTTGGTCTTGTTTGAGGGTCATGATATGGCCTTTAGCAGTTGGCATGGACTACAGACTTTACGGCCTTGTGTGTCTTAAGGTGTCTGAGTCTGAAATTGCAGTCACTCAGTTTCTCACTGACATAGTATGGACCAGTCCACCGATTAATAAGTTTTGGAGATAAACCTTTAGGCGTTCTTGAGTCATAGAGCCAAACATTTGACTTTACCTCAAACTTCGGCTGCTCTGCAGTTTTATCATGCTGTGCTCGTTGCAGGTTTTCCTTCAGTATGTCTCTGACTACTTGTTGATTGTCTAAGATTCGGTTCAGATGCTGTTCTGTTGTATAGTTCAGAGCAGTACATGGCACTAAAGCTGTATCTAAAGGCATCTTACGCTCTCTGCCAAACAAGATGTAATATGGTGAATAGCCAGTACAGTCTACTGCGGGAGTAGTCCTGTAACTCAACATGATACTTGGTAGGAGTTGTGCCCAGTTTGTTTGCTGCTTGTTACCATAGATCCGTAGTTTCTGTAGGACTACAGAATTTGTCCTTTCGACCTGTGCATTACAGGCGGGATGGTAGCTCGAGGTGCTTAGCTTCGTTATTTGGAAGATCTTACACAGTTCTTTGATCAACAAGCTCATAAAATTTTGACCTCTATCAGTCAGAATAGAATCTGGACAGCCAAATCTGCATATAATCTCATCATACAGCTTCCAAGCAATTTCTCGTGATTCTTGTGTGTATAATGACAGGGCTTCTGTCCACTTAGAGAAGGAATCTACAATCATCAAGATGTAACGAAAGCCTTCATCACTTTTAGGTAACGGACCCAAGATGTCTATATGTAGGTAACTGAATACATCACCAACTGGCAGTGGTTTGAGTAGGGCCTGCTTCTTGTGGATGTATCTCTTTGCTTGCTGGCATTCTTCACAAGTTTTGACATAAGTCTGGACATCAGTATACAGTTTGGGCCAGTAATATTTCAAGCGGATAGCCTCGTAGCTTCTTTCTTGATCTTGATGACCTCCAGTCAGTGCATCATGGTAAGATCTTAGAACGTCATCACGCATCTTGGATGGTACTGCAAGTTGTTTCTTTACATCTGTCCACTTATGACCTTTACTTAGAGGTTGATATAGGTGGTACAATATTCCGTTGTCTATGATGTAATACTGTGACTCTGCCACTAGTCTGTTTGCCTCATTTCTGTCTTCAGGAACTATTTTCTCTTCTGTCATCATTGGCCTGAAATAGGGATCTTGTCTCTGTTCTTTTCTAAGGTCATCAACTGATATGGGGCAGATTTCCTTTACATGGTGCAGTGGATCAAGTGCCTCATATTTATCAATGGCGTTTATCATAGCAGACAAGGTGTCTGTAGTATTTGATAACTGATTGTATTGATTTCAGGAATGGGCAGGTCCTCATACTGCAGTTTGTATTCCATCATCACTTGTTCATCTGTTCCGACATTGCAGACTTCTGGCCCCAGAGGTAGATCATCAGGATCTTCATCATTGTCTGGTTGACAGTTGCCTTCAGTCTCGTCATATTCCCTGCGTCTAAGCGAGTCAGCATTCGTATGGATCTTTCCTGGTTTGTAGACAACTTCATACTGAAATCCTTGCAGAAATACTGCCCATCGACCAAGTCTTCCGGTAGCTTTATTTGTTTTCAGTGACATCAGTGCCTGATGGTCTGAGTAGACTGTGAAAGGTTTATAAGAGAGATAGACTTTGAAGTGGCGTATTCCCTCAACTAAAGCCAATCCCTCTACATCTGTTATGCCCCAATTTCTTTCTGCCTTATTGAGTGACCGTCCTCCATACGATATTACTCTCTCTCTATTTTGGTCATCTCTCTGTCCAAGAATGTAGCTAATCACTTGCATTGAGGCATCCACATACAAGTAGAATCTTCTTGAAAAATCTGGGAAAACAAGTATAGGTGCTTCTGTTAAGGCTTTCTTTAGCTGATTAAAGGCTACCTCACAGTCATCTGTCCACTCAAACTTGACATCCTTACCAAGTAATCTGTTTAAAGGACGTGCTATTTCAGCGAATCCTTTCACAAACTTCCGGTAGTAGTTACAGACATGAGCGCACATCCTTCTGACACTTTGGCTGAGGAAATGACAGCACACTAGCAACTTTCTGCTCATCCACAGAAATGCCTTCCTTCATGAATTTATGGCCGAGGTATAAAACTTGTTTCGCTGTAAAATGGCATTTTGAAGGCTTGTTTCAAATTGGCACTTCGAAGCCTATCAAAGACCATCTGTAAATGTTGCGGATGTTGATCAAAGTCACGACTATAGATAAGTATGTCATCAACGTACGTCTGCAAATTTCCAATTTATACCACGTAAGACCGGACATAACTATAGCGAAGGCATTTGGGCTATTCATGAGGCCAAATGGTAATTTGTTGAAGATATAGTTTCCCTCATGTGTTACAAACCCAGTTTTGTGTTTTGTGTCAGGATGTAGAGGTATTTGCCAAAATCCTGAATGCATGTCGAGGACAGAGTATAAAGTGGCATTTGCCTCACCTATGGAATCAACATCTTGAAAATGTGTGACGGTGAGGAATCAACAACATCTTGAAAATGTGTGACAGGGAAATGGATAGGCTCAGTAACATTATTTAAGGCCCTAAAGTCAACAGCGAACCTGTATTCACCATTTTTCTTACGTACCAAAAGAACAGGACTCCGCCATTGACTTGTTGACTTAGAGATTATGTTGTATTTTTCCATTTCCTCTATTTGGCGAGTGATTTCAGCAAGTTTTTCAGGAGTTGTCCTATATGGGGCCTGTCTGATTGGCTTGGCATTACCAGTTTCAATTTTATGGAAATGCAGGTTTGTAGTGCCTAATTCTGCAATGCTAGTAGCAAATACATCCCTGTTTTTACCTAGTAATACCAAGAGCTGCTGCTTTTGTGTATTGGTCAAGTCAGACTGAGAAGTCAACCCACATGGAGATAGCTATGTCAGTGTATTCAGCATCAGATAAGACTGACTGTGTATGGGTAATGTTCTTATCAGTGGAATGTGTGTTAACCCCCACAATGTGTACCCTAGAAGTCATAATGGACTCTTCTTCTGTGTCTGTGTCACTGAGATCTTGCTCATCACATGGGTGTAATCTGGCAATGGGCTCATTTTGCTTAATTTCTATATCTGCAGCAGTTGGATTCAAAAGTTTAACATACGCAAACCCTTTGTGAATTTTTGACACTAAACGTGCACCCATAATACAATGTTTGGTAGCCAGAGATTTTATTGGCTCAACCACAGACAATTTTCCATTACCTGAACCTTTGACCTTGACCTTCGTCACTACTACAGTCTTAGACGGTATGCTTATTTTTATACCCCCGGCATACGAAGTATGCAATGGGGGTATATAGTATTTGTCTTTTCTGTGTGTCTGTCTGCCTGTCAGTCTGTCAGTCTGTTAACATTTATTTTGTGTCAAAGATATCTCAGGAACTACTTTACCTAGAAACTTGAAATTTTGTACACATGACTAGTTGTATTGTGGGAAAGAAAATAAGGGCCATGGGGCCAGGTCCCTTAGAGTTATTTCCCTTTGTTGTTCTTGCTATTATATTTTGTATTTTTCTTAAATTTGTGTCAAAGATATCTCAGGAACTACTTTACCTAGAAATTTGAAATTTTGTACACATGACAAGTATGACTAGTTGTATTGTGGGAAAGAAAATAAGGGCCATTGGGCCAGGTCCCTTAGTTATTTCCCTTTGTTGTTCTTGCTTTTAAATTTTGTATTTTTCTTAATTTTGTGTCAAAGATATCTCAGGAACTACTTTACCTAGAAACTTGAAATTTTGTACACATGACAATTATGACTAGTTGTATTGTGGGAAAGAAAATAAGGGCCATGGGGCCAGGTCCCTTAGAGTTATTTCCCTTTGTTGTTCTTGCTATTAAATTTTGTGTCAAAGATATCTCAGGAACTACTTTAACTAGAAACGTGAAATTTTGTACACATGACAAGTATGACTAGTAGTATTGTGGGAAAGAAAGCAAGGGCCATGGGGCCAGGTCTCTTAGAGTTAATTCCCTTTGTTGTTCTTGCTATTAAATTTTGTACTTTTCTTAATAATTTCTATACCGGTTTTCAGATTTGAATGAAATTTATTTTACACATACACCTTTATGCACTACACATGTGATACGAAAACAGGGGCTTCAGGGCCAGATTTATTACAGTTATATTCCTTTTTTATATTTCGTTATTTTGATATGCATTTATTTTGTGTCAATTTTGTGTCAAAGATATCTCCCGAACTACTTTACCTAGAAACTTGAAATTTTGTACACATGACAAGTATGACTAGTTGTATTGTGGGAAAGAAAATAAGGGCCATGGGGCCAGGTCCCTTAGAGTTATTTCCCTTTGTTGTTCTTGCTATTAAATTTTGTATTTTTCTTAATAATTTCTATACCGGTTTTCAGATTTTAATGAAATTTATTTTACACATACACCTTTAAGCACTACACATGTGATACGTAAACAGAGGCTTCAGGGCCAGGTTTATTACAGTTATATCCCTTTTTTGTATATTGTTATTTTGATATGCATTTATTTTGTGTCAATTTTGTGTCAAAGATATCTCAGGAACTACTTTACCTAGAAACTTGAAATTTTGTACATATGACAAGTATGACTAGTTGTATTGTGGGAAAGAAAATAAGGGCCATGGGGCCAGGTCCCTTAGAGTTATTTCCCTTTGTTGTTCTTGCTATTAAATTATGTATTTTCCTTAATAATTTCTATACCCGTTTTCAGATTTTAATAAAATTTATTTTACACATGCACCTTTATGCACTACACGTGTGATATGAAAATAGGGGCTTCAGGGCCAGGTTTATTAGAGTTATATCCCTCTGTTATATTTCATTATTTTGATATGCATTTATTTTCTGTTAAAGATATCTCAGGAAATACTTTACCTACAAACTTCAACTTTTGTACACATGACAAGTATGACGAGTTGTATTGTGGAAAATAAAATAAGGGCAATAGGGCCAGGTCCCTTAGAGTTATTTCCCTTTATTGTTCTTGCTATTAAATTATGTGTTTTTCTTAATAACTTCTATACCTGTTTCTAGATTTTATTGAAATTTATTTTACTCACACACCTTTATGCACTATAAGTGTGATATGAAAATAGGGGCTTCCAGGTTTATTAGAGTTATATCCCTTTGTCATCTTGTATTTATTGTTCTTGCTAATGACAGTTTCTGAGGATTTGAGTACAATTCAGCCATAGTCATACCATTTTGAACTTCAAGTGTGTAATTTTCAAAGTCAACTTTTGCACCCTGCTCGGTCAAGAAATCAATTCCTAAAATTAGTGGCTGCCTGAATTTCTCAAAGATATAAAATTTCTGCTGTACTTCTAATTTACCTATTGTCAGTGGCAATACAGCTGTACCCATAACCTTAATAGAGGTGCCACTCACGCCTAGTACATACTCTATGTCTGGGCTCTCCAGATCAAACTGCTCAGACAGACCACTTTTCTTAACAAGAGCTGTCATAGGACAGCGTAGCTCGCCTGCTGGGTACATTTTATATTGTAACATTTTTATCATTAAGAAATTCAAAATGAAATAATCTATGAAATAATTTTCAAGTTAAATGGCGAAATCATTCAACCATATAATATAGGTCACACTGACCTAGATGTATTTGTATGTAAATCATTTTGTCACATAGATATGACAATTCTCCAGGTACATTTTTATCATTAAGAAATTCAAAATGAAATAATCTATGAAATAATTTTCAAGTTATATGGCAAAATCATTCAACCATATAATATGGGTCACAC
This sequence comes from Anodontia alba, assembly GCA_964016985.1. Classification (NCBI taxonomy): domain Eukaryota; kingdom Metazoa; phylum Mollusca; class Bivalvia; order Lucinida; family Lucinidae; genus Anodontia; species Anodontia alba. Next base: position 64,754,511 of record OZ024823.1, on the reverse strand, counting down.
TGACCTAGATGTATTTGTATGTAAATCATTTTGTCACATAGATATGACAATTCTCCAGGAATGACAATTCTCCATGAAATAGTAATAAAAATATAAAAGGCAAAATCACTGAAGCATGAAATATAGGTCACAATGACCTAGATATAGTAAGTGGTCATTCATTGGGTCACATGGAAGTAATATCCCAGGTGTGACATTTATCCAACAAATAGTATTCAAGATATAAGGCAAAATCACTGAACCATGAAATATAGGTCACACCAACAGAGATATATTTTGACGTCAATAATCGGGTCACAAGGAACTAATATCCCAGGTGTGACATTTATCCAACAAATAGTATTCAAGATATAAGGCAAAATCACTGAACCATAAAATATAGGTCACAATGACCTAGATATAGTAAGTGGTCATTCATTGGGTCACATGGAAGTAATATCCCAGGTGTGACATTTATCCAACAAATAGTATTCAAGATATAAGGCAAAATCACTGAACCAAGAAATATAGGTCACAATGACCTAGATATAGTAAGTGGTCATTCATTGGGTCACATGGAAGTAATATCCCAGGTGTGACATTTATCCAACAAATAGTATTCAAGATATAAGGCAAAATCACTGGACCGTGAAATCTAGGTGACCTGGACCGTAAAATGTAGGTCACCATGACCTTCACTCTCTTACACTTAAACCGATGTCACATAGTTAGCTGATGTATAACCAGTTGTGTCTATAACCTGTAGGCATATAAGATTTTACAAATGTGTCCTAGATTTTGACCCCTAGCCCCACTCCAAGGCCCACCCTGAGGTATGAACCCAGGGGTATGTTCTTTTGGAATCTCAGAAGACTCCTCCAGGTACCCAAATTCTAAATATGAATGCTCTATGAGGAGTGAAAGTCAAGATATAAGAATTTGAAAAACTTTAACACAGTATTACAAAGGTGTCCTAGATTCTGACCCCTAGCCCCACCCAGGGGCATGAACCCAGGGGTTTATTCTCTTGGAATCTCAGAAGACCCTCCAAGGTACCTAAGTTCCAAATTTGATGCCTCTGTGAGGAGTGACTGTTGAGATATAAGCATTTGAAAAACTTTAACGCAGTGTGACGGGAACGGGAACGCAAACGCAAACGTGGACGACCGGGGTGACTACAATAGCTCTCCTTGTACTTCGTACAGGCGAGCTAAAAATGTCAAATGACATACATGATATCTGTGCCCCAGAATCAATCATAGCAGACTGAGATGAGAAAATTTTCCCAGCCGCACATCTACTAAGTTTGTATCTGTGGGCTTCCTTGAAGTGAGTCATACAAATTTTCCTTGCATCTTATTCTCAGTTTTACTGGACCCAGTTTTATTCTTTTTTAAATTTCTACCTTGCTGCCCATCCCCAAGTTTAGAAATATTCCTATCCTCAAGGACAGGCGCGAATCCCTATGTCCTATCTTTGCGGAACCAGCAGTCTCGAGCAATGTGCAACTTACAGTTACAAATGTGGCAACGTTTATTCTGGTACCTATCTCTGCCATTATTAAATTGAAGTTTACACTCACCAGATTGTTGCTCCCTCTGTCTTGAATACTGAAGTCGGTTCAATTCTACACTAGACTCCTCAATCTCAAATGATTGGCCCATTCTAGCGAATTTCTTGACTTCACTGATTGTTTTTGGTTCTTTCTGCACCACAAATTTACAGATCACTGAATCAAGTCCCTGATAGATTTGATCTATTATCTCATGTTCACTTTTGTCAAGCTCACTTCCCATTCGAATTACTTTTTCAATAAAGTCATCCATTGACTCCCTCCTGAGCTGATATAAAGCTCTGAAACGACTTACATCTCTTAAACCACTTACATCTCTTATTCTGTCACTTTCACATGGCAAAAATCTCTCAACAAAAGCAGCTCTTAAATTCTCAAAAGTTCCCTGTACATTTTCACTTAATGTATGGTACCAGATTTCTGCCTGGCCCTCCAAAAGAAGAAATAGCTGAATAGCTTTGTCCGCATCACTGACCTTTTTCAGTTTCATGACCTGTTCAAATTTTGCTAGCCAAAATTTCGCACTTTCTCCTTGTCTGCCATTAAAGGCGGGAATTTTAATTGAACTTGTCTGAGAATCCATATTTGCCTGTTTCTGTGTCCTTCCAGTGTCTTTATTACTGTTCCTCCTGGCTCGTTTTTGCCACATTAAGCTATTGTTGTACCCAGACTCTCCACCATTTTTGACCCGTAACCTTGGGCCAATTAAAGTTTAATTATTTTAATGGGGAATTAACTACTAAGTCGATCACCATTTTTGCTTGTACTGTTTATTTAATTATATTCTTAATTTCTTCTTAGTTGTCATACCACTTCTTCCCACCTGGCAGTCCCTACTGATGAAATAACTTTATTATAATTGAAACTACATTTTGTTCATTTATTCTGTTTTACTTCAATTTAAATTCAAAATATATCTATCTGCTCCTTCCCTCTCTATAGCTAACACAAGACTTCCCTAACACAACTCCCAGCATCCCAGACACAGCCTCATTCTCAAACCAGACAAACCTTTCTTATCTTACTTTTCATTGGATATATAAACAGATGTAACTGATATGCCTTACCTGACTACCTAATATGGGCTGACCTTAGTTAATGATAAGACCAGACTGAGGCTATCACTCCTTGACCACATGTTAGACTCTTCTACACAGAGAAAGACACAAGTGCTGAGTCCCTAATTAATATTGACCACCTTATCAGAATACTTTGATTCAAAATATCATTTTGAATATAAACTTATAATTGTGAAAATGGTTTTAAAGGACATGAGGTATTTTCATGTATATTACTGAATATGAATTTTAATAATTTTAAAAACTTCAAAATACAATGATATTAATTAAATTTTAATGAGAGTAATTAAAGTAATTATTACTTTTAATTACCCCGGTGATAAGAGTATAAAGAAATTCTAATAAATTAATTCCTAATTACTAAAGGATCAGTTATCTAATTCATCTAGATTTCTGATACTGTATAAATTTAATATTAATAGAAAAAAGAAAAGATCGACTGTTGCTTTCTATTTTTAACCTATTCACCAGACTGCATGCTGATACGTATCAGGAGCATGAGGAAAAATTAGGATGAAAGAAGAAATAATTAGATTCCGTGTATATTTTCTTCTTCAAAATAACGATAATTTTGTGGAATTCACCTTTACTTTGTAGCCGAAAAAAGGTGAATACCCAAGATAAATATATACATATATATACATATACATACATATATATATATATATATATATATATATATATATATATATATATATATATATATATATATATGAGTTCTAGGTCTAATATGGAAATGACCGAACAAAATTATATGATATAAGTGGCTACAAGGTATTTGAACCCATCGCAGTCATTCTATAACCTGTAGCAGAAGATTTGAACTGTGTATGATGCTCTATGAGCAGAAATAGATTGATCGGGGACTAGTGACTATTCGTCGGTCACTAGTAATCCGACATAATGACCGGACACTAGTATACGACAATACTGCCAGGTGAAAAAAAGTTAGAAATCCAACATGGGTGCTTACAAGGTATTCGAACCCATCGCTCTTATTCTATAACCTTTACCCAAAGATTAGATTGTCTATGAAGCTCTATAAACAATAATAGATTGTTCGGGAATTAGTGACTACTATTCTGACACTAGTTACCCGACATAATGACCGGACACTAGTATTCGTAACTGTTGCCCGGTGAAAGTAACTAGAAATGCAATAATGATGACAGGACACTAGTACTCATAACCTTTTGCCCGGTGATAAATATTAATAATTTGACAAATTGATCAGACAGCAGTATTCATAACTCTAGTCCGATGAAAATCACTAATTATATGATATAGTGACTGAGCACAAGTATTCGCAACTTTTTTCCCAGTGAAAATACTAATAATTGGGCAAAATGACCGGACAATAGTATTCGTAAGTCTTGCCCGGTGAAATTCACTAATAATATGACATAATGGCCGGGCATAAGTATTCGATGCTATTTGCCCGGTGAATTTTACTAATAATTTGACATAATGACCGGAAACTAGTACTCGTGACTATTTTGCCCGGTGAAATATGTCAGAAAACTGAAGTTTTTCCAGAAAATAATTCAATAATGAATTATTGACTGGAGACTGGTGCCTGGTTGACCGGTGACTGGTTGACTGGTGCCTGGTTGACCGGTGTCTGGTTGACTGGTGACTGGTGAAGCTGATTGACTGATGCCCGGTTGACTGGTGACTGGATGACCGGTGACTGGATGACTGGTGACCAGTGGACAGACTTTATCGGATACTAAGTACCCAAAGATGCCACCTTGATGGGTCTTACCCCGGCAGTATAGCCATATGGGGTGGGACTCCCATCAGTAAAGAATTGTCGTATAACCCATCAAGGGTTGACAAGTTCTTTACAATCAGCTTCTCCACCATGGAAATCTTCAGCCAACTCTAAGATCTCTGCAAGATATCCAATAAAGGTCCAGGTATAGTATATCGTATCGCTGAAGAACCTGGAACGAAAAGAACAAGTTAAAATTCCCGATATTTAAACACGACTTCCGAACCGACTGCACACGAGAGTTGTGCCGAATAGCAAGAGTCGCGAAAAGGCATATCAAGAAAAGCCAGTCAATAAATACATGAAATCGAAAATCGAAAATTTCAAATAATAATATGGATAGTGAAAGGAGTGATAAGGAAACAAAAGAAACACAAGGATACAGAAATTTATTCATGAGGAAAAGAAATAATCCGAATTTCTTTCACAGGTAAAAAATCCTTGTTGAGTTTCTTTGTCCACAGAAAAGAAACTGACACGTGACCAATTGAGCGGGAGGAGACGTCACACAGGTAACTGCCTAAGGGACCTTCTGGTTTAAGACTTTAATTGACGACTGAAAGGTCATTTTTCTGTAGAAGGTGTGAAAATAGAAGAGAATAGCACATTATCTATAGGTTAATGTATTGTGCAGTTAAAATGTGACCACTAGAGTGTTAACAAAATTTTCTTCTGATTTTGCCTGGTGACCTAGTTTTTGACCCCAAGTGCCCAGTTTCGAACTTGATCTAGAACTCATCAAGACAAACATTTTGAGCAAGATTCATGATGATTGCTTCAAAAATGTGACCGCTAGAGTGTTAACAAGGTTTTCTGCTGATTTGGCCTGGTGACCTAGTTTTTGACCCCAAGTGACCCACTTTCAAACTTGACCTAGAAATCATCAAGACAAACATGTTGAGCAAGATTCATGATGATTGCTTGAAAAATGTGACCACTAGAGTGTTAACAAGGTTTTCCGCTGATTTGGCCAGGTGACCTAGTTTTTCACCCTAGGTGACCCAGTTTCGAACTTGATCTAGAAATCATCAAGACAAACATTTTGAGCAAGATTCATGATGATTGCTTAAAAAATGTGACCGCTAGAGTGTTAACAAAGTTTTCTGCTGATTTGGCCCCGTGACCTAGTTTTTGACCCAACTGACCCAGTTTCAAACTTGACCTAGAACTCATCAAGACAAAACATTTTAAGCAAGATTCATGATGACTGCTTCAAAAATGTAACCGCTAGAGTGTAACAAGCTTTTGTTTGTTTGTGTTGAGGTTTTACGGCCCAGTCAACCCAATGGGGTCATGTCGAGCGCGGTCAGTTTACCTAACCACACGTTTACTGGGCAGGCTTAGTCCTCTAAGTGGTTAACCAGTATTGTGCACATTCTTTCGCCAGAAACTGACAACTGCCCTTCTTGAATCAGCGGAAGGGAGAGAATGACCGTAGAAAATATTTCATGATCAATCTCCACGAAAGAATGTTGCCGACCTCGGCGGGGGTTGAACCCGCGACCTCCTGGTCTCCAGTCGGACGGCGCATCCAACTGAGCCACCGAGGCCGGCTAACAAGCTTTTAGCTGATTTGGCCAGGTAACCTAGTTTTTGACCAAGTGACCCAGTTTCGAACTTGACCTAAAAATCATCAAGACAAACATTTTGAGCAAGATTCATGATGACTGCTTGAAAAATGTGACTGCTAGAGTGATAACAAGGTTTTCCGCTGATTTGGCCAGGTGACCTAGTTTTTGACCCCAGGTGACCAAGTTTCGAACTTGACCTAGAAATCATCAAGACAAACATTTTGAGCAAGATTCATGATGATTGGGTAAACAAGTCACCCCGATGCTTCCTAGCAAGTTTGGAGTCAACTGGCCTTTTGGTTCAGGAGAAGCGAAAAATAGATTTTCTTAAGATGGCTGCCATGGCGGCTATCTTGGATTTCCAATCAGCACAATTTTAGCTATTTTTGATCTACAAGCCACCCAAATGCTTCCTAGCAAGTTTGGAATCAATTGGCCTTTCAGTTCAGGAGAAGAAGCGAAAAATAGATTTTCAAGACGGCTGCCATGGCGGCTATCTTGGATATCCAATCAGCACGATTTTAGCTATTTTTGATCTACAAGTCACCCAAATGCTTCCTAGCAAGTTTGGAGTCAATTGGCCTTTCAGTTCAGGAGAAGAAGCGAAAAATAGATTTTCAAGATGGCCGCCATGCCGACATGGCGGCCATCTTGGATTTCCGATCGGCATGATTTTAGCTATTTTTTATCTACATGTCACCCGGATGCTTCCTAGCAAGTTTGGGTTCAATTGGCCTTTCGGTTCAGGAGAAGAAGCGAAAAATAGATTTTCTTGGATTTCCGATCAACATGTTTTAGCTATTTTTGATCTACAAGTCACCCCAATGCTTCCTAGCAAGTTTGGAGTCAGTTGGCCTTTCGGTTCAGAAGAAGCGAAAAATAGATTTTCTTGGATTTCCGATCAGCACGATTTTAGCTATTTTTGATCTACATGTCACCCCGATGCTTCCTAGCAAGTTTGGAGTCAAATGGCCTTTCAGTTCAGGAGAAGAAGCGAAAAATACATTTTCAAGATGGCGGCCATCTTGGATTTCTGATCAGAACAATTTTAGCTATTTTTGATTTACAAGTCACCCTGATGCTTCCTACCAAGTATAGAGTCAATTGGCCCAGGGGTGTAGGAGGAGTAGGCTTTTAAAGTAATTGTTGACACCGCACGACGAACGACGGACGACGAACAACGGACATTGACTGACCACAATAGCTCACCATGAGCACTTTGTGCTCAGGTGAGCTAAAAATTCGGGTTCCGATAGGCCTTGTTGCAAAAGAGATTTTAGTCCAACATTGAATTTTGAAACTAAATTGGAATGACGTCTATAAAACTTAGAAAAGGCTTTACGTAGTTTATGATACCGATAACCCTGATTAAGAAGTTTAGCAGTTAGCAATTTATTACGAGTGTTGAAGTCAGTTACATGTACATGACTAGACACTCTGGCAAATCGAATTAATTGTGAAATATAAACACCGTAGGATGCCCATGAGGAACATCACCATCCAAGAAAGGAAAATTTACAATCTCAAAATCAAAATCATCGCGTTTATCATAAATTTTGCAGGAAACAAACCCATCTACAATAGATAAATGTAAATCAAAAAACGCGGCTTCAGTATCAGAAGAGTTAGCTTTATTTAACTGAAGTTCTGGGGGTAAATTTGACTGATTAAACCATCAAAGTAGGTATTGTCAATATTCAATAAATCATCCAAATATCTTGAAGTCGAGCTAAAAGCTTCAATGATTTCAGATTCAACGGAAAGGGACATCATGAAGTCTCTTTCTTAACAAAACAAGAACAAATCAGCCACAAGGGGTGCACAATTCATACCCATCGGAATACCCACAATTTGTCTAAATAACTTAGTACCAAATCTTATATAAATAGTGTCAAATAGAAAGGTGAGAGCTTCGCACACTTTCTGACATGTCCATAATGTGTAATTTTTATGCACTTCAGAAGTGAAAAAAGCATTTCTTACATTACATGCAAGGTAGAGGGAATCTTCTCTATGAAATGTCCATTCAATTTAGTTTTTCTTTTATAAGATTATGAGGGAGTGTAGTGTAAAGCGTGGAGAAACCATAAGTAGACAAACTAAAAGCACAAAATTATCTGGATTTCAATTTATCTAAAACCTCATTCGAATTTTTTACAGACCAAAACAGATTTCTCCCTGATCTTTTGAAAACTTTGTCACAATATTTAATTACATGTTTTTTGATGGCAGTAAGACATGAAGTTAATAATTTAGAAAGTTCAATGGTGGTACAAGAGCTTGAATTTGCAATAAACTGTGCTTTGTAAGGTCTTTTATGAAGTTTAGGTAACTAATATAATGTAGGAAGCTTGTCTTGGCCTTCAGTAACACATACAGCAAACTTGGTGGCTGATTGACAGATATGGTCATTAACTACAGACCTCTCTTCAGCCAAAGGTTGTAGTTCATAGGCCTCAGTACCACCAAGCTCTTGCTGAAGAGTGTTAACATAGTGGAGCCATCAAACAACAACATTGTTAGCGGCCTTGTCTGCCGGAGCCAAAACATACTTCTTATGAAAGTCTTGAATACCTAGTTTAAGGTGACATAAAGATGTCTTCGGTTTAGGAGGTAATAAGTTAGAATTTTGAGAATAGAAAGAAATGCGTTTGTTCACTAGTTTCAAAATGCTAAGTTTCCATTCTTTTAGGGCTTTATGCTCAACATACTCTCGCTTACACCATTGATTACCGAATTCGTTCAAGGCAACAGCGATTTCTTCCCTACATTTATTGAAATCAATATTAGAAGGAAATCGGTATTTCGGTCCTTTAGAAATAATATTTCGTATCCTAGAATCAACTTCAGGTACATTCCTAATAGTTTAACGAAAAAGACTGGGAAGATCTGACAAAAAGCGTAAGTATGGAACTTCCTAAAATGTGAAGCTTAATTTTATAAGAACTCCATTATAATTTACTAAGACAGTCCAGTCTTATAACGATATCGATACGTCTTGAATGAATTGTCTTTATATTCAATTATAAATAATATCCATCATCGGATATTGCGATGTTATATTTATGGAACAACATATCTGGGAGAGATCTAGATTTTCCAGATTGTATTCTTTTTATTACTCATTAACGAACTTTGTATTCTTTATGACAAAAAGAACCACCAGTTCCTATTAACAGAGCGGACCATAGATCGGGAATGTAATTATATGGTCTTAACATATTATAGAATAATGTAAATTTTTTTATTTCGTCACCGTTTCGTAAATATACTAACTTTCTCACACTGTCCTAGTCGTTGACGTACGAAGATAGACAATGGAATAATTGATTTAAGACATAATTGCCATTGCTAATTAGAGGAGGTAAACTATTCGTTAAGTTAATTCCCCTCTTAAAAAATTTCCTTTGTATTATACTTTAGGGAATATATATATATATATATACATATATATATTAGATCTATACCGTCGATCTGTTTAGATCTAAAATAATTATTGGCTGTAAGGTTTCTAAACAGTCCCATAGTCAAATATTTCATAAGAAGTCAAACTGTATATTTCGAAATTAGATTTGCAACTTCTTGAATTAAATTTATAGGTTAAGGCAATAATAAGAATGACGTACTGAATCTACTAATGCCTTTACTGATTATTTACCTACTTCAAAAGTCTGAACAAGATCTGATTGACATGGACTCTTGTTATAGGTGTAAATAGTAGAGGAAGTAGAGCTACTCGTAGCATAATATTCCTCCAGAATTTGCTTTATATTAGACTTAAGGATTATAAATAATATAGACCTATCCTATACTATACGTAGATTAGGTCTGACTGTTTATCAGCTGTATGGTTTTCTATCGTTACCATAGCCAGGTTTTCTATCGTTACCATAGCCAATGCGTTAATTTATTATTTTCAGAAGAAGTAATCTTCATCGTAATAAATTCTGAATCTGAGAACTGAATTACCTGGAACATTTCTCGTGTAAACTAAAATGATCCAGAATTTAAGTAAGGCGTTAGCCAGTGTCTTAATTTATTATTCTCAGAAGAAGTAATCTTCATTTTAATAAATTCTAAATCTAAGAACTGAATTACCTGGAACATTTCTCGCGTAAACTAAAATGATCCAGAATTTAAGTAAGGCGAACTAAAAGGACATAGCGAACAGAATTATTTATGCCTTAATATATAAATATCTTACTAACAATTTTCTTTATTCCAGAGTTTGGAAAGGACACGACTAACCTAAACTCTTTCAACAGGTATTAATAAGTATCAATCTAATTTGGGACTAATGTCACTAATAGCATAATTTACCGGCTATTTCCCATATTCTATTACCTCTACTAGACTTCTATGCTAATCTTTGTAATCTAGAGAGGATGTTTGAATAAATTAACTCTTATTCAAATAATATATACTCAGACAAGTTTAAAACAATTGGTGACTATGTTTAACCAAAACTATTCAATGTAAATCTGGATATAGTTGGAATTATTTCAATCTATTATACAGGAACAAAATATATTAGGAAATTAGCACAATCGTAATAATTTAATTCCTGATTATTGAAGGATCAATTATCTGATTTGTTTAGATCTATGATACCTTTTATGGTAATAATATTAAAGGAAAGAAGAGAGGATCGGATACTTCTTTCTTATACCTGTACTGATTTCTTAATCTCTATGCTGTTGCGTACTGAGAGCAAGGAGAGACTGTGGAAGAAGAAGAAATAATTATGTTCCGACTATATTTTCCTTCTTCGTATAATATAAGATAAAATTATGGAGCTCACCCCTTGCAGTGATGCCGAATGAGATGAGGATCCTTAAAGCGGTGATCTCTTTCAAACGTTTTAAAGAGAAACATATTAATATTTTGAAGTATTGTTCGATGTTCAATAACAATACTAATATTGATAGCATTAAAACTCTTTATATTATTGATCATTGAATTCAGAATTTGTTCCTAACAGATAAATCTGATTCATTTATAATTAAAATATATCTAGAATTCCGAGTCTAATTTGGTAATGACTGGACAGAATTCTATGATATACAGTACAGCTCAGGTAAAAGAACCAAAAAACTCTTTACTCCGAATATCGGCGTTTCGCGAACTTCCCAAAAACACTCGTAATCAAACCGAGTAAACATAATATTCGGCGGACACCACTCGCAAGTCCGCCGAAAGTATGTGTTATGCGAAGTTATGCGAAGTTACTCGGAATAGTAATATTGTACCCGGAGGCAATATTTCTCGTGAAGTGATGCGAAATTCCTCGGAGTAATTTGACTAAATACCTGTCCGATTTTTATATATTTATTTATTTAATAAATAAAGTTATTTAGATATTTCTTAAATAAATATATTTTTATTTATTTATATCTTTATTTTTCCATCATATAGTACAGTCTGCGTGAAGCTTATATCGTGCACGCTCATGCGGATGCGCAGGTTGAACTGAGTGTGCACTGATCACAAAGGTCTTATTGTCCCAAAAGTGTTTTCCAAATTTCCGCATTCCGATCCCCCAAAACTAGGTCCATTCCCTTGTTTTCTTCAAATATTAACCAATGCTGCCTTGTTCCCTGAATATATTTGGGTTCTCCCTAGGTCCAAAGATAACCCCGGTAGCCCCATTCATTGTTCGAGCACGTAACATGGGCCTCAACAAAGCTCCATATGAAAAAGTACCGGATTCTTTGGCTTAGTCTAGTCCGACCACAAAAGTGGGTCTGGCATGGTCATTTTTACTTAATGTGCCGTAGAAAACAAAACAAACACACAAAAATCACAAAGAGAATCAAACATCTGCCCCCAATCGACGAATTACGTATTTATATTTGGTATTCCTGTAACGACCTTTTCCCATGCAACAACCGCACGCGCTCAATACAAATGACGTACTGTGGTAAAAGACCGGGAAATTCTCACTGGCATGCAGCAACGGCACGTGTCAATATGAATTTACTTAAAGGGGCGCTTCTGCTATCAAAGAAGCATTGAATCAACAAGACAGCACATGTGAAAAGAGTGTAACACAAAAACGCACTTTACACACACGAAGTTAATGACAATTCAAACAAGTGAGTTTTTTACGTCCTACTAACAGCTAGATCATACGGAGATGTGGACCTTGGTTTAAAGTCTAATATGAAAGGCTTGAGAAGCCTGCGACGAACTCATGACCCCTGGGTGACAAGACGAGAAGCTTCTCACTACACCACCGAGGCACAATTTCCCAATATTTCATACTGTTAAATATCTAATAAAAGGGCTGCAGACATTTCACCATGCCCCGCCACTGCACTTACATCAAGCAAGTGTCATGACTCTGTTAATAAACTAATAAAGTTTCAAGAAAATATCTCAAATAGTTTTTAAGTTACAGAGCGGACAAAAAAAAAGAAAGAAAGAAAGAAAAGAAATATTACAGAAACCATTAAAATATTTTCGGTTTTTAAAGGGCCATAACTCCAAAAGTAAGCTATGTCGTCAAAAGTATATGAAAGAAAAGAAGGGCAGTTATCAGTTTCTGCTGAAATGATTAATAGCTTATGAATAAGCCCACCCTGGAAAAGTGTGCGTGCTCGACAAGACCGAAATAGTGTAGACTGGGCCGTTTAACTCCAGTTCAAGCCAAAATCACATTGGTACAAAGTTCTCATGTCTGAAGTATGATTTACAATGTACGTTCACTGAATCGGACAAAACCGTACAATACTACAATATACGTGCGACCAGTAAAGACTCAGGTCAGTCTCTGCATCGACTCACTAGATAAAGAAAGCTTCTTGGATAGCCCGGAGTCCAAAGAAGGTGCATACTGTAGGATCAGCGAAGGGTCTGATCGGAATGTGCTGTTGCAGTCGCACTGTTTATCCCGCTTTGGATAGCCTGGCTATCGAAGGTAAATACGATCAGCGAATGCTTTTATCAGAATGTGCAGTTGGCAGATTGATACGAGTCTTCGTTCGTCGCACAAGACGTTTTATTAAACCCAGAGATTGTAGGAGGTACGTACGATTAGCGAAGGCTCTGATCAGACTACTGATGTGCAGGCTCAGAGTGTGCATGCTGATCCGTCCCTTCGTACAAGTTTTATTGTAGGTTTTGCCATACACAGACCAATGCGCGATTTGTTTCTGCAAACCATAACGCCCAACACTCTGGGTAAAATTTTCAACAGAAGACATTTTGAAATATTTTTCTCATTCTTCCAAGAAAACAGGATTTGCATTTCATGCAAATTGTCTCCATTGCATGAATGTCAAACCCTGCTTTCTTGGTAATAAAAAAAAAGTAAATAACGATTTTTTTTTTTTTTGTCATCTGCTGAATTAGCCCAGATAGTGGTAATTCGATACCCGCGAGCACCAAGTGTTATAACTTAGTATTGGTTTCTAACCAGGAAGACTCTGCCTAGAATGTCCGCGAGGGCATATGACAATATTATGGACAAATGTCATTTTGAAGATTATTTCCCGCCGATGCTAGGTTTATACATGCGTCTCTTTTACTCGTTTAATAAATTACGGTCTTGGTTTTGCATATCGCATGTCAAAGACATAAAAACAGAACACTTTATATGGAAACGAAAGTTTTGAAGATTGCTCTATAAAGCAATAAAGATAATGTTATTAATGTATATACTGTAAGAGAATAATATAACATAATATTCATTTGTACCCTGATAAATGCGGGGTAACGTCCTCACACCGCAGGTTTTTACTCTTTTAAGGGAGCTAACTGCAACTGACTATCAGAAGGGAGTTAACTGCAATTGCTTTACGAGATATGACCATGCAAAATGGGATTGGGAACAGCATTTTTTTTTATGAATCGCGCCAGTAAAGAGGAGGCATGCTTATATACAATAAGCGGTTAACCAGTGCACTGAACCCCATTCCGCCAGAAACTTGTAACTGCCAATCTTGAAGCAGTGGAAGGAGCGAATGACCGTAGCAAATACATGTGTTTTATGATAAGTGGGGATCGAATCGCGTTCAATTCCCGCCGGTGCGATATCATTTTTCTAATAAAATCAGTGCAAACAACTTCTGCCTCGAAAGGAGACATGTCATATTTGCATGAGGGTAAAAAGAAAGCGCTTTCCAGAGAGAGAGTTTGCAAAACTTGTAAGATTCTGGCTCGTCCATGTTAGGTACATCCGGCTATGAGATTTAGATATTGCTAGAAAAAAATGGCTAAACTGTTTTTGCAAACAGTGAATACCCTGACCAGACGCCACGTTCTATCATGACTTAAATATTTTCTTTTCTTTTATTTTATTTTTTGTTATTGTTGAAAGAGGCATAAGACACCAAGTCACCGTCATCATTAAGTGGTGATTTGAATGGACAGTCCTAACCCTGGTCCAGTCATCAACCGTACAGGCCTCAATCCGAGCAGTGTAGATACACTCCAGTGTGTCCTTTTCTGTCTCCCTTGTCAAATGAAATGTATCCCTACTTTAACCTTGAAGCGCTTAGCATATTCAGCAGTCGGTATTTTCATTTTTTTTTCTTCTTATTTTCCTGTGTAAATTAAGCGTGGCGTAACAAGTGAATTGTCTGCTAGGCAGACGATTCACATGAAATGTTCAGCCTCATTTTCACCGTAAAATACTAAAACAGTTAGATCAACATCTCCTCTAGAATTTTCAGCAGTGCTTCAGGTGTTCAAACTATTTTCTTGGCAGCCGCAGCACGTGCAAAGTGACACGGGAAAAATGGACCAGCCCAGATAAAAGTGCTTGTCACATGAAAACGAATATAGGAAGACTCAGGCGACCACCACCCTTAATCCAAAACTAAAACTGGGCGATTAGAAATACGTCGCCGGCCTTGCGCATTGGGGCTACCAGCTGTTGTTCGGATATACCCGCTGAAACATAAAAAATCAGTCGCAGAGTTGGTTGTCGGAAGCAGAACTATTTATGTAAGTGGGTACATTTTGCAGTCTGATCCTGCTGCTGCCAGCACTAGTTAAAAGAGTATTTATTGTATTCGCAGTTGTAACAATTTTTGTTTGATAATCGTCGTTTGAGAGAATGATCTGAGTGGTCAAACTTAACTGTACAGAATAATCTATCACCACTCGCAAACACTCCGAATATCATGGGTACACTGAGGTCCGCTGAATGTCCTCGGAATATCGAGCGCATAACTTAGAGTAAAACTTTTTCACTCGGAGTGGTTTACTCCAAACCACTCGGCGGAAAATCGCGGATTGTAAAATTGGTCCGCGAAATGAAAAAAAAAATGGTTCTTTTACCTGAGCCGTACTGTAGATGGTTACCAGGTATTCGAACTCAACGCTGTCATTCCATAACCTGTACCCATTGATTTGCCTGGTCTATGATGCTCTATGTGCAGTAATAGGTTGTACGGAGACTAGTGACTGTTATCCAGTCTCTTATTTAACTGCACAATACATTAACCTATAAATAATGTGCTAGAATTTGCAGATTAGGAGGGAGGAACTCTCCTAGTTCTAACACCAATAAAACATATAATCCTATACCTCTGGATTAAGACTCCGGAAACTCTAAGGAATAAGATACATTCATGAAATATAATCCTAAGAATGATCTAAATTCCTAACATATATATAAGATATTAATTACCTTAATATATGTACTGTAGGCTTTCGAGGCTGTCAGTCTTCTTTAGGCGTCAAAGGCTCTATTTTTTTCTGACCCCCCACCACTTTTTGGGCAACAACTATTGGGCCCAAAGTTTGAAGATTTGCTGCTTGTTGAGACATGTCTCTCAAATAGAATTTAGCAAAAGTAGAGGATTGATTCCAGACTGCTGCTTTGATTATTTCATAGAGCGGAACCTTATCAAAGAATACCCAGGAAGAAGATAGCACCCTAACTTCATGAGCTTTAATTTTTAGGAAAGAAATGTCTCTATGGTCGAGTCTCCTATAGGCAAGTTTAAAAGTATAAGATACCCATCTCGAGACAGAAGCCTTAGAGATGTCTTGGTTGCCTTTAATTGATAGAAATAATCTAGTTCTATTCTGACGATAAGAACTAGTCATTTTAAGACAAAATTCTAATGCTCTTATTGGGCATAAAAGTCTTCCGAGTGTTCCCTTTTACATGTTCAAGCTAAATTAGGGATAACTATAGGATCTGGGCAGATGGACGGAAGCTGATTCTTAGCCAAAAACCCAGTTTGTACTATCAATGATACCGAACCATCAGATTGATTGAACCTTAAATGATTTGCATCCATTGCCAAAACATGAATTTCGCTGCATCTTTTAGCAGTGGCAAGAGCTAATAAAAAGACTGTCTTAATTGTAACATGAAGTTTAGATGCCTTATGTAGAGGTTCATATGGGGCATTCTGAAGACAAACTAAGACCCAAGATAAATCCCATTTAGGAGTAAGAAATCTTCGTACTGGACGTTGCAATTCAAAAGATCTAATTAATTCTGACAAGACTGGATAAGATCCGATTCTATAACCAGTCTTAAATTTAACAGTATTTGAGATCATGGATCTATAGCCCTTGGTGGTATTTATTTGACACTTTTTCTCAGAAAAGAGGTAAATAAGGAAATCGGCCATGACTGTAAGAGG
Organism: Anodontia alba; assembly: GCA_964016985.1. Taxonomy (NCBI): domain Eukaryota; kingdom Metazoa; phylum Mollusca; class Bivalvia; order Lucinida; family Lucinidae; genus Anodontia; species Anodontia alba. The sequence goes on along the minus strand of OZ024823.1, from coordinate 64,737,928 downwards.
GGCCAAGACCAGATTAACCTTCTTTCTATGACACCAACTGGAGTATACGACTCATTTTGAATCATAGACTTTCTGAGTAGATGTTCATCTTGATTTTGAGACAAAGTCTGCAACATTTTGCCAAAACTTTTTATCTCTAATTGATAGCTTGATAACTCCCAAGCATGAAGGTCGAGTAATGGGAGATCTGGATGTAGAAACTTTCCCCTTGACTGTGTCAGTTTGTTTGTGTTGAGGTTTTCGGCCAAGTCAACCCAATGGGTCATGTCGAGCGCGATCAGTTTACCTAGCCACACGTTTATTGGGCAGGCTTAGTCCTCTAAGCGGTTAACCAGTACTGTGCACATTCTTTCGCCAGAAACTGACAACTGCCATTCTTGAAGGGAGAGAATGACCGTAGAAAATATTTCACGATCAATCTCCACGAAAGAATGTTGCCGACCTCGGCCAGGGTTGAACCCGAGACCTCCTGGTCTCCAGTCGGGACGGCGTATCCAACTGAGCCACCGAGGCCGGCTTATTGACTGTGTCAGAAGTTTTGGAAAGAGCAGAAGACGAATTGGAGCTGATACTACCAGTTGTAATACCTCTGAGAACTACAGACGTTGGGGCCAAAGGGGAGCAATAAGAACTATTTTGCACTGAGACTGACATATCTCGGCTAGAACAGAGGGCACCAGAATTGTTGGAAGAAATGCATGAAGAAGATTCCAGTTCATTGATAATGCGTCTACCGCTAAGGCCTGATTGTCCGGAACTGGAGATACATACAATGGGAGTTTGTGATTGAATCATGTCGCAAACAGATCTACATTGGGGTAATTGAGCATTTGGAAAATGGAATTCGCAATTGACTGATCCAATACCCATTCTGTTTTGAGAGGTCTGTCCATTCTCGAGAGACAATCTGCCAAAATATTGAATTTGCCTGGAATATGTCACTCTGATCATGACATCATGTTCCATACACCAATGGAGGATCACCCATACCTCTACACATAAGTTGGGAGAATGTGTTCCTTCTTGTTTGTTAATATAGGAGACCACTGTTGTGTTGTCGTTAGAAATCATGACACAAGAATGGTGTATATATTCCATGGTTTTCTTCAGTGCCAATCGAATGGCCATTATTTCCAGCATATTGATATGGAGCTGGGATTGGTCTTCCGACCAGCGACCATGAAAGGATAGTCTCATCAGCTCTAGATGAGCTCCCCATCCATAATGACTGGCATCCGTGAAAAGGAATGCATTGGGATCTGCAGGATGAATGGGCGTTCCCTGAACAAAGCGATTGGTGTCCATCCACCATTTTGTTTGTTTGTTTGTGTTGAGGTTTTACGGCCCAGTCAACCCAAGGGGGTCATGTCGAGCGCAGTCAGTTTACCTAACCACACTTTACTGGACAGGCTTAGTCCTCTAAGCAGTTAACCAGTATTGTGCACATTCTTTTGCCAGAAACTGACAACTGCCCTTCTTGAATCAGCGAAAGGGAGAGAATTACCGTAGAAAATATTTCATGATCAATCTCCACGAAAGAATGTTGCCGACCTCAGCAGGGGTTGAACCCGCGACCTCCTGGTCTCCAGTCGGACCGCGCATCCAACTAATCCACCGAGGCCGGCCCATCCACCATTTCAAATGGAATTGAATCATACTGTTGATCGGAACCTGATGATCGAGAGGAAGAATGTGAGATCTCCAGACAGATAAAAGACACATTTGCAGAAGTCGTAAGTGAAGCCTGCCTAGGAGAACGAAGTCTGCTGCTGCAGGGATCATTTTCTGGCGCGATTTCGCGATATTCTCGCATTTTTTTGCAAGAAATCGCATCAAAATTCCCGGAGTGAGAAAAAAAATCGCACGCTGAATTTTTCTCATTTCGCGCCGTTAAGTTCCTATTTTGCACATGCGGTTCATTTCGAGACTATCGGACTGCTCTGTTTGACCGGTTTCTGAATTATTGTGGCGCCAAAATTCATTACACATACAACCGCAGGTAACCATAAATTAATCTGTATCATTGAAAAGCTTTATCGTAAAAGCTCATTGTCGGTCTTTAGTTAAAGTAAGCGTTTTTTATCGCTACCTCGAGTCAGCAAAAACATGTCCGCCGATTCGGAAAAAATAAAAGAGAAAATTATCCGCCCCAAAGCCGTCCAGTTGGGATGGCAACATGTTAAATTACCTTGTTCGAGCACAACCCAGCTCGACTGAAGCGGCCACGCTCTCCTCCCCTGATTCGGATGACAATCAAACACAAGACCGAGATGAGCCTGAATAACAATCCCACTCCCAAGCTCATGAAGCCCTTATTCAGCCGTTTACATTTTGTTACGAGCCAGGCGTAACGATAAAGAAATGAAAGTGAAACCAGCAACAAGCTTTTAAATTATTTACAGTATTTGTTGATAACAAAAATAAGAAACTGTGCAAGACAGAAAAATAAAAGTAAACAGTACCTTTCAAGATAATGTCACAAAATCCCTCAGAAATATTCCAGAAGTATTTCTGAAACAAATCCTTTGAATTGCAGTTTCTGATCCCACAATTTAAGTCCCTGAATTCAGGGTTTAATTCCAGAATTAATGAAACATTTAAGTAATCCAGTAAAGAATGAAAGAGTACAGAGATGCTCATATGAAAATCTTCTCTCCTTATATAATATCAAAGCACATCCTAAAAAAAAAAAATAATAAAGTACTAGAGACATCACTTATTCTCCAGTATTTGTCAAGAAAATTTTAAATGTTCTGTGACATGCCAAATATAGCTTAATCTAGAATATTCCATTTGGAAATTCCAAAAAGAATATAAACAACTTACTATTGTAAACATGAATTTCCAGAAAGTTCTAATTTATATACTAACACTTTCAGTAAACATGAAAATAACAATACTTAAAATAATCAAACACCCTATATATAACAATTTTATTAACCTGATTTACTAGTAGAGTACATTACAAAATAAGCAATAATAATACTTATACATACAAAATCTGGCCTTTACAAAAAAAAAAAAAAAAAATTCTCATTTTGTCTGAGCGAGTGAAAAAAAAAATCTCAGTGAATTTGAAAATCTCTCACTGTTTTTGTCCAAATGGGATTTTTTCTCTCACAAAAATCGGGGGCCAGAATAATCCCTGTGCTGCAATGAGTTTGCCCAAAAGAGAAAGGAAAGTTTGTGCTGAAAGTTGAGTCTGAGAAAGAAATATTTTGATAGTCAGAATTAGAGAATCGACGCGGTCTACTGGTACCCTGACTATATTTTGTTGTGTCAGAAATTCCATGCCTATAAACGTGAATTTCTGGACTGGTATCATATCTGACTTCTTTAGATTTGGAATGAAACCTAGACTATGTACAGTTTGAAGGCAACAAATTGTGTGAGATACTTGTTGGTTGCGAATCAGATCTCTTATCAGCCAATCGTCTAGGTACGGAAATAACGAGATAGCACGTTGACGCAAGTGCGCTGCTATTACATTTGTATGTCCATTAGTTTGGTGAAAATCCACGGACTTAGGGACATTCCAAAAGGTCATTCTCTCCCTTCCTCTGATTCAAGAAGGGCAGTTTTCAGTTTCTGGCAAAAGAATGTGCACAATACTGGTTAACCGCTTAGCCTGACCAGTAAATGTGTGGTTAGGTAAATTGACCACGCTGGACATGACCCCATTGGGCTGACTGGGCCGTAAAACCTCAACACAAACAAATTAATTATAACAGAATAATAGCGGTACATCAAAAAAGATGATACCCACTTTATGTCCTAATTGTCATCAACTTTCGGCAGTTGTGACACACAATGGCTACCGGTATATTTTATGCCTTTGGCTCGCTGAACCGTAAGTATTGGGACACCTAAAAAAATAATTATTTTTTCGTAGTCCTAAGTATTGGGACCTAAAAAATTAATTATTTTTTCCTGTCCCAATACTTACGTATATTATGGTACTTGTCTTGAAGTATTTGGTAAAATATACAGGGATAAAACTATTTATTAGATATATTAAGGGCAGATAACTTAAGAACTTAAATGACCAGAGTAGTGGCCTTGGCCTAAGTATTCTTTATTTTTTTTTTTTTTTTCTTATAGTTTTATTCAGTTCAAATTCTTCATAACATGTGATATACACAAAACATATTTTTTAGAGAGAAAAAAAAAGAAAAAAGATGTAAGCAAATATTCAGGTTTAAGAAGATCAAAATAGTATTACTCACACAACCTGGCTTGTGTTTATGTTGCGTCTTATCAAATGGCAATTGCCCGACATTCTCCCAACAAATTGGATAAGCAAACAGTGAAGACCCCAATCGAACTACTCCCACAGAAGCTGTCTTTTCAGGGTATTCACTCCTTGCCATTCCTCTAATCGTTTCAAGAAGCAACTACATAGAGCATTGTATCGGCAAGCTTGTAATGAATAAATTGTTTTCGAAACCTCAGGACAACTACCGTGATCTTTTTATTAAGTATAAAAATACCTAATTGCATAGTGGTGACGGGTCTGAGTGGACTACCTGCTGGCATTCTTTTTCAAAAAGTTATATAAAAATATATCAATATATTAACCTCTCGCTTGCCAGGGGCTTAATTTTACTAACTTTTTATTTTTAAACTGTGAACAGTTCTCCTAAATTGCATTTTGGGTTTCAAAATAGTCATATATAGGTAACCATTTTTTTTTAAATTGGTCGAGTCTACCATAAATAGAAGCAATATATTTCTCACTTCGTAATTTTTGCTTCAACAATATCCTAAAACCTTGAATATGCAATCTTTTATTTGAAAATTTATTTTTATATATATATTTTGACAGAACATGTAAGTAATTGGTTAGTTCATTTGTACCTTGAAACGAAAATAAAATAGTACGGTCATCTATTTGAAAACTGACATTAACTTGAGTTTCCAACCAGGCTTTTAATTGATGCCAGAATTGTTTCACAACCTGACATTCTAAAATTAATGTTTTATGGTCTCTTCTTGCAATTGACAGTAGCTACATAAATTACTGTCAATTTTATTTATTTTTCTTAAGAAGGAGTTTGTTACTAATATTTTATTATTTATCTTGTATTGAAAATCTTTCAGTTTTATTTCTCTCACTTTATTAATTGATGAATAATATAACTTCCATTCATTTTCAGTAATTTGTCCAAGAGTTTCTTGCCATTTTAGTTGAGTATTAACTTCACTTACTCCAGTAATTATATCATAAAATATTCTACTGCCCTTTTTATTCTTTATTACAAAATTCACATAAACATTACATTTTATGTTTGTCTTATTTAATATAGAGTATACTTTATTTTCGTTAATAACATCTTTCCAAGCATTAGGTATACTATTCAAGACATTTAAGTAATTCAAAAAAGTGCCTTTAATCTCGTAGGCTTCTTTTAACCTTTCAAAATCATACCAATTTCCATTTCGATCAATGAGGTCATATAGAGTTGTTATTCCTTTTTGAAACCAGTCTTTAATAAAATGGTTGCCTATATTAAAATTAGAATTAAACCATAGGGGTGAATCTAATATTTGTTTTACTGACTCAATTTTAACTTTTTTACAAAAAAAGGCCCAGCGGCCAAGAAGATCTTTCCAAAATGGGTTATTCAACTGGTTAATCAGACTTTCTGCATACTGCCCGCCGACTGACAATAACTGTTTGAAATCTACATTTGATAGTTCAAGCCAGGAGCTGCTATTCGACTGCATTACAACTCTTCTTAACCATGAAATTTTTAGAAATTTAACGAAATTTAGTATATGAGTCATTCTGAGTCCCCCAGAAGATATATTTTTTATTAAAACCTTTCTACTTATCCGGTCTGGACCTTTATTCCATATAAATCTATAAAACCATTTCTCCAGTTCTTTTAAGAGATCTGGCGGAGGGTCAGCTAGCGATATAAAAAAGTGTACAAATTTTGATAAAACTAATAATTTAACAATTGTAATTTTACCAATAATAGTTAACTTTCTTCTTGACCACTGGTTTAATAGATGCGTAATTTTATTCATCATATCATGCGAATTTATATTCCAAATCTCGTTTACATTAGCTGAAAAATTTACTCCTAAAATTTTAAAAGGCCCTTGTCCCCAGTCTAACTTATAATGTTGACATAATCTGTCATTTGAAAATTGCTTGGCGCCTATCCAGATAGCTCTAGTTTTCTCCACATTAAGTTTTAAACCCGACATCTGATAAAATGTATTAAGAACATTTAAGGTTTCATTTAATGTACTTTCCGAACCATCAAGTAAAAGCTGAGTGTCATCAGCATATTGACTTATTTTGTATTCTTTTTCATTTATAATAATACCCTTGATAGTCTTGTTTTTCCTTATCATTTTTCCTAGAACTTCGGCACATACAGTACAGCTCAGGTAAAAGAACCAAAAAACTCTTTACTCCGAATATCGGTGTTTCGCGAACTTCCCCAAAACACTCGGAATCAAACTGAGTAAACGTTATATTCGGCGGACACTACTCGCAAGTCCGCCGGAAGTATGTGTTATGCGAAGTTATGCGAAGTTACTCGGAATGGTAATATTATACCCGGAGGCAATATTTCTCGCGAAGTGATGCGAAATTCCTCAGAGTAATTTGACTAAATACCTGTCCGATTTTTATATATTTATTTATTTAATGAATAAAGTTATTTAGATATTTCTTTAATAAATATAATTTTATTTATTTATATCTTTATTTTTCCATCATATAGTACAGGCTGATTGAAGGTTATATCGTCCACGCTCATGCAGATGCGCAGGTTGATCTGAGTGTGCACTGATCACAAAGGTCTTATTGTCCCAAAAGTGTTTTCTAAGTTTCCGCATTCCAATCCCCCAAAATTAGGTCCATTCCCTTGTTTTCTTAAAATATCAACTAATGGTGCCTTGTTCCCTGAATATATTTGGGTGCTCCCTAGGTCCAAAGATAACCCTGGTAGCCCCATTCATTGTTCGAGCATGTAACATGGGCCTCAACAAAGCTCCATATGAAAAAGTACCGGATTCTTTGGCTTAGTCTAGTCTGGCCACACAAGTGGGTCCGGCATGGTCATTTTTACTTAATGTGCCGTAGAAAACAAAACAAACACACAAAAATCACAAAGAGAATCAAACATCTGCCCCCAATTGACGAATTACGTATTTATATTTGGTATTCCTGTAACGAACTTTTCCTATGCAACAACCGCACACGCTCAATATAAATGCTCAATATAAATGACGTAATACTGTGGTAAAAGACCAGGAAATTCTCACCTGTCAATATGAATTTACTTAAAGGGGCGCTTCTGCTATCAAAGAGGCGTTGAATCAACAAGACAGCACATGTGAAAAGAGTGTCTGTCACACAAAAACACACTTTACACACACGAGGCTAATGACAATTCAAACGAGTGAGTGAGTTTTTTACGTCCTACTAACAGCTAGGTCATACCGAGATGTGGACGGTTTAAAGTCCAATATGAAAGGCTTGAGAAGCCTGGGATCGAACTCATGACCCCTGGGTGACAAGACGAGAAGCTTCACACTACACCACCGAGGCACAATTTCCCAATATTTCATATATACTGTTAAATATCTAATAAAAGGGCTGCAGACATTTCACCATGCCCCGCCACTGCATTTACATCAAGCAAGTGCCATGACTCAGTTTTGTTAATAAACTAATAAAGTTTCAAGAAAATATCTCAAATAGTTTTCAAGTTACAGAGCGGACAAAAAAAAAAAAAAAAGAAAGAAAGAAAAGAACAGAAAAGAAATATAACAGAAACCACTAAAATATTTTCGGTTTTCAAAGGGCCATAACTCCAAAAGTAAGCTCTATCGTCAAAAGTATATGAAAGAAAAGAAGGGCAGTTATCAGTTTCTGCTGAAATGATTAATAGCTTATGAATAAGCCCACCCTGGAAAACTGTGCGTGCTCGACAAGACCGAAATAGTGAAGACTGGGCTATTTAACTCCAGTTCAAACCAAAATTACGTCGGTAAGTTCTCATGTCTGAAGTATGACTTACAATGTACGTTCACTGAATCGGACAAAACGTACAATACTACAATGTACGTGCGACCAGCAAAGACTGAGGTCAGTCTCTGCATCGACCCACTAGATAAAGCAGGCTTCTTGGATAGCCCGGAGTCCAAAGAAGGTGCATACTGTAAGATCAGCGAAGGGTCTAATCAGAATGTGCTGTTGCAGTCGCACTGTTTATCCTGCTTTGGAAAGCCCAGATATCGAAGGTATATACGATCAGCAAATGCTTTTAGGCGTAAGAAAAAAATAACTGTGTTTCAGGTTTCCCGACCAATATGGCCGTTTCGGCAGCCAATTCAATCAATTTTTAGACGTTTTTAAAAATAAAAATAAAACAAGAGGCCCACGGGCATGGCTCGCTCATCTGAGTGACACAGCCACTGCAGACATGCAGATGTTATGCAACATTTTTCCAATCCTATCATCACAACTAATGAAAATATCATCATTTGAGCAGTTCTTAGTTTTGACAAAGAAAATATGGGCCTGACAGTCAATGGAGCATGATCATTTGAATAAACTATCAATCACATTTCAACAGTAGTATCAATGTGAAATTTGGTGGAAATTGGCTAAGTGGTTTCTGAAGAAACATGATTTTATACATGTAAACAGCACAGTGGCAGGGAAATATAATAAATATAAACAAGATGATGGCCATCTAAGATTTCCAAACTACTGTTGATCTACAAGTCACTTTGATACTTTCAATATAAATGTATATGGACCATACAAATGCATGGGGAAGCAAATTTGACCTTGGAGGTAAAAAGGTCAAATGTCAACATAGAACCATCATTTAAGCAATTTTGGTAGATCTCCTGTCCCCCATAATTTGTGCAAAGATAAGGGCCCAGGGCTTATTTGGTTATGGAGAAGAAGATTTTTAAAGTTTTTTACCATATATGGGCATGGCAGCCATTTTGATCAATGGACCATGCCCATTTTAGCAATCTTTCATTCTCTTGCCCAAGGAGGCTCTACATGGAATTTGAGCAACACTGGCCCGGAAGCTTCAGAAGAAAGTCATTTGAAATTATCAACATTTTTCCCATACAAATGTATGGGGCCCATACAAATGCATACAGAAGCAAACTTGACCTCGCCGTAAAAAGGTTAAATGTCAATGTATGACAATTATTTTAGCAACTTTGGTAGACCACCCATTCCCGATGATATATGCAAAGATTCAGCCACGCCATCCTCGGTTTTGGAGAATAAGATTTTTAAATGTTTTTTCCCCATACAAATGCATAGGGAAGCAAACTTGACCTTGCCGTAAAAAAGGTCAAATGTCAGTGTACAACCATTATTTTAGCAGCTTTGGTAGACCCCCCGTCCCCGATGATTTATACAAAGATTCAGTCCCAAAGCATCCTCGGTTCTGGAGAAGAAGATTTTTAAAGGTTTTTACCATATATAGGCATGGCGCCCATCTTGGTTAATGAACTGCAACCATTTTAGCAATCTTTCGTTCCCCCAACCTAAGGAGGCTCAATATGAAATTTGAGCAAAATTGGCCCAGAGGCTCCAGAGGAGAAGTTGTTTGAAATTCTGAACATTTTTCCCATACAAATGCATAAGGAAGCAAAATTGACCTTACCGCAAAAAGGTCAAATGTCAAATTACAACCATTATTTTAGCAACTTTGGTAGCCCTCCCATTCCCAATGATATATGCAAAGATTCAGCCACAAGGCATGCTCGGTTTTGTAGAAGAAGATTTTTAAAGGTTTTTCCCATACAAAAGCATAGGGAAGCAAACTTGACCTTGCCGTAAAAAGGTCAAACGTCAACGTACGACAATTCCTTTAGCAACTTTGGTAGACCTCTCGTCCCTGATGATTCTTGCAAAGATTCAGCCCCAAGGCATCCTCCGTTATGGAGAAGAAGTTTTTTAAAGGTTTTTACCAGCGACCATTTTAGCAATCTTTCGTTCCCCCACCCTAAGGAGGCTCCATATGAAATCTGAGCAAAATTGGCTCAGCGGCTTCGGAGGAGAAGTCGTTTGAAAATGTTAACGGACGGACGCACAGACGCACGGACGACGGACGAAAAGTGATCACTATAGCTCATCCTGAGCAGGACTCAGGTGAGCTAAAAACACCGATTCAGACGATTTTCTCCCTTGTATCCGTTGCGGTTTGTTTTATTTTTCGGTAAGCAGTGACACCTGGATAGACTGGTTTTCAAAATCAATATATTGTCACGATTTATTTTTAGAAATAATACGACAACCAGACAATTTTATTCGATCTTTTAAATGCTTGAAATTTCTACCCATGGTTGTTTATTAGCAAGCGTTCGGAGGAGTGCGCGATTGAACAATGGCTTCGATACTTTCGATTCGCATGCAAAAATGCTCCCACATCGAGGGCGCGGTCTATGTCCTCAGGCCATTTGCGAATGGTATGAGCATGCGAGACGTTTGTTTACAACACAATCCGCCCCTCCGATAAAAGCAAGCAGTCGACAACGAAAGTTGACTTCATTATTCAAGGTCGAAAACATGAAAAATAAATAAAATAACTTTAAAAACAAAACCCTACCTACCGACCCAAGGTGAATTTTCAGAAGAAACCTGAAACACACATTATTTTTTTTGGCCTTATCAGAATGTACAGTTGGCAGATTGACATGAGTCTTTGCTCGTCGCATAAGACGTTTTGTTAAACCCAGAGATTGTAGGAAGGTACATACGATTAGTGAAAGCTCTGATCAGACTACTGATGTGCAGGCTCAGAGTGTGCAGGCTGATACGTCTCTTCGTACAAGTTTTATTGTAGGTTTTGCCATGCACAGACCAATGTGCGATTTGTTTGTGCAAACCATAATGCCTAACACTGGGTAAAATTTTCAGATTGTCTCCTTTGCATGAATGTCAAACCCTGTTTTGTTGGTAATAAAAAAAAAAAGTAAATAACGATTTTTTTCTTTTTTTTTTTTTGTCGTCTGCTGAATTAGCCCAGATAGTGGTAATTCGATACCCGCGAGCACCAAGTGTTATAACTTAGTATTGGTTTCTAACCAGGAAGACTCTGCCTAGAATGTCCACGAGGGCATATGACAATATTATGGACAAATGTCATTTTCAAGATAATTTCCTGCCGATGCAAGGTTTATATATGCGTCTCTTTTACTCATTTAATAAATTACAGTCTTGTTTTGCATATCGCATGTTGACGACACAAAAACAGAACACTTTACATGGAAAAGAAAGTTTTGAAGATTGCTCTATAAACCAATAAAGATAATGTTTATTAATGTATATACTGTAAGAGAATAACATAACATAATATTCATTTGTACCCTGATAAATGTGGGGTAACGTCCTCACACAGCAGGTTTTTACTCTTTTAAGGGAGCTAACTGCAACTGACTATCAGAAGGGAGTTAACTGCAATTGCTTTACGAGTATGGCCCATGCGAAATGGGATCGGGAACAGCATTTTTTTTTTTTATGAATCGCGCCAGTAAAGGGGGGGGGGGGGGGGGGGGGGGGGGGGCATGCTTATACAATAAGCGGTTAACTAGTACACTGAACCCCATTCCACCAGAAACTTGTAACTGCCAATTTTGATGCAGTGGAAGGAGCGAATGACCGTAGCAAATACATGTGTTTCATGATAAGTGGGGATCGAATCACGTTCGATTCCCGCCGGTGCGATATCATTTTTCCAATAAAGTCAGTGCAAACAACTTCTACCTAGAAAGGAGACATGTCATATTTGCATGAGAGTATGGCCCATGCGAAATGGGATCGGGAACAGCATTTTTTTTTTTATGAATCGCGCCAGTAAAGGGGGGGGGGGGGGGGGGGGGCATGCTTATACAATAAGCGGTTAACTAGTACACTGAACCCCATTCCACCAGAAACTTGTAACTGCCAATTTTGATGCAGTGGAAGGAGCGAATGACCGTAGCAAATACATGTGTTTCATGATAAGTGGGGATCGAATCACGTTCGATTCCCGCCGGTGCAATATCATTTTTCCAATAAAGTCAGTGCAAACAACTTCTACCTAGAAAGGAGACATGTCATATTTGCATGAGGGTAAAAAGAAAGAGCTTTCCAGAGAGAGAGAGAGAGTGAGTTTGCAAAACTTGTAAGATTCTGGCTCGTCCATTTTAGGTACATCCGGCTATGAGATTTAGATATTCCTATAGAACAATGGCTAAACTGTTTTTGCAAACAGTGAATACCCTGACCAGACACCGCGTTCTATCATCTCAATATGACTTAAATATTTTCTTTTATTTTATTTTTTGTTATTGTTGAAAGAGACATGACAAGTCACCGTCATCATTAAGTGGTGATTTGAATGGACAGTCCTAATCGTGGTCCAGTCATCAACCGTCCAGACCTCGATCCGAGCAGAGTAGATATATTCCAGCATGTCCGTTTCTGTCTCCCTTGTCAAATGAAATGTATCCTTACTTTAACCCTCGAAGCGCTTAGATATTCAGCACACAGCATTTTCATTTTTTTTTTTCTTCTTATTTTCCTGTGTAAATTAAGCGTGGCGTAACATATGAATCGCCTGCTAGGCAGACGATTCACATGAAATGTTCAGCCTTATTTTCACTGTAAAATACTAAAACAGTTAGATCGACATCTCCTCTAGAATTTTCTGCAGTGCTTCGGGGATTCAAACTATTTTCTTGGCAGCCGCAGCACGTGCAAAGTGACACGGAAAAAATGGGCCAGCCTGGATAAAAGTGCTTGTCACATGAAAACGAATATAGGAAGACTCAGGCGACCACCACCCTTAATCCAAACCTAAAACTGGGCGATTAGAAATCATGTGAGGCTTTGGACCAAATATGTCGCCGGCCTTGCGCATTGGGGCTACCAGCTGTTGTTCGGATATACCCTTTGATACTCGCAGCTGAAACATAAAAAATCAGTCGCAGAGTTGGTTGTCGGAAGCAGAACTTTATATAAGTGGGAACATTTTGCAGTCTGATCCTGCTGCTGCCAGCACTAGTTAAGAGGGTATTTATTGTATTCGCAGTTGTAACAATTTTTGTTTGATTATCGTCGTGTGAGAGAATGATCTGAGTGGTCAAACTTACCTGTACAGAATAATCTATCGCCACTCGCAAATACTCGCAAACACTCCGAATATCATGGGTACACTGAGGTCTGCTGAATGTCCTCGGAATATCGAGCGCATAACTTCGAGTAAAACATTTTCACTCGGAGTGGTTTACTCCAAACCACTCGGCAGAAAATCGCGGATTGTAAAATTGGTCCGCGAAATGAAAAAAAAAATTGGTTCTTTTACCTGAGCCGTACTGTAATATAAAAATATATGGAGAAATGGGATCTCCTTGTCGACATCCTCTATATAAATAAAAAAAATCTGACATAAATCCGTTCCGTAGTATACATGCTTCGGCCCCATTTTGAAATTTTTTTATCCATTGTTTAATCGAGTCTCCAAAATTAAAATAGTCGAGTGTTTTACTTATAAACTTCCATGAAACAGTATCGAAGGCTTTTTCAAAGTCTATTGATAATAATAGCCCTGGTATATTTTGGAGTTATGTCTCAAAAATTACATCATATATTAGCCTTATATTTTCTCCTATAAATCTGCCTGCTATGAAACCTTTTTGATCATCATGTATTAATTTGTGCAGGACACTTTTTAATCTATTTGAAATTACCGTCGATGCTAATTTATAGATGACATTTAAAAGTGAAATCGGTCTCCAGTTTTTAAGATTTTCTCTGGATTTATTAGGTTTTGGCAGACAGGTAATTATTCCTTGTTTCTGCGTAACACTTAATGACCCAGTTCTATATGCATAATTCACAGAGCGATGCACAAAATGTCCTATATCTATCCAAAAAAATTTGAAAAATTCCACTGTGAAACCATCAAGTCCTGGGGTTTTATTATTTTTCATTGTTTTTAATGCCTTCCCTAGTTCTGTACATAATATTTCTCCTAATTTTTCTGCTTCTTCATTTTCTATTTGAATTAACTCCAATTTTAGATTCAAGAGATTTTGTCGTCAACTACATTATGTGTAGAATATAAATTGGTATAAAAATTCTTTTGGCAGTTTAAAATTTCTTTAGTATTGTTGTATTCAGTACCCTCATCATCCACTAATCTTGATAAAAATTTACTAGTATAATTTCTATTTTCGAGTTTAAAAAAAGAATTTGTTGGCTTCTCTCCTAGGTCTTCGTATCTAGATCTTGAGCATAACATTATCCCTTCAAGTTTTTCATTTCTTATTTGATTTAATCGTTCCTTCTTTTGATCCAATAACTGTAAATTATCATCAGAAATATTATCAAAATTTTTAGCATTACGTCTTGTTCTATTGTTTTAATTTCATTTTCTAATCTACATGTAACTTCTTCCTCTTGTGTCCTTTTTTTCTTACCTGAACTATATTGTATACTGTTACCTCTTATCATCATTAACAAAGTTTTCCAAACAAAGTTGATCATTTATGTTGAGCTGTACTAATGCGTCAGGAACATTAAAATCTTCTTCGTTGTTTTCTCCATTAGTTCTCAACATATATGTATTCTTAACTTCCTTTATTGTATCCTTAACTATTCTTACATAATCCTTATCTTTCAATAATGTATTGTTGAACTTCCAATAACCCCTCCCTCTTTCCTTATCATTAATTTTAAATTTTAATAATATCCCATGATGATCGGATTTAAAACCAGTGGTTATGCTGGCATCTGTTATATATGGAAATAAAGCTTCGCTTACCAAAAAGAAATCTAACCTTGCTTGTTTCCTAACGGGGTTTCTTCTGCTCCAAGTAAAACCTTTTTCTTGTTCATGATATACTCTCCATACATCAATAAAATTATCTTCGTCTAAAAATTTTAAAACCGTTTGCCTAGATCTAGGATTGTTAACATGTAAATAGTTTACTGTATCTATATCTGGGTCAATAACCAAATTCCAGTCACCGCAGTATATAGCTAAATCATTATCATATACCATATATTTTTCTCGAATATTGTTAAAAAATTGAGGTTTGTCATCATTTGGGCCATACAGATTAGCAAGCGTTATCCTTTTCCCCTGAATTGCGATATCCAAAATAATGTAATTACCGTTTTGGTCAGTTTGTACCCTTTCTACTGTATGTTCAAAATTGTTGTTCAATAAGACCATTACACCACGGCTATTATTTGAGAAAGTACTAAAGTAGGCATCGAAACCCCATTCGGCTTTTACAAAAGGTACTAATGATTCTTGAATATGAGTATCCTATAAACAAATAATATTGTATTTTTTACATCTCAGATGTCTAAATACCGTATTAATCCGCCTATAAGACGATTTGTTTATAAGACGGGGGGGGGCTGTTTTTTGGCCCTTCCAGGCAGGATTTTGCTTTTACTTAATTATAAGACGGGTTAAAAAAAGTCGCCTGTCGGAGATATTCCCTGCCACTCAGAAATTCCTAAAGTACAATTAAAAAAACTTCCAACACCACTTACAAGCATGCATACCGTATTTTACAGTGTATAACACGCACCTTATTTACCCAGAAAACGTTTATAAAAAACTGATGTGTATTATTTATATGAACACCAAAATCGGGACAGAAATCGCCAAGATAATCGGTCGCGAACTCTCATGACATTCACGATCGCCCGTTAAAAATGCGAAATAGAATGATTGCTATGAGATATTCATGATTTTTTATACCTATCTCGCCCATACCATGGTTCTGTCAGCTCAAAACAAGCAACTCCATCTGATTTGCAGTAATCTGATATCCTTTTCATGTCCATGCTCGTTTTGTTTACGCTTTTTTATTTTGCTGATCATGTGATCTCTTCAAAGGGAAACTACTCAAACAGGCATATGCATATGAATCTGTATTGATTACCGGACTTTGACAAGTCTCACACCGTAACTTGAATAAATCAGCCTGCACAACTGATTTATTGTAGTTCAAAATAGGAAATAAATTTGGTAACACATTAATATTGGCACAAACGATCATACATTGAAAAAATAAAAAAGTATTTAATTTTTTGCAATTATTAAAATTATTGATAATAAACAAAACCAACTGGGCTTTTGAGGTAGGTAGATCGGTCATTTGCATTTTATCTTTTATTTTCTTACCATATTTTTATCTTTTTTTTTTTTTTAAACTTTTCTTCCAACTTACCAAAAAAAATTGTTTGAAATAAACAATGTTTATGATAAAGAAAAAAAAACTACTAGCATACATCTGTGCACTTAATTGGTTAATTGGCAGTCAGAATGACAACTAGTCGACTTTAGTTGTTGTTTGCATTGCCCTGAGGCACTGAGTTGATAATTTCACGTCTCAGTTAAGAAAGTGACACAAAGAAGGTGTTAATTATGAGAACACAAAAGAAATAACTACATTTTTATTGTCATAGCGTCTGCAGTGGGGAAGCAAAGAACTGCCTACACTACGTCAAGTTGCCTGAGGCCCATGGTAACAGAGCTGCACAATGAAAATTCAGTTAGCATTATCGTAAATTCTACCTGTTTCTATATACTCTAAACCTTCCGAATTCGACCATTTTCAACTTAATCCTAATGAAATTTGACACACTTAGTATCTGGTAACTTAGTAATAAATGCACGGATAAATTCTTTGTGTTTTACATAGGAACATCTTTTTTTTATTTCAAAACTATTTAGCAAATATTCAGTGAGTGTTATACACGGTTGCGAGTAATACACAGAAAAATTCGGTACTTCACCTAAAAAATTACCTTGCTGCTCTTTCTATCAAGGGACGAAGGTAAACATTATATCCTTCTACCGGTTTCGAAGATCGGCATTTTCCGTGACCACGTGGCACCACCGGACTTTGCCGAAAATACCGATATGGCCAAAGACCTCGATTATAAGACGGGTCTGGATTTTGGGGGGCTTTTTTTTTTGGAAAAATCCCCGTCTTATAGGCGGATTAATACGGTAGACCTCTTCGTTTCTGTGGATTGGCTAGCCCCTGACAATTTTGAGAGAAGATTTTTACTTCTTCACCCATTATCAAATACCAGTCCTTTTACCTGAATACCAACATCACGTCCACCGACCCCTCTACTCCAGTGCTTACCTATTTTCTCATGGTTTATTACTTTTAACACAGACAAAGTTGTATAAGCAACACAATTTGTACTCCTAACTTTAAAGTATACTAAAGGCTTATACCGGATATATGTCATTTCGCATCCCGTTTTGAGATGACCAAGAGACGCACTCCCAATTTGTTATTAAACCTTTATTAATGATATTATTAATTTTTCCCATTTTTCATTGGGAAAAGGAAAAGAAAACAATCTAGTTTGTAGAGAGAAAGAGAGAGAAAAAAAGGCAAAAATTTATGCTTATACAAAAAATCTTAAATTTTACAATAATACTCATTTCCACTCTTCGTAAACTGTTTTTTTTTTTAATATAAGATTGATACCTATTTATAGCTCCAAACTGGCTCTATATTCGATCATGTCCGGTATGAACCTTTAAAAGGTAAACACCATTTACATTGTTAATAAATCTCACTGTAAACCTTAACTTGTTTATATTTACTCTCCACCAACATATTTATACTATCATGTTATTTTCCAGACTGTCGAATTAATAAGTGTTTAGGCATGCAGTGCAGTCCCAGAACTGAGTGTTCTTAGAAGCACCCTGATCTGGGTCTACATCGATTGCCATTCTTTTTTTTATCTTCCGATATCTTAGAATTTTGAAAATTAAGGATATTTACAATACTAATTATTAACTACCTTCTTTATTTTCCAAACTTTCGTATTTATAGCTTCATGCAGACGTTGAAGTCCCGGATCAGAGTTGCTCCTAGAAGCAGTCTGGTCCGGTTCTACATCGTTTTCCATTCCTTCTCTATCAAAGATTTCTTCTTTTTTTTTTTTTTTTTTTTTTTTTTTTTTTTTCTTTTTTAAGTTTTCGAAAGTTTAGAATTTTTAAATAATTATTATTAATTATATGTCAAGTGTTCATACTCATTGTACCAAAATCTTATCTGAAGCACTGCGTATATTCAAGGTGTTACACATTTACATGTAAGAGACAAAGTATAAGGCAATTTTAACCTAAATTCAAGAGGGACCTAATCAAAACCATTGAAGACACAGCTCAGCGTATTCCTTAGTCTGGTCAGTCTACTCTGTTTATCATATCATCTATAACATCAACTGTTTTGTTTTTGTGTTTTGTTTTTTTAGGTTTTCAGCAATACACATTTTCTACAAAACTGGAAAGGTTTTTTTTTTTTTTTTTAGAAAGAAACAAATGCTCTCCCCCCTCCCCGCCAGAGATTTCATTCATGTATGCAAAACATCATCTTGTCCTGTTTCAGGCTACCGTATACAATGCACACCTAGATAAGACGCCTCAGAATGGGACGTCCCATCGGGATCTACACTGCTCCAATCCCAAAACCATATAACATATACAGTGTTATCCCATAAATAATCAGACATTCGGGCCGGAAACAAATAGTTTTGATTCAGGGGTGACGTCACAAAAATTCGACTATCCCATCAGGGTCGACCCTACTAAAAGAACAATGTCTTATTACAAAAAATACTCAGACTGTTAGCCCTATGTAAATAGTGTAGACCACAGTCAGATGCCAAAAACTGTGGCATGTCACCAGGGTCCACACTGCTCAAATACTAGAATTTAAAGTTATGCATTCACATATACCATAGGCATTTATACCGTCAGACCTATTGATACAGTGCAGACCAAGATGTGATGTCGCATAATGCGACATCTCACAGGATCCACACTGCTCCAATGTTAAAACAATACGTATCATGTCTACCATAATTATTCAGACATCAGGTCTGAGCAAACAGTGTAGACTCAGAAGAGGTAACGCAGAATGTGGAGTCCCTTCAGGGGCTACACTGTGCAACTCTTGAGACATTATATCATGTATACTATAAGTATTCAAAACTCAACCCTGAATAGACAATATAGACCAGCTACTCAGAATTTTGAAACACTATATAGCCTATATACCTTAGGTATTCACAGTGTGAGGATCTCCCAGGGCTTTTGGGGAACATGTGGACATGCCCACCCCTTTTCCGGGAACTAGGGAAGGACTCGCAAACACTCCAAGGGAACACAGGAACAGAACTAATCTTGATGCACGGGGATCATAGAATTCCTACAAATTATTTTTAAGTAACATTGGCACATGCTCGATTAATTTTAGGGAACAAGAGAACATAATACTCCCTGGGAGGGCCTCTAGAGTAGACCCAGATGAGACTGCACACAACAAGGGGTCCCATCAGGGTCTACATTTCCCATATTACACCTTAGAATGTAGCATCCCATCAGGGTCATTACTTCTCAGAATCTTATAACAATGATTCATATATACCCTAAGTACATGTATTCAGACCACCTTCCTGTATAAACAATAAAAAGATGTAAGGTGTGAAATCATGTATTTATAGGACAGAAGCCTGTGTAACTGACCATATGCTACCTATCAGCAGGGCAATATTAACAAGTTATTGACAAATCACAGCATGCCCTTTAGTAATGGCTTTCATTATCATTTGTGAACTCCCTGTTTCTGGAAATCACAGGTATCTGGATAGCTTATGCATAAGAGTGTAATTCGAAAAATACCGGGGGCAAGGTATGACTAGCGGTCACTTCGGGGGGGCATGTGCCCCTTTTGCCCACCCCTGGATCCGGGCCTGATTTTAGCAGATATCTTCTTGAAAACAACCTGTTATTCCTTTTAGTTAACCCATTACCACTCAGTCCTGTATTTTTACGTATCTGTGGTAAGAATCTTTGGAAAACACTGTGGGAAAAGGAGAAATTGCTCATATTGAGCACATACTCTTTTTTCCACAATGTTTTCTACCCTATAGAAGTATTTCAACTCACATGAATGAATTTTGATTTTGTCACCTGCAGATTCTTTCAAATTGGGAGAGTCTAAAATTTGTTGTGTGGTAATGGGTTAAATAAGTTTTGATATTTCATCTGAATCATTGTTGCATTCTATGTTGATCAAAATCAAACTGCTTCTGACTATAACAGACAATTTTTAGATATTAGAGTGAAAATTAAGATTTGTCAATTTTATTTTATGTACTACAAACTATTTGCAGTGCACTGCATGATAAATCCATCTAACTCACTTTCCTAAGAATGTCACTATTCAAACTTATATGTTAGGTTCACCAGCTCTAAGATTATGGGAAACACCCAAAAGAAACTCTGGAATTGTCTTATGTCCATTTATTCTGTCTTGGCAGAGGTTGAATAGACGTTTCTGAAGTTCAGTGTAGACTTTCTTTGTTCTTTTCTTAGGTCGAATTCCACGTTCGTCTTGCATCAAAATGGAATGTACACGAGAACAGTCAGTTTGCAAACTTCAATTAACTTCCATATTGTTGGATGGTCTTGGCCAATTAGGGAGTGAAATTTGTTGTTCCATCCTTCAGCAGCATTGTTTGTCCTTGGTTCATTGGTCACTGTACTTATGTGAACATTCCATCTGTGAGGGGCAAAAATTGGAGGAATCCTGCGGAAGTTTAACACCAGGCCGTCATTGTTCCGTCTTGGGCGTAGCTGTCCCGTAACATAAGTACTGTCAAAGTACTCAAGAAGTGGTTCTGCCTCTTCTAGAACTGTTTCTTTCAGATATACCATCCCTTGTTGAACTTCATCGAGGGGAAGAAAGGCTAAGGCATCAATTTGTCCACAGTAGAGACGAAAGTCATTGTCTCTTTCATAATGATTTGATAGTCCATGAGATTGTATTTTATGACATACTGATTGTGTAAGATGGTAGAAACAAAACTTTATGTTCACATGTTCCCCAAAAACTGAATTTATCGCTAATTCAACACTGCGTTCAAAATCGATTATAATCACAGAAGGATCACATCCAGCGTCCACTAATACACGCATCAGGGTTTCGTATGTTGTCTGAGTTTTTCTCTGTAACAGGGCATACACTAATGGCAAAAAGACACCACTAACTTGTCCTTGTATAACATAGAGCTGTGTGAATAACAGAGGTGCCACAGAAAAGGTGCCATCCATGCACCAAGTATCACAGGATGCTAGACGGCGAATGTGAGTTTGCGGGGAGAACACAATAACTCGTTCATCTGCATCTGGACCGTTGTCAAAGTGAGGAAAATTGGAAGGATTTTCACCGACAGTCTGGGAGTATTGGTCCTGAATGGTTAGCTCTCTAAGTGTTCTTGGATCTTTTGGTCTGTGTGCTGCTCTAACACGACGAAGAACTCTCTTCATGGTATCTGCTTCAGGTAGTCTCACTTTGACTTCATCTGGAAGGGCTGCTGATGTGAAAGTTACAATCTGGTTGGGTTTGTCATTTGTAGTGCTGGCAGTTTTCTTCATTTTTTGTCTGCATTTTTCTACTTCTTCACCTACAGTATCTGCGATGTGGTTGTGTTCATGTTTGAGGGTTGGTTCTTCAAAGGCTTTAGTAGTTTGGAGAATAGCCTTGCAGGAGTAGTTTGTTCGTCTGACACAGCGCCATGTAATTTCATTCTTGACTTTTGCTTCATTTTTTACTGTGTACATAAAGCCATTCAAACATAACTTTTTGCCTCCTCTCTCAGTAGTAGTGATCTCCATTATTGAAAAAGTATGAAAACAGTGAGGCCGAACTTTGAAAAATTATGCTTTATATATTGCTCCTATGATAAGTATTTTGTTTGCAAAACCGAAATTAAAACAAACCTTTTGATTTTTTAGGATCATTCAAAAACTACTGCAATTAAGCCATTAAAATATTATAATAAAATAATTAATGAAAAAGTTTGTGGTATGACAAACATCATAAAGACCAACTTTTTGATCTTTGAAAACTGTAATAGCAATTAAATTGTGTTAATGATGAATTAAACAGTTAAAGGCGTAATGAGAGATGATTAGAAAGAATGACCACACAACAAACGGCCAATCATCATTAATCTGTTTTCAAGGTAATTAATGAACCAGTTTTAAAGAAATTGATTGAGTGCTTCTTTTTCCATCATCATTTTAGGAAAAAAAGTTCACTGGAATAAAATAAAAAATAATAATGATAAATGATATTAACATCAAATTCATCTGGCCAAATTGTCCTACCCATTATTTTTCTGTGGCCAAATTGTCCTAGGCCAAATCGTCCTGGCCAAATCGTCCGCTGGCCAAATTGTCCGTGCACCGTATTGATACAGGGGAAGCAGTAAAGGCCCATGTTAACCACAAATGTTCAGACAGTGGGCCTGTGCAAACAGTATAGACCCAGCAGAGATGCAAATGAATATGGATTCCCTTCAGGGTCCACTCTGTTCGGTCCTAGAATGATGCATCCTGTATGCCGCAAGAATTCAGACAGTCTGTCCTGTAGACCCCGAGGCTCAAATCATAGATCAATATACCTTATACACAAGGTTGAGTGGCAAATTCCACCCCGGTATTTTCCAGTGGAATTTGCCGGAATTTTCCGGCCTGGAAAATATGCCCAAAGTGGCAAATATGGCAAATATGATTTTGGTCTTAAAATATTGTAGAAATCTCAGCCGTCAACTAGAAATTGAAATATTAAACAGGTAAAAATAAAATCACAGGTATGCATTTAGCAGTGCCATTGACACTAAATATATTGAAGTTTTTGGACAGACACTAGACAGGCCTCTTAAAGAATGTTAAGATCAGAGCAGTTTGATCAGGTCCTTGACTGATTTGTCTGTTTATTTTCCCAACGACATGTTTTAAACACACAATTATGTTCAACTTTTAGGAAAGTTATAGGAAATATCATACGGCCCAGAAAATATGCCCAAAGTGGCAAATATGGCAAATATGATTTTGGTATTAAAATATTGTTGAAATCTCACCAAGTTGACTAAAATTGGAAAATTGAACAACTTAAGTAATAAAGTAAAATCACAGGTATACATTTGGCTGTGCCATTGACACTTCATATATTGATCCTAAGTTTTTTGGATAGACAGTAGACAGGCCTCTTAAAGAATTTTAAGATCAGAGCAGTCTGATCAGGTCCTTGACTGATTTGTCTGTTTACTTTCTCAACAACATGCTTTAAACAGTAAACACCCAATTATGTTCAAATTTTAGGAAAGTTATAGCAGTTTTACACTATCCAAAGTTGCAAGGAGTTTTACATAAATTGACATGACTTTACAACAAAATTAAGAACATGTTTATTTAGCTGTGCCAGTGACACTTGATATAATGATCCTTAATTTTTGGATAGACACTAGACAGGCCTTTTAAAGTTTTACAGTATCCTAAGTTGCAAGGAGTTTTACATTAATTGACTTGACTTTATGGTACAAAATTACTAAAACAACAAATTTAAGAAAATGTTTATTTAAGTAGGTAGAGCATAGCCAGAGGCAAAGATGAAAACAAGAGGATGTCATAATTTAGTTTTTTGTTTATATAACTTAGACAATTAGTCTGGGTGGAATTGAAAAGAGGTGTCTTAGGTGTGAATTGAGTAATTGTATGGCTTCAAGAGATAGAAAAAATGAAATCGCTTTTTTATTTATTTAATTATCAAATAAATAAATAAAACCAGTGCTAAATCTAAATCAGCTTAATAATATTGATTTAAAATATTTAAGGTGTGTTGTTTAAACTACTTATACAAGTAATTTTTGGAACATATTTGATAACCGTCAATTGAATTTGCCATATTTGCCATAAATGCCGGTAAATGCCAGTAGCATGGAAAATATGCATATTTGCCGGCATTTTTGCAACCTTGCTTATACACTAGAATATTCAGACATTCATATCTGAACAAACAGTGTATCCCAATAACGCCTCAAAGTGCCTCATCCCATCAGGGGCGTCAAAATCTTTAAACAATGTGTCAATTTTGTTTGTGTTGAGGTTTTACGGCCCAGTCAACCCAGTGGGGTCATGTCGAGCGCGGTCAGTTTACCTAACCACACGTTTACTGGGCAGGCTTTGTCCTCTAAGCGGTTAACCAGTATTGTGCACATTCTTTCGCCAGAAACTGACAACTGCCCTTCTTGAATCAGCGGAAGGGAGAGAATGACCGTAGAAAATATTTCATGATCAATCTCCACGAAAGAATGTTGCCGACCTCGGCGGGGGTTGAACCCGCGACCTCCTGGTCTCCAGTCGGACGGCACATCCAACTGAGCCACCGAGGCCGGCAAACAATGTGTCAAAGAACATAACTATTCAGAACGCCAGTTGCAGTAGAATCAGGATCCTTACTACTGTCCTGTCAACATCACTCGGAAAGACGTATCTTGCTTGGCAATTATTTTTCATGAAAATATTTTGTTCAGGTTGACTGCATTTTATTAGCCACCACCTGCTCCCTCTGTTTCTATATTTTGTTCCCAAACATTCGCCCCCACACCAAATCCACGGCCGAAAATTGGTCCGACCTATGCAATTTCTATGGTAAAGTGATTATTTGTCTTACGAAATATTCCTCACCCCTCTTTGCCCAACCCGAACCACCGATGTATCACAATATTGTGAAACTTTCAAAAAAGAAAGAAAGGAAAAAAAAAATGAACAAGCAGAACATACTAAAACTCTACCTCTAACTTACGTACCCTACAGAGATTTCTGCATAATTTGCATTCACCTTCACCATGGGAAAAGTAAAAATATTTATTTATTTATTTTCCGAAAAAAAAAAAACAATGACCAGAATAAAAATAAAAAAAAACATGCAAAGGTAGTTACGACAAATTCATGACAAAAGTTTGCTAACCCACTTTTTTTTGTGTAAAGTGCCAAGCAAAAAATGACCTTCCGAAGGAAGTGACATGCCCAATGACATTAAATCGCCAGAAATCCTCTGAAGTTTAGAAAGTAGCTAACGGCAAATCCAAATGTGGGACGTGTTTTACACAGAAAATACGCCAATGCTTCTGCTTATCATGTTTTCAAGAGCTCTAAGCTATTTTTACGCAATGACCTGTTATTTCTTTTCGTTGTTACTATAAATGTCTTGGAAAAATGAAGTTTTTTTAAAAGTAAAACATATTTTAACGAGTAATACTTAACCTATAGATAATGTGCTATTCTATTCTGTTTTCACACCTTCCACAGAAAAAACGACCTTTCAGTCGTTAATTAAAGTCTTAAACCAGAAGGTCCCTTAGGCAGTTACCTGTGTGACGTAACTCTTCCCGCTCAATTGACCACGTGTCAGTTTCTTTTATGTGTAAAACAATAGACACAATTAGGAGAGATAAGCGAGGGTGGGCGGAGGGAGATAATTGATTATCTATAGGTTAAGTATTACTCGTTAAAATATGTTTTACTTTTAAAAAACTTCATTTTAACTTCATAATACATTAACCTATAGATAATGTGCTAGAATTTGCAGAATAGGAGGGAGGTGCTCTCCTAATTCTAACACCAATAATATCTCACCACTTCTGGTTAAGACTCAGGAAACTCAAAGGAATCAGATACATTCTAATTCTATATTTAATAGAAAGAATGGTCTAGATTCACAAAATAGCTTTAAGGTGTTATGATCTAACAACCTTATATATATTAGTAGACTCTAGAGGAAGCCAGTTCTTAAGTCTCAGAGACCTAACATTGGCCCCCCCCCCCCCCCCCCCCTCTTTTTTTCTTTTTGGGAAACAACAATTGGCTTCAAAAAGAAAAGGGAGTCATTGAGACATAACATAAATATTCCATCGCAAAGTAAGCTAGGAATATAGAAAATTTTGAAAACAAAATTTGTAAAACAAAAAGCCAAGACCATACACTGTAAGTAGTCTATGTAGGATCTTGAATAAATAAGGAAAAGTCTACTCGGTGGAGTTTCCTATAGATAACTGACATATGTAGATATTTTGGATAAAATTCTAGATATGTGAAGCTATGTAATTGTAATAGTCTAAGCTATTAGAATTATAAACTAATTAAATTCTGTTAATTGGAGCGACAGGACAGTTTCCAATGAACAGACACAGACTTAAAATAACCATAATGTGTAATTATTTCCCTTGATCAAATTAAAGAAGGGGAGATAATAAAAGTAGATGGAGTTAACTTAACTATAACTAAGTTATCCATCAGAAGAAAAAAAAGTATAGACAAACATAATGGTTAAAACTATTGCTAGACTAATTGTATAACGAATTTTTAGTCAAGCAATAAAATAATACAGAGTTTGCGTATAACTGCTGGGAAGAAAAAACAACCTAAACCACTGATAATTAGTTTTGTCATAGACATATAAAAGCGTTTGATGTCCTGACAAAAAATAAAGAATAAACTGTCAACATCATAACTAAAGAGTTTGACAGAGAATAAGAGAGATAAGAATAAGGTTGATCGCAGCAAACTGTATGACAGTCATAGTTTGGCTAAATCTTACCGTATTGATAAGATTAAACAATAATAAATAAGCTGGATAGAATCTTTCTATACCAGAAGATTGCCATGAAAAGTACTCCTGAGTAAATAATCATGGAAATCAAGAAATGTTAAAAATCCACTTTGATACGAATCAAAATGTTCATAAAAAGAGAAGGACTCAGAGAAAAAGTAATAGTGTGATAATCTCTGAAGAAAGATTATACAATAATACTGATTATTAATCTCAAAAAACACTTAATTTAAAAGTTAAGAGATAGTATTACTATTCTATACGCATATTTAAGAATAGTAAGAAATATATTAATACTAAATAAAAATTATACTACTGAACAAAATTCCCGCTATAAATCATAGGTTAAGCGTAACTATTATTTAAGCAAGGAATTATTAAACATATAACTCTCTATAAAATTACTGCCCGGAAATTTTATAGATAAACATTCAATCAAATTTTTTTTTTTTAGAATTGAATATTAATAGAATAAAATCTATGTCTTCATAATTGGTAATTCCTGAAATATCAAATTACATACTCGCAAATGAGTTCAGGAAGAAAATACATATATATACTCTCGAGATCTATGTGTAAACCATAGAGAGTAATAATATTATTACCGCGATCCCTGACGGAAGGGTAAAAACATGTATATGAAAGAGATAATAATTAATTTAACGTCATATAGGTTTAAGATAAAATTTGTTTAATCTTTAACCAATATGCAGCAACAGTGACTCGATATTCTGTATTCGTACGTAGAAAAGGAGTACTTAGACATTAGAATTTTGAATGATTGAAATAGAGATAATGGGATCTAAAAGGATGTATCTCCATGAACTGAATCGAAGGATAATATCCATTCTAAAAAACTAGGGCTTGTTTTAGGCTTAGTTTAACAAGCGTAGAATTGAATTATTTTCAAGTATTCATGAAGTCGTTATGCTCTGAATACTGAGAAAAATGTTAAAATATTGTTTAGGAAATAAAAAAGTGACTGTTCCACAATGTTAGCTAGATTTAAACCTGGAACGTAGCGAGAAGGTCAATCTAATTTAAAAGTAAGATGAGAAAGATAAATAATGAAGATAGATATATAAATATCGGAATAATATATTATCTCCAACAATTATCAAATAATCTGAATGTTTAAAGGCATAAATACTACTCGAAAGTTTATTTACCGAATGTATAATCGGAGAAAACTTTCAGTATGTTCAAAAACGTATCACAAAAGTAAGATCTGACCAGGAACGTAGGTGCAGCACTTACTAAGTTGTGAAGTTAATATAAACATATTTTATATTATAAATTGAAGCAGTGCATTTCAAAATCATCGACATCTTGAAATGACTTATTGTGTGGAAAAATAAATAAATATCCAGTTTCGGAAAGATATTTATCTATATATATAGACCATTTTTGATGCGGACTGGAAATCAAGATATTAATCTTTGCATTATTCGCAAACTGAACTTGAACTCTTAGCGAGAATTACTATGATCCCTTTAACGAATGTAAACATAAAGGAGGGGTAAAGAGATAATTAAGAGTGTCTTAATTCTTTACCGGCTCGTATACTAATAATTAAGGATGTTTTCCCTTTTGTCTAAGCCTAGACTATAGACTGATTAATATAATTATAATAATATCTGCTATTATGAGGTAAACTCTCGTTAATTAACCTCTAAGCATATATCAAAAATATATATCAACATAATCTAGAGCTTCGGTAAGTTTAGAGGAAGGAAATGATTGACTTTGGCAGTTTCTGAATAGTTACAAAGTCAATAAAACAAAATATCAAAAGGAAAATATTGTATATAAAATCTAATTTAGGCAATAATAATCTGTCACGTACTGAATAATTAATGCCTTTACTAAATATGTATCCATTGTCAATACCAAAGTGCAAGAAAATTTTGATTGACATGGACTCTAGTTATAAATAAAATATTAGAGGTATAGAGCTAGTCGAAGCAAAACTATTCCTCAATAAGATAAAGTAGACCTATAATATACGAGGATTAATTGGGTCTAGAATTATAATCATAATAAAATTATTATTCCAATATGAAGAATCTTCAGCGTAATAGATTCTTACTGAGGCAAAAATATCTGGTATATTGCTATCGTAGTCTTAAATGATCCAGAAGAAAAAATAAAACAGGCAAAGTAAAGAACGTATCGAATTATATCTATGCCTAAATATAAGATTTTTTTCTTATTTATTATTTTATAGCAGAGTTTAGACAGAGCACGACTGACCTAGACTCTAATATAATCAATCAAAAGATAGTATAAAATAGAATAATAGCTTATCGGATCAACTATTTTCCATGTAGAAAAGGCAAAAGGAATATATGTACCTCAACTAGAATTTTAAATCGTAGTAATCTAGAGAGGTAGCGAATAAATAAATAAACTGTTAATTTATTTATCTGGTTGGTGTAAATTTCCGATACCTTAAGAATGAAATATTAATAGAAAGTAGAAAAGATCGATTGATACTTTCTTGTCAATTTACTCCTTAGATTACATGCTGATTACATATCGGAGCATGTAGAAGAAAAACAGGGGAGGAAAGAAGAAAAATTTTTTTATATTTCGTGTATATTTTTCTTCTTATAAATAACGATAGTTTTATAGTTCACCTTTGCCCTAGAGCCGAATAAGGTGAATATGTAAGAAGTTAATCTCTTTGTAGCGAATAAAAGAGATATAATTATAGCTGGAAGTATCTTCTACACTTAGTGAATGAATTGCGAATTTGATCGTAACCGATAATTCTTAATTCATTTTCAATAATAAATATATATATAGAATTTAAGTCAAGTTCAAAAGTGACTGGACAGAATTCAACAATATAAATGGCTACTAGGTATTAGAACCCATCGCTGTCATTCAATAACCTATAATCCAATACTATACATGACTATAGTGGTTATATATGAATATATGTTGAGCGAGTACTAGTGACTACTACTCGCACACTAGTAATCCGACACAAAGTCTACGAAACTACTGCCCGGTGGAATTTCGTTAGAATGACCTGGCACTACTCTACGAAGTGCCTCCCGATGAAATTTTCGTTAGAGCCGGAATTTAAACGCTTTCTAGCGAATTAAAGAGATAAAACATCATTTGAATGACCTGGCACTAGTCTACGAACTGCTGCCCGGTAAGAATTTTGTTATAGTCGGAAGTTTAACTCTTTCTAGCGGATAAAAGAGATAAAACATAAGTTAATTTAAAATATTAATGGAATTACACACCTTTAATAAGTCAATGGAAGATTAAAAATTCTAGTCTGATTTGGGAAAGACTGTACAGAATTTTTTTTGTACAAAAAGTTATTATGTATTTCACTTAATAACCTATATCCATTGACTTAAACGTGAATGGAGCTCTATGAACGATAATAGATTGTTCGGGAATTAGTAATCATTATTTTGACACTAGTTACCCGACACAATGACCGGACACTAATATTCGTAACTGTTGCCCGGTAAAGTTACAAGTAATTTGACAAATTGATCGGATAGTAGTATTCGTAACTCTAGTCCGATGAAAAAGGGAGATTATATATGAAAACTGAGCGGGCACAAGTATTCGAAACTTTTTCCCGAAGATAATTAATTATTAGGCAAAAATTGACCAGACACTTTCTGTAAAAGTTTGCCTGGTGAAAAATCAGAAATAATATAATAATATGACCGGGTATAAGTATCAGAAATATTACTGATACTTTGCCCAGTGAAAAATTTTTTTTTTTTTTTTTTTTTTAATAATTAGACATAATGACCGGAAGTTAGTATACGTGACTATTTTGTCCGGTGAAATATGTCAGAAACTAAGTCTTTCCAGAAAATAATTAAATTATTGACTGGAGACTAGTTGACTGGTGTCTGGTTGATCGGTGACTGGTGACTGGTGACTGGGTGACTGGGTGACTGGTGACTGGTGCCTGGGTGACTGGCACCTGGATGACTGGTGACTGGTGCCTGGTTGACTGGCACCTGATTGACTGGTGACTGGTGAAGCTGATTGACTGGTGCCTGGTTGACTGGTGACTGGTGACTGGATGACTGGTGACTGGTGACCTTAGACTTTATAGGATACTAAGTACCCAAAGATGCCACCTTGATGGGTCTTACCCCGGCAGTATAGCCATATGGGGTGGGGCTCCCATCAGTAAAGCATTGTCTTATAACCCATCAAGGGTTGACAAGTTCTTTACAATCAGCTTCTCCACCATGAGAATCTTTAGCCAACTGAAGATCTCTGCAAACAAAAGTCCAGGAAAAACATATCGTAATTGCTGAATAACCTGGAACGAAAAGAACAAAAATATTCTGCATATATAAACACTACTATCGAACCGATCGCGCACGAGCGTTGTGCCGAATAGCGAGAGTCGCCAAAACGCATGTGGAAAAAGACCAGTCAAAAATACATGAAATCGAAAATTGAAAATTTTAAATAATAACACAGAAAGTGAAAGGAGTGATAAATAAACAAAAGAAACACAAGGATACATAAATTTATCCGTGAGGAAAGAAATAATCCAAATTTCTATCACAGGTAAATAATCCTTGTTGAATTTCTTTGTCCACAGAAAAGAAACTGACACGTGGTCAATTGAGCGGGAAGAGTTACGTCACACAGGTAACTGCCTAAGGGACCTTCTGGTTTAAGACTTTAATTAACGACTGAAAGGTCGTTTTTTCTGTGGAAGGTGTGAAAACAGAATAGAATAGCACATTATCTATAGGTTAATGTATTATGAAGTTAAAACCCAAAGTAATATAAAATGTATCGCTAAGACCTTCTCGTCTATCTCCGTATTTCTCCGGAAACGACTCGGTTAGTAGGACCAAGATTAGGAAGGAACAAGATGGAGACAGAGAGAAAAAAAATGTTTCTAGAAAATACGTTATTCGAAACATTCCCATATCTATTTTCGAACTTCCATAACATAGTTTATTTCCTTTGTACGTCATAAAACATTTTCTTAGTTATATTATTGACTTTTTTGTACACCCGAGTTTCGTTTACCCGTAAACGTTAGTTGTGTCACTAGCTGACTATTAATGAAAGCGTTGAATTTTACTCCATGTAAACATGGTAAACAAAACCAAATTCCCAGTATTTGAGTACTGATAACCAGAGTAAATTTATATAGACACTTTTACAAAGGCGACTTATGATTTGGGACTCAGAAGACTGCATCGGATGGACTAACTCGTGAATCAGATGCCAAAAGACGAGTAAACTACGGAAACTTCTGGGGATAAATACATGTAGTAAACTCATTATGAGGTATTACACCTTGGGTACAGTGCCTTGCCAAAGGTGTAGTGCTTAACATAAAATAGTATGATCTTATGATTTTTTTTTTTTTTTCCTATTCAAGTTCAGTTAACAAATAATCTCAGGAACACCCCTATATTCAAGGCCTTCATATTTCTGCCACCATATTGGACCAAAGTACCAGTGGTCAGTGTAGCTTGGGCAAACAGTGTAGACCCGTATCAGATGCCACCATTGTGTCATCTGGTCAGGGTCAACACAGCTTGCAATTCATCCAGAATGGACCTGTTCATTGAAAGAGGGTAAGATATCAACTTTAGACAAATACGGTATCTTTCATACTGCAGCATGTTGTGTAAATACCGTATCATTGGTGCTATTGCTATCTATAGATGTGGATATGTGAGAGTCTCAAAGAGCATATCAATACATTTCTAGTGAAAAAGCTCCGTGTCTAGGGCCTGTACATTCATGAGGGCTGTCTATCCTTACTATATCTGTTTATTTTAGTGGGAATCATCTTTTTTTCTAACTCTTTAAGCAGTGGTATGTTATCTAACTGTAGTTTTTATTCTCAATATTGTCTTCATTTAAGAATAAGTTAATAGTTAATTAATTACATCTTTTTGTGGCTAGGAGCTTTCAAGTTACTGTAACTTCTAAGTATTCTTTATAGCGTAAAATTTTATTAAGATATTCCATAAAAGAACTTTGGCCAAAACTGATTTTCTCGTTCACATACATCAAGGGCAGATAACTAAAAACCAGAATATGCAACTTATAGTATTCTATACATCTGTAAAATTTTATCAAAATATTCCACATAGTAATCGAGCTACTGGTCAAAATTCAAGTTTCATATACACGCCTGGGAATCGGTCAACTTGTATGCTGTCAGAGTACTATTGAACAATAAATTGACCTGTTCCGGTAGACAAGTTGACTGTATTTAAACAAACACCAGAGGTGAAGGTTATTATGTTTACCGTAAGTTTGTGTTTTCATTTTACTTTTTGTCGAAAATCGGAAAATGTCATATGCTGAGGCAATGAATGGAGATAATCCTGACACAAAAAAATCAGAGGATTTCTATAGATATCCTTTTTAGCGTAAAATTCATGGCTTGAACATGCGTTACCGTGATTCAAACTATCCATGAAAGGCAATTTAAACCTTAACTCCAGGACATTAGCAACGGAAATTCAAGTCCATGTTAAAATAAGTCAGTTTTATCACACTTTTGCTTAAACAAAGTGATTTGCTTCCGATACACAGAGAAAAAGTTTCCATGCATACCATTTGACCGGCGGCGTACAATTTAACTAAGGAAGTGTCTCCGGGTACAGTACTGTACTGGAGACCCAGGGTGTCCAGAAACGGTACCATACCTGGAGACAATCCAGTGCTTGCATTAAGGGAAGTCTGGGAGTCAGAGACTCCCAAAATGTGCCCTAGGACTTCCAAAAATCAATGCCAGGAAGTCTGGGACTCCCAACTTTTAAAGATATTTAGTCATTTATAACAAAAATTTCGAATGAATTTATGTGTTGTTTAGCTTAAGAATGGTGGTTTTACTCCATAAATGAGAGTTTAAGAATATTGAGGTTGAATTTCTAAAGGGAGTGAAAAAAATTGATCACCAGGACTTCCAGATATTGGAGCTAGGAAGTCCTGGGACTTCCTGATTTTGACAGTTAGTGCAAGCACTGCAATCCTTGTAGTACTGTCTCCGGGTATGGCAATATATAAAAAGCCTTTATAACTTCAAATTTTTTAAGTTGAATATATTAAAGCATTTAAAGGAATATTTTTTATTTTTCTGTGGTTAACTAAATCACTTGTCTCCTGCAGAAGAGATTACAAAAAGGGATTACTGTCGTTGTATATTAAATGGTTCAATATATGTAACAAATTCCGCAACGGGAATAATATGGTTATAGGATCATTCAGTTATAATCAATTTATTATAAATTTATTATAAATTTTCAGACGAGATTAGTTTCTTTCATGTAACAATCTGTGAAAAAAAAAACATTAATCTTGTATACATAGATAGATAGATAGACAGATAGATAGGTAATGATAATATGCCTATCTGTGGTTGAAGGTCTTTTTAGACACTCTCCCTTTCGCTGCTTCAGGGACCGTTATGATCGTCTAAAGAGCTGCACATTATCAGTATTTTGGTATTAGCGCTTTCAAAAGTGGAAAGTGGAAAAATCATCAAATTGTTGTCTGATTTGGACTTTACTTGCCCTTAAGTCTCCCACAAACATATAATGGGGGCCATCAATATAAGATTTATGGGGGTTTTCTCAGTTTGTTACATGAAAGAAACTAATCTAGTCTGAAAGTTAATGATATTAATAAGGCGATCGCAAGGAAATCATCCGAATGGACCTAATTTTGGGGGATCGGAATGCGGAAATTTGGAAAACACTTTTGGGACAATAAGACCTTTGTGATCAGTGCACACTCAGACCAACCTGCGCATCCGCATGAGGGTGGACGATATAACCTTCACGCAGATTGTACTATATGATGGAAAAATAAAGATATAAATAAATAAAATTATATTTATAAAAGAAATATCTAAATATCTTTATTCATTAAATAAATAAATATATAAAAATCGGAGAGGTATTTAGTCAAATTACTCTGAGGAATTTCGCATCACTTCGCGAGAAATATTGCCTCCGGGTACAATATTACCATTCCGAGTAACTTCGCATAACACATACTTTCGGCCGACTTGCCAGTGGTGTCCGCCGAATATAACGTTTACTCGGTTTGATTCCGAGTGTTTTGGAGAACTTCGCAAAATGCCGATATTCGGAGTAAAGAGTTTTTTGGTTCTTTTACCTGAGCTGTACTGTACATGTAATTCAGTAATCATAAATAACCATGATGTACATGTATATTAATTTACATTTACATGTATATTAATCAGTGCTTCAGCTAGCCCTACATGGAGGGGCAGGCCGCCCCTCTTGCCCTCTCCTGCTGCCCCTCTGCCCTTTTTATGCTGCCATCTGTCTGATTTCAACTCCAGACATAAAACCCTAAATTTTGGTGAAAATTTCATGAAGATCGGACCAAAATTAAAAAAGTTATCAAAGTTTAAAGGTCAGTTTTATATGTACTCTATTTTTGAGGTAAATATTGTGGAATGGGATTATATTTTGTAACATGTCTTGATACTAAGCACATTGCATGACACTTTGTGCCCTCATTCTTGTATGACCGTCAAAAAGTGCCCTGCCCAGCACCCCTCTGCCCTAAAATCCTAGCTGGAGCACTGTTAATGCCTATAATACTAATACATAAATAAAAGAAAAGTCAGTAAATGACTATTATTTATTGCTGGTCAATAAACCATCTATATATTTTTTAAGGCTGGCACAATTAAATAGATAATTGATTAAGTGATCGATAAATTAAAAAAAAAATACAGATCTGCTAATAATCGATCATTTGATTTTTGTGTCTATTAATATACCGTATTTACTCTTAGTATTCAGACACCTCACCTCCTTACCATATTTTATTTAAAATTTGTACAAGTACAATTTACAACCTATTGTTGTGTCTAAAAATAGCTGGATGAATGGCAAACAATGTAGACACTGATGATATGCCACATTTTACAGCATCTCATCTGGGTCTACACTGTTTGCTCAGGCCTGTCTGACCAAATACATAAAGTGAAGTATAATATATGGTAAGAGTCATGCTCAGAAGACAGGTAAAATTATGACCATATCTTCAGTGATTACTAATCGATTATCGATCACAATGGCAGGACTGATAATCAATTATCTTCTTTTCAGCTCTGATGAGCCAGCCTTAATATTTTTTGCTGGCTGTCACAATATTCTAAATTAAGATATTAATAAAGGTTATACAGTCTTCGCGAAATCTTTCCAACAGATGCAGGACAGCTGTCAAACAGACTGAAATTTTTGGCAGGACAAAATAAATTTCTGCAGGACAGGAGGCTTGTCTGTTATCAAATTACTACCTCTTTTTGCCAGAAATCACAGGACATTTGTCAGACAAACAGAAATTTTCTGCAGGACAGATTGAAAATTTGCCAGTTTTGTCAGACAGTCCTGCAGTTTTCGCGAAGACTGGTTATATAAATAAAAGAAAAATCAATGATTTGTTGCTGGTCAATAAACCATCCATATATTTTTGCTGGCTGTCACCAGGGAACTTTCGCTGGAGACAGCCGGCTGTCTCCAGCGAACTTTCGCTGGTGACAGCCGGCTGTCAATAGCCACTTCCTATTAATAATAATAATAATAATAACAATAATAACTGATAATAACTGAACAATCTTATAACCATATTATTCCCGTTGCGGAATTCGTTACATCTATTTTACCATTTAATATATACAACGAGAGTAATCCCTTTTGTATAATTTTTTTCTGAAGGAGACAAGAAATATAGTAGAGCTCCTGTTAACCGATGAAAAATAAAGAATATTCCTTTAAATGCTTTAATATATACAACTAGAAGTTATAAAGGCTTTTTTATGTACTGCCGTACCCGGAGACAGTCATACACGGATTGTCTCCAGATATGGTACTGTACCCTGAGACCCTGGGTCTCTGGGTATGGTACCATACCTGGAGACACTTCCTTTAACTAATGGAATTTACTGTGCAGTCGAGTATATTTTTGAAAAACCAAGAAAATTTGCTTATTCTTAACATTTTAACACCGTCGATTGCCTTGGTTATTTATTTGTAAACTCATTTTCCTTAGTCATCATTTAATTCCTATTTTAGAACTTTAGTACATGTCAAAGACTTTGAAACTCAAGCACCTCCTGTATACTTTACATTAGTTAAATTGTACGTCAAAACTCAACTGGTACACATCGAAGTTTTTTAACCTGTACTCGAAAAATGAAATATCTCCTTTTTGCATAAACATATTTAAAAGACCTGTAATATCCAATGGTTTTATACCGACTTGTCATCTCACTAAAATGTCATGAAATGCACAACAACTGCATCCTTTGCTTCAGCGCTTATTGTTCAATGCATGATTTTTGGTCACCAAAAACAATATATATTGAGAAATGTACAGAGTTTTCCGTTAAAACAAGTGCCCTAACAATTTTGAACTTTTACCTCAGCATATGACATTCTCCGATTCTTAGTAAAACACAAAATAAGTAAATAAACTCACATGTTATCCAGCTATCAGCACTCTGGAAAGTTTTTACACATGTCAACAGGTCCACCGGAATAGGTCAACTTATTACTTTATTTTTCACTGTCGGAGCACAAGTTGACCGATTCCCTGATGTGATTAACGGCCGCCGCAACAGTAGCCGCTGGTTATTCACCCGTCTGCAGGTTGTCCGACACCTTATCCACCCGGCAACGTGTGAATATAAACGGCCGCCGTATCAATGGTCACTGAAGGCAGTAGACGGGTTTTCCGACTATTCTTGTTTCTAAAGATGACTGAGCCCTGAAAACGAGGACAAAAACCGGAACGAGCTTTCCATTCTAAATGGCTTGCGAAGTTGCGCGTACGCGCGCAAGCCAATAAACATGATAAATGATATCACTTTTTTATATTCCTTAGATTTAACATCACATGCTTACCGACTTGGTATAAACGCCCTTCTGGTGAAAATATTGTTATATGTCTATCAAACCCTGCGCTACTTCCTCTGGACATTGCGATTAACTGTAAAAGAATACTAAATTTTTGAAAGGGTTCGATGATTCGGCTCTTTATACCGCACGCCGGAAGCTGGTTCGATTATAAACAGTTGGGTACTCCTGTACAATGGTGCGTGTTGTTGTTGTACTAACCGACGGGATGATCTAGAGGCGCATCCTAATCTACGGTATTCCCGATATCCATGTCCCGGTATTCATGGAGGACCGTGTGTTTGACACAGCATAACATGAAAGAAATGTCAAAACAGCTGTCCTCCTCTATTATAGACCATTTTTCATCCTCCAGTAACATCAACGATGTCTGGGAATTTTTCAAAGAAGGATGCCAGAAGATAATAGAGGACAAAGTACCTACACGAACAACATCTCAGCGATTTACTCAGCCATGGATAAACAGGGACATCAGGCGTATCACTCGGCTTAAACGACGCTGGTTCCGACGTGCCACGAGATCCAAACAACCACAGGACTGGAACCGCTACAAAGCACTGAAGAAACAAGCCCAGAAAGCCTGTAGGGATACCCACGATGAGTTTGTAATCACCATGCTCACAAACGACAGTGCTAACCCCAAACGTTTTTGGAATTTCATCAAGTCCAGGCAGAAAAACAGTACCGGTGTGGGCCCTTTAAAGACGGATGGACTGACATTCTCTGACAGCCTCAACAAGGCAAACATCATGGGTGAACAGTTTTGTTCTGTCTACACAAGGAGGACACATCAGACTTACCAGACTTTGGCCCCAGCCAGACACCGACTGTACCACCAATCAAAGTCACCTGCAAAGGAGTACTGAAACTCCTCAAGGACATTAAACCCCACAAGGCGAGTGGACCAGACAACATACCAGGGAGGCTCTTGAAAGAAGCTGCTGAAGAATTGGCCCCTGGACTTACCTTCCTGTTCCAGATATCCCTTGATAGCGGGAAAATTCCAACAGACTGGAAATCTGCACTGGTCACCCCTGTCTTCAAGAAGGGAAATAGATCATCGCCGGCAAATTACAGACCCATCTCTTTGACATCCATTATATGTAAAATCCTAGAGCATGTGTTCACAGACTCACAGCATGGTTTCAGAAAACGACGACCGTGTGAGACACAACTCCTTCTCACCATCGACGACCTGGCAAAGGGACTTGACGACAGACAACAAATCGACGCCGTGCTGCTCGACTTCTCCAAAGCCTTTGACAAGGTGCCCCATCAACGCCTTCTCCTCAAGCTGAAGCACTACGGAGTCAGGGGGCACCTTCTGGAGTGGATTGGAGATTTCCTATCGGTTAGGACGCAGAAAGTTGTAATTGAGGGCCAGAAGTCATCACCATCTCCAGTGACGTCAGGAGTCCCGCAGGGCACGGTCCTTGGCCCTCTCCTGTTCCTTGCCTATATCAATGATATGCCAGAGTGTGTCACATCCAAGATAAAGTTATTTGCTGATGACAGCCTGGTCTATAGGAAGGTCCAACAGAGTTCTGATTGCCGTGCACTGCAACAAGACCTAGACAACCTCCAACAATGGGAACAAAAGTGGCAGATGTCCTTCAATGCAGATAAATGCGAAGTCCTGCGCATAACAAACAAGCGTCGACCAATCCTCTCGGACTACTACATCCATAATCAGAAGCTGGCTATAAAAACAGATGCAAAGTACCTAGGCGTCACCATCAGCAGCGACCTGTCTTGGGCAAAGCACGCAGATAACATAGTCAAAAAGGCAAATTCCACCATGGCTTTCCTGAGAAGAAACATCAGAAATGCCCCAAAGGATAAAGCCTACAAGACATATGTGCGCCCGACGCTGGAATACGCCTCTACAACTTGGGCATCAAAGACAGCCACACTCAACCAGAAAATTGATATGGTTCAACGGCGTTCCGCACGGTTTGTGATGAACGACTACAGACGCACAAGTAGTGCCACTGCAATGCTGGAGACACTCAACTGGGACACCCTGGAAAGGCGCAGAGACCAAGCCAGGCTGACCATGATGTTCCGCATTGTACATCAGCTAGTGGATATGCCAGCCGAGACCTATCTGACCCCATCATCACACATAGGCAGGACCCGTGGCCATGACACCAGATTCCAACAAATCCAGACACGTTTTGCAGGGTACCAGAACAGCTTCTTTCCGTGTACCATCGTCTTATGGAATCAACTTCCACAGTCAGCCGTTAGCCAGACAACGCTGGATGCCTTCCAGTCACCTGGCCACCCTCTCATCCTAGATGCCCCCACGTTTTTACCTTTTAGATGTTTTTAACCTACTGTACATACCACTTTTTATCCGGGGCGCATGGACCACTCCAACTACATTGCGAGAATACTCAAGCATTGAGGGAGGCAATTAATGAAGAAGATGATGATGAACATCAAAAGTACTCGGTCGATTTTAAAATTTAAACACCAAATTAAAGGCAATATTCTAAACTACAAAATGATATTACAAAAATAAAACTTTTGTTGCTGATGTTGCAGGATGATGTCAAAGTCCCGGTATCGAGATTCACTTGTCCCAGTATCCATAGAGGCATACGCTTTTGACATGGCATAACATCAAAGTTACTTAATTGATTTTAATAAATTAAAAACCCTATAAAAGGCAACACTCCAATCTATTAAACAAAAAGTTTAAATTTGTAAAAAATAAAATATATCAGTTGCTTAGGTTCTAGCATTATATCAAAGTCCCGGTATCGAGGTTCACGTCCCTGTATTCGTTGAGGCCTCTGTGTTTGACAAAACATAATCTTAAAAATACTTAATTGATTTTAATAAATTTATCATCTGATTAAAGGCAATGCTCAGTCTATAAAATAAGAATAAACATATAACAAATTGTCTGTTGCTGATGTTGTAGCATTATGTTAAAGTCCCGGTATAGAGGTTCACATGTCACGGTATTCAGTAAGGCCTCTATGTTTGACAAAACATAATATCAAAAGTACTTAATCGATGTTGATAAAATAAACATCCGATTAAAGGCAATCTATAAAATAAATACAAACATATAAAAAAATCGTCTGTTGCTGATGTTGTAGCAGTATGTCAAAGTCCCGGTATTGAGGATCACATGTCCCGGTATTCAGTGAGGCCTCTGTGTGTGACAATGCATATTATCAAAATATCAAAAATACTTGATTTAGTTTTACCAATTAAACACCAGATTAAAGGCAACATTCTATCCTTATATGAAAATATATTCATAAAAAATATATGCTTGCTAATGCTGCAGTATGGTGTCAAAGTCCCGTTATCGAGAAACATGTCCGAACATCCAGTGGATCAGGGTAATAAAATCAAAACATACAACTGACATGAATAATATAAAACCCATAGAGGCACATGTCTTTGACATGGTATAACATCAAAATCACTTGATTGATTTTTCTTTTCATTATATTCTGTCTAAACATAGATTTTTGGTACTCGTAAGAACGACCTCAACGCGGCGGTTCCTAGGAATACCCAAAATTTACGTCAGAATACCGTAATAATTTCCTCCAACTGATTGAATAAACGTAAAAAAGATTGCCTTTGGAAACAAAGAACACACTACGGATTAGAAAACGGGAGTCTCGGTTTTATTGAGACTCTTCATAAGCAGTAATGAAATTTGCAACACAGCTTACGCCCTCTAGCGGGGTCTGAATAAAAACGCCGAATTCTTCCTGCAGAACTGCTGAATGCTGACCGAACAAAGTGCTGACCAAGTGACTAAAACGCTGACCAGGTATCTTGCTGACCAGACAAAACACCTGGTCTTTATATTAGGTTTAATTGGAGTTAATTGGTGATAATTATTAGAAATCATCAGACCCCCAGATAGCATGACAACGTGGGCCCAACGTTGGCATTGGGTTGTATCGTTGGCTGACGGTTATCCGTTGGCTGTCCAATACTGGCCCAACGTTGGACCAACTATGATATCAATCTAATGAATTATTTTAAAGTCAGTAAAATACTACCATAGTTGGCACAATAATGGACCAACGTTAAGCAAAATACTGGAAATAAACAGTTTTATTTGATATGTGGTGTAAGGTTGGCCCAACGTTGGCACAACGTTACCAAAATATGCAAATCATGCACTCCTTTGTATAATGTTGGGCCAACGTTGGGCCAACGTCAGCAATTTGTTTATCGCTGATTCTGCTATAGTGACAAAAATGTTGTCAAAATGTTATTTCAGATATCAACCGGTATGCATAATTTTGATTTCCATGTTTTAAATCCAAATTAAGTTGGTGGTGTGGATCAATAGCTAAGGCTGTAAATCCAAAGAGTTAAACGTTGGATCAACGGTGTGCCAACGTTAGCCAAACATACCAGGAATAATAGGAATACATAGAGGATCTTATATGAGTACTCGTGTATTATTGAATTTATTAAATCCGTTGGAGAAAAGGATAAGCTGTATATATTTGTATTATAAAAAATACGTAAAAAAAAATAATCTTTTATCAAACAAAAGTAGTTCAGTTAATACAAAATATCAATTTAATTAGTATATTAATGTACCATATGCTGTTGCATAAAGCACAAACACAGCATGAAGTAATCTTTATTACTGGCTTCGTGGTCCAGCGCCATGGTGACCAATAAAACTTGTTATATTAATTTGTATTCCAATACCTTGGCGTAATCTTGTTCATTATTGTTACCATCTACCAACGGTTTTATAACACTTTAGACTACTCATAAAGTTAGCTTTTATACCATTTGAGTTCTGACTCTCTGATTGAATGCGCCAATAATTGTCTGAAGATGTGATTTAAAGAAGAAGGATTAAGGTTTTTAAACATGTGGGTATAATTATATATTCGTTTCTAATTTAGGCAAAAATAATGAACTGCATATGGCATATGAAAGCCCCTTATCAGAATGTGCAGTTTTGCAGGCTGATGTGAGTCTTTGTTGGATGCTCATGTGGCATTGTAGGTTTTGCTGTGCTCTGGCTCATTTGTGAGTTTGACATTCTTACAGCATAAACATTGTTTAACTTGAGTAATGGGTCCAAAACACGCTCACGGAAAACAATGTAGACCCTGATCAGACTCCTCCTAGAGGACTCAGGAGAGAAAAAAGCTATGTCAGTTTATTAAAAAAAAAATATTTTATTGTAAAAACACTGCTTTTTAGTGAAATACTGTTTTACAGTCATAAAATATAGTACTATGCCATAAGAATGTCAAACTCACAAGTGAGCAAGAGCCAGACCACAGCAAAACCTACAATGTCACATGCGCACCCAGTAAAGACTCAGATCAGCATAACTGCACAGTGATAAGAGGGTTTCATATGCACCTCATGCAATTCGTTATTTCTGCCTAAATTACCAAACGAATATATATAATTATACTCACATGTTGATTTGCTGTCGGAACAGCCCCTTTTTACTAGCAAAAAATCAGTTGGCGTCATACACAACATTTGCTCAATGTTAAAATTGTGCAGGGCTAACGTTGGCCCAGCGTTATTAACATTGACATACGTTGGCCCAACGTAATGCCTACAACGATGGCCCAACGAGCAGACTTACGTTGGGCCAACGTTGAATGTCTACGTTGGGCCAACAAAATGGACAACCATTATTCAACGTTGGCCCAACGTTAGCATGCCATCTGGGCCTGTATGATCATCTAGTTAAAATCACAGATAGAATCTATTGAATATAAGGCCACATATATTTATAAAAATCGCCTTTAAAAAATTGCATGTTTTTTGTCATTTTAGGTGAAAAGTTGTTGAAATATTTTACAAATTCTGAAAAGAACTTTATCATACATGTACATTCGGGTAATATTAGCATTAGGCCTCCTAAGAGTATTTTTTTTACAGTAAGCGTTGTCTTTGTGAATAAGATGAAGAGGCAAGCGGATGGGGCAGGGACCTGAAGCCAATAAGAATCCAATAAAATGGAAAGGAATATGGCTGTACATGATTTTGATCGTAAATGTCACTTGTATCGTTTTGAAACAATGTCCACGACAATTTTCAAAACCAGGCATTCATTTTTTTAAAACTGCAAATTTTCAAACTGGCTTAAAAATCAGTCATTTCAATTTACTGAGCAGCAGCTCCAGACTTATAAACAGACAAAAAATTGAATGATTTTATGTTTTACAGTATTTATATTTTACAGCATTTTAAATAATGTCAGTATTCAATATACATACATGTATATTCCTAAACAAGTCTTTTCGGCAAGAAATATCATCAACTTTGGAGACTAGCTTCGACATCTC
Source organism: Anodontia alba (assembly GCA_964016985.1). Taxonomy (NCBI): domain Eukaryota; kingdom Metazoa; phylum Mollusca; class Bivalvia; order Lucinida; family Lucinidae; genus Anodontia; species Anodontia alba. The sequence goes on along the minus strand of OZ024823.1, from coordinate 64,694,172 downwards.
GTATCAAATGATTTTGTCTTTTGGCAAGACAAAGAAAAAAATATTCATAGAATTAGTATGAAGACAACACAAAATGTAAAAAAATAATGATTTATAACGATATGACTACATGTCCTGTATGTAAATCCATTTTCAGGACTATATCTGATTTTTTTTATCTGCACATTCAAGTCAGAGATAGTAATGTTTGGTCTGACAAAATAGCACCAAAGAAGACTGAAACAGAAGACAGCTTAAATAAATTATTAACCCACAACATTTAAATTGAGCAGATACAGTAGGTTTCAAATCTGAGAAAGAATTCAGCATCAGTTTCATGATTTGAAAACTTTAAATAGTTGTGGTCATGGTACCCAAGCCATAAATCAATCTCATAAATCCGTAAACGAATGACGAATCAGAATGTTCAGACCAACAGACATGGAATAAAGGGTGTAATCAGGCGTCCGCGGATAGTAAGCATTACTTGGTAAGCAAGCTTCGCCCACCATGCCCACAGGCCTGAACGAAGTAAATGTAGGTAGAAGCGTATGTCCGGGATTTTGGAAGTCTACTTATGGCTCGTCATTGGCAAAAACATCAGAAACAATTCTGGAAACTGCCACATTGTAGTGACTGACCAGATCATGATATCTCCTATAGAACTTCTTAAGTGTTGTTTTTTGATACCCCTGGCTCAACAACTTTGTAGTGAGCACTTTCCCACGCTCCATGAAGTCCTGATAATTTGAACAGGCTCTGGCATAACGGATTAACTGTGAAACGTTAACGCCGTATGCTGGTGCAGAAGGGATATTACTGCTCAGGAATGGAAAGTTAACAATGGGAAAATTGAAGTCATCCCGTTTGTCGTAAAGCCTAGTAGTAAGCTTTCCATTGTCAATGTAGAGATAACAATCCAAGTATGGCTGCAGTCTCCGTTGTTTCCTTTATTTCAAGTTCACGTGGATAGATGAATTCTAAATACTCTGCAAATTTTGTGTTTTTCAGGGACAATACATCATCTATATATCTGTAGGTGAAATTGAATTGTTGTGCGAGGTGTTTCTTGCCTGCTTGGAGGAGACTTTGTACAAACTCCGCCTCATACGAGTATAAAAACAAGTCGGCAAGTAACGGTGCACAGTTAGTACCCATCGGTATGCCGATTGTTTTCTGAAATATCCGTCCGCCGAACTCCACAATTAGCTATTCCAGCATCTTTATGACATCTGCATCTGAGTATTTTTGTGGCGCATCAGAGTGATCCCGAACGAAGTATGTGTCTTTGTAGCCAATGACAACATACTGAAATCGACGGTTACCATTTTTGTGGACGAAACACTGGTTGAAAATTTCCTTTAATTTAGATTTCAATTTATCATGAGGAATAGTAGTGTAAAGAGTAGAGAAATCGAAAGATTTTAAGTGCTTTAAACCCCCCGGTGGTTTGCTCTACCGACCGTTCTAAGGCGGTAATCCCGGTGTTAGTCTTACTCTTTGTTGCTTTGTGGTTTATTCTACGAGGCGATTTGTTGTATGTCTTTCCATGTGTCATTTTGTTCTTGTGTTTTTCAGTCCTTTTAGTATTGCGATTACCTCGCTCGCTTGGGGAAGAGAGAGCTAATCTTAGTGCTTCGTACGTTTGTTCGGTTTGTGCTTGTTTAGATTTGTCGGTTTCCTCTTCCTCTTGGGGTCTGGGAAGGGCTGCGGTTTGTGATTGTGGCACTCCCTGGACTTTTCTCTTACCTTATTTTATACTGTTGACGGAATGAAGAGATTGTGCCTTTAGGTTTTCTAAAAGCTCTTTGGAGTATTTCAGGATCCACATCTGATTAACACCACTTCTGGCATATGCAGTGTCACAATACTTCTGATGAAGGCCTTGTTTAACTGCGGTTAGGATTCGTGTTAGAATCTGAGAAAGAGGCTTGGTTGAGCACAGCTGCCGCAATATATCTCTTCTTGTATGGATTCTTGTGAAGTTTAGGAATCCAGTACAGTTTGGGAAGGTCAATATCTTCCTCTGGGACGGAAATTCCAAATGTCAGCATCACCGAATGGTGGTTTTGTAGAATAGCAGTAAGATTATATGTAGGGTTTCCGGTCATGGTACTCATACCAAGCTCTTCCATTCTAGAATTCATAAAAAGAGTACCTTGCATTTTAATTGCCGTGTAAAATTCCAAAGGGTACTTTTCTTTAGCTTGTGTGTTGACAATGGCTCAACTCATGATAGGCAAGCTGATAGAAGTATGCCGCTAGACATTCCGATTGTGCAAGCTTGAACTTGATGGGCTGTATGATATCTCCTATTACTAATAAAAACACCAAAAAACGAAGCATCTGTCTTACCGCACCCTCTTTCCTAGCCGCAAAATCAATAGGAAATGGCGCAAATGAACGCTACGAAAATCGCACAAGCAACAGGAAAACCGCAAAGAAATGTTACAGGTTGGTCACGGTGATATAGACTTGGTTGTTGTTATTTTTATTACTTATGCTTTTGTGTGAAGGTTAAGATGGCATGCATTGCATTTATAGGAGTGCATTTTGTACATTTCGGTCGGAAATTTGAGCAGCAGGGGGCGGGGGGGGGGGGGGGGGGGGGCGGGGGGGGGGGGCGAATGCACCACGTTTTTGGGCCCCAAAAGGGCTCCCGCGTAGACAACAAGTCTGTATGTACGTCTAGACGACTTCCTCGGGCGTGCGGCCGCGTTTCGGCTCTTCCTGAGGCCCTAGCCCCTGCGGCCCCCAAGTGAGCATAGTGAGAGCCCCTGGGGACGGCCCCCACCCTCACCGGCCTTGGGGCTCTGAACGCAAAAAGAGGGAGGCACCTGATTCACCGATATCCGATTTATCTGGTACCCACGACATTACGACGTTATTGGATTATATGCGCTGGAGTGCACCGTAGTAATTTACCTGATTGTGTATTTCAACGCTCTGAGTAAAAATTTCAGCAGACGACATATTGATATATTTCTCTCAGAAAAACAGGATTTGACACAGACAGGTGGTTCACCCCCCACCCCACCCCCTCCCCCCCCCCCCCCCCCCCCCCCCCAGGACTGGGATGTGGGTGTTAAGAATTCTACCCGGCCCTGGGTTTTAAAGTACCGTGGACCGGCATCTGCTGAATCTGCCCATAAGCATGGTAAGGGTTCTTATAAAATGTGTCCTATATCGATTCTCGATTGAATACTGCTGGTTTCCTGCCTCGGCATAGATTTCTATTGAATACCGCTGGTTTTCCGCTTCGCTTCGGATATATCATAAATCTCGCGAGAGTGCGTTTATCAGCTCGTTCTCGACTTCAATTTGAATTTCATATTTTATTCAACAAACAACACCAACGTAAATTATGTAAGTATATATTATTTAAACTACATTGTTTACTGATTTGTCATTTTGTATTACTATTTGTTTTCTTGTTTACGTTATGCAAGTTTAATGTACATATTGGATGGGAAATTGAGTATGCATGCAGATGTGAAAGAATATAAATTTATTAGAATATATAACCTGAATAGCTTTGTAATGAAAATGTTTCTGTTAGCCACTGAATCTTAGTGAGTGTATCAAGTGAAAAAATAAGCGGTAGGCGTAAACAGAAGTGAGATAGATGCCTGACGGAAGTAGGTGGGCGTATGGCCGGAAGTGGTAAACAAAGTCAGCGACTTAAGACGTTTCTTTTATTTATTTTTTTCAGGTCGCAAGACTTCTTAATCACGCTGAGAGCACACTTGGACAAACTGACAAACCACATTCAAACCAGTTATTCAGGAGACGAGATATTTCAACAGTGGGTCAATTATTATCAGCAAACAGGACGTGGGGGGTTGGAGGAGATGATCCACCCACCACCATTAGGCCGGAAGCAGCAATCCCAAGCAAGATCTCGAAAAAAAAAGAAGAAAAAACTTAAGACTATGCTGGAAAAATCGTTGACAGAGGAAAGGACACTTACGGTGGATGTAGTACCACAATTTGATACAACACAAAAATGTATAGAAACTATACAGAACTGTGAACGATTAATTGCTAGTGGAAAGTTGAGCGTACTCCGACACTCAGCAATGCAGGGGGAGGCTATTTCGCATATAAAACGAAAGGCTAAAAAGGGGCAAAGCATCCCATCATTACTGGCTGAGAACAACATCCAATTCTCAGCATCACACTGTCGATCTTTGGTTTCTCTTTTTTCATTATGTTCTGAACATCAAACCTTGTTAAACTGTAATTTGAGCATTCGCTTACTTTTGGGCAATATTAAATTAGTGAGGGAAATATGTACTGAACTAAAATGGTAAGATAAAATCCCCGAACATTACTGAGTGTCAACACCGCCTACGCCTTAGACACTTTTTTGAAAACTAAAACTGACTGGATATAATCCTCGAACATTACTGAGTGTCAACACCGTCTACGCCGTAGACACTTTACATGAAACTAAAACTGACTGGATATAATCCCCGAGCATTACTGAGTGTCAACACCGTCTACGCCGTAGACACTTCCTTTGAAACTAAAACTGACTGGATATAATCCCCGAGCATTACTGAATGCCAACACCGTCTACGGCGTAGACACTTTATATGAAACTAAAACTGACTGGATATAATCCTCGAGCATTACTGAATGCCAACAACGTCTACGGCGTAGACACTTCATATTATTTTTTTTTAATGCTTCCACTTAATAAACTCGTCTGCTTCAGCATCACACTGTCGATCTTTGGTTTCTCTTTTTTCATTATGTTCTGAACATCAAACCTTGTTAAAGTGTAATTTGAGCATTCGCTTACTTTTGGGCAATATTAAATTAGTGAGGGAAATATGTACTGAACTAAAATGGTAAGGTAAAATCCCCGAGCATTACTGAGTGTCAACACCGTCTACGCCGTAGACACTTTTTTGAAACTAAAAAATGACTGGATATAATCCTCGAACATTACTGAGTGTCAACACCGTCTACGCCGTAGACACTTTTTTGAAACTAAAACTGACTGGATATAATCCTCGAACATTACTGAGTGTCAACACCGTCTACGCCATAGACACTTTACATGAAACTAAAACTGACTGGATATAATACCCGAGCATTACTGAGTGTCAACACCGTCTACGCCGTAGACACTTTATATGAAACTAAAACTGACTGGATATAATCCCCGAGCATTACTGAATGCCAACACCGTCTACGGCGTAGACACTTTATATGAAACTAAAACTGACTGGATATAATCCTCGAGCATTACTGAATGCCAACACCGTCTACGGCGTAGACACCATATTATTTTTTTTAATGCTTCCACTTAATAAACTCGTCTGCTGCTCAAAGGGCTGGACCAGCCTGCGCTCTTTTTTTATTTAAGCCCGCGAACAAGATATATTTATCGAAAGGTGCCACTGTTTCCAGCAGCTCGGAGCTCTTCCAAGAGCTTGGTACGGGCCGTTAGCATCGCCTCGTCTCTCATGAGGTTCATGAGCTACTTTTTTTCGTTCTTGGACAGACCGTCCTCTTTCTGACGCCCACGGCGAATCTCAGCATTCATTTGGTCGTACTTGTCGACCTGAGAGAGAATCAAGCGAAACTCCTCCTCGGAGATCTTAACGTCAGTCAGCGCGGTCGAGATCCTGTCAGCGATTGTGTTGAGCTCTGAGATGGCCAGGATCCGGATTTGGTCATGTTTCCTAGCCTTGGCTTCAAGCTTCCGACAAACGAACCTCCCGCCGGCTCCGAGCAACCCACAGGCAATCGCTCCGGCCTGAAAGCCAATTGCGACAGGCGCAGCGATTATCGTCGTCAACAGCCCGACACACGTGGCAGCCATGGCTGCGCCGGCTACCGAAAGCCCGGTGTCGAGTCCGTCTACGACATTAGCCCCCCGCCGGTATTTCTTATACAGCGATGCTCTGAAGTCCCGTTCCTTTTCCAGGTGGGCTCTGACCTCGGCCACAGGCTGAAGTCGGTGATTCTCTCGTCGTCTCAAGTGGTGGGTAAAGTCCCATCGTGCTTAACTATCACCGCTGTCGGACAAGTTCAAATGGCCAAGGACCACCGAGCTTTCGTCTGAGGTGAGGCCTGCGGGCGTGAACCTCAGCCTTTTGAGCTCGACCGGACCAACATGAATCTTGCTGATATCCAGAAAGCGGTGCTCAGCTTCGTGCTGGATTCCCCCCAAGGTAAAGCGCACTAGAGGTCGCTCCCGAACTTTGATGAAGGCCCCAAGTTCTTTTTGTGCGTGCGCGCTGGTCCACTTGAGCTTGAAGCCGGGCAAAACTTCTACGAAGCCGTCGGGCGGGTCTCCGAGGATCACCTCGAGAAGAATTGTTGATGTAGGTATTCCCGCGCCGACGATTCCCGCTGGAGAGAACTCGGATACCATTTTTAGAATCCCCTCCCGGCCATTACTTGTTTTCAGCGTGTACTGCTCAGAAATGACCACGTTTTTGGTCTCAGGAACGTAGGAACACAGCCGGGTACCGGCATTTGTCACCTTCCGAACCTTGTGTTCTCGCCCCGTTGCGACGTAGGGAGAGGAGATTTGAATGTCGATCAGCCACCCCGTCTGTTGTGTGGGGTCTGCAAAGGCCACCCACTTGCTCCCGGTAAACGCCAGCTGGTGGACCCGTCTGGGGACGGCATATGAAACATCGACGTCGCTCAACTCTCCGAGCTTCTGCGCCCCACCTCCCTCTTGGGTGGTGACCTTTTTTCGTTTGTACACCCCGTCGGACAGCTCAAAAGCGTACAGCTGGCCCTCTTCCCCACCCTTTTCGAATCCCTTGGTGTCCCCGAGGTCGGCTAAAGCCACCCCGAGGCATTTCCTGGCGCTCCCTGGGCCACCCGCGTCACCCATTTCTTCTTATGTGTAGGACTGCACTCAAATAGTCGAAACCTAAATTTCTGCCGCCCGTGTCTAATATCGCGAGCGTCAGCTGGGAAAGAGGCCCCGATGCCAGCCGTTTGTACTGCAAAACGGGGAAAGTCTCTGTCCGGCCAACCCCGCACCTTTCGTTCCCGACGGGGATGGATTTCAGCAGTGTGGAGGGGCGACCGTTGTGGAGGTTCTCCGACGTACTGACCTCGGCAAGATGCACGCAGATCTCCCGATGGGTGATCAGACGATGAGGCTCGTCTGCAATGTGGATCTGGCTGGGCTCAAACATCTCTCGAGAGAACCATAGGAGGTCGGCCAGCTCGCGACTCAGCACCAGACGTTTTTTGAGGAAATCTGCAGACGGCCGGTTGGGGCATGCAAACTGTTCAGCACCCAAAGGCCGGAACGCCTCTTTGTCCAGCTCACAGACGTTATAGTACCCTTTGGGTATGCCCAACACGGTGTGCCCATCAAAGATGCTATTCTCTAACTCGGCGCTGATATTGAGCCAGCAGTGGTAATACGTGAGCTCACAGAGAGCAACCTCCAGCCCCCCACACGCAGTGCCGGGAACAGAGACCGGTTCCCCATTTTGAATGTCGGTGAGTGTGACGTACATAGTGACCCAAAGCATGGACAAGAGGGCCTACTCGTTCAAAAGCTCTGCAACATATCGGGCGGGGTGCCATTTCAAAGAGAAGCAGGCGTCTCTGGCAAGCCAGAAGATTATGGTTGATGACGAGGGAGGTGACTTTCAGGCCTCTTTCCCAGACATCTTCGCCCAGTACCAGAACCCCGCACTCACCGGGGATATCGCTATGGCAAACAAGGCTTGGAATTCCTGGAAAATCACTCCTTTCGATTGGTGGCAGTGCCAACTGAACTTCGCGGTTTGGTGCGCGACTGCTGGCTGCGGGGTCTCTGCTGATGACCATCTCCTAGCTAAAGACCCCCTCCTTACGAGTCTGTATCGCTTCCATGTTTACAATGCGACGAGGCGTCTGCTTGTGGAGCTAAAAGTCGCCCGTCCTGGAGACCAATCTCATTCTTGGTATCAGAACACCTACGACGCCAGGGCCTACAAGCGGCTCTGCAACGAGTTCGGAGTTTCGCCTGATACAGATTGGAGACAAAAGCTAGACCACGGGTGCCAAGGCCTCGGATCTTGGAGCACGTATATGGAGTCGTCGGGCGCCTACCGACATGCGCACTACTCCGATGGCCCCTTCTTTCATCCGATGGACGCCATCCGCCATAACCAGGATATATCAGGGGCGTGGACGATGTTCAGTCCCGATAAATCAGAAGGCTTCACGCAAGCGGGTGTGGAGCGCCTCAACGACAGTATATGGACGTATGTTTGGGCTATCCTGGGAGCGCAGGCCCAGACACGCTCGAACATTCTCAAGGCCGGGACGGGGTTCGACGCTCAAAAGCAGTTCCTAGCCAACGTCGAAGATGCAATTGCTTCTCCAGTCGACATCCCCAGCAGCATCGCTCGCTACCAGAAGACGCTGCAATACGCCTCTACGCCGCTGGATAATGTCTTCGGGTTAGGGCTCTACCTCGCCCCGAGCGACATGACCCTCCACCCGGGCAATGTCCAGGGCTACAACAACGAAATCGTGATCGCTGGATCTGAAGCAGCCATCGGCCACAACCCGGGAATCAACGAGTCGGAGCAGATCGGCAAGACCACAGGCGATAAGTCCTTTGAAGGAAAAATCGCAGCACTAGCCGGGACTGATCACAAGGGGCCGCCGAGTGGCAGACCCGTGGGCCACTTACGCCAGCTGTTGTTGCTCCGCAACAACACGCGTTTGCCGCGGCTGCGACAAGCCACGAAGACGAAAAGGCGGCTCTCATAGCCGCAGGGGTCGGGGTTGGCCTAGTGGCGCTTTGGTTGGTGTCTCACTAGCCAGTCTCTTGCGGCCACGAGAAGAAGCGCCCCCACGCCGATGACCAAGGCCCACACGTTGTCAGCGAGCCAAGTCGCGGCCTTCCCTAACGTGCTCAGGAGCCAAGAGACGATTGAGCCTATGATTCCGGGCAGGGCCGCAGCGGCCTTGCCGGCCAAATTAACCAGGGCACGCCCAAGGGCCTGTAGGTGCTTTTTTATCCACTCCTTGACCCCGCCCTTGTCGGATGGCTTTGGAGCCGGCGATGGGGTGCCACCCGCTCCTCCACCAGTGACACCGAGGACGAGAGTGCTTATCGCCATGCCGATTGCTGTAAGGATGCTTGCGATGGTAATGCCCTGTTCGCGGAAGAGTGTTCGAATTCGCTCAGCCAGCGTCTTGTCTTCATGGAGGAGCCGTCCGATGGTTTCACGAATTCTGTTGAACTGGGTCCGGAGAGCTGCTTTGTTCGCGGAGAGGGCTTCGAGCCTCGCTTGTATTTCAAGTTCGAGGTCGGAGCGCTCGCCCTCAAGCTTTTTTATTCGATCTCGAATCTCTTGTTGAATTTCGGGGTAGTCCGTTTCCGTCAGTTTTTGGCGCTCCCTGGCAATGTGCTTCTCGACCGGATCTCCGGTCCTTGGCATCTGACAGCTTCGCCTGGTTGTTAGCGAGCTCGTCCCTCTCTCTCGTCATGGCCTCCCCTACTCCAGCCAGTTCTCTCGTGACCCACGCGGTGTCCATTGGCGAGTCCTCGATGGTCTTCAATGCGGCCTCGACGTCTCCTATTGTCCCAATGACGTCGTTGGCCGCGCCGGGGAGGTCCTTCAGCTCGATGGATTCAATGTTTTTGGGGAGGGTTTCCTCTGCACTCTGGAGTGTCTCCACGACCTCTCTGCCGAGCCTCCGCGATGCCCCCGATCTATAACCAGTGAGCCCCATTGATCTCCGCAGTGCATATGCGCCACCAGCCCCGTATCTTCGGGCCAGCGTCTCTAGACCCAGAAACCGGAATTTCCCCTCGTCGCAGCAATGGAGATCTTCTTGTCTTCAGGTGTCCAGTAAAGTGTCTTACCGTCAGGGTGGATCCCGAACTGGCTATAGTCGATCCTGCCTTCAGGGCGCAGCCCATAGGTGCGGCTTACCTCGTTGTAGAAAGTATCAACCTGGCGCTTCTTCTGGGCCTCGAGCCCTTCCTGTCTCAACTCGTCCCGCAAGAACAGCAAACCGTTCCCGGACGTGTTTAGCTCCACCTGGACGTCAAACGGTGGCTCCATAACGGGGGGTGGGGGGGGAGGGGGGGGAGGGGAGGACTATATCATCGTCTTCTACAGGCCCGTCAGGGTCGAACGTGGGGTTCTCGAAAGTGACGTCATCCATCGCGGCGTTGACAGTGGATGCTAATTTGTAGGTTGTTGCGTGGCTTCAAATACACCATGGCTTCGAGCAAATTCGGACGCAAGCTTAATCCTTACAGGTGCGTCCGCGAGCCCCTGGGGGTCAAAGGCGTACGGCAGTCTGTCGTGATAACCAATAACCCGAGCACGATTGATCAGAATCAACAGCTGCTGGTTCGATTCCCGAACCTCGGCGTGCAGGACGTTATCGTCCCGGGGATCGCCCGCCTGGCCTTCAGAATCACGCTGAATAGTGAAGATGCGAACCGGACCGTGGTTCAGAACCTGGGCCGCGCCATCGTGAAGAAGACTGTGATCAAGATCTCCGGCAACGAGGTGATGTCCGTCGACGATAGTGACGTCTTCAACTGTTACGGCGATCTCTGGAAGACGGCCTTGGAGAGGAAAAATGACCAGTACCAAGGCATCGATACGTCTGGTAACCGAAACGCAACGCGGATTCGCATCGGTGCCGGAAACAAAGATGAGACAGTCGCGGCCGACAAGGCCATCGCCGATGCCTTCGGCAACCGCTTCTACATCCCGCTCGATTTCGAGGTGCTCGAGGGCCACATGCCGTTCTACCAAAGCGCGCTTGGAGGCTGGCTGGAGTACGAACTCACCTTCAAAGACTACAGCCGCGCAGCTCGGGCCACAGGCGATGCCGACGCCTCATACGACATTGAAAACATCAGTCTACAGTATGAGATCGTCACGCAGCCAGAGCTGGCTCGCATGATCGCCAATCAGTACAACGGCCGCCTCGCGATCCTCTATGACCGGATTCTGAGGCACTGAAAAATAAGCAGAGACAAGAGCGACTCCCTCTGGAATATCAATCTCAACGTGCCCGCCCGCAGCATGAAGGGGATCTTGATGCTCTTTGAGGACGTTACCGCGCAACAGCCCTTCGCTCGCAACACGGAGTCCTTCTATAACCCGAAAATAACGAAGGTTGAGGTCACGATCGAGGGGATACCCAATCAGCTCTTTAGTCAGGGGATGCGTGCCTATCAGATGTGGGACGAGGCGAGGAAGTTATTTGCAGCATCGCCCGGCAGGAAACACCACCTCGAGGTGGCAGTGGTGGCGAAAGACCTTGGTCTCGCTGACATCTCTCTCGGGGAGTTCTTGACCAAGTTCGCTCTGTGGCTTGACCTCAGGACAACCGATGTTGACCGGCTTCATGGCAGTGGCCGCCGCATAGAGAATGCGAGCGAAGGAGTGAACATCCAGTTGACTAAGACGGCAGAAGCGGCCGGCGCTTTGAACATCTATCTCTACATCATCATGGACGCCCAGCTGAACCTCGAAGATGGCCGGTTCGTCTCAGCTGTTTATTAATCATCTTCTGCCCAAGGGCGCCCATTCGGCAATTGTCTGCGGGCAGACGGGATGCGGAAAAACCGTTTTCATCCTGTCTCTGCTCGAAGAAGGCCCCTACCGGGGGTTCTTTCGACATATCGTGGTCCTGTGCCCCACCATAGAGCACAACAAGACCTACAAGCAGTGCCCCTGGCTCTGGACGGACCCTAAGGTCTACGTTCTGGACCCCGGTGAGCGCCTTCACGATTACCTGAGGGCCTTCTACCTGGTGTTTAAGGGCGAGCCAACACTTTTTATAATCGATGACTGCTCGGCCACGAAGGCTCTGACGAAGAAGAAAGACATGCTGTCAGAGTTGGCGTTCTCGGGCCGCCACGCCGACATAAGCGTCTGGGTCCTCACCCAGAAATACAACTCAATCCTGAAGGACTTGCGCGAGCAGACACGCTGTGTCGCACTCTTCCACTGCAAGGATCGAGACAGCTTTGAAGACTGCCTGCGGGAGAACGACGTGATACCGACTCGAGAACAGCGGGCGTTGGTGCGGCAGCAGCTAGCCGAGAGAAAACACGCCAAGCTTCTGTTGAAAACAGATCAGCCTGCTGCTTATATAGTTGTGTAGCAATGCTTCCTGTTACTGAAGGACTGCTGGTCACCGTGCTTGGCACGCATTTGGTACTGCTGGTTTTTGTTGCTTGGCAGATCGCACAGTGTCTGCGCCGAGTCGCACTCCATATTAGACGGGCCCGCCGGCTTGTTATAGGCGAAATGGACTGTGACGAACTGATCGATGAGCTGATGTCAGTTGCTGACCCGCAGCCCCAGCGGCGACGCCAGACGCGCCGCAGGAGGATGAACGGGTGCAAAAACACCGCGAACGGCTCGCTGCCATCGCGGCGGGAGGCCAAGCCGGGCAGTACGGACTGGTGGTCCGTTGGAAAGCATTCACCGCCGATCAAATCGACGCTCTGGACAATAGCGAAATCGAGAAGCTTTACGCCCGCTACGAAGCAAGGCTTGGGGCGGCGATGACGAGGACGCTGGGGTCTGCGGCGCTCCAGATTTATGCGGGGATCGCGGCCATGTTTCTCCCGATCGAAAACCAGCCAAAGTTCATCGCAGACCTCGAGAGCGACCAGTTTGTCGGACACGCGCTTAGCAGTGCTACCTGCGAGCTCTACCACCGCTACGGCATGTTCTTAGCACCGTTAACCGCTGCGCTGACCACCTTGAAGCACTGCCAATTTGGACACTGCTGCCCTGTTAGAGTACACGATGGAGGAGACGAAGCAGGAGAACCAAGAGACGGCGGAGGAGCCAGCACAGAGTTCTCCAGTGGAAAGAGTTACGGAGAAAGTTAAGGATCCAAAAAAAGTGGCAGCTGGGCGTGCCGGCGCTGCCGCCCGAAAGGCAAAGCAAGAAGAACGACTTCTCGAGCAGCTTCGAGCATCCAAGGAATCATTTCGCCCCTCCGCCCCCCCTCCCCCCCCCCCCCGCTGCGGGCGACGGCACGTCTGCTAATATTCCTCCAAAGGAAGCGACAGCGGTTTCCGCGGATAAACGGCCGGAACGCCACGAAGGACTAAATAACTGGACCCCGTGGGTCGTTGGGGCTTGTCTTGCGGGTGGGGCGCTCGTGTTTCTCCGAAACGCGCAAACGAGAAGTCCCGCGTCGGTGGCGGCAGTCGCCGTTGACTCCGCGCCCAAGTGGCCTGCCCCCGGTGCTAAGCAATTAAAGACTCGAGACCACTTTTATATGGAATGAGCAACCATGACGACTCCAGCAACCGACGGGAAGATGATCGTGAACGCGCTCTACCACATCGCCGTAGTCTCGGGCTTGGCCACGGGATACGCCCGGCTTGGCAAGATGGCGATGGGGGGTAGCCCCACGAAGCTTGACTTCACACCCCGTGACGTCGGCATGGTGGTGCTAGACGTCGCTCTGGCCATGGGAACCAAGGACCTGCTAATTAAACAGGGGATCATACCTGCTGATATCATGAAGTAATGGCAAGCATCGCAATGCTCGTTGGGGGCGCCCTGGTGAACGCCCTTGTAGCAAGATGAACGGGCAGCCATTCGGTTCGCCGCGGGGATGCTGGCTGGCCCGACCAACCTCCGGGCGACAACTGGACAGCTTCCTGAGCCTGTGGCGTCCGCATGTTGGAGGCTGATCAGGCTGCTGGAATACCTTAGTAGCAATGGCCGACAGTAAGCTATCTGCCCTATACTACAGCCCCGAGGCTACTGGAAGGGGCTCGCAGCCATCGAGAAGCTGGCGTCTGCAGCAAAGGTGACTGAGCAGCAGGCCAAGGACTGGCTCAAAAGGCATGCCATCTGGCAGATCTATCTGCCTGCCCCACGGCGCGTACCGCGGCCGAAGGTTGACGTGGCGGTGCCCAACGAGGTCCACCAGGCGGATCTGCTCTTTCTGCCACACGACCGTGTTGGGCGGAAAACCTTCCGCTACGCTCTCACGGTCGTTGATGTAGCCTCACGCTACAAAGAGGCCGAGCCTCTGGCCACAAAAGAGGCTAAAGAGGTCGCCGATGCTCTGTCTCGCATCTACAGACGGGGGCCATTGAAGTGGCCTAAGCTTCTCCAGGTTGACCCCGGGCGTGAGTTCATGGGTGCGGTGAGCCAGCTGCTCGCCAAACACGGGGTCGAGGTCTGGCGCGGTCGGGTTGACACCCACCGGGACCAAGGGATCGTAGAACGCTTCAACCGGACGCTGGCTGAACGCCTCTTCGGGCACCAGTATGCCCAGGAGATGCGGCTTCCTTCAGGTCAAAGGTCGACTGAGTGGGTTAAGCGATTGCCCGCAGTTGTCGCAGCTCTGAACGGAGAAGTGACCAGGTCGACTGGCAAAAAGCCCTCTGATGCCATCAAGGCCAAGACGCTGCGCCGCGGCACACAAAAGCCCTCCTCTGTAGTTCCTGGCCGCCCAGTTGGTCTCGAGGAGCAGAAAGTCCCATCGGGAGTTGACGTTCGCTTCCTTTACCAGCCTGGCGAGCTAGAGGGCGGTCGTTCAGGACGAGCTCCTGCCGGTCTGGCCTGCCATCCAGCAAGGGCCCGGGGATGGTGACCATGATGTTTTGCCGCCGAGTGTCTTTGGGGCGGTATAGCAGAGGCACGGAGGTGTCCGGGAAATACTCCTCATGGCGCTCGAACAGCAGCCTCTGGGCCCGGTCGCGAATCTTCTGCCTTGAGGTCAAGATGAGATCACATGGCTTCCAGGCCTCCACGAAGCGCTCCCACCCGAGGCAACCAGGAAGCGCCTTTCACACCTCTCGGCACTGGACCCTGTCGGGCTGAAGGCGGATTCGCTTCTTGCGGGCCTTGAGAAGAGGGTCTTTGGCTCTGTGGTCTACCTCGACCTCTTCGTAATAGGCGACATGCTCGCGGAGCCAGTCGTGTGGCATTTCTCCGGCGATTGGGGGCGGCTGCCCCTGGTCGCCACAGCAGATGACCTGGACGCCCCGACCCTCGAGCCAGTCGAGGAAGGTTTCCAGAGTGGGGCGGGGCACTGTGCAGACCTTGTCCCAGATGATCACACGGGGAACGAATTTCTGTCCCATCCTTTCGGGCGTCCAGTCCGTTTGGCCGCTCCAGCGGAAGAAGCTGTGATAGGTCTGGGCCTGGACGCCCCTGGCCCGCATCTCTTTGGCCAGGCGATGGGTCGGGGTGAAGACGAGGGGGTTTCTGGTACGGGAGAGCTCGATCGCTCGCGTGGTTTTGCCGCTGCCCCCGCCGCCGTTTAGGTAGCTCAGCTGATGCCGTCGTGGCGCGGCGCGGTGCTGGGAGTTAGGTCCCTTTTTGTTGCTTTGTAGTCAGGCTTGGCGAGGTAGGCTGCGTGTTCCATCGGCATGTAGAGGCTCTCGCCCTTGTCACGCCACTGGGCTGGGGCAATCCCATCTCGTGGCGGCCTCGGGGTTGCCTTGTCGTGGTAGGTGAGATAGATGCGGCAATGCCCTTTTGGGTGCACCTCATGAGGCTTGTAGGCACCGACCCCCTCGAGCTTGCAGAGCGCCGTTTTCTTTACATAGATGGAGTCGGTTGCCACTCGGACGGCCTCATCGGGTTCAAACCTTGAAAGCATTGAGAGGAGGTTGATGTGGGATGTGACCCAGCTCGCACTTCATTGGCGCTCCGACCAAAGTGCCCGAGAGGCGGGTGTCCCGGACAAGGTAGTCGAGCTCGCCGCAGTCGGTCACCAACCTCCTTGTGAGCCTTTTTCCATCTGCCTTGCTGCCCTGGGTGAATTTGCCGATGACGGAGCAGGCCCGGTCCCTGCATTCGGCAACCAAACATCAGTCTGCTTCTCGAAGGAGATGATCGCCTGCCTGACTTTGAGAGACCTCAGCAGGCCAGACTCTGCCAGGAAGGCAAGGAGCTGTGTCGGGACCCAACCGCCTTCGGAGAAATGCCTTCCAAACCAGGCAGGGATGACCGGATGGCAGGTAGCCTCAAACTCCCATTCTTGAACCTCGGCGAAGCCTGTGCCTATGTCTTTGGGGAGAGGGCCATTAATTGCCACGCGGGTCATGCGGTGAGTCGGATGCCCGAACCGCTCGAAATAGGGTTTGGCTTCACCCATACCCTGGAAGGATGCCGGATAGCAGGCCTTCATGTCGATAGAAGTGACTTCCCTCGTGTCATAACCCATCGAGTTCCAGAGGCCGCCGTGCCCGTGCTCCACGCAGGCCTTCTCGATGTCTGGGAGGAGGTTGGCTGGGGTTGGCTTCCAGCCGTTCCTTTCCTTTGCCATAATGCTAGCCGCGTGGTTTTCGCCAAAGGCTCTCTCAGCAAGTTCAGGGTTGCCCAGTTTGGCGCAGATCGCTTTGAGTCTTTCGTGGGCCTCTCGTGTCCTGTAGGTGCGGCGTCCTGGAGCACGAACTGGTCGACAGAGAGCTGTCGGTCTTGACCGCCCAGGAGCCAGACCGCTAATGGCTCGCCCTGTGTGACTTCCCGGATGGCGTGCCAGACGTTGCCCTCGTAGATGTGGACCTATCTACTCTGGGGGAAGTGGAGGTCTTTGGGCCAGGCATGGCCGTTGTGGTAGATGAGTTCTACTATGCCTCTGACTCCGTTGCCACCTCTCTGGTACTTGCCACTGTTGTAGATGTCCTCACCAGCAATGTCCCTCAAGATGATTGCTCTTTTGAGGATCTTTTCCAGCTCAGCTACGTCATCGACCGAGGCGCCGGTTTCGTGAACTCTCTCGTCCCATTCCTGGATCTTTTGTCACCGTGCGGGTGTAAGTCCCTGGCCTCTCAAAGCGCCCTCAAAGTGCTCCACAACTCTCTGGGCCACACAGTTGAGGTCACCATCTCTTAACGGGGCTAGGTTGGCAGGATCTGGATCCCTGACGGGGTAGAGGCCGTAGACAACTGCGGTGGCGGGGTAGGCGTTCTGATAGAACACACTGTCGATTCCAGTCAATACCCCAGGGCTTGTGTTCCGAGCGACCTCGACGACCCCCCGGCCCTTTCGCTCAGCCTGGACTGGATCAAACTTGTCTTCAAGGACCCAATCATCTTCAGTTTTCTCCCGGAGAAACTTGATTCTCAGGAGAAACTCCGTGCCCCCTGGGAGAGCCGCCAGAAGTTGGGTAGCCCAGACGTCGGCCATCCGAGCGTCCAGTGCCAGTGATCTCGACATCACCGATGTCCAGCGGGTTTTCTCCTTCAACCCTCCATGTAGAGAAGACCGCGGCGGCGCCATCTACCTTGATTTCGTCTTTGGCGTCGTTAAGTATCTCGACCCACGGCTCGTAAGCCGGGAGTCTTACTGGGTGAGGGACACGATCCAGGTCGGTAAATGGCCACTGTGGTCGAAGTGGCCGGGGGAGGAGTCTTTCCTCAGCTTCTGGAATGGGCTCATCGAGGATGAACCTTGGCTCGTAATCTGCGAGTATTTCTTCGATCAGGTCATCCATAGTGATAGTAGCCATGTGTCAGATGGGTATATCTCTTGAATCGCTTTCTCTAAATGGAAATTTCGATGGCGGCGAGGCGCGCAAATTCCTTTTGTGCCGCTCTTGCTGCACGACACTGCTCAATCCTATACCCGCACTGCAAACAGAGCTGTTGCGTGTTAGTTACTACCCCACAACCCCGGCAGGGCTGAGTGAGTGAGCCTTTACGGAGTCTCACCAGATGAACTTTACAAAAGTCCGTAAGACAGCTTTTACCACAGAGCTCCGTTGAACTCAAGGTCAGCCATTTGCATGTGTTGTGTCCCTTAGGCATGTCGCTTGTAGTGGTATATCATCAGTCACCCACTTCTTTAATAGATGAGCCCCAAGGCCGGCGAGGGTGGGGGCCGTCCCCAGGGGCTCTCACTATGCTCACTTGGGGGCCGCAGGGGCTCGGGCCTCAGGAAGAGCCGAAGCGCGGCCGCACGCGCAAGGAAGTCGTCTCGTCTAGACGTACATACAGAATTGTTGTCTACGCGGGAGCCCTTTTGGGGCCCCCAAAAAAAGTGGTGCATTCCCCCCCCCCCTCCCCCCCGCTGCTACTTGAGTTGTGATTCGTGATCTTTAACATCATCACCTTTCTCTTTTGTAGTCACCCTATTCTTATTGTTTCCAGCACATACTGACGTCACCGTGAGAGAGGGCGTGACCTGGTACATGTGGCAGCAAGGATCCACCTGGTTCCATAAATGGGTAGGTGTTTTATCTATTGAATTTATTAGTGAGGAGCCCGCTAGAATGTTATCTATGAGCTAGACATTTCAGAAGGACATAGATATTGTTGTAGACAGGAATACAACTAGACACTGAAAGTAGCTGCATAACAAATGCGCAAAGAGAAAGATACCCAAAATCAAGAAAATTAGAAGGAACAGCGGAGACCGACAGAGGCTCCTTATTTGCCCAATTAGTCAGCAAAGGATATAGGGATCCTTCAGCGGGAGGGCCCAGACCTAGGAATATTACATGAGTGGTTAGATAAAGGACAACCACCCACCAGAGAAGAAGTGAATGGAATGGACCCAGATGTGCTCAAACATTAGTTAACCTGGGACAACGTTGTTAAGAAAGGTCATATTTTATTCCAGAGTATAATACTTGAAAATAGTAAAGAAATATTTTCAACTACTTGTACCAAAACTTCTGCGAAAGGCAGTACTTAAAATGTGCCATGACGATGTTTTTGCAGGACACTCTGGAATGAATAGAACATTAGAACGGGTTTGAAATGTGTTTATTGGTATAAGTACAAGGAGTATACGACTTCATGTGAATATGTGTAAAGAGTGAAGCAGGACTACCCAACCAGTTAAAGTGCCCAAGGCCCCACTTCAACAGTACCGTGCGGTTTACCCTTTAGATCGGATTGGTATCGATGAGATGGGGCCACCGAATTCTTTTGCACAAAATGTCATCTTAAAATATGGCTTTTAATTTTTGCTTTGGTTCTAAATTTACTAATTATTTTAGTCATTTTTGCGCAGTTATCCCTGGCATTATAGTTTATTATTTTGGCACTTATGATTATAAGAATGTCGGTTCAATAGGTAAAATTTGTCTGAGAATCACAAACAGATGATGGGATTTTAATTACATGCTGACCTGTCTTTTGATTGAAGTAATTCTGTTTCATAATTTGCGTTGTAGCTTACTCATTGTTTATGCTGTAATTGTTGAAGAAAGAAGGAAAAAATGACAGATTAGATTCTTGAAATTTATCTACTTGTCACGTGGTTTCTTGTGCTTAATAGCAAACAAGAGTTAGATTTATCCGTAAATCTGAGCCTTGTTTGCCAAGGTAGGTTTCTGACTTAATCTAAAACCAAACGTCAGTAGTGTCGGCTATCCTGAACGCATCCTGAGTTAAGAAAGTCACAAGAGTGACTGTTGCTCATTTTCACTATCACAAGCATCCAGAGTAAAGTCACCAGGGTGACTTCTCAAAGCCAATCAAGAGACTGTGTCGCTTATAAGCCTTGTCCTCAGGCCTGCTAATTTTCTCGGAAATTTAAGGCACAGATTTCTGACAATTTTAGCCAGGTAAAACAAACAAGTGATAACAAATTCTTAAAACTGACTTTAATTTCACTGCGTGGAGTATATTGTTCATTATCTATTTTTCGCATGTTTGCATTTCTCCTGTTTTCAAAGAGTCCCTGGGAAAGAGCCTGGGAAACTATGGAGGATCCACCAGTTCTGGAAGTTAGTGCATCAGCCTAAGAAGATCTAGACATTCTGGACTCATGGCACGTCGAAGTGTAAGTTAATAAGTAAGTGTACGTCTCTGATAAGAGTTTCTATATATACTTGATAACTCTAAAAGTATGATGAATTGCAAAACGTAACAAATCATGACCAGGTCTGTCTATCCGTCAGTCCACTGCCCATTGTTCGTCATTCCATTCGCATAATCTTTATTCAAACACAAGAAAGAAAACAACACTATATTAAGTACATCAAAATGATACTATAGCGACTATATACCTGATGTAACTGCTCCCTAGAATACCGATTGTGCTGTAAAAAGTAGTCATTTCGAATGCATGTTCGTCAGTCGTTGAACCGGTACGCCATGTCAGTGATATCAAAATACAGTTTGCATACAATTTTCATAAACACCATCTTCTTCTTTTACTTATTTTTTATCGTCTTTTTTTATAATTGCAGCATACTGTCGATGATACCGTGCTAATGGACGAGACGTACGTCGATCGTATCCAGAGTAATTAGCGATCACAGCATACAGGATGACGATGATGATGATGAGGATGATGATAATGTTCTACTGGTGTCTATTCGGCGTACTTCTTCGGAACATTGTCCATAATTAAAAGTGCAAACGCGACACCGGTTTACAAACCAGTATTTATATCAACTTAGTGATCGTCGTTAAATAATCTATACCCTTACATGAATATGCGTCTTTACTTTTAAGTACTTGAAAGCAAATTTAAGGCAACATACATATGAGCTGCAACGTCGGAAAACTTCCTTTGTACAAGTGCGTATAGCAAAGGTTCAGACCGGCCTGCGCATTCACAGTGCGATCTGAATCTTCAGTGGGCACATTTTGGATAGGCAAAGATACAAAGTTTTTTGTTGTTTTTTTTTTTCATGCAGACAAGGAAGACTGATCAAACTACGTGGGTGCAGACTGACTGCAGTCTTCGTACTTTCCAGAAGGTACGTTTTCTCACGTTGGGGCTCAGATACAGCTTTTGCGCAATCTTGTTTTAAGAATGAGAAAAAAAAACGGTTTATTATTTAGTCGTACTTGAGACAAACAAAAAATATTTGCAACCGTCTCTTTCATTTTTGAATATTTGCATATTTAATGTTGTTTCCGTAAATGACGTTATGACGTCGAACTTATATTACCTTGACGGTAATGTGCAAGCTGTTCCGATTCGGATACCTTGACGGTAACGTGCAAGCTGTCCGAATCGGATGTTAAGCAAACTTAAATGCGGGTACTTGAAAAAATATTCTCTATTAGGTAGAATACTATTAAATATTTGATACATATATATTAAAATGTAAATATAAGAATTGAAATTCAGATCTTTAGCTTGCACCTGATTATGATTTTAATGTATCTGATAGGCCTTTCGAGCGTCACATGGTTTGCTTGCTCTTCCTCTTGGTGTCACTTTTATTTGTTATTTGTTAACTCTTCCTGGACATATTCTGTATATTTTCATAGACATTATAGTAGCTTAATGTTTTTCATCATCCAATACAAGCTAAAAATCTGGATTTCTATTTTTAAATGATACGCAAAATATTTTCTCTTTTCAGTTTGGCATCATCGGCTCAACAGCAAGACTGGCATCTGCTGAAACTCTAGGCGACCTTAATCGAGTTGGCCCTGAGGAACGGTGTCCTACAACGAGGCAGCCAATGGGGTATCGTCGCGTCTGGAGACTTCCCTGGAGAAATACTGGAACAAGTACCTGGAACAGGAGATGACCACTACAGCATTTCTGAGAGCCTGTGGATCTCCGTATGGTGTTCGTCCAATCATTCGTGAATCTGAGGCGATGAAGAGATTCCTTCAGGAAAAAAAAAACGACGAGACAAAAACAAAAGATTTCAAAACAAATATTCCTCGCGATGATTAAGATTTTTTTTAGAGTGAACCGTGGTTATTTGTATGTTTTAGGATAATGTTTGGATTACGCTCACTTATGGGCAATGTTTTTTTAGTTCAAGGTGTTAATTTATTTCGTGTTCAAAAATGTTTGTGAAAAATAATTCCTTGTTCTTATCAATGATATTTGGGACAGACTGTTCTGAGACGAAATAGGAAATTCGCATCCTTGAGTAGATACTCGACTCGCCGCACAATAAGGCGCAAATACAGAGCATACAGGAAGGCTGACTGGGAAAGATACAAACAGATCATTTGCCAGACTCAGAGAGACCTCAGATCAGTCCGTAAGCATTATATGGAAGAGGTAGTGAGTAATGACTTTCAAGAAAACCCCAAAGTGTTCTGGTTATACGTCAAGGGCAAACGGCAGGAATCAACAGGCGTTGCTCCTATGAAAATTAAAGATGGCTTCATTCACAGTGACAGCAGCTCCAAAGTTGAGATCTTGAATAACTAGTTTGTATCGGCGTACACTAGAGAAGACAAGATGCCATCTAAAGGCCCCAGCCCACATCCTACCATGGCAAATATTGACGTCCAAAATAAAAGTGTCTAAAAACTACTCTCGCAAAGCGACAGGCCCAGATGCTATTGCTGCATTCATTCTAAAAACTGCTGACCTCAATAAAACCGAGACTCCCATTTTCTAATCTGTAGTGTGTTCTTTGTTTCTAAAGGCAATCTTTTTACATTTATTTAACCAGACTATACCAATACCCTCTCGACACTGGTGAAGTACCATCTGACTGGAAGAATGCCTTTGTAGTCCCCATCTTCAAGAAGGGTAAGAAGCACACTCCATCATACTATCACTTAAGTCTCTTGTCTGCAAGGTCCTTGAACACATCGTTCATAGTTCAGTAATGGGACATTTTGACAAGCACAGGATTCTCACTGACAAACAACATGAGTTCAGAGCCAAGTGATCCTGCGGAACTCAGCTCATCTCGACTATACAGATAACTGCTAGACATTTGACAGGTAAGGCCAAGTAGAAGCTATCCGCCTGGATTTTGCGAAGGCGTTCGATAAGGTCCCTCATCATCGCCTTCTGCACTCTACGATGGATTGAATTATTCCTGCACTAACGAAAACAGTCGATCCTCCTTGATGGTACCAGATTTACTGAAGTTGACACACTTTCTGTGGTGCCTCAGGGCAGAGTCCTCGGGTCTCTGCTTTCCTTGGCGTTTATTAATGACCTTCCGGAATCAACAAAGCACTCCAGTGCCAGGCTATTTGCAGATGACTGTCCACTTTACAGACACATACAGTCAAACTGAGACTCAGCCCTCCTACAGGAAGACCTATCAGCCCTAGAGCGCTGAGAAGAAACGTGGCAGAGGAAATTCCACCCCAAGAAATGCAGCGACATTAGGATCGGCACCAACAGACGACATACCATCAATACTACTAACCAAATCCACGACCACACACTAGAGATAGCAGACAGTAGCAAGTACTTGGGTGTCACTATCAGAAAGGACCTCACCTGAAAGCACATAGAAAGCACAGTCAACAAGGCCAACAGAACATTTGGTTTTATTCGCCGTAACCTTAGTGACTGTTCAGCTCCAGTGAAGTCAGCCGCCTATACAGTTTAGAACGACCCATACTGGAATACTCCTCCACTCAGCCCTCACCTAGCGACCGATATTCACAGCCTGGAACAAGAACAGCATAGGGCAATCAGATTTGTACACCGTTACTACACTGAACGCACTCCAGGATGTGTCACCAACATGGTCCAGAGCCTTGGATGGGAGACCCTTCAACACAGACGCTACCTCGACAGGCTTGCTATGTTGTTCCGTATCCTAAGTGCTGGGGTTGATACTGCGGTGTTAAAATCAGTACTTAGGTACTGAATTAAACAACTATTTTTATACCTCAATCTTTGTTATAGTACAAATTCAAAAAAAAAAAAAAAAAAAAAAAAAAAAATCTAAAACTAAGACTGACTTGTCAAAATGACATGTATCTTTGCGGGTTCGGGGATCCACTTTTTTAGGCTTATTTTGCTTTCAGTATGTCTTACTGCTTGCAAAGACATGCGCATCATACGTTTCATTTCCAAACTTTTGGGGTTTCGCCACACTGATGAAGTTTAAATAACAGAAAGGCCTCTGTGGCACTAAATTAGGTATAGTTAAGCTCATATCCAACATAGTCTAATTGATATCCACAACCCAATGACAGCAATACGAGAGGATCGTGGCGTCTCTACAAGTGTTACGGTATGTGTTTGTTTTCATTCAGGTGATCATTTCGTATCCAGGGATGGATTCATGGGGTAGACAACGACGACGACGTCGACGACGATGATGATGATGATGATAATTTAATGGATGTTCGTCTTAACCCTTTCTCCTACATCATTACTGCAAAATTATACATATATCCCTAAGTAATTAGGCATATAAATTGCTAAACAATGCCAGCTAAGGGCAACGTAAGTCTATCCCTGGTCATCACTAACTCTGGACTGACTCAGAGCGAGTGGAGAAATGCCAAACTATCAAATATTACAGAAATAATCATAATTAAATAATAAAGTTTCCTTTCAAAAGGAAAGGCTTGCCAAGTTTTATCAGTGACCTCTGTCTCTGTGCATGTTTGTAGGAATGCAAATGCTATAAACCATGCTCCTACTGTCCTTTTAACAACATTTTGAAAGACGGTTTTTGTCTGGCGTTTTATTTTAAATTAAAACCATTTCTGTGTTTTGTTCTCAAATATTTACCCTAAAATTAAATTAATGGCCAAAAATTGGTCTGGCCTATGCAAGTGCTTTTTTTTTTGGAAAAAAAGGTAAGAGAAAAGTCCAGGGAGTGCCACAGTCACAAACCGCAGCCCTATCTAGACACCAAGAGGAAGAGGAAACAGACAAAACCAAACAAGCGCAAATCGAACAAACGTACGAAAAGCACTAAGATTAGCTCTCTCTTCCCCAAGCGAGGTAATCGCAATGCTAAAAGGACTGAAAAACACACTAACAAAATAACACAAGGTAAGACATAAAACAAATCGCCTCGTAGAATAAACCACAAAGCAACAAAGAGTAAGACTAACACCGGGACCACTGCCTTAGAACGGTCAGTTTGACTGAGAAAATATTTTTTAATTTTTCTTTGCTAAATTTGAATTATTGATGTTTCACAATAATATTGCGAAAATTTCAGAAACATTTAACAAGCGGTAATCGTTGAAAATCTGCCTCCAAGTTACCTACCCTACAGATTTCTGCATAATTTGCAATTATTTTTATTATGGGAAAAAGTGAAAATATTCGATTTTTTATTAACCGAT
The DNA here is from genome assembly GCA_964016985.1 of Anodontia alba. Classification (NCBI taxonomy): domain Eukaryota; kingdom Metazoa; phylum Mollusca; class Bivalvia; order Lucinida; family Lucinidae; genus Anodontia; species Anodontia alba. The sequence goes on along the minus strand of OZ024823.1, from coordinate 64,669,247 downwards.
GACTAGAATAAATCATTTTATGCATAGGTAGTAAAGACAAATGGTTTTGCATTAAATCAAGACAAAAGTTTGCAAATTTACTTCTTCTGTGTAAAGCATCAAGCAAAAAAAAAAAAAAAAAAAAAACCCGACTTTCTGAAATATGTCGAAAGCACAGTAGTTTGTTCACACAGTTCCGTATATTCCAAATAGAGGCGACACCTATTTAATTAACATGTCCCACATACCAATGAAGTATCATCAAACTATCTCAAAGTGTACCGCAGTTCTCTAGCATACACAATTTCATAACTAATAAACATTCCAAGGTAAAGTAACGCGAAAAGTAAAGCAATTTGAATTACCATTCTTGAACATGACACTTGATTTGTCATACATACATTCCAAATATCAAACTATCTCAAAGTATATAACCAAATATTACCAGGGGATGTCATGAGTTTTGTTATAATTCAACCAACCTTTCATGCAAAGAAGTTGGTGGAAATGGTCCAGTCTTTCCATTTCATTGCAATACGATTTCCCTTTTGCTTGATTAAACCGCAATCTTGTAAAGCTATATCTGAGTCTAATAGATTTTACAGCCTGTGGCACCCCTTTCCTACTTCTACGTACAGTACAAAGACAGTACATCCGATCACCACGAGGGCTTTCAAACAAAGCAGGACTCGAAAAGAAAAAAAAGATCCATATACACATGTATGATTTTCCTTACTATTTGTTTGTCAGATCTTGTACCACTCGAGCACCCGTTCTACCCCGCCGTGTTTGCCGGTATAAATCTGAGCTTCATGTACGCAGCCATTTTGCGCAATGGCTTCTTCCCACACGTTAATTCCAAATTTTGCCGGAAATACTATTTGAACGTAAGTCTACCCTTTAATGTTATCATTCTTTTGTAATCTGACTGCGCCATAGTATGTAAACTTGACCTTAGAAACTACATCCAGTAATGTCCTTATGCGACAAAGCTTGTCGTTACCAGACTGGTCTACGAGGAGAATTTCACGTGTCATTCTTGGGCAGCCATATTTTTTTCAAAGCATGTCCTTGTTATTATTTGAGACATACTGGGAGTAGCAAAAAGGTAAATGAATGTCACTTGAATTGTTAAAGGACGGGAATTCATCCAAACAGAATGTCCAAGTCGAAATATTTTATACCGATGAATGAATCTGTTTGACTGTCCGATACACCCCGAAACGACCGTCACATTAAAACCAGCCAATATACCGGCTCTTGGATATAACAATTATCGAAACTTTGTCTTTTCATGTGCATTCGACCTAGCTTTACAATGTTTTAGCTCATCGAGACCTTGAAAGTATTACACAAAGGTTCTAAGGGAAAGGTTTTCGAAAGGTGGCCGATATTCCCCGGCCCTACTCTCCTTTTTCCGATAGCATGCTTTCTAATCGATCCGTTTTTAGAATGAGTAATGGATTTTACTACTGTAAACATGATGAAAACGGACACACTATGTAACGAAAATAATTATGGAACAGAAAAAAAAACGAGACCAAGAAGAAGTATAACATGAAACATCATGTCATACAAAGGCGTTGCTGATAGTAAATTCATCTTTTTAAATACTTGAAGTATTTGGTAAAATCTACAGGGAAAAACTATTTATTACATATATTAAGGGCAGATGAATTAAGAACTTAAATGACCAGAGTAGTGGCCCTTGATCTTAGTATTCATTACAGCGTAAAATTTGATTAACCCAATGTAGTATGGATAACCATAAAAGGTTAATTGGCAAACAGTGCATACCCAGAACAGACGCCTCAGAACGCGGCTTCTGATCAGGATCTCCACTGTTTGCAAATAGTTTAGCCATTTTTCTCTAGGAGTATCTAAATCTCAGAGCCAGACGTACCTAAAAGTGAAATCGGACTATTCCAGTATATGGTGTGTGTGTGTGTGTGTGTGTGTGTGTGTGTGTGTGTGTGTGTGTGTGTGTGTGCGGGAGGGGGTGGGGGGTGTCTATTCAGATTACATTGGATTAAGATATTCCATAAAAAGAACTTTGGCCAAAACTGATTTACTTTCCACAGATATCAAGAGCAGACAGCTCAAAAACCAGAATATGCAACTTATAGTATTCTATGCATCTGTAAAATTCCATTAAAATATTCCATACAGTAATCGAGCTACTGGTCAAAATTCATGTTTCATATACGGCCGCCGTGACAGCAGCCGCCGGTTATTCACCCGTCTGCCGGTTGTCCGACACCTTATACACCCGGCAGACGTGTGAGTATACACGGCCGCCGTATCAATGGCCTTTGACGGCAGTAGACGGGTTTTCTGATTATTCCTGAAAAGAAGACAAATACAGACTAAAACCGGAACGAGCTTTCCATTCTAAATTATAAGCCAAATATGACAGTAATGGTTAAACTATAACTGTATATAAGATAGAGTAAGCACATACCTGCAATAAATATACATATATCCCATATAAAATGCTAAATAATGCCAGCTAAGGGCGACGAAAAAAAGCTAAACAATGCCAGCTAAGGGCCTATCCCTGGTTATCGCTAACTCTGGACTGACTCGACTCAGATCCCGCTTACTTTGTGAACATGTTAAATGCATATAATTGGTGCAGTGTGCATGTTACGCGCGCAAATTGCTGGCTTCATCGCTAAACAGGTATAATTGTGACTAACTTTTACGATGAATGATTAAAGCGCGAAATGATAAGAAAAACATGAGAATGAAGGGTGATGATATTATGGGATATAGGATATTGATATGGGAAATATCGGGGTCTCTTGTTATCATTTGATTGTTTATCATTTACCCCGGGACGAAACCCTGTAACACAAGTACTTATTCTACCCTCGTACCATCAGTGACTGGAATCGACTTCCTACCTCCGTTACCGACTCCAGACATCCCAGGGATGCAGGAAAGGCATCGCGAACTTGCCCTTTCTCTCTCCTGCAATCCTCCTAGACAACCAGCCACATGTACGTAGTTTTAACCGGAGACGCAGGGCATTTTATCTGTTTTATCGGGCATCGCAGTTTTATAGAGGGTAACCAACAATCTTAGAGATTACTACCCTTAGAAGAAGGAAGGGCAAACTTATTGGGCCATGACAAGAGTGCTTACCCGTGGTCTGGCCTTGATGCATTTGGATAGATAAATATTTGTGTCGTTATTTTTGCTTGTACATGTCTGATTCACATTTACTGGGATCAGATATATACATGCACGTGTCTATCCATCTGTAACTGAACACTCCCAGCATCCGTGTGGCGAATCAACGCATTGCAAGACGAAAACAACAAGGACAGCAAGAACTACCCTTGGACCAAGGTGAAGTCCCTGCTGACTGGAGAGAGACACTAGTTGTCCCCATCTTCAAAGGGAGACAAGCACCAGCCATCCCACTATAAGCCAGTTTCTCTCACCTCCATTACATGCAAACTGCTAGAAAATATCATACACAGCAATATCCTGAAGCACTTTGACCAGCACAGCATATTGTATGACAACCAACACGGGTTTAGAAAGAAGCGCTCTTGCGAAACCCAACTCCTATCAACTGTCCAAGAGATTGCCACGTCAGCAGCCAAAGGAAATCAAGTTGACATCATCCTGCTTGACTTCGAAAAGCCTTCGACAAGGTTGCGCATTCAAGATTGCTCTACAAGCTGGAACACCATGTTGTGAGATATAAAACCAAGAATTGAATAAAGTTCTTTCTCAGCCACAGAACTCAGCAAGTCATCCTGGACGTAGTAAAGTCAAACACAGCGAAGGTCACTCCAGGCGTTCCACAGGGAATAGATCTTGGGCTACTTCTATTCCTTTGCTTCATCAACGACCTACCAGAGTCGATATTGTCCTCTGACACAAAACTGTTTGCCGATGATAGTCTACTCTTCAAGGTAATTGAAAACGACAAAGACAGGGAGCTGCTACAAAGAGACCTATCACCATTAGAACTCTGGGAAAAAGCTTGGCAGATGAGTTTCAACCCAACAAAGTGTCTGGTGCTGAGAATCTCAAACAAGAAAAAGACATCTGCCAGACACACTATCAGCTTCATGACCATACCCTTGAAGTGGTGGATGCCAGCAAATACCTTGGGAGTAAAACTTACAGAAGACTTATCATGGGACAAACACATACAAATTGCTGTAAGCAAAGGAAACAGAACATTTGGATTCCTGCGAAGGAACCTCAGGGACTGTGCACTACTTGTGAAAAATTTCACATAAAACAAATGGTACACCCTATATTGGAGTACGCATCCACCATCTGGGACCCTCCCCAGCAAGCCAGTATCAAAACCTTGGAACAGGTTCAAGGACGTGCGGCTCGGTATGTCTTCAACGACTACACTACAAGAACCCCAGGATGTGTCACAAACATGATAGCAGACCTTACCTGGGAGCCACGAAGTCCGACGAAGACGCGACAGGCTCAGCATGCTGTACACAATGCAGAATAATCTGGTAGATATACCTACCAATACATACCTGAGCCCCAGCGATAGCCGCACCAGGGACAGTAAAGTTTTTTTTTTTTTCCAGGAGAGAATCAACGACTCGACCTACTCCAACTCCTTTCCAAGGACAGCCAGAGACTGGAACAAACACCCGTCCAGAGTACTGTCTGCAACCTCCATGGAAGAATCCAGATCACACTGGGCTGAGTGATCTGCTCCATCCCGGGCAACAAAGACTTCACTGCACACAGTTTTACGAGGGTCCCGCAAAAAGTTTTGTCACTGAGTTCGGATTACTTCAGTGCTACGTTTTATCAAACATATTTTTATTACAAACCTTCAAAATATTCCCCCCTTTACTGAAACACATTTTTGTAACCTTTCTACCTAGTCGCGAAAAGCAGATAAATAGTCTTCTTTTGGTATCTATTGGAGACACTGATAAATAGCACTGCCAAAAGAACTTCTAGACGTATACTTATTTCCAGAAAGCATTTTCTTAAGCCTTGGAAATAAAAAGAAGTCACAGGGACTCAGGTCAGGTGAATAAGGTGGATGGTTTAAAACTTTCACCTTTTCAGAAGCCAAAAAAGACTTAACCTCACACTTATGAGAGGAGGCATTGTCATGTAAAAGGTGGACTCCTGACCATCCTTTGCTTGGTCGTTTCTTATTGTAACATGTAAATTAGTCAGTGTATATGACTGCATCTATTTCAATTTGAAATAACTCGGTCAGTTGGAAAGCAATTTGAACAAAATAAACGGGTATCGTTAGCTATTGAACACACCATTCAAGTGCAGTGAAGTATTTTAAAATATACCCGGGATAAAACCAAGGAAGCCTATTAGTGACAGAACTTTTTGCATGACCCTCGTAATATGACGTGTACATACATGAAGTCCTTGAAGCATGCTGAGCCTATCACACTGCTTGCACTACGGTCTAACAAGACCCCAGCTCTACACCAGGAAGAAGAAAACGAAGAAGAAGAAGAAGAATAACAACAACAATGGAATTTCCACAGGTGCGTAGTGAGGTTTCGTTCATATTTATTTTCCTATTACATAAATCTACAGGCACTGTTAGTGCACCTTCAGAATTTGTCCGCCACTGAATCTTACAGTAACAATCTTAACCTAATTGTCTGTAACTATTCCAGATATAAATATTCTTTATTTAAATATGATCTATTAACTAACCTAACCCAAACCATCAGTGACATAGCTCAATCTTAACCTTATCTTTCTGTGCATTTAATGAGTGTGCAAACTCTCGAGCTGAAGTCAGCAAGTAATGGCGGACAGATTCTAGTCTAGCCGGGGCACTGTTTATGTCTAGGCATTCTGATGAAATAAACGTAAAAAAGATTGCCTTTGGAACTAAAGAACACACTTAAGATTAGAAAATGGGAGTCAGTCTCAGTTTTATTGAGACTCTTCATAAGCAGTAATGAAGTTTGCAACACTGCTAACGCCCTCTAGCGTATACATGAGCAGAACTCCACTTTCAGATATACCACAATGTGCCCAATGATCCGAAAGGAAATGAAATATAATCTGCACTATGGTGATATACGGGGAGACTTTCTACCGCTGCCACACGGCATTAACACCAGTTGCAGTGTAGTAAACTAAACGTAAAACAGAAAATGGGAGTCTCGGTTTTATTGAGACTCTTCATAAGCAGTAATGAAGTTTGCAACACTGCTTACGCACTCTAGCGTATACATGAGCAGAGCTCCATTTCAAATATACCATAATGGGCCCAAAGATCCCAAAGGAAATGAAATATAATCTGCACTATGGTGATGTACGGGGAGACGCTCTACCACCCTTCAGAAAGGAATCCTGAACATATCTGTTAAACTTGAAAACAGACTGTGTTGATCCGGCCGAGCTGACTCGGGGGCCGAGTTGGTTACAGGCCGAGTTGACCCATTTCCATTATAAGGGTGCACATCACAGTTTTGACTTCCATTTCTATTTGTTAACAGCCATCACACACACACACACACACACACACACACACACACACACACACACACACACACACACACACACACACACACACACACACAAAATGCAATCACATTAAATATAACAGTACATGTCCATTAGGTACTAAATCAATAAATTGCAAACATACCAAATAATCGTTTAATCATCATAAAAATAACTGCAATGTACCAAAACCTGCTGTTGCACTAATGTAAACAATACCCTACCCACCTCCGACTGCGGCCAATTTTATGCAAAAAGTGCAGTTTTCGATATATTATCCTCAGCTACAGGACCATGCACTGCCCTGGTACAGCTGAAATATTGGCAGAGCACAAAATATTACTTTTGACCAGAAATGAATATCTGTAAAAAAAGTAAAAAAGTAAGAGAAAAGACACGTCGTTTTCAAGATAAAATGCACAGAAAAGCATGCTACAATTTATGTCAAGGTAAAACCTGGTACCAGACAGAATTCAACAGTTTCGTATTTTACCTACACTGTTTTATAATAAGGTCATGTGACCTCAACAAAGGTCTTTTTCTTCAATCAGTGACAAAGTTCAGTTTTTTGTCAAAATGTGCAGCAACAAGTATTTTTAGACCGGTTTCTAGCACTCCCCCCCCCCCCCCCACCCTCCACAAGTGCGAAATTGTGGGATGCACCCCAATATGTAGATATAGATCGGGTAGTTGTATCAGCCGAGACCCCGTGGAAAAAGACCGGGACCAAAAAACGGGACCAAAGTTTGATCACCCAGGGAATTAAATGACCTTTGACACGTTAATTAGTTATAGAGTCTTCTTTAAAATGCCTATCAAGATTTTCAAATATTTCCTGTTATTAAGGAAATATTGCCAATGGGATGGGCCCATGTGTTATATATAGGATGTTTGATTCTTTTAAATATCATTGTTATCATGTTTGCTGCAAGTTTCTATAGAACTTTTTTGGAAAATCATGTTTACAATAACAAGTTGTTTATATTCCTTTTAGAACTTCCCAAAAGGAATAACTTGAATTGAGCTAATTTTGACTTTTGAAAGATATAAATATACAGAATCTTAGATTGACAAACGTTCTTGATAAAACCAGCAAAAGGCAATCATGTCATTTGACCTTCATACTTTCATAGCTATGCCTTCGCAGAAGCTGTTAAATTTGGCCAAAAAGTCAGATTTGTTGGATATTGCTGCATTAAAATCATTCTGGTTCAAGTTTTGGTTGATAAAAAAATACTTGATTCCTCTGATTTTTCTTTTGTTCTCGTTACACAGACATGTTTACAGATGCGAGAGCTTGACATTCAGAAGCAACTTGAAATCAAAAAAGCAAAGAAAATTGATACGTTTCTTTATCAACATTTCCGGAGTACTGGTCATTCATGATCATCTAGTAAAGTTTTGGTTCAACCTGTTGAAAAAATTATACACAAGTCCAATTCTACCGAAAGATTCAAAAATATTTTAAGACATGAACTTGAACTTAAATGGATTAAACGTTTACAAACCCCTTTTCCACTTGGACTTAATGATAATATTTACCATAAAGGAAATATTTCTAAAATGCCGGATTTCGATGCTTTTTTCCTTTTAGATATTAAAAAACGTACTAAACGATCCCATGGTAAGTGCAAAAATGGCAATTTTAAACGAAAACATAAAACTGTCTTATCTCTTTTTGATTTAAATATTCTCTTAAATTCTGGACGTCATCAAATGCTTTCTAAACTAGCTTCACTGTCTGTTTCTTCATTACGTAAGTTAGATGATGAGGCGAATAAATTTTATGATAGAAAACACGATTTGTATGAAGCAGCTCTCCTTACTAGATGTTATACTCAACATGCTCTTCGTCCTTACATTGATTCTGAAATTAACCACATTAGACACTTCATCAAAATTCCATTCATTAATAAAGGTATTGAATTCATAGATTTACCAAGCATATTTCGAGATAATAATGTTATATCAGCTATACCTTCATATTTCGAAATTACGGAATCTCCTATTATTTGTTATAAATATAACAAACCTATCCGTAATACTATACTTAATTTCAATAAATTAGTTTCTGATCTTGATATTGAAACTAGTTCCCCTTATTCTTGAGATTGTAAAGAGTATAAATTTTGTTATCAACCAGCGGGTCATATTGTCACTGGTAACTTGAAGATTATAACTGATTCACGAATCCGTTCAGTTATTTCAAAAGGACCTAAATATAGATTCCCAGCCCACATTGATTTCAATAAATGTCGGGAAACAATTGCCAGTGCTTTAAATGATTATTGTACGCGTTGGTGTAAACGAGAGCATGTTGAATCTAATGCTTTAAATAATTGGAAATTAAAGATTTTTAAGATCATTGATGAACGTGTGTTATTTTACTCTAATAACCTTGATCTTCTCCCTCCTTAGCCTAAAATATCTTTTCGATATTTGAAACAAGGTATCCAAGAATTTCATAGGAAGTATGTTTTGGCTCCAGCTGATAAAGCTGCTAATAATGTTGTTGTTGTGTGACGACTATTATATCAATATTCTAATAAGAACTTGGTAGTACCAAAACATATGAACGGATTTCTACTGACGAGAGATCTATTGTCAATACCCATTCTATCGATATTACTTCTAAGTTTGCAGTGAGTATTAAAGAAAAGCAAGACAGACTTCCTACGTTATATTGGTTACCGAAACTTCATAAACGACCTTATAAAGCACGTTTCATTGCTAATTCTAGTTCATGTACGACTACTGTTTTGTCCAAACTGCTAACTTCATGCCTTACTGCTGTTAAAAAACATTGGATTAGATACTATGATACTGTTTACGAAAGGGACGGAATTAACTATTTTAGTCAATTAAAAATTCTAATGATGTTCTCAATAAATTTAAATCTAAAAACTTTCAGGCTTCTAAATTGTCTACATATGATTGATTTTTCTACACTGTATACTACGTTACCTCATCATCTTATAAAAGATAAACTTATTGATTTAATTAACCGAACGTTTATTCGGGAGAATACCCAATATTTGGCTTGCAACGAAGAATGTGCTTTTTTCACTTCTGATGTATATAATAATCACAATTTATGGTCGTGTCAAAAAGTCTGTGGTGCCCTTGTTTATCTTTTGGATAATATTTTTATTAGATTTGGAATAAAACTTTATAGGCAAACTATTGGTATTCCGATGAGAACTAATTGTGCTCCTCTTGTTGCAGATTTGTTTCTTTTTTGTTATGAGAGAGATTTCATGACAAAAAAAGTAAGAGAAACGTCCAGGGAGTGCCACAATCACAAACCGCAGCCCTTCCCAGACACCAAGAGGAAGAGGAAACCGACAAATCCAAACAAGCACAAATCGAACAAACGTACTAAAAGCACTAAGATTAGCTCTCTCTTCCCCAAGCGAGGTAATCGCAATACTAAAAGGACTGAAAAACACAAGAACAAAATGACACATGGTAAGACATATAACAAATCGCCTCGTAGAATAAACCACAAAGCAACAAAGAGTAAGACTAACACCGGGAAGTCTCTCTCACGTGAAAATCAGGCTGACATTATTGAGGCTTTCAATTCAACTTCAAGATACCTTGATGATTTATTAAATATTGACAATATTTACTTTGACCAAATGGTGGACCGGATATACCCTACAGAACTCCAATTAAATAGAGTAAATTCTTCCGATGCCGAGGCACCTTTTTTGGATTTGAATCTATGTATATCTAATGGTACAGTTTCCACCAAAATTTATGATAAAAGGGACGATTTTGATTGGATATAGTCAATTTCCCTTTTCTGGATGGCGATGTCCCCCGGCGTACCTCATATGGGGTATACATATCTCAACTTATTAGATTCGCCAGAGCTTCTTCAAATCTTAATGACTTTAACTACCGTAATAAAGCCCTTACTGCCAAACTTCTTAGGCAGGGCTATCGTTATTTTAAACTTCGTAAGGCGTTTTCGAAATTTTATCGCAGACACAGTGCCTTGTTAGAAAAATACAGCGTCAGTCTGAAAACACTTCTGCAACGAGGTATATCGGAACCAGAATTTTACGGTGACTTAGTGTACAGATTTAGAAAAATTGTAGGTAAATCTAACTTTTCGGAGCAATTCAGAAAACTTATTAACCGTTATAAAAGAACTGGCTATAGCCTGGATATTATGCGGCAGACTGCATGCCTAGTTGTCAACCCAATCATTGTTGATGGCTATGCTTCACTCTTTAATTGCACGACGGCGGTTCGGGCCTCAGGCTCAATGACGGCCTCTTCGTAAAACTTTAACCAGTGGGTTGGGGCTTGACGATATGTCTTTGGCTTGGCCCGCCGTGGTTCAACTATTGGTTTTCATTTACTCTGGCATACAGTAGAATTAGCCATGAGTACTCGTATTTGTTTATTATAGTGATTAATTTGATTTTTATGTTTTCGCTTTGATGCATTGACTGAGGTGAGAGCCTTTATGCGAACCGAATTTTTATGTGTTTCTGTATTAAGAGTAGCATCAGGACCCAGGGTGAAGTTAGCTAGCTGTAAAAGTGCTTTAAACCCCCCGGTGGTTTACTCTACTGACCGTTCTAAGGCGGTGGTCCCGGTGTTAGTCTTATTCTTTCTTGCTTTGTGGTTTATTCTACGAGGCGATTTGTTGTATGTCTTTCCGTGTGTCATTTTGTTCTTGTGTTTTTCAGTCCTTTTAGTATTGCGATTACCTCCCTTGGGGAAGAGAGAGCATATGTTAGTGCTTTTCGTACGTTTGTTCGATTTGTGCTTGTTCGGATTTGTCGGTTTCCTCTTCCTCTTGGGGTCTGGGAAGGGCTGCGTTTTGTGATTGTGGCACTCCCTGGACTTTTCTCTTACCTTTTTTTTTTTTAGAAAACTTTAATTATTTAAAATAGAATTAGCCATTACTCGTCTTTGTTTATTATAGTGATTAATTTGATTTTTATGTTTTCGTTTTGATGCATTGACTGAGTTGAGAGCCTTTATGCGAACCGAATTTTTATGTGTTTCTGTATTAAGAGTAGCATCGGGACCCAGGGTGAAGTTAGCTAGCTGTAAAAGTGCTTTAAACTCCCCGGTGGTTTACTCTACTGACCGTTCTAAGGCGGTAGTCCCGGTGTTAGTCTTATTCTTTCTTGCTTTGTGGTTTATTCTACGAGGCGATTTGTTGTATGTCTTTCCGTGTGTCATTTTGTTCTTGTGTTTTTCAGTCCTTTTAGTATTGCGATTACCTCGCTTGGGGAAGAGAGAGCATATGTTAGTGCTTTTCGTACGTTTGTTCGATTTGTGCTTGTTCGGATTTGTCGGTTTGCTCTTCCTCTTGGGGTCTGGGGAGGGCTGCGTTTTGTGATTGTGGCACTCCCTGGACTTTTCTCTTACCTTTTTTTTTTTAGAAAAATTAAGATTAGAAAAAAACTTAAAACTGAACAAGAAAGACAAATGCAGAAAGAAAGAATGGAAATGGAAGAAAGAGAGAAAGATAAAGAGAGGCAATTTAATTTAAGAATGAAAGAATTAGAAATGCGAAACAAGACGGTAAAACCGCAATCTTTAGACTTTGACGTTCATTTTGATGTTACCAAACACATCAGATTAGTTCCTCCATTTCAAGAAAAAGAAGTGACAAGTATTTCTCCAGTTTGAAAAAGTAGCAGAAAATTTAAAATGGCCAAAGGAGCACTGGACCTTGCTTTTGCAAAGTGTTATGATTGGGAAGGCTCGATAAATTCATACTCAGCTAACTGTTGAGCAGAGTTCCAGTTATGATATTGTATAGGCATTAATTCTTATAGCTTATGAGTTTGACCCTGAGGCTTACAGGCAAAAAATGAGAAATTGTAAGAAAGATATTAACCAGACTCATGTAGAATTTGCTATAACTAAAGAACAGTTATTTGATAGGTGGCGCTCTTCGAAGAATATTGGCTCTGATCATGAAAAACTTGGGCAGCTCATGCTTGTGAAAGAATTCAAAAGGTTCATAAATTCAGACATTACGTCCTTTTTAGATGAGAAACAAGTTGAAACTTTGGAAGCTGCAGCTCGACTGGCAGACGATTATGCATTAACACATAAGGTTTCCTTTCTTAATAAGTCAAATAAAAGCCAAAAAGGATTGCCTTTGGAAACAAAGAACGGCTTAAGCGGCATTCGATTTTCAAAATAACCCGGTTGGGCTCAATGATCCCAAGGAAATAAAATGTAACCTGCACTATGATGATGTACGGGGTGACTTTTTACGGCCACACGGCACAACACCAGCTACATTAGAGTAAAATAAAAGTAGAAAAGGATTGCCTTTGGAAATAAAGAACACACAAACTCACGAAAATCGGAGACTCGGTTTGATTGAGTCTCTTCATATGCAACACTGTAGTTTGCGAGGCTGCATACGCCCCCTAGCGCCGGCTTAAGCGGTATTCGATTTTCAAAATAACCCGGATGGGCTCAATGATCCTAAGGAAATAAAATATAACCTGCACTATGATGATGTACAGGGAGACTTTTTACGGCCGCCACACGGCACAACACCAGCTACAGTAGAATGAAATAAAAGTTAAAGAAAAGATTGCCTTTTGAAACAAAGCACACAAAATCACGAAAATCGGAGACTCCGTTTGATTGAGTCTCTTCATATGCAACACTGTAGTTTGCGAGGCTATCATTCTAGAAGACCATTTATCCCACATACAGGATCAAAACCTAGTCCTAGTATTCCATCTAGCAGTTATAGCCAAACATTTACTCCCAAACTCAAACCTTCTGTTGAAAACAAGGATCAAAATCCCGTATCTCAACCAATTTGCAATTATTGCAAAAGGACAGGTCATATTATTTCTGAGTGCTTAAAATTGAAAGGAAAGAAAGAAAAGCCTAAACCTAAAGAGGGGCCTAAACCTACAGGCCTTACCTTTTTACGATTAAAACCACAGTCATGTGTTAACGAGAAATTTCTACTCAGGCCAAACATCTGAGACTAATTCTGTTATGGAGATTTATGACCCATTCTTATCAGATGGTTTTGTGTCACTAAATGGTGACTATGCCCAGCCTACCCCAATTAAAATCTTACAAGATACCGGAGCTTCTCAATCTCTTATTTTAGCAGATACTCTGCCTTTTCTAAGAACACTTCTTCTGGAACAAGAGTCCTTTTTCAGGGCGTAGAGTGTGGATTTCTTTAATGTTCTTTTCATAACACTTATTTATCCTCAGACTTGGCTACTGGTTTAGTGGCTTTCGGTATTCGACCTTCTTTACCTCTAAAGGTGTTCACTTACTGTTAGGCAATGACTAAGCAGGAGATAAGGTTGTGGTAAACCCACTTTTGATTAACATACCTTACTGATCAGCTACCTAATCCCATTGAACAGGAAATCCCTGATATTTACCCATCTTGTGCCATTACAAGGGCCATGGCAAAGAAAGCAAAACAGAATGATGGGGAGATTGATTTAACTTATACCTTTCTGGGTCAGTCTTTTAAGCACGAGATTACAAAATCTCTTTCATCTAACCTGTCTGGCAAGCAGACAGACTTAAGTGACAACAAGTCAGAGTCCAATCATTACTCTTCAATATCAACTGACCAAAGTCAAGGTCATGACTTTGTGTCAAGGTCACAACTTTATAAGGAACAGCATAATGATATTGAAATTTTGCCTTTGCCTGAAAGAGCTTTTGATGAGAAAGAAATAGATAAAGTTCCGGTCTGTTTCTATGTCAAAATGGCATTTTAATGAGAAAGTGACGTCCTCCTTATGTCTCAGCAGAAGACGAGTAGTCTGTTAACCACCAAATAAGGTTCCAAGGGTTTATCGCCCTGAAATTTTAAATTTGGCCCATAAGACTCCCATGTCAGGTCATTTAGGCATAAATAAGACCTATCACAAAATTCTTAACCATTTTGACTGGCCAGGATTAAAATCTGAAGTCTCCCAGTTTTGTAAATCTTACCATACTTGTCAGATGGTAGGAAACCCCAACCGAACAATACCAAAAGCTCATTTACAGCCAATACCTTCTTTTGATGAACCTTTTAGCAGAATAATTAGTGTCTGTGTTGGTCCCTTGCCCAAAACCAAATCCGGCCATGAATATCCTCTCCCTATAACGTGTGCTTCCACAAGTTTCCCAGAAGTCATTCCATTTAGGAATATTAAAACTAAGACCCTTGTAAAGGCTCTGGTAATTTTTTTCATTTGTAGGCCTCCCGAAGTCCGTTCAGTCGGATCAGGGCTCAAATTTCATATCTGGAATCTTTAAGCTGGTCATGCATGAGTTGGGCATTACTCAATATAAATTGTCACCTCACCATCCTGAAAGTCAAGGTGCCCTGGAAAGATTTCATCAGACACTGAAAATATGATCAGATCAAACTCCTTTGACACTGAAAAAGATTGGGATGAAGGCACTCATTTGTTGTTGTTTGCTGACAGAGAATCTGTGCAAGAATCTCTTGGTTTAATTCCATTTGAGCTGGTATTTGGCCACACTCTGCGTGGAGCTCTGAAACTTTTGAAAGAGAAATTTCTCTTAAATGATGGAAGTTCTCTGAACTTACTTCAGTATGTATCAAATTTTAAAGACCGACTGTCAAATGCTTGTGAAGCTGCTCGGACCAATCTCTAGTCAGCACAAAGAAAAATGAAACTTTGGTATGATACAAATGCCAAAGAAAGAAATTTCAAGCCTGGAGGCAGGGTACTTGCTCTTTTGCGTATTCCTGGAAAACCTTTGCAAGCCAGATATTACGGCCCTTACACTCTAGACAAAAAGATTAGTCATGTAAATTACATTGTTAACACTCCTGGGAGACGCAAACAAAAACAGTTATGCCATGTCAACATGTTAAAACAATACATAGAGAGTATGAATATGATGTTGATAGTGAGAATATAGTGGCAGTGGTAGCAGAAAAATAAGGGTCAGGCCGAGGCCTAATTGATTATACTAATGCAATTCAGCCTACGGCAATTAATATATCCAGTGGGTTTAACTTGAAAATGACATCCTGGAATATAGAAGGTCTAGCAAAATACGAAAATGATCTTGAGTTTTATAGAATATATAAAATGTTTTGACATTTTTGAGTTCTGCGAAAACTGGGGTAAACATGTATCGCAGTTTGATAGCTTTGTTGGTGGATATAAAGCATTCGCCACGGTTAGGGAAAAGCGATATAGAAAAAGTTGATTTTCCGGAGGCGTTACAGTTTTTGTAAAATATGCTTTGGTGCAGACTGGTCTCGTTAAAAGAGTATTTAATCATTTCTCTGACTGCATAGTTTTGCCTCTAAATGGTCGACTATTACAGTTAGAAAACGACATTTTATTATGCTTTGTTTACATACCACCTGGGGTTCCTCTATTTATAATGATACTGAGGGCAATAATGTTATAGATATGTTTGAAAATTACGTGTTTGAAATGTTTAGCTTTTATCCAGTTATTGATTTTATACTAGCAGGAGATTTTAATGCTAGATGTGGGGAACTCCAAGATATAATTATAGATGATACTGTTGAATTTATTTTTGACGAAGATGTTGTATATGATACTAACGAGTTTCAAATGAGGCGCGTGTCGAAAGATAAAACGTGCAATAACTTTGGTCTGTCTTTGATTAATGTATGTCAGTTATATGGAATCCTTATTGTAAATGGTAGGCTATTTGATGACACATTAGGAGAAATTACGTGTGTGACTAATGATGGTTCGAGTGTGGTTAACTACTTTATTGTGTCAAGTAAATTATTCCCTTTTGTTAGCCATTTTGAAGTAGGAAGCCGAACCGA
This sequence comes from Anodontia alba, assembly GCA_964016985.1. Taxonomy (NCBI): domain Eukaryota; kingdom Metazoa; phylum Mollusca; class Bivalvia; order Lucinida; family Lucinidae; genus Anodontia; species Anodontia alba. The sequence goes on along the minus strand of OZ024823.1, from coordinate 64,652,959 downwards.
AAGCGTACATTTTCCTCTGCATGCTACTTTTTCATTCAACGGTGCAAATCAGACTGAAGATACCGATACTTGTATAAACTCTGATAAGTCACAGATAAAGTATACATGGAAAGAAGAATGTAAAGATACATTTATTGATAACTTTACTTTATTATTTCACGACAGGAAATATGATATTTTAGATATGATAAACATAAATATTGATACATGTGTTAATAAAATAGTTGAGTTAAATCAAGCTTCAGCCGAATGTCTGAAAGCTAATATAAATATTGGACGAACTTTATTGCTTAAACGGTGGTGGGATGCTAAGTGCAAACAATTAAAGAGAGCTAAATTAAATGCCTTTCGCATGCTCAGGCGAAATGGCACCGATAAAAATCTAACGAAATATAAATCAAGTAGGAATGAATTTAAGAAAGTTTGTAAGAGAAAGCAGTCAGAATTGCAAAGGCAGAATAGACAAACATTGATAGAGTCACGATCAGATAATAATATATTTTGGAAAACTATAAAGCGATTTCGGTCTAAACCCAAACAAACTAATGACATCAGTAGCAGCCGATGGTTAAGTCATTTTAAAGAATTGCTTTACAACCAGCACAAGACAAATGTTCAGGATACTAATTTTGATTTTCATGAAGATGGTCCGTTTAACGATTATTTCAACGCACCTTTCTCGCTGTCTGAGCTAAGAGAGAATATTAAAAACCTAAAATTAGGAAAGGCAGGGGGTCCGAATGGGCTAATAGCAGAGATGATAAAACATACTGCAAATCAAATAGTGCATATCTTATTGCCATTATTTAATAAAATATTAGAATTAGGATGGTTTCCAAAGAATTGGTCTGAAAGTATCCGGTGTCTAATTTTTAAAGCTGGGTCACTTTTAGACCCAAATAATTATAGAGGTGTGTCATTAATCGATATTCTTAACAAAATCCTAACAGGAATGATGCATACTCGTTTAAATAAAAGGGCAGAGCAATACTCGAAAATAGATGAGTCACAGGCGGGCTTTAGAAGTGGGTACTCAACTACAGATAATATATTTACACTAATGTCTATGGTACAAAAATATTTAAGTGAAACGGGGGACGTTTCTATTGCCTTTTCGTTGACTTTTCCAAGGCGTTTGATACTATTAATCACGCAGAGTTAATCAATTGTCTTATTCGTAATGGTGTTCATAGGAAATATATTTAACTTTTAATTGCTATGTACAGTGACTTATGCACATGTGTTAAAGTAGATAATAAAAGACGTACTGAAAGTTTTAAATGCAATATCGAAACGAGGCAGGGTTGTAAACTCAGTCCGTTATTGTTCAATCTTTTTATTAACGAACTAATAGAAGACCTCCGACTTGCTGGAATAAAGGGTATTCAAATCTCAAATAATATTAGCGATATTCTTGCAGTTCTGTATGCCGATGACATAGCGAACGTAAGTGACACGGTAAAAGCACTGCAAGTTGATATCATAGCAGCTTTTTTGTAATCGGACGGGAATGAGAATAAATTTGTCCAAAACAAAAATTATTGTATTCAGAAATGGAGGGATTATAAAAGTTAATGAAACATGGTTTTTCAATGGTCAACGTTTAAAAACTGTTTCAGCATATAAATATATGGGCTTCTTTGTAACACCAAAACTCATATGGACGTCTGCAAAAGAAGGTTTAGCAGTTCAAGCGAGGAAAGCAATACTTACCATGTCAAAATTGCAACATGCGGTAGGATACTTTGATTTTGTCGAATATTTCAAGCTTTTTGATTCAATGGTTAAGCCAATATTTATATATGGTTCGGAGATATGGGGTTATGAAATGTCAGATATAATTGAAAATGTCCAGATTGTACTTTGTAAAAAGTATTTGAAATTACCTACTTGTATGTTTAAAGCATCTGCGCTTGGGGAGTGTGGAAGGTATCCCCTATACGTAGACTATTTTACTAGGTGTATTAAATACTGGCTACGACTAACTAGAATGGTAGATACCCCTATCAGTGCTATAAAATGTTAAGGCGACTCGATGAAACAGACAGGGAAACCTGGGCTTCCAAAGTAAGACAATTATTATTTTCATATGGATTTGGCTATGTGTGGATTTACGAAGGGGTAGGAGATATAAATGGGTTTGTTAAAGCATTTAAACAAAGATTAATTGAAACTAGTAAGCAAGATTGGCATTCTAATACAATGACCTCATCTAAGGCAAGGCACTATAGATATATAATGCCTACGTTACAGACCGCAAGATATATATTTTATGACATTCCTATAATATTCCGTATAGCACTTACAAAGTTAAGGTGTTCTGTGCATAAACTGCACATAGAAACTGGGCGTCATCGAAATATTAATTATGAAGAACGATTGTGTATTCTATGTGATACGAATAATATAGAAGATGAATTTCATTTTGTTATTGTCTGTCCTCTATATGAAGAGTTAAGGCAGATATACTTACCTCGAATTGTAAACAGTACTAGATGCCTTGATTAGTTCTACAGTTTGTTTTAAAGCGATTTCAATGAGACCTTTTGTCTGGCAAAGTTTATCTCTATGCATTTGCAATTAGAAACGGGAAAAAATCCAACATTTTTTAATCTCATAAATGTTTAGGTTATTCAGTAGTAAAACATATATTATTTACTTAGTTAGATATATAAAACTTTTCTTCAATATGTTAGATACTTGTTATACTTGTATTGCGAAAATCTGTTTACTATTTGTCATTATAAGGCTGGCACGATTAATCGGATAATCGATTAATTGATCGATAAATTCCACAAAAATGATTATCATTACTGATTTGCTAATAATCGATCATTTGATTTCTGTTTTTGTTACTTTACCGTATTTACTCTTAGTATTCAGACACCTCAACTCCTTACCATACATAATATAAAATTTGAACAAGTACAATTTACTACCCATTGTTGTGTCTAAAAATAACTGGATAGGTGGCAAACTAAACCGTCTCATCAGGGTCTACACTGTTTGCTCAGGCCTGTCTGACCGAATATATGCAATAAAGTATAACATATGGTAAGAGTCATGCTCAGACAGGTAAAATTATGACCAAATCTTCAGTGATTACTAATCGATTATCGATCACAATGGCAGGACTGATAATCGATTATCTTTTCAGCTCCGATTAGCCAGCCTTACAGTATTTGATATATCTGATATATCTTGTACTTGATAGCATTCTGTGATTTATGATTTTGTATTATGGACCGGTGGCCTAAAGTACTAAATAAAATATTGTCATTGTCATCATTGTCATTGTCATAGAGAGGGCTAGCTCTTCTGTTACACCAATTAGTGTTGTTAGTTCAGTCCCACAGGAACAGCGTGAAATGAACTCTAAAGACGTGAACTTGATCAAATCTGATCTTGCTTCATCAAAACTCCAGAATACTGACATTCTAAAGGATCTCGACCAGAAACTTTCACACCTAGATCCAGTCCAAAGAAATTAACTGAAACAGTTTATTCATGAATATGAACATTTATTTCCAGACATTCCTACAAGGACTGACAAAATCTACCATGATGTGGATGCTGAGGATTCAAAGCCTGTAAAACAACATCCATATAGAATGAACCCTACAAAACGAAAATATCTTAGGGGAGAAATACAGTATTTGCTGGACAATGATTTCATTGAACCAAGCCAAAGTAAATGGAGTTCTTATTCTTGTACCAAAATATGATGGGAGATATCGCATGCGCATCGATTACAGAAAGGTCAATAATTTGAGTAAAACAGACTATTTTCCCATCCAAAGAATGGATGATTGTATTGACAAAATTGGGAATACAGAATATATAACAAAATTCTATCTTCTGAAAGGGTTTTGGCAAATTCACCTCACAGAAAGAGCCAAAGAGATCTGAGCATAGACCTTGGGCTGACCATACACCCCCTCCACCCCCACCCCAAGGAATTTTGTAGACTATGATTTTCTGAAACTACATTATATAGCCACAAAATGAAACATGTCAGCTCTCTGAGAGTGGAAGCGTTTGGATGTAACAGCAATGTTACGTACGTTACCCTCAAAATAACATAAAACGATCCAGGTGAAATCTCAAACAGTAGAAGTTCGTACTTATTTGCATTCTGGTACCGGTTAATGTACTTCTTTAAACTCATTTACCTACTTTAAAGTACTATATCGATGAAGACTTCCTGTTATTTACTGTTACATATGTTACCAAGTGTTACACACGTTATTTTTCAGTGGTAGAATGACAACTATGGACTATACATGTATTAAATCTATCAGTAATTGTCGATAATATTTAGGACTGTCTTATTTTAATGACTGGAAATATCTTATTCATGTCTAACATTATTCTCGAACTATTTCTGTAAAACTTAGATTCTATGTGCTTGTTAGAATTTCACCTACAGATATATAGATGATGTATTGTCCCTGAAAAACATAAAATTTGCAGAGTATTTGGAATTCATCTATCTACGTGAACTTGAAATAAAGGAAACAACGGAGACTGCAGCCTCCTCCTCATATTTGGATTGTTATGTCAACATTGACAATGGAAAGCTTACTACTAGGCTTTACGACAAACGGGATGACTTCAATTTTCCCATTGTTAACTTTCCATTCCTGATCAGTAATATCCCGTCTGCACCAGCATACGGCGTTTACGTTTCACAGTTAATCCGTTATGCCAGATTCTGTTCAAATTATCAGGACTTCATGGAGCGTGGGAAAGTGCTCACTACAAAGTTGTTGAACCAGGGGTATCAAAAAACCAAACTGGTAGCAACACTTAAGAAGTTCTGCGGGAGACATCATGATCTGGTGAATCCCTACAATTTGGCAGTTTCCAGAATTGTTTCTGATGTTTTTGCCAATGACGCGCCATAAGTAGACTTCCCAGATCCCGGACATACGCTTCTACCGATATTTCCTTCGTTCAGGCCTATGGGCATGGTGGGCGAAGCTTGCTTACCAAGTAATACTTCCTATCCGCGGACGCCTGATTACACCCTTTATTCTGAGGTCCATGTCTGTTGGTCTAAACATTCTGATTCGTCATTCGTTTACGGATTTATGAGATTGATTTATGGCTTAGGTACCATGACCGCAACTACTTGTTAGCGCCGAATTGTTGCGGCGGTCTTAACGAGTAGCCACAATTTACGCTTTTAGAAGGAATGGGGAAACTATGACAATCATCAACGGAAAACTGTCATTTTCTAGCCGAGAACAATCCGATTACACTACACTGGCTTGTTAATGTAATGCAGCACCTGTATGAGCAAATGCACGTGCAACAAATAAATACGCGGCAAGGGAAAAAGGCCTCTTATTAGTAGTATCGTTACAATGATGTGCCTCAGTCACACCCGCTAACCTGTTACACCCGCTAAACTATTTCGAATTTACAAACCATAGAGTCGTTAAATAATACACATACACATTATTACTGTGTGGTTTCTCATTTCAATTTCTGAAATGTGAAATGTTCATCTTTCGGGAGACGAGCCGAATGTAATCTAGTTAGTTACGTTTTTCCCTTGACGCGTGCGTTGGATAGGTACGATGTGTTTATAATGACGTTAGACTAATGCAAATGAAAAAGTTGCGCAAAATGCGACGTCACTTTGTCTTCTGCTCTCGTTCCGTAAAGATCGCAAGCTGAAAACATATAACTTGCTATTTGTATTTTGATAGTTAATAACAAATAGTTATAAATATTTGTAAGAGTTTCTCTTGCTATAGATATTTGATGCGTTTAATTGTTTGATTTTTCATTTGCTAGATTTGATAAGAATTCAGCATTGCTTTTATTGCTTCTATCCGTCTTCTACTGTCTGTCTCTGTCTTTCTGTATCAATCAATCAATCAATTAATCAGTAAAAACATCAGCAGTAATTTTCTAATTGGTGAATAGTCTGTCAATCTGTCCGTTATTTAATCCGTGCTTGTCTGGTTTACTTGCTGTATCGATCCTTCGCCGTCTATCTAGTTTTCTTGTTGTATAATAATATGAAAATAGGCTTAGCCTAAATGCGAGCACAGCACAGACCCTATCTGTAGTCTCTTCAAAAGTCCTTCACAACATTATTAAAGAATGACTATCAGTATATAAAACATATATGTAAATCAATAATAAATAATAAAAATAATCAGCAATATATGTTCGTGACTCTTATTCACATTCGTTTCTTGTCACTTCGTGACGCTTATTAGTATCAAGTCTGCTCCAGTCCTGTCAACTTCCGGTGACAACTTCCGGGAAGAAAACGGGAAGAAAATTGGTCAGAGTGATTTCTGCTGAAAATATATATCGTTGTATGTTACTTTTCCTTGATCATATTTTCTACCGTAGAGCTCACTTCGTTCGCGACGCGCTGTGCGCGTCGCGAGCTGTGCTCGCTATCAATTTATCAGCCAATCAGCCAAACAATCAAAATATCCGAGCAATCAAAAACAATATTGCGTGTTTTCTTCTCATTTTCTCAACATAATTGTTTTTTTTTTTTTTTTTTTTTCATAGAAAGACATATTTCTTGTCATCTCACTTTGCTGTTTTAAACATCTGTATTATAGCACGAGTTTCATACTCCCATATTATTGAAAGTTCATACATTCTTTATTTCAAAATGGAATTATCAGTGGCTCTGAAGACAAAGCCGCAAGGTAGTAAAAAAAACCAGCACAACAGACAGCAGTGGGAGAATTTGCATTATACATTTCTCCAACACAGTTGATGACGCTATCACGCCTGCTACGAAAGAGGCTTTCAATAAAATCACAACAGCAGCAGAAAAGAGGCCAACATTTTCTGAAGTGAAACATAAGCTCCAAGAAATATCGGGTAACATACTCGAGAATTTTGATGCAAAGGTACACAGGTACCACAGAAGGTGTTACCAGCTCTTTACACTTCTCCCGAAGGCTGGGAAACGCAAGATCAGTTCAACAGCAACAGTCAATGCGGTCCATGGTACTTTAAAAAGAAGCAGACCCTCTTCAGCGGCATCTTCTGTCACGTATAGAGCGCTGTTTCCTGCTGACAAATGCTTATTCTGTAGTAAAGAATGTATACAAGTTAATCGAAAGAAACACAAATTGGTGAAGTGCGTTACACCAACAGCTGAAGAATCAATCAAAATTGCCGCCGATGCGAAGGGTGATGAAAAGCTTCTTTGCAAAATACGCGGCCAGGACTTACGAGCTAGGGAGCATGGTATCATAATCATTGTCGCAGAAATTACACATGAGATACAGTTGCAAGGCACGTAACGCACACAGATAGTGAGTTCTCTCAGTAACAGGTAGCACATAATGCTGCATTTCAGTACATCAATAAGTACATAGAAGATCATATTTTGACTGGGGGAAATGTAGAAAGACTTTCTATGATTCGGAAAATGTATCTAACATATCTGATTGAAGCCCATCCGAAATTCTACAATGGAAATTATAAAACCTATAAATTGAAAAACAAGCTATGCAAACATTTTGGGGAAAAAAAGCTGGCTTTCTAGCAACCCCGGAAGAAAGCAGAATTAGTATATGCTGCTGATATAGAAGGAGAAGCAGTTGAGACCGTATATAAATTAGCAGCTTCGGATGAGAGGCGCCTTATAGAGTGTGCAACGATCATAAGACGGCTTATAAATGAAGGCAGACTAGAAAGTGAACCATATATATTGGTCCCCATCTGCTGCATGGTTACTTTCAGGCGAGAGACGGCCTCCAGATATTTTATTAACATTCCTTATCTATATCATAACTGGAAAGCCAGTTAAACATGCCAGTTTGAAGTCACAACGTTATGCACTGTCTTTTGCTGAAGACGTTATGCTGCAACCAATGGTGACTGGAATATGCCAAAACATCTTACACATCCCATGGCTGTAAGAAATCTCACATGCGTTTTGATCATGGCCAGTCAGATTCACGAACTCTGGAGCTGGAAACAGAAATGTGTAATTCCGTTACCTCGTCAGGTCGGTTTTACCGAGAAATATTTCCAGAGACAATAATTCTGTCATTCATTTGTGTTATGACGATTTTGATTTGGACGAAGAGCATCAGGGTCTGGAACCACACATTCCACACATGGCATTGTAATACAAAGCTTCGTGATCCAGATATGCCTGTGGTTGCAGCAGAAACAGACACAGCTCCCAAATCAAAGGACAGGTCTGTGGTGCCCACTGAAAATCAAATTAGACCTTGCTATTCCAAGCCAAAGGTCGACCCAACGATTGATATTCAGACAAATAAGGTTTGACTACTCATTCAAGCATACAGAAATGGAGAACTTTACATGGCTTATCTGTCGTGATATAGGTGGGTCTACGGAGAGCCAGACAGTTCCGTCTTGGTCAGGATGGCTGTCACAGACGGCTGCGGAAAGAAAATATCCTACCTCAAATGTCGAGTATATGGCCCCACTTAATGGATCCATAAATGAAAAATCCACAGTGCAGTATATATTGGAACAGTCGCTGAAGGCCAGTAGTGAAGTTGGCCAAGAATATGCTATTGTTACGTTTGAACTGGCTGTTGCCAAGAAAGCCTACGCCTTGGTTTGGCAGTACTTCGAACAATTCAGTAAGATTATAGTTCGAATGGGCGTTTCCACACGATCTGTTCATTATTTGGTACGGTTGGGAAGATGATGAAAGGCAGTGGATTTTCAGAATCGTCATAGAATCTGGCATTTGCGCAAGTGGATAATTGTTAAAGTACAACTATTTACAGTTTTGAAAGGGACATAATCCATTTTATATTTGCTTCTGATAAATCTGAATTACTTTACATTGTATTGTGACATCATCGACGTCATGAATCCACAGCAACAACGTCACCATCTTACTGTGTGTACACTGTGTATTAAGAGTTGTCATTAAACTGATTTACTGGCAGTTAGCGTTTTCTAGTGATTTTAACAGTAATGTCAGGAAAGGATTTCAAGAGAGCTCTGTGGGTGCATAAGCTACTATTTGAAGCTCTAGAGCGGCTTCTATTGACACAATTTGAAGAAAAGCACAAACGTGGCGAATGTTTGTCACATGACACATTCGCGATGCTAGAGGATCTCATTGAAAATCCATGCAAAGAGGTTTTGAGCAAGGTTGAACGATCTGAGGAATTCCGAGATTACTTTGAAAAGTATAATAAGTTCGTTAGTTCTGAATGGCGCTTATGGTAAAACGGCCCAGTTCTGGGCGCGATACATGGGCATAATTCAGATGATATTGACACTTATCAGTGCTACGAAAGCTAATTACCTTGATTTGCATATCGCAGCTCTGTATGCTTTGTGTCCAATGTTCTTCGCTTATGATCACACCAACTACGCACGATATGTACATCTGTACCTGATGACATTGATGTCTGATACACATCTGGGATGCAAAGAACTGCTTGAACAAAATGGGTTTAGTGTGTCAAGGTTATCAGTACTATGCACTAGAAATGCTGTTGACATCACTGTTGAGCAAACAATAAACCGCCATAGGAGGTATCAAAGGCTTCAGCAGGAACTACGCTTCCTACTACAGATGGTGTATTACTTGTCACCTCAGAGTTCAATATGTTGAAGCCACTTTTCAGCACACTGAAATGAGCACTGGCGAAATGTCAAGCCACACAGACTTGCGACCAGCTCAAATGCAAAATAGTGAGCATGATGTCAAACGAGTAACTGAGGCAATTTTTGGCTTCAACAACCCCTTCAGTTCTAGTGTCGATGATAACGAACTGTACTGTTTGTCATCGGGTGTTCCTGTTAAGCCTAAAATCGCAAATGATCTTCTCGGTGCACCCGTCATTGGCCAGAAGTCTATGGAAGACTTCATCCAATCACGACTAGTTGATAAGTCTGTTGGCTTTCATAACTTGATCAAACGTAACAAGCTGAAAACGTATGATGGCATATAACTGACATCTAAATATTGACATACTAAGTCGACTTCTTCTGCTTTTATGTCGACTTACAATGTATGACTTGATGCTGTATCGACTTTCGTTAATAATGGTTATCGCCTCTGCAGGTCGTAATATTGCTGTAAGCTGCCTTCAAGAAAACAAAGCGTGTTAACATTGTATGACGAATTATTTTCTATTATTGATTATTATCTCGTCTTCCGGTTCTTTTACATGTCATGATTTGCCAGTTAGCGTTGAGATACGTTTTCGTAGTCGTGAAAGTTTATTTTTAGACCAAAATCACACAGGCAGCGCCAGTCTTATTGCATCGCAGGGTTGTTTACAAGAAACGATAATTATATAATATCTATATGCCACCAAACACTATATTGAGCCCTAAACTTAATACGTCATCTTACTGTGTGTACACTGTATATTAAGAGTTGTCCTTAAACTGATTTACTGGCAGTTAGCGTTTTCTAGTGATTTTAACAGTGATGTCAGGAAAGGATTTCAAGAGAGCTCTGTGGGTGCATAAGCTACTATTTGAAGCTCTAGAGCGGTTTCTGTTGACACAATTTGAAGAAAAGCACAAACGTGGCGAATGTTTGTCACATGACACATTCGCGATGCTAGAGGATCTCATTGAAAATCCACGCAAAGAGGTTTTGAGCAAGGTTGAACGATCTGAGGAATTCCGAGATTACTTTGAAAAGTATAATAAGTTCGTTAATTCTGAATGGCGCTTATGGTAAAACGGCCCAGTTCTGGGCGCGATACATGGGCATAATTCAGATGATATTGACACTTATCAGTGCTACGAAAGCTAATTACCTTGATTTGCATATCGCAGCTCTGTATGCTTTGTGTCCAATGTTCTTCGCTTATGATCACACCAACTACGCACGATATGTACATCTGTACCTGATGACATTGATGTCTGATACACATCTGGGATGCAAAGAACTGCTTGAACAAAATGGGTTTAGTGTGTCAAGGTTATCAGTACTATGCACTAGAAATGCTGTTGACATCACTGTTGAGCAAACAATAAACCGCCATAGGAGGTATCAAAGGCTTCAGCAGGAACTACGCTTCCTACTACAGATGGTGTATTACTTGTCACCTCAGAGCTCAATATGTTGAAGCCACTCTTCAGCACACTGAAATGAGCACTGGCGAAATGTCAAGCCACACAGACTTGCGACCAGCTCAAATGCAAAATAGTGAGCATGATGTCAAACGAGTAACTGAGGCAATTTTTGGCTTCAACAACCCCTTCAGTTCTAGTGTCGATGATAACGAACTGTACTGTTTGTCATCGGGTGTTCCTGTTAAGCCTAAAATCGCAAATGATTTTCTCGGTGCACCCGTCATTGGCCAGAAGTCTATGGAAGACTTCATCCAATCACGACTAGTTGATAAGTCTGTTGGCTTTCATAACTTGATCAAACGTAACAAGCTGAAAACGTATGATGGCATATAACTGACATCTAAATATTGACATACTAAGTCGACTTCTTCTGCTTTTATGTCGACTTACAATGTATGACTTGATGCTATATCGACTTTCGTTAATAATGGTTATCGCCTCTGCAGGTCGTAATATTGCTGTAAGCTGCCTTCAAGAAAACAAAGCGTGTTAACATTGTATGACGAATTATTTTCTATTATTGTTTATTATCTCGTCTTCCGGTTCTTTTACATGTCATGATTTGCCAGTTAGCGTTGAGATACGTTTTCGTAGTCGTGAAAGTTTATTTTTAGACCAAAATCACACAGGCAGCGCCAGTCTTATTGCATCGCAGGGTTGTTTACAAGAAACGATAATTATGTAATATCTATATGCCACCAAACACTATATTAAGCCCTAAACTTAATACGTCACATCGTCCCGAATTTAACTATCTCGGCCAGCATAGTTACTATCTGACTATCATTATCTTCTCAACAAATCCTTCTACATAATATGACCGGAAGTCGAGATAATAATTATAATGTCGACATATAGTTGTAAAAATGTTTCATGCTGCTGACGTTGTGGATGACACTTCCGGACAGTATTACGACTTGCAGTCGCGGTAACCATTGTCACCGGAAGTCGATATAGCATCAGGTCATATATTTTAAGTCGACATAAAAGCAGAAAAAGTTGACTTAGTATCTCAACATTTAGATGTCAGTTATATGCCACCATAAAAACGTTTGCAGCCTGCGAGGTCAAGAAGAAATTGACCAGTTCTCAAAACAAAATCAGCCAGATAAGAGCTGAAAGGAAACATCTTCGGCCAGCTTGTTCTTCTTTCCATTGAACATAATGTTGACCTCGAGCTGACTTTATCGTTCCCTTAGGGACCTGTACCACGGTCTTTGGCAAATGCTGACGGCATGCCTACAAAACAGACAAGTCAAAACTTCTCCATAATTTGGAATCCCACACTGAACCAAGAATAGATCGAACGTCTGATGCTGTTCATATCATTGACGGCAGTGCCATTCTACAAAGCTTAACAGCAACTCCAGATACTTTTGAGGAACTGGCAGATTTTTTTTTCAACCAGTTACCAAAGGCCAAGTGTGTAGATTTCGTCACTGATACATACATACAGCATTCCGTCAAATCTTATGAACGCACACGCAGGGGAACAGCACCAACACATCTATTATCTGGTACAAGGACTAAGACTCCACATGACTGGAAGAGCTTTCTGAGCAATGACAAAAACAAGACACAGATAAACTTACTTCTGGATCAGTGGAAGACGGACAAGTATGCATCTAGGCTTATAGGCCGTAACATACATTACGTTGTCAGTAAAAATGTGTTCCGTCTTACCTGTGAAGACGAAATGACGGAATCAAATTATCCAGAAGAAAGTATTTTCTTCTCAGGAAAGCAGACACCAGAATAATACTTCACTGCCTCAATGTTAGAACATCACAGCCTGAGGCAAAAACTATTGTTGTCAGATCACCAGACACGGATGTATTAGTGCAAGGAAATAAACTTGAGAATTTTGTTTGACACAGGCACAGGCAACAAAAGACACTTTCTAAATGTCAATGACAGAGTTTAGAATAAGAGCGAAGTAATTTGCGTAGTCTTACCGGCTACAGGTTGCGATACTACCAGTGCATTTGTCCGGCGCGGAAAGATTGCATCTATCAAACTGATAAAGAAAAATCCCCAGTTTGTCCGAACTCTAAAGAGGGTAGGGTAAGAGCAATACTATTCTGAGGCCCTTATCAGTGACATGGAAGCACTCACTTGTGCTATTTATGGTGTGCAACTTACACCAATGTAAATAAGTTGAGGTACGACATGTTTGTGAAGAAGTATCAAAGTCATAGGAATGCATGTATATTTCAAATGGCATGGGCATGAACTTGCTACCAGCATGTCGTTCTGCACTTGAGATGCATGTACACGGTGCCTAACCGTATCGGATGCTATTTGTTCCAAATAGGGTTGCTTGATGCTAGTCTTGCCAGATCACGATGCTATCCGTGCCAAAGGAGAAAATCTGGTAAGAGTGCTCATGTTAGAAGGTTTGTTGTATGTCTTCCATGTGTCATTTTGTTCTTGTGTTTTTCAGTCCTTTTAGTACTGCGATTACCTTGCTTGGGGAAGAGAGAGCTAATCTTAGTGCTTTTCGTACGTTTGTTCGATTTGTGCTTGTTTGGATTTGTCGGTTTCCTCTTCCTCCTGGGGTCTGGGAAGGGCTGCGGTTTGTAATTGTGGCACTCCCTGGACTTTTCTCTTACCTTTTTTTGTTATTCCTTTAGATTTCGTTTAACAGTTAGATCGCTGTCTCTACGGAACATTAGCATATCAAAACTTTTAAAACAGTTCTATGCATGCCGGTAGAAAGTATCTTCATAGTATGAATAAGAGATAAAAGCAAACGGACTCAGCTTCGAGAGACGGTATTCGATGCTTTGGTTACATATTTATAGTCATTGGAGGGGTCATTTGTTAAGTTTAAATTACAGAAAGAAGTAAGCTGATAATACATTTGCCAAAACACTGTCAGCGGTGGATATTATGTTTAAGGATATAAATAAAACTACCTTTTTCCACGATCTGGCACTACATGCTATTTGTGCATGGCAGCAGATAAATTATGTGCCAATACGTGTGACCGGATAAAATTTGTGCCATTGGTACGCGTTTTTCTTTTTTCATTTTTTTTTTCATTGGGCTTGAAATAGTTTCTTTCTGTCCTACGAATTGTTAAATTGTAGATTGAACATCAGTATATCTGCATTATTCTAAAATTCGAAGAAAATAAATATAATTAAAAAAAAAAAAAAAAAGAAACTACGCCGAATTACTATAGTAATTTCAGGGTAAAACAAATAATGATATTCACTAACGTATGGTCGCATATTTCTGCCACGATATAGCTAGATAGCTATCGCGATAATATTCTTAATTTTCCAGAAAATAAAAAGTTTCCTGAAAACATTATCGCAATAACTTGAATTATCTAGATATGTTTTTTTAATTTCCAGAAAATATCTTGACGCAAAATTTCGTGATACTGCTCGGAAATGATATTAGTATCTAGATAGTCTTTGAATTAAAGCAAAATTTTTAAGCCCAGCCATACCCTGAAATGAACCCTTAACCACCAAAAAGGGTGGAATTACCATGTAGCTCTATGAAAAAAAAAAGTTCACTGTACCCTAAGAGTTTAGCTGTGCTAATAAAAAAGGAAAAATACCACCATCACCAGCACTTTCTGGGACGTTTTGGAGGCTGAATGTAGCAACCCCTCAATTGGCATGTGTCAAAAATTGAAACCTTGCGATTTCACCACTTCTTCATTTGGCTCCAGCAAACACACACAGAAACATATTTCTTTGAAACAATCAGAAAATTACACACAAACATTATTTTCTTCAAATTAGAATGATGAGGTCTAATTCATCTTTATTATTAAGCAATCACAGGTCGCCTTACACAAAATAACTACCCCCGGGCTTTTTTGCCCCAATCAGCAGTCCTGTCACAATTGGTTCCCTGTGCCCCTTACCTTAAAGTCGCTGGTGAATACCCTCGGTGAATTTTCAAAAGTATAATTGAAGATATTCCGATATCGGTTCTATTTATTGATAACAGAAAATAAATGGCAGCTCTGGGCACTAACACAAAAAATATCGCGATAATACTGTAAACTTTCGCGATAATATTTCCAGGAAACTTTAGATTATTAAGATAATCTTTTCAGGAAACTTCGAAATATCAAGATAATTATTGAAAGTATCGTGACAGCTACCTAGCTATCTCGTGGCAGAAATATGCCACCATACGTGATAGCTACCTAGGTATCTCGTGGCAGAAATATGCCACCATACTAACGTATGGCTAAACGGACGCCACAGACTCTGCAGGCGTGTACACAGAATATAATATTTATTTAATGAGCCAGTCCAGGTGAAATTAATGGCTCTAATGCACCAATGAATGTTTTCCCTCGGTGGAGGGTGGTGGACTGACGTGGAGGGGGGGGGGGGTGCGGGGGGAGGGGGAGGGGATAGACAATTTTGAAAATCTGTTGTCTAATTTCCTACCCACGGGCAGCAATTTTTGTCGAAAATCCCTTAGATGGGCATTAAAAATTACATCTTATTTTATTGACATAATCTTTCTAAAGTATCCAACATCCAGCCCCAGGGTCAAAGTTTCCTATCGAATTCCCAAGGGTGGAGATTTATTAGGCAGTCTAATCCCCATGGTATGCCCCCATCCCCTCCACCCCCACGGGGAAATAATTGACTGGTGCATATTCGCGCCTGAGCTGTCGCTGTTCACACACATGTACAGTGGTATAGAACCAGACGACGGTTTAGACCAAGAATGAGACATCCAGACCCTCTAGATGGTTGCGCATGCGTATTTATAGCATGTCTTATTGGAGGGGACAACGTACCATCTTATGTCACGCTTCTATTGTGAAAACTGGGGGCTAATTACACATGTATTAATGTAAGTCTGGGGTGAAGATATTCTTTAATTAGACCCAGTTTTCATCGTGTGTTAGTGCTTCATTGAGTGTGTTTGAATTGAGCAGACTTACGTTGAATGTCTACGTTGGGCCAACGAAATGACCAACCATTATTCAACGTGGCCCAACGTAAGCATGCCGTCTGGGATGTAGAATGCTTACAGGGAGGAGCTCTTAATTAAGTGAGGTCAGTTATTTCAGATCAGTTAATAACTAGACTGTTCCACTGCACCTGATGTTTTTGAAACTTGTGACAAGACAAAAAGTCAAATAGAAGTCTGTATTGCAGTCTAGTTAATAACTTGGGTCACTCAAGTCTACCATGTATCAACAAACATTTTTATAATTTTATTGTACCTTCTTATTTATAAAAACAGAGAACAAATACACTCGAAACCCTTTTTATCCCTTCCCCCACCATCATCACTACCAGATGGTATTTTCTTCTTCATAGTACTGTGGTCGTTCCGGTGTTTAGTAGTCGTTCTGGTACTTTGAGTTTTTCCGGTAAATCTAGGCATCGCCCCCTGCGTACGAGCACGGAATGAGATTGTCCCCCAAAAGAGGCACCCGACGCTCTTTTCACAAACAAATGAGAATGCCCCCAAATAGCAGCCGTTGCTGCCCCGAATAGCATCCGTTGCTTTTTCTCAAAATATATCATGTGCCACATGTTGGCTCTTATTCGTGGCACAAATAGCATCCGTCGCTACTGAAAATTAACTGGCTAGGTCAATGTTACTGTTTTAGGTGCAAACAAATAACGTCTAAGAGATGTATGGAGTGACATTGTTTGCATATATTATTGGTCTTGACTTCTATAAAGAAAAACACCTCGAAAGCATTGAAAAGCATTCATTTGCTCTAATTCAAATGGACAGTAACCTGCCACAGAAGGCTCGCCAGCATTTTGGTTCAGCTGACATTTCAAAGGGACCGCTTCAACTACATTTTATTGGCAGAAAATGTTTGACCAAACATCCAAATGTTCCGTTGAGTAAACATCTACTCTACCTACCCAAACTGAGATTGTTTATCCATTCTAATCTGAGTGCACCCCTCTGTTTACTTCTCCTTTGGCACGGATAGCATCGTGATCTGGCACAACTAGCAACCCTATTTGGAACAAATAGCATCCGATGCGGTTAGGCACCGTGATGTGATCTGGACAAAAGTGGATGGAAAATATATGGAGAGGAAATCGAGTATGACTGGGTGAAAGATAATTTGATCGCCCCAGCACAGCTGATTGATATTTTATGTGATCAGAATAACAATGGGGAAGCAGACCACGATTTAGATGATGATGATAATGAGGAGGGTGTAGAGCTGACGAATATGGCTGATGAGGTGTTTGAGGATGAATCTGATGAGAATTGATAAGCTGTGGGGCAAACACATTGCAAGCAGAGTAATGCATGTAACATGCAACGAGCTGTTAGCTTTGTAAGCATCTCTTTACGTTTACTTTATGCTCTAACTTGATCATCTTAAAATTGTTTCTACTTGTACTATAAGTTACAGGCTTCACATGCTTTATCTTTTAACCATATATGTTATTTGAATGCAAAATAAAAACTATCTATGCTATTCTACATGTTGAACTATTTTCGGGACAAAGGAGCCACGGGGATTATACAAGTAATCCTTTTTTATGTAATATGTTAGTTGTATTAAAGCATTGCATTTATGTATTTTGTATTGGTCTTGTTATGGTACAAGAGTTCTTGCTAACAAGAATTGATCAAACTATTTCCATATAGATTTGAATAATATTTGAATTTTGTATGCATTGAAATTGGACTATACAAATATGTTAATAAAAGTCAAATTGCCTTTGGAAGTTTCTATACAGTATACTATGTTACGTACGTGATATTGTCTTCCACGAAGGTAACATGGTTAACATTGTAATTGGTTTTTAACGATTTTTTTATCTTGAAGGCCGTAAGCAAAGTATATTGATATAAAAACATAACGGATCTTCTTCAGTATACTTGTAAGAAGGCAAGGGCAGTAATAAATGCTTGAGTAACTTGTTACATTCTATGTCGTATTTTGGCAAAGTTTCTGTATACATCGAGAACTACAATATCTATGTTTCTTTACTGGTCTCATTGCTTTGTATCAGTGCATTAAATCTAATTCATCAAAAGTTAGGCAAAATCCACCATTGAGCAAAAAAAAAAAAAAAAAAAAAAAAAAAAAAAAAAAAATCGCTCAAATTGAACATATTTTGTCGCGTTACATACGTTATGTAATTACAATGCTGAATATGTTGTTCAAAACAGAAAACAAATCTACAAATAACATTTATTTCATGCTTACAATTCATACACAAAAGGTTCATTTCACACTCTAGATGACTATACTTCATGTCAAATTTAGATGTCAAAACGATCTTTTTATGTATAATATACTATATGGGGTTAATATGTTTAACAGGCAATAACTCGCAAATTATGTAAGATAGAAACATAATGTTTACAGTTTTGGAATGGTAAATTAATACTCGTTCAAACAATTAACACATTAAGTCCATTTGTAACTTTAATAATAGGTTCAACAATTTTTTGAGGTTTTATAATTTGCTTGAATTATCTATATTTTTGGGGGTAATATATGCAACAGGCTGTTACAGAGTAACGCTGCCATTGCCAGGTGGCTACCATGTTGCAAAATGTTTGCCAGACATCGGGCTATAAGAAAAATATGGTCTACAAAATTCCCCGTTGGGGTGGAGGTAAACAATACCTAGCCATTGGACTAGCATTTGTTACTCCTGATGGATTGTATCTATATAAAGTAATGCCATTTGGAATGAAAAAATTCTCCAGCAAGATTTCAACGTTTTATCAACGCCATAATAGCTGGATTGTAGCATTGTGAGGCTTATGTCGATGATGACATCATATACAACGATGAGTTGAACAACCATCTAAAGATTATCAAAGCATTCTTTGACAAAGTGAAGCAAAACTGACAATAAATCTTACTAAATGTGAATTCTGTCGTGCAAATTTAACATTTCTGGGACATGTTGTGGGTCAAGGTCATGTTAAAACTGTAGAAGTTAAAGTTGAAGCCATCTCATGTTTTCCGGTGCCTACATACAAAAGACAACTGATGAGATTTCTTGGTATGACCCGTTATTACAGAAAATTCTGTTATATTTTTTTCTGTCATTGCTGAGCCACTAACTAATTTACTAAGTAAAAGAATGAAGTTTAAGTGGACCAGTGTCTGCCAGATTGCCTTTCATAAACTGAAAGCCATACCGAGGAGTTGCCACCAAATTTTAATAAAGAGTTTAAGCTAGCCGTAGATGCAAGTGATATTGGTGCAGGTGGTGTATTAGTGCAAGAAGATGACAACTGTATGGATTACCCAGTTTCCAAAAAGTTTAACAAACATCAAAAGAATTATTCTTCAGTAGAGAAATAATGCCTGTCTCTCATTCTTGTTCTTCAACATTTTGAAGTTTATCTAACTTCCTTACCTATTGTTGTTTTCAGTGATCACAATCCACTAACTTTTGTCCATAAAATAAAAAAACAAGAATCAGAGGTTACTTAGATGGAGCCTGTAGTTGCAGGAATACAATCTTGACATCAGTCATATCAGAGGACAATTATTCCTGATGCCTTGTCCAGAGCATGGTGTATTGATCTGTGGTTTCCTGTAACTTGCTGTATATAAGATAATTGCCTATATCAATATTTTGTTTTATGATCACTTTAAGGCAAAAGAAGGCTTTCTTTTCCTTGAAGAGGGGAAGTGTTACATATAGGATGTTTGATTCTTTTGAATACCATTGTTTTCATGTTTGCTGCAAGTTTCTATAGAACTTTCTAGAAAATCATGTTTACAATGAAAAATTGTTTATATTCCTTTTAGAACTTTCCAGAAGGAATATTCTGGACTGAGGTATTTTGGCATGTCATAGAACATTTAGAATATTCTTGACTAAAACTAGAAAATGAGTGATGCCTCTAGCAAATTGTTTCTCTAGAATGTTCTATGATACTATATAAGGGGAAAAGATTCTCATATGGGGAGCTTGGTGTACTTTAATTGGAAATTATTCTATACTGGATTACTTTAATATGTTATTCAATCTGGAATTAAACTCTGAATACAGTGACTTTAAATGTGGGATCAAAAACTGTTATTCAAAGGATTTGTTTTAATATTTCTGAGAAACTCTGTGACAATAAAACTTGAAAGGTACTGTTTACTTATATTTTTTTCTAATTTGCGCATTGTCTATTTTCTTTTCTTTTTCTTTTTTTCTTTTTTTTTTTTTTTATTGATAATAAATATTGTAAACAATTTTAAAGCTTGTTGCTGGTTTCATTTCCATTTTTTTCTCGTTACGCCTGGCTCGTATCACATGTCGGCGGGAGAAAAGACGGGACCAAATTTTTATTATTATTAAAAGTTATTTTGGTCCCAGCCTGGTACCGGGCGTATTATTTCGAAAACTGAAGCACAATTTTTCAAAATTTTGCGGTTTTAGATTCCCTAGAATAATTTTGGTTTGCATGTACCATAAAACTACCTGTCATTTACCGTAGGCTATTTTGGTGATACTTGCAGAAATTCATTTGCGAGAAGACTTCGGTAAAATTACGAGTCACATATTGTTCGGCCATTTGTTCAACAAAATGGCTTACAGGGGGCACATTTTAAGTAAACTGGGAAACCGCAAAATCTTTAAATTTCATGCATAATTTTTCAAATTAATATGCCGCCCGGGACCAGACCGTGACAAAAATAATTTACTACACATGATGACTTCGGTTAAATTAAATGGTATATATTCATAGAATGTTTGGCCAGTTGTTCTTTAATTTAATCAAAATGGTTTCCTGGTTACTTGACCATATTTTAAGGGAATTTAAGGCTTTGTTCCCCTGTTCCCTAAAAGTGATTTTCAAAACTTCCATGTTCTCTGTTCCCAAAATTAGTATCGTTCCTTTTTCCCTTAAAATATTTGCCAATGTTCCCTGAAAATTTAGGGGAAAGTTCCCTTGTTCCCCACCTCCCCTGGGAAGGCCTTAAAATATCCAGTTATCTTTAATCAGATTGAAAAATAGCCTTAAAGTAGATCGAAATTTTGGATATTTATCCGCTACTGTATGACGTTGGCGTTTAACGTTAAACGAAGTTAATATGAGGTTATGATGTAATGGTGGATATAATTCTAAAATTTTGCAAGTCACTATAGTTTCATTTTAGTAAATATAATAAATCAGCCAGTCACTATTATGTCGAAAAAAAAAGACAAACATGACGAAGCCACAATTTCTGTACAGCAGAAGTTTATTTATTTATTTATTTATTTGTCCCGACGTGGTCCCGGGCACATTGTTTCGAAGACTAGTGTGTGCATTTTCAAAACTTTGCGATTTGAGAAATTCCTGGAACGATTTTTGTTAGCACTGGAAAAGGACCCGCGCAAGCGCGGGTATGACATTAAATTTTAATCCATCGGACAGATTTCAACCTGAAAAAAGAAAGTTCCAAGGTTATTTTTTTTTATTTTTTTTTTCAGACTTAACAATCTTTCAGCCATATCGCGACGGTGTCTGGATGTGACAAGAAGCTCAATGCTCACTTTAAGAGTGCTGCCTCACCCAGTCACATTATACTGACACCGGACCGACCAGTGGGTTGTTAAGGAGCTAGGTTTCTACGTGTAGACCATGAAAACTGGTCAGACTGGGCAGATGCCCAGGCTGATCTGAGTGCGCTGGGTGCACATGTCATTTTGTTGATTTTTTTTTTTTTTCATGTGAAAAGGACCCGCGCAAGCGCGGGTATGACATTAAGTTTAAATCCATCAACCAGATTTCAACATGAAAAAAGAAAGTTCCAAGGTTATTTTTTAGCTCACCTGAGCTATGCTCAGGATGAGCTATTGTGATCACTTTTCGTCCGTCGTCCGTCCGTGCGTCCGTCCGTGCGTCGTCCGTTAACATTTTCAAACAACTTCTCCTCTGAAGCCGCTGAGCCAATTTTGCTCAAATTTCATACGGAGCCTCCTTAGATTGGGGGAACGAAAAATTGCTAAAATGTTCGCGGTCCCTTGACTAAGGTGGCCGCCATGCCCATATATGGTAAAATCTTTAAAAATCTCCTTCTCCAGAACCGAGAATGCCTTGGGGCTGAATCTTTGCACAAATCATCGGGGACGAGAGGTCTACCAAAATTGCTAAAATAATTGTTGTACATTGACGTTTGACCTTTTTACGGCGAGGTCAATTTTGCTTCCCTTTGCATTTGTATGGGCACCATGCATTTGTATGGGAAAACTGTTGAGAATTTCAAACGACTTCTCCTCTGAAGCCTCTTGGCCAATGTTACTCAAATTTAATGTGGAGCCTCCTTGGGTTGGGGAAATGAAAGATTGCTAAAATGGTTGCGGTCCATTGACCAAGATGGCTGCCATGCCCATATATGGTAAAAACCTTTAAAAATCTCCTTCTCCAGAACCGAGGATGCCTTGGGGCCTTATCTTTGCACAAATCATCAGGGACGGGAGATCTACCAAAATTGTTAAAATGATGGTCGTACATTGACGTTTGATCTTTTTATGGCGAGGTCAAGTTTGCTTCTCTATGCATTTGTATGGGCACCATACATTTGTATGGGAAAAATGTTGAGAATTTCAAACGACTTCTCCTCAGAAGCCGCTGGGCCAATTTTGCTCAAATTTCATATGGAGCCTCCTTAGGTTCGGGGAACGAAAGATTGCTAAATATGGTCGCAGTCCGTTGACCAAGATGGCCGCCATGCCCATATATGGTAAAAACCTTCAAAAATCTTCTTCTCCAAAACAAAGAACGCCTTGGAGCTGAATCTTTGCACAAATCATCAAGGACGAGAGGTCTATCAAAATTGCTAAAATGATGGTCGTACATTGACGTTTGACCTTTTTACGGCGAGGTCAAGTTTGCATCCCTATTCATTTGTATGAGCACCATACATTTATATGGGAAAAATGTTGAGAATTTCAAACAACTTCTCCTCTGAAGCCTCTGGGCCAATGTTGCTCAAAATTCATGTGGAGCCTCCTTAGGTTGGGGGAACGAAAGATTGCTAAAATGGTCACGGTCCATTGACCAAGATGGCTGCCATGCCCATATATGGTAAAAACCTTTAAAAATCTTCTTCTCCAGAACCAAATAAGCCCTTGGGCCTTACCTTTGCACTAATCCTCGGGGAAGGAGATCTACCAGAATTGCTAAAATAATGGTCCTACGTTGACATTTGACCTTTTTACGGGAAGGTCAAATTTACTTCTCATGCATTTGTCCTTTACATTTATAGGGGAAAAATGTTGAGAATTCATATTTTGGACATCTCCTCTATAATCCAGTTGAATCGAAACTTGATGATGAGCATTAGGGCGCTTATGAGACACAAAATAGCTAAATGAGCCGATAGAAAAATCCAAGATGGCCACCACAGCCACCATCTTGAAATCAATTTTCGACATCTCTTCCCAAACCTTAGATCGCTTTGAGCCGAAGCTTGCTCTGTAGCAACAGGATGACTTCTGGATCGAAACAAGCTAAAATTGTGCGGATCGAAAATCCAAGATGGCCGCAATGGTTCTGCTCCATTGAACAAGATGGCCGCCAGAGCTGAAAAATAGAAAATCTTCAAACGACATCTCATCCTTGGCCAATGGCCTGACTTCAAAATATATGACAGAAGTATTCTACCAATCGCCCGCAACCAAAATTACTAAAATGGCTCCGCTTGGCTGAACAAAATGGCGGCCAGAGCTAAAAATAGAAAAACCTTTAAAAGACATCTCCTCCGCAGCCAGTGTCCTGATTTCAAAGTAATTTCACAGAAGTGTTCCTCTTATGGCCCTTTACCAAAATTGCTAAAAAAGTTCTGCTCGGCTGAACAAAATGGCCACCAGAGCTAAAAATAGAAAAAAACCTTTAAACATCTCCTCCTTGGCCAGTGGCCTGATTTCAAAATGATTTCACAGAAATGTTGCTCTTATCCTCCTTTACCAAAATTGCCAAAATGGTTCTGCTCTGCTGAACAAAATGGTCAAAATGGTCAAATGCTAAAAATAGAAACACAAAACACCTTTAAACGACATCTCCGTAGCCAGTGGCAAGATTTCAGAATAATTTCACATCAATGTTCCTCTTATGCCCCTTTGCCAAAATTGCTAAAATGGTTCTGCTCTGCCAAACGAAAAAAAAAAAAACTTTTAAAGAACAGGATAAGTAGATGAACCAAATGACTTCTGAAAAATATCTGAACTTTTTTTTACTTGTGACATTTTGAAAATTTCAGCATTTTAACCTTGTAAGCAAAATATCTCAAAAACTGTTTAAGCCATTGCCTTGTTATAAGAGTATTGGAAAAATGTTGCATGCTATCTGCATATCTGCATTGGCGGTTTCACTCAGGTGAGCGAGTTGTGGCCCGTGGGCCTCTTGTTTATTATTTTATTCAGACTTAATGTCGCGTTCAACAATCTCAGTTATATCGCGACGGCATTTATTTATGAGTCTCATGAATGGGTGTGTTACTGATTAGCAGTGCTTTGCATATAAGGTAGTATAAGCATACACTGTATTTCATTGCATTGTTTTTATTTGTGTGGAAATGAAAAATACAATTCTAGTAAAATTTGATGGATCATACTACTCAAAATATAGTTATAAAGACATACACTACTGACCTGTTAAATTTCCACAACACAGTCTCATAATGCAGAAATACAGTGCGAAGAAATGTTAAGCTGTGAGGCATTTTTTGTGAGTCTCATGAATGGGTGTGTTGCTGATTGACAGAACTTTACATATAATATAGGATAAACATTTTAGTGACATTGTTTCGCTGTGTATGGAAATGAAAATACAATTCTAGTAAAAGTTGATGGATCATACTACCAATACAGATTTAAAAAAAGGTAAGAGAAAAGTCCAGGGAGTGCCACAATCACAAACCGCAGCCCTTCCCAGACACCAAGAGGAAGAGGAAACCGACAAATCCAAACAAGCATAAATCGAACAAACGTACGAAAAGCACTAAGATTAGCTCTCTCTTCCCCAAGCGAGCTAATCGCAATGCTAAAAGGACTGAAAAACACAAGAACAAAATGACACAAGGTAAGACATAAAACAAATCGCCTCGTAGAATAAACCACAAAACAACAAAGAGTAAGACTAACACTGGGACCACCGCCTTAGAACGGTCAGTAGAGTAAATCACCGGGGGGTTTAAGCACTTTTACATCTAGCCAACTTCACCCTGGGTCCCGATGCTACTCTTAATACAGAAATACATAAAAATTCGATTCGCATAAAGGCTTCCAACTCAGTCAATGCATCAAAGTGAAAACATAAAAATCAAATTAATCACTATAATAAACAAAGACGAGTACTCATGGCTAAGTCTACTGTATGCCAGAGTAAATGAAAACCAATTGTTGAACTACGGGGGTTTAAACAAATACATGATTATACAGCATTGTGCAAAATTTCATGATGAAAAAAAAATTGGGGGTTGATTTTGGAGAAAATGTAGATTTTGTACTGATACCGCTAGGTTTGTCAGCCGCGAAATCAATGGGGTTTTTTTTTTGTGCAAAATCAACCTATAAAAATCAGTTTGGGAGGTATATCTGGGAATTTTTTTTATTTTATGAACAAATATATGTTTATGCAATAGTATGCAAAATTTCATGATGAAAAAAAATATTATTGGGGTTTATTTTGGAGAAAATGTAGATTTTGTACTGATACCGCCGATCCGTCGGCCGCGAAATCAGTCTTTCTTTGGAGAAATCAACCTATAAAAATAAATCTTTGTTGCAAAAGAAAATTTTCTTTTATTCCATGAATAAATATAACTTTATACAATGCTGTATAGAATATTTGATTTTCATTGTTCATATTTTTTCAACAAAATTTTAATTTTAATTTTGTGTATCCATCACGAAAACACGACTATATAATTTTGACCCCCTTAAACCCCACTTTTATATAGTAAAACTGGGATTTACAGGGGTATACATTATTTTTCTTATTTTGCTCTAAAACATAGATTGTGGGTACTCGTTAGAACCGCCTCGCCGAGGCGGTTCTAACAAGTACCCACAATCTATTTTTTGAGCAGAAATATGAAAAATATTAAAAAATTTTATCTGAGAATTTTCATTTTTTTGGTGGTGAAATTTTCAATATATTTGAATAGGCGTGTTTTCGTAATGAATTTCGCTGGGCCAGGATTCCGTGAAATCAACTGTCATTGACGAAATCAAAGCCATAAAAACAAATATATACTTTCAGGCCTTTACCAAATAAATTTACCTTTTACACAAAATTTCAGTTCCTTTGTTTAGATTTTGAACTTGATTTTAAACAAAAGATGCAATTTTTGTATCCTTTTTGCGTGGTCACGAAAACACGCCTATATTATTTTGACCCCCTTAAACCCCACTTTTATATAGTAAAACTGGGGTTTACAGGGGTATACATTATTTTTCTTATTTTTGCTCAAAAGCATAGATTGTGGGTACTCGTTAGAAACGCCTCGTCGAGGCGGTTCTAACGAGTACCCACAATCTATGTTTCGAGCAGAAATATGAAAAATATCAGAATTTTTTATCTGAAAAATTTCCTTCTTTAGTTGTAAAATTTTCAATATATTTGAATAAGCGTGTTTTCGTAATGACTTGCATATGCAAATTCAAAGGTCAGCGGTCAGCGGCTAAATAAGCCTTAAAAGATATATCTAATATTTCGTTTCATAAGTTTGTGATATTTTAATTAAATATCTATGAATGTACGAACTTTGATTAAAAATCGGTTAAGTTGATAAACCTGGCCTTCGAAATATGATTGATGGATTTAATGCACAAATCTTGATATACTTATTTTGATCTACCCCAATTTGAATAATACGATATTTAAAAAGAAAATACAAGTTTGTCAAAGTGGTAATTTCAACCATTTCCTACAAAATCCAAATTTTAAACCTATATAGGTTGATTCCGTGATTACGCGGAATAGCTATACCCTGAAACGCATACCTGAAACGCATACTCACATTGATACTGAGGGCTTCCAGCATGCTCTAATATGTCGACCAATTTCAAATAATAACAGACATTACGGAGGCTTAGCATTGCTTATCCGCAAGACATTGCGCAGTGGTATAAAATTTTTGAAAAACAGTAGCTCAGAGTTCCAGTGGGTAAAATTATTAAAAGAATATTTTAGTCTTGATAAGGATATTTTCTTATGCTTCTCATACATCTCACCATGTTCATTTCAAAATAAATCTGATTCTGACAGTTTCGAAGCAATAAAAAGAGACATCAACATTTTTAAGAATGATGGAAATATATTTATATGTGGTGATCTTAATGCTAGGACTGGCTTAGATCCAGATTTTATAGTAAATGACAGTGATAAACATGTACCTTTAGACCCATCATATATTATTGACTCCAATATTTTGCAGCGCCACAGTGAAGATACTAAAGTGGATGAAAGAGGTAAACAGGTAATTGAATTATGTATTTCTTCAAGAATGCGAATTTTAAATGGAAGAATTTTAGGGGGTTCTTTAGGCAAGTTTACATGCCAAAAATCTACTGGTGCAAGTATAGCAGATTATATGCTTGCATCTGAAGAGTTACTGAAGGATGTTATTTATTTCCATGTGCATCCTTTTCAGCCTATATTTTCTGATTGTCACAGTAAAATCTCAGTTTGTATTAAAGCTTCCGTTAAACATAGACAGTGTATACAGAATAAAAATGAGCATATGCCTAATAGTTTTAAATGGAACATAAATTCTTCAGAGAGGTTTATAAAAGCTCTTGAAGCTAGGGAAATCTCTAATAAAATTAATTTGTTTATGGAAAGAAAATTTAATTGCAATGAAACAGACGTTCAAAATGCGTGTGATTTATTTGAGAAATTTGTGCTTCAAGCTGCTACAAAGAGTCTCATAATAAAAAGATCAAATAAAGTAAAGAAAAAATGTAATAAGTGGTATGATGAGGAATTATATGTTAAAAGAAGGCTATTAAATTCTAAAGCAAATTTGATATTTAACCACCCTTTTAATGTCTCGCTTAGAAATTCTTATTTTAAACACATTGTAGAGAATAAAGGAAACTTCTTAAATTCAAAAGGAAAAATTACACAAAAAATATTTTTGCTAAACAAGACGACTTGGAAATAATGACCCTAAAACATATTGGAATTTAGTGAATTCACTAAAAAAAAACAAAAAAAAAAACAACAAAAAAAAAACAAGAAAATTCAAATGGACCTGAACTTGCTATTGATCCCAATATTTGGCATGAGCACTTTAAAAAATTAAATTCTGTAAAAAGTAAATTTGAAGAAAGGTTAGAACAATTAAACCAAGTTTTAAAAAATGACAAACAAACAAATACATTCAGTTTCATGGATACTGTCATAAAAGACAAGGAAATACAAACTTCTATTGCGAAACTGAAAAACAACAAATCTTCGGGTTTGGACAGTATCAGAAATGAAATGATAAAGGCTGGTGCTACCGTCTTGCTGCCCTGCTTGAACAAATTATTCAACTTGATTTTCTCTTCCGGATATTATTCGTCATCATTGGCAAAAGGCTATATCACACCGATTTTCAAAACGGGTGATAATTCAGACCCAGATAATTACCGCGGCATTATTATTACTTCAAACATTGGAAAACTTTTTAATATGATATTCAATTCTAGACTGGACAAATTCTTGGAGGATAATCAAATAATTAACAATGTTCAAATAGGTTTCACGAAAAATGCCAGAACCTCCGATCAAATGTTTGTTCTAAAATCTTTAATTGACAAATGTATTAATACAAATGGTGGTAAACTCTACTCTTATTTTGTTGGTTTCTGAAAAGCATTTGACTCTGTTATTCATCCTGGTTTACAGTTTAAGTTGAAAGAATTAAATATAAATGGAAAATTTTATGATATTTTAAGTAGCCTATATGCGAAAAGTAGTGTTTGTGTTAAACTAGGAGAATATCATACTGATCTTTTTGAATCTAGAGTAGGACTTCGTCAGGGAGATGTACTAACTTATTTAAATTTTTTATAAATGACCTTTATTCCTATTTGAATGAATCCCCTGATCCAGTTCGTATTCCCAGATAGCATGACAACGTTGGCCCAACGTTGAAATATGGTCGGACAGTTGGCTAACCGTTGGCATCATATGTACAACATTGCGCCAACGTTGGGCCAACGTATACAAATTTGACAAATTCCAGAGAAAAATAAGTCTTATGCACTAACATTGGGCCACCGTTGGCCCAACGTATGTATTTAGATGCATATTTCCCCATGCTTTTAGTTTATGTGGTAACGTTGGATCTACGTTGGCCCAACGTTGATATGTGATGCACACTTTTTAAAAGATACACAAGCCGCGGATTCATTTAATAATGAAAATAAATCATGATTAAATTTTTGAATGGATAAATAAATGAAAATGTTACAATATTTGTAGTTTTTACTTTATTTTTCAAAAGGAAGAAAAATAGAGCCATCTTGTCTTGTTGGGAATCCTACATTCTGAATACAAAAAATACAGGTTTGATATTGATAAAACATTTTTTTTCTTGCAATGTAAAAATAATGAAAGTTGAGGTTTTCCTCTTTTATTAGTTTAATTCCGCATACAAAATATGATAAGAAATGTTTCATCAATAAATCTAATTATGATACTGCCTTGGACTATTCACCACCTGCAGGTTATATAACATCAATTATAATGAAATATAATACCCAAGAGAGTTATGTTTGTGTTAGCCATTATCAATTTATAATTAATACCAGGAAGATAAACGCCAGAATCTGCTTTTTAGTGCCTTTACAGCTGGCTGTTAGACAACATCTTGTTTATATTACTAAGCTTTATGTGTAAGTTGAACAATGATGTTTTATAAAAGTGAATGAAAATTACTTTTTTTTTTTTTTTTTTTTTTTTTTTTTTGTAAATGATAAAAAAAAATCATTCACCTCATTTATTCATAAAGATAATTATGTAAACCGACAAATAATAAACAAATAATACTGGAGGAGAATATTACTTTTAATTTCTTTTTTATTTTCAGATTGGCTCAACGACAAAAGATATTTAGCCACTCTAAGATATTTCTTGGAAACAGATGTTGATCGATATATCACTTGACAACTTGGTTGTAGGATTCTCTTCGCATACAGTATTATTCAACTTCGATCGATAAAGATAGATGGAAACAGTAACCTCTTTATACCACAGTGCATTATAACACAAATTCGGATATAACACGGTTCAAAAATGTATAGATTATATAGAAAAAATGACATTTATAACACAAATTTGGATATAACACGGTTAAAAATGTATAGATTATATAGAAAAATAACATGTCATTTTTTTTCTTATACACAACCTATACATTTTTGACTGGATATAGCACATATGTTTAACTAACACAGTTTTTGTTTAAAACTCAAACAACCCTTTTATAAAGAGGTTGTTTTGTAATAAACTTTTTCTCGACTTAAAAATTTATGGCTTTATCGCCATAATCGGTCAAAGTTGAAAATATGCGTTACAGTGTTTGATGCGGACAAAATTTTCATGTTTGATACGGATAAACATTATTTTGCGTCCAAGTTGACAATTGATATGTCAGTATACGTTGGGCCAACGTATATAATGTACGTTGGCATAACGTTGTTTCAATGTTACCCGTCAGATATGTCCTACGTTGGCCCAACGTTGCGCCAACACGTTGGCCCTACGGAGGCCCAACGAGCGTTAACGTTGGGCCAACGTTATTTTACAACGTTGGCCCAACGGAGTGATTAACCAAAATATTACGTTGGCCCAACGTTGTCATGCTATCTGGGTTAATAGTTTGCCACTTAACTGTCTTATGTATGCAGACGATATTTTTTGTTATCCACGACGTCAGCTGGGCTACAAGAAAAACTAAATAAATTATACAAATATTGCCAAGACTGGTGTTTAGATGTGAATGTTGCAAAAACTAAAATTTTGGTTTTTAATAAACCTGGAAGGCTTTTGGCAAATAAGTTCTATTTTAACAATGAGTGTCTTGAGAATGTTAGACATTACCGATATTTGGGTGTGCATTTTTCCGCAAGTGGTGTATTCAATTTTGCGCAAGATGACATATTCAAGAAATATATAAAAGCCTCATTTAAAATCACTACATTAACCACATCTGGTGAGCCAAGTATGAAAACTAGCCTACATTTGTATGATCATTTATTAAAACCAATAGTACTATATGGTTCAGAGATATGGGGTGCTTTCAAAACAAATAGTGCTGCATGTAAGAGCAACAGCTGTTTTATATTTGAAGAGATTTACAAAAATAATATTGCAGATAAATCCCAAATAAAGCATTTAAAGTATACTTTAGGAGTGAATAAGCATACTTCAAACCTGGCTATTCTTTCGGAAACCGGTCGTTTTCCTATGTATTTTTCTATCATACTTTCTATTGTTAAATATCTGCATCGCATAGACACAACGTCACATGCACTACTAAAGGAAACATATAGTTTATCTATGCACTACTAAAGGAAACATATAGTTTATCTAAGGAGCTACATAATAAAGGAATTCAGACATGGTACTCATCAGCGATTTATATACTGAAGTTATTAAATGTTAATATTAATTCTTGTCGGAACCTGAGTGAAAAGCAGCTTGTTTGTA
The DNA here is from genome assembly GCA_964016985.1 of Anodontia alba. Classification (NCBI taxonomy): domain Eukaryota; kingdom Metazoa; phylum Mollusca; class Bivalvia; order Lucinida; family Lucinidae; genus Anodontia; species Anodontia alba. The sequence goes on along the minus strand of OZ024823.1, from coordinate 64,621,243 downwards.
TAATTAAAAAGTATTTAATGAAAGGTTTTAAATCATTTTGCTGTAAAGAAATGGAGGAAAAAGGTGCTGACGGAAAACTTGATGTTTATTTTAGTATTAAGAAGGATTTCAAAGCTGAATCATATTTATCGTTGGAGCAGTTTCATGTTAGAAATGCTATTTGCAAACTGCGACTAAGTGCTCATAATCTTTTGATTGAAACTGGTAGATATGCAAAACCGAGAAGTGTCCCACGACCAGAAAGAATCCGTAAGCATTGTAAGCTGAACTGTATAGAAAATCAGATTCATTTTCTATCACAATGTTCTCTATATCAACCCGAAAGAAATATATTCTACGATCAGATATATCATATTAACAACAACTTCATGTTATTAGACGATAATGACAAGGTCATGTGGCTACTTTCACAAGAAGATAAAAATATTTTATCTGCATTAGGGTCATTCATACATTATTGTTTTGAAAAAAGAAATAAAAAATGTGAATTTACACCAAGATTAATACTCTAACGGCTGCTTGCGTCTCCAATCATTCAGCCATCATTCATCAATCTCACAATATATTCATTGCAATATTGTTTATAATGGGTTCCCCTAATTAGCGAAATGGAGTTTTTTTTTACGAAATGGACGAAATGGAGATTTTTTTTTTACGAAATGGAGCCACACAAAATATATATTACAAACCTGTATGTTATCGCTAGTATTTTTTTTTTCATTAATTATCAAAGAACAATTAGCGTAAATGATATATTTTATCTGATATTCTGAATTAGAAGCGAAATGGGTAAGAAATGTATTATTAACGGATTTTTTTTTTTACGTGGCGAAATGGATTTTTAACGAAATGGGGATTTTTACGAAATGGATTATGTTAAACTGGCAATTGCTTTTTTTTTGTTTTTTTTTTTTTTTTGTTTGTTTTGTTGTTGTTGTTTTTTTTTTGTTAATTATCAAAGAACAAATAAGGAAAATGATATATTTTATCTGATTTTCTGAATGACAAGCGAAGTGGAGTTTTTTTTTTTTTTTTTTTTAATGATATGGAGTTACATTGTATTTACGAAATGGAGCCACAAAACTTTTATATATATATCAAACGTGTGTTTTTGCTAGTTCTTTTTTCATTAATCGTTAGAGACAGTCAAGGAAAATAACATTTCTATCTTGTTTACATTTGATTTTCTGAATCATAATTGAAAGGGGGGAAGAAGTTTACACGTACAGACTTTTTTTTTTTTTTTTTTTTTTTTTTTTTTTTTTGTGGGGAGTGAGGGGTTACGTTACGAAATGGAGGCAGACGTCTTTCTTTTCTAAGTATGAGCATATTGTTACGAAATGGAGCCATAAAATGTCACATTTCCAACTACAAATTGAATCTAATGCGACCCCCAAGAAATGGACCAGCCTGTGCATTCGTGCTGTCTGCTCAGCGTCTTTGCTGTTCGCTGTGCATTCCTTCAGAATTTTCAGAATTTTTACTAGTGATACGTCTAATGACATTCATTAACCAGGAATGAATGTCATTAAACAGTATCCTTAGGGTCCTCTACCAGAATATGTGGTTGCTGCTGATGCTAACCATGCCCTAGTGTTTTATATTAAAAGTAATTTTTGTACAAAGAGGCTTTAGTATGTATATAAGAAAAGCTCAATACGTTTTAGCAATTTATTAAGAAAACAGATTCTGTTTCTAGGCGAGTGGCGTTGACCCAGATAAGCATAAGCATACACATCCACGCATTATGATCAGGATCTACGCTAGTCATCAGCTTGAAAAGTATGTTCCAACCTGTCAAGTTAGCCGAAGGATAAAAATTATCCTTAGTTTCCAGCTGGTACCGTGCAAGAATAACTTTGCTGTAAGTTTCACATCTATTTAAAATTTGACCGCTGCTATTGCGACTCGTGGAGGTGTGACTATACTTGTTGCTATCAAATCATAAAATTTAATTTTATGGCAACCATTTACCAGCTTTTTTTTTTTTTAGATTAAGGATAATTCTTCACAATGAAATGTTTCCTTTAATTGCATCACATGCAGAACTATCCCTATCCGTTTCCAATGCATATATATATATAAATGGCCGCACTAAGTGAAAACTGGTCTTACAGCATATGCAAAAAGCGCATGTGCATAGTCTGACCATGGTTTGTGCATTTCTCAGACACAAGATCTGGAGATTGTTTATTCTATAAAACGAATGGTGTAGAGCCAATCCAGACCTCACGGTTCGCATAAACTAGACCACTTTTTGCTTGGTGTGCCTTAAATTATGACATATACATGTATAACATTACAATTTCAAGTAATCTTACTGCAGCAACGTAAATGGAAACGTCATATGTGCAGCAGTTATTCAGTGTCAGTTTGTTCTGTGCTACATGCGGTCGCCACAGCCTGACCACTTGAGGTGACCAGTTGCATCCCGAACCATAACTTTTCTTAAAGTTGTCACTGCTCAGCATCCCATTATTTCAAACAGAGTTTAATGATACATGGTAGAGGGTGCCAGTGGGGTTCCCTCAAAGTGAGTAACCAGACAAATTTTATTTTGCTAAATCGGTAAATAAATCAGTATATATTTCAGTTAAAATTCGCTAATCTGTATTTTTTCCCCCCAAATACGGTCGCTAATCAGTAGGAACAAATTCACCATTCAGTAAAATTTTATTTCCGGAAAATTAGCTACCCAATCAGCAAACCTATATCTAACCGTCATCGGACCGATATCTTTTGTATATCGGCTAGATGTCGTAAATGATATTGGACCGATATCATTTTGCCCATCGGCATTAAGTCGGACCGATATCTTGTCGGATACACATCGGTCCGATATCGGATAGATATCGCTTTAGTAAGCTATACGCCATCGGACCGACATTTTTTCCACATCGGTCCGATATAAAACCGTTATAACTATGGGAGTTATCCGACATTTGTCCCAATTTGCCTGATATCGGGTACTTATCACTTTAGTTATCTATCCGTCATTGGTGTAAAAAGTTTTCCATATCCATGCAGTATCATCTAGCAGGCATTTGAGACTAGGAAGAGTAGGAAGAAAGAAAGCAAATATTTACGTCACGAAAACAAGTGACACTTACACATTTCAGTGTACTTGGGTAAACTCACTTAAAAACAACTATTTGTTAGTAACCGTTACTTGAAAATATTATTGTACGATTGCTTTAGTCTATTATAAAAAAAAATGTTTTTTTATTATTATTTTAACTATGATTTTAAGCTGTTTAACTTACTAAATGTTCCCTACGTTTAACAAAATGGCGGCGCGTTATTTTTTCAAATAAATGACGAGTCCGCACTGAATATTATATTAATTCATTAACTAGGTTGGTGTAAAATTTTGTTTTCAATAAATATTTAACTTTCTAGATCACAAATATTTTATGTTATATTTCTTTTTCATTTACGAACATGTTTGTAATAGCGAAGATTTGTTTTCATTCACTGCATTTTGAACGATAACGGATAGATATCGGCCCGATATTTGGCTACAAACTGATATAAAATGATCAAATAGAAACCGGGCACACTCAAAAGTATTTCAATATGCATTTAGAGTTTCATATTTATTTTTCAAGTACATATATATGTGGTTCATGTGTTATATCGGACAGACATCAAGCCGTTATCGGACCGATCTGCCTACATCCCGACCAGTAACCGATATCTATCCGATATAGGCATGCTCACTGGGTAATTAGTAAACTTATTACTAAAATCCTGTAATACAATACAAACGATACAATATGCGTTTATTTATTATTTTTATTTTTTTTTTTTCTGTTTTTTTTTTTTTTTATTATTATTATTATTATTTAAATATATATATTTATTATTTTTTTTTGAAAACCAAGCATTTTTTTTTTTTTTTTCAAAACAAAGTATACATAACATCTGTATCTGAGAATGTATACTATATTTCCTTCCTTTCATTTGCAACGCGATGTTTTGAGAAGTATGCGAAACTGAGCAAATTGGCAATAATTAACTGAATTAGATATTTGAAATATCGTGTTCCAAATGAAAGAAACGAAGTATAATAAATATGATAATTATTAAATTGATAAAGCATCCGTGCAATCTGATCAGAGTCAGCGCATTTCGTATACATAGCCTCTGGACTAAGTACAAAAACGACGTTGCGCATTTCGCAAAACACAATGTTTGAACCTTGTAAAATCAGCACACAATCTGATCGGATTGCTCATTCTTTAAAATATTTACTTGTGTAGTTCCACGGACCTTTTCATTAGTGTTGACGGTGCCGCGGGGCCATGGCCAACTGACTTCAGGTTAACCGTCATATACCGACTTCTGATATTTAAATTAATCTGCGTTTCGCAATATCAAAAAAAAGTATACTAAATATGATAAAATTGATATAACTATTATTAATGAAAAACAAAATGCGATCAGGTAGGTGTGATAATCCAATATACCGGTAACTTCTGTTTAATCAGCCTGACGAGATGGCCCGTGTTGATAATCCAGTTATAATTATTCGATCACCGTGTCTTTAATGCAGTTAATGACTAAGTCAATAACCGATATTATACGAGACAGCGTGGTGATCAGTTAGGTGTGACAATCCAGTTACGGTAGCACCTGTTTAATCACTCTTATGACATGATCCGTGTCGATTATCTAGTTAGGGTGTCTTTAATACAGTTATAAATTTTTGCATGTTGAAATAGTTTACGCTTTTTTTTTTTTTTTTTTTTTTTCATTATTTTTTTTCTTAATATTTCCTGTTTTATGCACTTCTTAATATTTCCTGTTTCATTTCATATATGGATTTATAGAATATGATTCCAATATAGTAAAATTATATTTAATATTACCTTTATAGTCAGATATGATATAAACTATTAAGTAAAGGATAAAAGTTGCAAACAAGGGGGAACGGTATCACTAATAAGCGACATGAAGTGTCATGAAGCGACATGAAGCGTCATGAAAAGACAGGAAGATATTTAATCATTTGTATGGCATAAATTAACATTTTTTTCTCCTTAAAAGTAGATTTATGACCAATAAAAAGCATTTTAAGAAATTTATTCCAAGAAACATCAGCCAGATCTGACGAGAACTTTTAACAGAAAATTCGCGCTAAAACCGCCAGTGCATAAAAAGTGACATGAAATTGTGACATGAAGTAAAAAAAAAATTACTAAGTAACGCCAAGAAAGTATTTCATTGCTTGGAAAAGCGACATGAAACTATTAAAAGGTTATGAATTATTATTTCATTGCTTGGAAAAGCGACATGAAAATGCTGTAAAGCCGAGAAAGTATTTCATTGCTTGAAAAAAGCGACAAGAAAATATCATAACGCCATTTCAAACTATTTCATTTGCTCATGAAGCGTCATGAAAAGACAGGAAGATATTTAATCATTTGTATGGCATAAAATAACATTTTTTTTCTCCTTAAAAATAGATTTATGACGAATAAAAAGCATTTTAAGAAATTTATTCCAAGAAACATCAGCCAGACCTGACGAGAACTTTTAACAGAAAATTCGCGCTAAAACCGCTGGCGCATATAAAGTGACATGAAATTGTAAAAAGTGACATGAAGTAAAAAAAAAAAAAAAAAAACAACAACAAAAACCCCAAAAAAACTAAGTAACGCCAAGAAAGTATTTCATTGCTTGGAAAAGCGACATGAAAATATTAAAAGGTCATGAATTATTTCATTGCTTGGAAAAGAACATTACGCCCTGGCACAGAATGCTACTTCCGTAATAGCCCTAAATATTGGGACCGACAGGCTTGACTAAACAGTGTAGACCCAGATCAGACGAGAACGAAGTATCTGATAAGGTCTCTTGTCACTCATCCAGCAGTATTGTTTGTGTGGTTTAAATCATTGGCATGTGGAAACCAAAGAAATGCAAGCTAATTACTGTCACTCAGTGTAGAATTATATTAGTCAAGCTGAGAGTTGATTACTGGCTTGTGTTATTGGCTTGTCTCTATAATTTACAAACGGCCTCTATTTGAAAAAAACGTGAATCTTTACTTATTGCAGATTCATTCATTCATTCATTCAGAAAACGTGAAGAAAACGTCTGGAGCGACAATAATTTTTACCAACCTGTGCAAACCTGAAAAAAAAAAAACAAAAACAAAACATTATTTGTTCCACCATTATGGTCTTGTTACCAGAGATGGCATCCAGGTGCGCTCGGCTACGTTTGGGAAATATTCTGGTCTGTTATGTTTGATTTTAGATGGGAAACAAGAACGACAAGAAACATGAAACTCCATTTCGTCACTGATATTACATAAGGAGTGGAACTATATCTTCCCTGTTGTTTATAAAATATGATTCTAATAAAGTAAAATCATGTTTAATATTGTTTTTCTACAGTCTGATATGATATAAATCATGAAAATATAATAAAAGTTGCAAACAAGGGGGAAACATGCTCCATTTCGTAAAATAAAAACTCCATTTCGTCACTGATATTACATAATGAGTGGAACCATATCTTCTCCATTGTTTATAAATATGATTCTAATAAAGTAAAAGCATGTTTAATATTTTTACAGTCTGATATGATATAAATCATGAAAATATAATAAAAGTTGCAAACAAGGGGGAAACATGCTCCATTTGGTAAAATAAAAACTCCATTTCGTCACTCATATTACATAATGAGTGGAACTATATCTTCTCCATTGTTTATAAAATATGGTACTAATAAAGTAAAAACATGTTAATACTGGTTTTGTAGTCTGATATGATATGAATCATGAAAATAGAATAAAAGTTGCAAACAAGGGGGAAACATGCTCCATTTCGTAAAATAAAACTCCATTTCGTCACTGATATTACATAATGAGTGTAACTATATTATCCTCTCCGTTGTTTATAAAATATGATTCTAACAAAGAAAAATCATATATAATATTGCGTGTTTAGTCAGATATAATATAAATCACAAAAACAGAATAAAAGTTGCAAAAAGGGGGAAAACATGCTCCATTTTGTAAAATAAAACTCCATTTCGTCACTGATTTCACATAAGGAGTGGAACTATATCTTCTCCGTTGTATATAAAATATGATTCCAATACAGCAAAATCATATTTGATATTTTTACAGTCAGATATGATAGAAATCATGAAAACAGAATAAAAGTTGCCAAAAGGGAAAAAAATGCTCCATTTCATAAAACAAAACTCCACTTCGTCCATTTCGTAAAAAAAAGTCCATTCCTGTATTTAGGGGAACCGGTTCATAATCATTTGCTTATTGATATATGTATAATCTGTATTTTTCATGTCCAGTTATTTGTTCTCCAGAAGTATGTCTGTTCTTGTGGTGGTGTTCATATATGTCTTCTGACCAAATAATATTGCATGTATGCATATTTGTTTAATGCCCGCGAGGGTCCTTGATTGGAAAATAAAAAATATTCTATTCTGTTCCATTCAAATCGAACACAGCAATGCAAAGTAATCCGAATCTTTACCGGAAGTTTGTGATCGCCACGAAACAACAGCGGTTTTTCGAATAAAATACATCATCTCCTGTCAAACAAAAAGGACAGGTAAGTATTGTCTATCTTGTCATCACTGACGCGTATTACGTCAATAACCAATTGTTTTACGTCCCATTTGTTCAGTTAACATGGATAGACGTCTTGTTAGTAAACGTGGAAAATGAAGCCAAGTGATCGCAAGTAAGGAAAATTTGTCGACATTCTATGGCAATAGGCATCATGATTTAATTTTGAAAGGTGCTCATAATATAGTTGGTAAATTGATGAGCATGAAGGACAGACAGATGGTTTTGCATATTGAGAACATATGTGTGAATTTCTGAGGTTTACATTCCTATACTATTTCACCTTGCTTTTGTTCAGGAATCTGAGACTGGCCAGCCGACGATTTGGCGAAGGACAATTTGGCCAGCCAAAAATATTGGGTAGGACAATTTGGCCAGATTAATATGATGGCTGGTTGAAGTAGACAATTTAATGTTTTGGGGATTGTTTCTAATATACATTATTGATTGACTTTTTAGAAGGAAAATTTGAAGAAAGTATTAATTAATGAGAATTTTTTTTTTTTTTTTTTTTTAAATACAATTACATTTGGCCGGCCAAAAACCTGTAGTAGCAAATTAGTAAAAACTGAAAATAAAACAGATAAATTTAATGATTTTGCTCACATTTGTTTGAAAACAGGATTATTCTGTTGTTTGGTCATCCGGGCACTTTCGGTAATTCGAATCCCATCAGTCAATAATTCAGAGCACCTGTTGCTATGCAACCTCATCCCAGATGGCATGCTAACTTTAGGCCACTGTTGAATAATGGTTGTTCATTTCGTTGGCCCAACATAGACATTCAGCGTTGGCCCAACGTACGTGCTCATTGGGCCAACATATAGGCATTACGTTGGGCCAACGTATGTCAATGTTAGTTACAACATTGGGCCAACGTTAGCTCTGCACAATTTTAACGTTGGGCAAACGCAGAAATTATGTATGGTGCCAACCAATTTTTTGCCAGTGAAAAGGGGCTGTTCTGACAGCAAATCAACATGTGGGTATAATTATAGTATATATTTGTTTCTAATTTAGGCAGCAAAAATGAATTGAATGAGGCAGATATGAAAGCCTCTTATCATTGCGCAGTTATGCTGATCTGAGTCTTTGCTGGGTGCACAGTGACATTGTAGGATTTGCTGTGCTCTGGCACTGGCTCACTTGTGAGTTTGACATTCTTACAGCACAATACTATATTTTATGACTGTAGAACAGTATTTCACTAAAAAGCAGTAGTTTTAAAATAAAATATTTTTTTTTATAATCTGACATAGATTTTTTCTCTCCTGAGTTCTCTAGGAGGAGTCTGATCAGGGTCTACACTGTTTTCCATGAGCGTGTTTTGGACCCATTACTCTAGTAAAACAATGCTTGTGCTGTAAGAATGTCGGAATCACAAATGAGCCAGATCACAGCAAAACCTACAATGTCACATGAGCATCCAGCAAAGACTCAGATCAGCCTGCACAATTGCACAGTCTGATAAGAGGCTTTCATATCCACCGCATGCAGTTCATTATTTTTGCCTAAATTAGAAACGAATATAAAATATACTCACATGTTTAAATCTTAATCCTTCTTCTTTAAATCACATCTTGAGACCTTTATTGGTGCATTCAATCAGAGAGTCAGAACTCAAATGGTATAAAAGCTAGCTTTATGAGTAGTCTAAAGTATAAAACCTTTGGTAGATGGTAACACTAATGAACAAGATTACTCCAAGGTATTAGATTACAAATTAATATAGCAAGTTTTATTGGTCATCTGCAGGCATGAAGCTGACCCAGAAAAACAGGGAGATGTTAAATAGGGAGATGTCACATCTCCCTCATGGGAAATTAGGGAGATGTATCATGATCAGGGAGATATGACAATTGCGGCCTGCTTAACTTGTGCGATGAACGCTGCCAAACTTTAAATTTATTAAATGATTTTAACATTCTATTTTATTATTATTTCAATACTTGAAGCCTTTCATTATTTTTTGTATGTTGAGCAGATATTTATATTTTGTAGTTTCTTTGGCAAATGATACGAGGGGCATTTCTCAAGAAATATTGAACTAATCATCACAGTGGCACCCCTCCTCCACTGCCTTTCAATTTTCATTTAGATTCGGTACCCCACCACACCCAGAAAGTTAGTTGTTCTCTGCAGTTATCTTTTAATCTTGAGAGTTACTGACATTGAGGGTTTTTGTTAGTGAAGTAAAACATTTATCAATCAACCAGTTAATGCTCTCTTACACGTCACCGCAAATATATACGTCACATTCTGATCATGGACTTGTGTGTAGGGCTTCCCGCAAAACGTCATTTCAGTGATTACTTTGCACCATGTTGCGATCGATATATATTGCAACAAAAAGTCTGGGTCTTGTTTATATGCGAAGATTCGATCTTCTGCTAAATTCACAGAAAATAATTGGTGCAGTCTGGGTCTTTTTTTTTTTTAATATATGTGTATGTTTCGAATGCATTTCTGACAAGGAAATGCTCTGCATGGTAATAAGTTCATTTTTCTCACAGAGTGGTTTTCTCCCACGAGTTCATGTGACGTCACCCTAATGAGCACGCGGTTTCTTCATGTTGGAGCAGGCGAAAACGTAACTTTTTAACTTGTACTGGAAACATGAACATCCCTAGAACATCCCAGAATTGCGTACCATCGCCCGGTGCGCATCTGAGCAGTTCCATGAGAATCTACACAAGGTTTAATGGGCACATTCTGCAGGACTTAGAAATTGCTTTTGATAACTAGAAATAAGTATTTAATGCGCAGAATGCGGTAAGCGGTAAGGTACTTTTTTACTTGTCACCGCTTGTCGTCTTTCAAAAGAAAAGGTCAACATAATAATATAATGGTGCATTTGCGATCACAATGAAAATTCGGCATCCAAAAACTTTAAAATGATAATAATAATAAATGAGGAGGGATTGTGCACCAGTCAAAATCTAGGTCAGATTGTCTGCAAACAAACAATGCGATTTTACTGGGAAGTGTCAAATAACTAACGAGTGAACCTGTCTGCTGATAATCCTAGCCTCAAGGGATGAAAGATCATGACACATGCGTCTGTATTTTTGGTGGATTAATCGGTCAGGATAGGCAATACACACTGAAAAATTAAGGCGACATCAACATCGCTTTTCTGTATGATCAGAGCGACATCTGCAGAAAAAGGGCGAGCACGTTGCCCATGTCGCATGCGAACGTTTTCTCTGACCTTGGCCCTGGACCAAGAAGCCAGTAATAAAGATTACTTCCTGCTGTGTTTGTGCTTTATGCAACAGCATATGGTACATGTACATTAATTTGCTAATTAAATTGGTATCTTGTATTAACTAGCCTGCAATCTGTTTGATAAAAGGTTTTTTACATACTTTTTTTTATGATACAAATACATCTTATCCTTTTCTCCAAGGGATTTAATAAAATCAGTAATACATGATCACTCATATAAGATCCTCTATGTATTCCTATTAATTTGGGTATGTTGGGCCAACGTTGGCACACCATTGATCCAAAGTTTAACTCTTTGGATTTATAGCCTTAGTTATTGATCAAAACCACCAACTTAATTTGGATTTAAAACATGGAAATCAAATTATGCATACCGGTTAATATATGAAATCACATTTTGGTAACATTTTTGTCACTTTAGCAGAATCAGCAGTAAACAAATTGCTGACATTGGCCCATCTTGGCCCAACATTATACAAATGAGTGCATGATTTGCATATTTTATTAACATTGGGCCAACCTTACACCACATATCAAATAAAACTGTTTATTTCCAGTATTTTGATATGTGGCCCATTATTGGGCCAACTATGACATTATTTTACTGACTTTAAAATAATTCATTAGATTGATATCATGGTTGGCCCAATGTTGGGCCAACATTGGACAGCCAACGGATAACCATCAGCCAATGATACAACCCAATGCCAACGTTGGGCCAACGTTGTCATGCTACTATCCGGGATTTAGGTGGCAAAAACCTATTTCTGCTTCATTATTTAAACACGTTGTGTAAAAATGTTTTTTCCAATGTATTGTGAAAATATGTCTTACATTTTGTTTAAAATGAGTTAAAAACAATTGCTTAACCTCCATCTCTGTGCTAATTCAGCAGACGATAAATTGGTGATAATTTTTCTATTTTCCTCAGAAAACAGGTTATTAAATTTCATGCAGATTATCCACTAAAGAGACAATTTGCATGAAAAATTTCAAAACCTGTTTCAGGGAAAAATAAGAACTATTTCAAAATATCTGCTGAAAACTTTACCCAGAGTGCTAAGGGTTAAAAATGCCTTCTTTTGTGCTGGAGGATGTAATAATCACAACATGATGAACCCTCTTACAGTAACTTTTAAAGATTTGATCGTCGTGTGAATTCTTGCAAGCTTGAATAAAGACGGTTTAGACTGATTTGGGTCTACACTGTTTGCTGACACATATAGGTCTGTCGGAAAACTTAGAATAATTACAACGCACCATAGCATCTCAAGAAGAGTTTGTATAACAGAAAACAATAATAGCTGGCCACATGGGTCAAAAAATAAAGTCTTCACTATTGACAGAATTTGTGCTTATTTCAAAACTAGAACATCAAGTGAATAAGTTTCAGTCTATGTTGGGATAATTTTCAATACATCAATTGTGAAAAGTCATTTTAAAAATTTTCAGACAAAAAAATCTTACGTATGGGACAGTGTATGAAATATAATTAAAACTTCTTAAAGCATTTAAAACCTTCAAAATTGGTTTAAAAGTTCTGTAATTACCTGTATCAATAAAATGAGGTAAAAGAAGGAAGTTGTGATACAGATGCTAGAAAATAATATGCAAAAAGCTCAATAGGGATAAAAAATTATCAAAAAAATTGTCACTTGTTTCTGTTTACTTCAAGGAAAGCAGGTGCAGAAGGGTCAAACTTCTTTTTTCTAAGACTTTGTTATGTATCAGATACTTCACAAACCAAATGCTGTTTGGAATCAGCGAAATAATGCTAGTAGGGTTGCATAACAATGTAATGTAAAATGGATGCAAAATTATGGCAAGCTGTTTTACTATTTATTATGCAAAATAGATATCTTATATATTATATCAGATATCTTATATATTATATCAGATATCTTATATAGGATATAAGATATCTAATATAGGATATAAAATATCTGATATACTAATTCAGATATCTTATATCCTATATTAGATATGTCCTGTATAAGATATCTGATATAATATATGAGATATCTTATTTAATTCCACATATAATATCTAATTTACCATATAAGATATCTTATTTGTTAAATTAGATATCTTATATATTTATATAGATATATATCTTATTTATATAAAATATCTGATATAATATATCAGATATCTGATATATTATATATCTGATATATTTAATCAGATGTCTGATTTATAGAATAAATAGAAAAAATGGCTCACTGGCAAGCATTTTTACTATATATTTGCATTATATCAGATATCTTATATAGGATATAAGATATCTAATATAGGATATAAGATATCTGAATGAGTATATTAGATATCTTATATCCTATATAAGATATCTTATATCCTATATAAGCAAGGTTGGGCGGCAAATTCCACCCCCGGTATTTACCAGTGGCATTTGCCGGTATTTACCAGTCTGGAAAATACTCCTCAAGTGGCAAAAACTGGCAAATACCGGCAAATTGAAATTTTTTTGGCCTTAAAAAACTGCAGAAGTCTTTAAACAAGTTGCATTGAAATAGTATAAGCAAACTAGATGAGTAAGAATGTAAAAATCATTAATTATATAAGGTTACTACCCTGAAGAATAGAAGAAATCTCAATATAAACATGTAACACTGCCAAAAAGTGAATCTAAGACAAAAATTTTGAAATTATTTTAGCAACAAATGGTCTTTAATTAAAAAAAAAAATCGTGTAGGCCTTTATCTCAATAGTAGAAATTCACCTGTGCACCTGGCCACTGACATTTACCATAATGACCCTAAGTTTTTGTGCTGGCAGACCATGTCAAAAAGAGCAGACCAAGATCATACAGAACAGTCTGATCAGGATCTTAAATGTTTGCCAGGCCATCTGCATCTTTTAAACACACTTCTGTATGGTAAAAGTATGTTTTGCAAAGTTTAGGATATTTACATCACTTTACTATATTCAAAATTTTTAGGAGTTTTAATGTACATGTAATTAGCAAGACTACCTGTATGGTCTAATTACTAAAACAACAAATCCCAGGACAATTGTTTGTTCAAGAGGGTACTTGATAGCCAGGGGCAAGATGTCATAAATGAATGCATATAGACAATAAGTCTAGGTGAAAGTAAAAAGGTGTTATTGAAAATATTGAAGAAAAAAAAAAAAAGATAAAAAAAAGTTAAAAAAAAAAAATAAAAATGAAAAGATACAAAAAAAAATTAAAAAAGAAAAAAAAAAGATTAAAAAACAAAAAACAAAAGAAAAAAAGAATGAAAAGAAAGAAAAAGTAAAAATAAAAACCTGTAGTGGTAGCCACAAGCCACCTGATGAGTACTTTGGCAGGTATGAAACAGGCTTTTTTTTTTCTAGATTTCACTTAACTGAATTTAATATTAAAGTAAACTTAAACCAGAGTTAAACTGCAATCAGTATAATGTAAATACTGAGTCAACTATGTAGCCCCTATTACAGACATTGTCCATAGGTTGATACTGAGGGTAGGGTTTTGTCTTACTTCCAGGGTGGTAAATGCCAATTTCCAGTATTTGCCAGCTTTTACTAGTATTTGCCGGTATTTACCGGTAAATATCACCAGCATGGAAAATACTCATATTTGCCGGCATTTTGCCAACCTTGTATATAAGATATCTGATACATCATATTAGATATCTTATTTAATTCCACATATATCTTATTTGTTAAATAAGATATCTTATATCTTAATATAGATATCTGATGTACTAAATAAGATATCTGATATATACTAAATGATATATCTTATTTAATTGAATAAATGAGATATCTTCTTTAGTAAATAAGATATATCCTATACAGGATATTGTATCTCATATCAGATATCTTATATAGCATATAAGATATCTTATATGTCATGTAAGATATCTTATATGTCATGTAAGATATCTTATATGTCAATTAAGATCTTATATAGCATATCAGATACCATATAGCATATATCTTAACTGACATATAAGATATCTTATTTATATTAGATATCTGATATAATATATCAGATATCTTATATATTATATAAGATATCTGATATATTATACCAGATATCTAATATAAATAAGATATCTGATTTATAGAATAAATAGTAAAATTCCTTGCCATACAAAATTGTCCCAAATGTATGATTCATGTATTATGAGAATTGTTACCTTATAAGAACTTTGAAATACATCTAAATATTCTCAACAATTTAATGACATGTTGTCACAACAGAATAAACCATATTCATGTCTTCTTTGCCAAAAACAGCAGATTCTCATACCAAGAGTGTGTGACAATGTAAATTCCATTCTTAAACAAATAATTTGGTAAACATGTTATGCTGTGTTCGAGTATGTAATCTGAAAGAATTTGTATTCCATATTACAGCAGAACAACTAATCAAAACTTTAAAACAGTAAAACAACTTTCAACAAGCTCCAAAGACTGCAAATGCTGCCAGAAATAAGATTTGAAGTCATAAAATATCTTTATGAACTGACTTTACCAGGTTTTCTGTGGAGGGGACAAGCTGCCCAGACCACAGAAACTTGTCTTCCCATACAGAGGAAGATAGAAAAAAAAACAAGAGATAATTTATTACAGTTCTAAGGTAATGGTAGATATTATGACTATTCAAATGACTGTTCAGTAGAAACTGATCTTTCTGAAAGATGTTTGCCAAGTTTTCTGTGGTAGGGGCAAGCTTCCAGGACTATAATGGTACCTGGTCCCCTATTTCCTCCCATCCAGTGAAAGACATATGAAAATAAAATCAAATCAGTTTTTCTATGTTTTCATTATAAGGATTTTTACTAAAGTGATTAAAATATCTTTTTGAATTGTGTTTGAAAGGTTTTCTGGGGTGCTGGGCAAGCTGGCCAGGTCATAGTATCTTCACCCCCACCCTTTCCCAGACATATGTGTGGAGAGGGGGTGGGAAGCTGCCCAGGCCACTGTATCTTTCTCAGACATACATCTGAACATTGGGTGCCATAAATGCATATATTCAACACCATTGTTTAGATCATGTTTCATTTATTTGCTTAGACTGAATTAATTAAGAATACTTATGAATAGTACTATGTATAAACGTCACTTTTCGTTATTTGAATCATAATATGACTTCTAAGTGAAAAGGCTGCTGCGATACTGACAAGAATTTTGATCAGAAAAATCGAGGAATTTAATTTCTAAAAATCTGTGGCAACTCTGCATTCACAATAGTGAATGCTTCATTGCTTTTAGCAATTTCAAAACATCAGAACATTATATGTCATCATAACAAGTTAGTGTTAACCCTTAAACTTTGAAGTTTTAATTATGATCAGTTAGTGAACCTTCGTGTATCTCATTTATTTGCTTGAAATGAGTCATTTTCAACCCTGGGCACCAGCGGCAGGTTTAGAGTCAGTTTTTAGCTCACCTGAGCAGTGCTCAGGATGAGCTATTGTGGTCACTTTTCGTTCGTCTGTGCGTCCGTCTGTCCATCCGTTAACATTTTCAAACTACTTCTCCTCTGAAGCCGCTGAGCCAGTTTTACTCAAATTTCATATGGAGCCTCCTTAGGGTAGGGGAACAAAAGATTGCTAAAATAGTCGCGGTCCGTTAACCAAGATAGCCGCCATGCCCATACATGGTAAAAACCTTTAAAAATCTTCTCCTCCAGAATCGAGGATGCCTTGGGGCTGTATCTTTGCACAAATCATCGGGGACGAAAGGTCTACCAAATGTGCTAAAATAATTATTGTACATTGACGTTTGACCTTTTTACATTGAGGTCAAGTTTGCTCCCCTATGCATTTGTATGGGCACCATACATTGTATGGGAAAAATGTTGAGAATTTCAAACGACTTCTCCTCTGAAGCCTCTGGGCCAATGTTTTCAAATTTCATGTGGAGCCTCCTTAGGCTGGGGGAATGAAAGATTCCTAAAATGGTTGCGGTCCATTGACCAAGATGGTCGCCATTCCCATATATGGTAAAAACCTTTAAAAATCTTCTTCTCCAGAACAGGGGATGCCTAGGGGCTGAATCTTTGCACAAATCATTAGGGACGGGAGGTCTACCAAAATTGCTAAAATGATGGTCTTACATTGATGTTTGACAGTTTTACGGTGAGGTCAAGTTTGCTTTCCTATGCATTGGTATGGGTACCATACAGTTGTATGGGAAAAATGTTGAGAATTGCAAACGACTTCTCCTTTGAAGCCTCTGGGCCAATGTTGCTCAAATTTTATGTGGAGCCTCCTTAGGTTGGGGGTGAAAGATTGCTAAAATGGTCACGGTCCATTGACCAAGATGGCTGCCATGCCCATATATGGTAAAAACCTTTAAAAATCTTCTTCTCCAGAACCAAATAAGCCCTGGTAACCAAATAATCTTTGCACAAATCCTTGGGGACAGGAGATCTACCAAAATTGCTAAAATGATGGTTCTACGTTGACATTTGACCTTTCTACGCCAAGGTCAAATTTGCTTCCCATGCGTTTGTATGGGCCCTATACATTTATACGGAAAAAATGTTGAGAATTCATATTTTAGACATCTCCTCTATAATCCAGTTGAATCGAAACTTGATGATGAGCATTAGGGCGCTTATGAGACACAAAATAGCTAAATGAGCCAATAGAAAATCCAAGATGGCCACCATAGCTGCCATCTTGAAAATAAATTTTCAACATCTCTTCCCAAACCTTAGATCGCTTTGAGCCGAAACTTGCTCTTTAGCGCCAGGATGACTTCTGGATCGAAACAAGCTAAAATTGTGTTGATCGAAAATCCAAGATGGTCGCAATGGTTCTGCTCCATTGAACAAGATGGTCGCCAGAGCTAAAAAATAGAAAACCTTCAAATGACATCTCGTCCTTGGCCAATGGCCTGATTTCAAAATATTTGCACAGAAATATTCCACCAATGGCCCTCAACCAAAATTACGACAATGGCTCCACTTGGCTGAACAAAATGGTGGCAAGAGCTAAAAATAGAAAAACCTTTAAAAGATATCTCCGCAGCCAGTGTCCTGATTTCGAAGTAATTTCACAGAAGTGTTCCTCTTATGGCCCTTTACCAAAATTGCTAAAAAAGTTCTGCTCGGCTGAACAAAATGGCCGTCAGAGCTAAAAATAGAAAAAAACTTTTAAACATCTCCTCCTTGCCGGTGGCCTGATTTCAAAATGATTTCACAGAAATGTTCCTCTTATCCCCCTGTACCAAAATTGCCAAAATGGTTCTGCACTGCTGCCCAAAATGGTCTCCGGAGCTATAAATAGAAAAACCTTTAAATGACATCTCCGTGGCCAGTGGCAAGATTTCAAAATAATTTCACATCAATGTTCCTCTTATGCCTTTGCCAAAATTGCTAAAATGGTTCTGCTTTGCTGAACAAAGTGGTTGCCAGAGCTAAAAATAGAAAAAAAAAAAACAAAAAAAAAAACCCTTTAAAGAACAGGATAAGTAGATGAACCAAATGACTTCTGAAAAATATCTGAACTTTTTTTATTTACTTATGGCGTTTTGAAAATTTCAGCATTTTAACATTGTAAGCAAGGTATCTCAAAAACTGTTTAAGCCATTGCCTTGTCATAAGATATTGGGAAAATGTTTCATGCCATCTGCATATTTGCAGTGGTGGTTTCACTCAAGTGAGCGAGTTGTGGCCCGTGGGCCTCTTGTTTATAACTAATGAAAACTGTAAAAGTTGTTTGAAATCAATAACTAAAGACTCTTTGTACATTTTAGTCATTTCCCCAGTATGTGTTTTTCGAAAGAACGTGAACAAGTAATGGTTAACTGCTTCGCGGACTAAACTTGCTCAGAAAAAGTGTTGTTAGGTAACCTGACTGGCTCAACATGACTTTAATAGTGTTGACGGGCTGTTAAATTTCAAACCAACCAAATCTTTCTTTTTTCCCATTTTTAGCTCACTTGAGCAGTTGCTGAGGGTGAGCTATTGCGATCACCTTCTGTCTGTCGTCTTCCGTCTTCAACAATTGATTTGTTAACGTACTAGAGGTCACAATTTTGACCCAGTTTCAATGAAACTTCTTTAGAAAATTTGCCTTTATGAAATCTAGGTCTAGTTTGAAACTGGGCTCACTTTGGGTAAAAAACTCCAGGTCACCAGGTTAAATCAAAGGAAAACCTTGTTAACACTCTAGAGGTCACAATTTTGAGGTAATCATGGTGAATTTTGCTCAAAATGTTCGTCTTGATGACTTCTAAGTCGAGTTTGAAATTTGGTCACTTGTGGTCAAAATATAGGTCACCAGGCCAATTCAAAGCAAAACCTTGTTAACACTCTAGGTCATATTTTTTTAAGTAATCACTATGAATCTTGCTCAAAATGTTGGTTTCGATGATTACTAGGTCAAGTTCGAAACTGGGTCACTTGGGATCAAAAACTAGGCTGCCTGACCAAATCAAAAGAAAACCTTGTTAACACTCTAGTATAAATTTAGTTGTTTATATATAAAATTTGGCTGTTTATATCACTAACTGAAAGAAAAGCTTAGATTTTAGGTGATGTAACAGAACCTCACTTCACTTGACTGCATCATAAAAAATCTTACGTATGGGACAAAATATATTTGAAAATACATATATTCTGCTTGTTATAAACTATAACAGAGCCTGAGAGATGTAGTCCAAGTTTATCTCTCTTTTCAGTTTATCATGATGCATGCAGGTTAAATAGAATGCTTGGCAGGAAAAT
Organism: Anodontia alba; assembly: GCA_964016985.1. NCBI lineage: Eukaryota > Metazoa > Mollusca > Bivalvia > Lucinida > Lucinidae > Anodontia > Anodontia alba. The sequence goes on along the minus strand of OZ024823.1, from coordinate 64,601,699 downwards.
CTGTTCCACTTCATACAGATTTTATGGAGAAAAATTGATAAATCCCATTTCTGCACTCTTCTATCTTCATCTGTTTGCTTACAAACAGTTTAGGTAAAACCAAGGACAGTATAATGCTAAGAAGGTCACACGTACTGATCAGCAGCAAGTGAAGGTGCATAAAAAAAAAATAAAATAAAAAAAAAAATAATAAAAAATGCAACCTGTTATGAGTCTTAATAATCTTCATTGTGAAAAGCAAGAAATCTTACGTATGGGACAAATATATCATATCATCAATATTAAAGCAATATTTTCAGAACAGAACAGGTAGTTATTCTCATTGTGTTTTGAGTCTACATTTACTTCTACATACAGCAAATAGTCCATTATTCTTCATGTTTCTGGTGACCTAAATGCCTCCAAATGGATTTTTGCTTAGTTTTAACCCTTGAACCTTTGAAAACCATAGCATGAATTCATACATTGATAATCAGTGAAAATCAAATTAAAGGTGCTAGCAGCACATATTTATACACTAAAATCAGATATACATGCTGAATCATCCCGTTTGGTAAAACTGTGGCATGCTTATGAAGTTTCTTACATGTACATATGGGACAAAAATAATCTTACGTGTGGGACGTTTTATTTGTGTTTGTCAACTCCTAACTTGGAGAGGTCACAAAGCTCAAACACAACACCCACATAACTGCTACATACCTATGACATTGCATGATATAAGACATTTCAATCATCTGCAGATGTCTACAATAAACTGTATGGCTGCCTTATGTATGGGACAGCCTCGTTTCGGAAATGGGGGTATATAATACAAAATTAAAACCACGATAAGATTTTCATAATTAAACAAACCTTATGCTCAGAAGTTTGAAGAAGGGAAGCCAGTGCATGAAATACAAGCATAAATTGGTGTGAAACCCATATGTTAACATAAGTTTTGACACTGGCAATTTAGCTCACCTGAGCCGAAGGCTCAAGGTGAGCTATTGTGATCACTCACCATCCGTCGTCGTCGTCCGTCTGTCCGTCCGTCTGTCCACAATCTTTAAACAACATCTCCTCCTAACCACTCATTGGATTTTGGCAAAATTTCACAGGAATGATCCTTGGTTGGTCCTCTTTCAAAGTTGTTCAAATGGTTCCGGTCGATTGCATATCTAGGTCACAGGAGCTAAAAATAGATTTTTTAACTAAAAACTTAAAAAATCTTCTTGTCAGAAACCACTGGACCGATTTCAATATAATTTTGCAGAAATGTTTCTTTGGTGATCCTCTACCAAGATTGTTCAAGCCATTTGGATTCGTCGAAAAACATGGCCGCCAGGGGGCGGGGCTTATTTTCCCTATATATTTATATAGAAAACTTTAAAATTCTTCTGATCAGAAACCACTGGACCGATTTTGATATAATTTTGCAGAAATGTTCCTTTGGTGATCCTCTACCAAGATTGTTCAAGCCATATGGATTCGTCAAAAAACATGCCGCCAGGGGGCGGGGCTTATTTTCCCGATATAGCTGCATAGAAAACTTTAAAAATCTTCTTGTCAGAAACCACTGGAGCGATTTCAAAATAATTTTGCAGAAATGTTCCTTTGGTGATCCTCTACCAAGATTGTTCAAGCCATTTGGATTCGTCAGAAAACATGGCAGCCAGGGGGCGGGGCTTATTTTCCCGATATATCTGCATAGAAAACTTTAAAAATCTTCTTGTCAGAAACCACTGGAGCGATTTCAAAATAATTTTGCAGAAATGTTCCTTTGGTAATCCTCTACCAAGATTGTTCAAGCCATTTGGATTCGTTAAAAAACATGGCTGTCAGGGGGCGGAGCTTATTTTCCCTATATATCTATATAGAAAACTTTAAAAATCTTCTTGTCAGAAACCACTGGACCGATTTCAATATAATTTTGCAGAAATGTTCCTTTGGTGATCCTCTACCAAGATTGTTCAAGCCATTTGGATTCATCAAAAAACAATGGCCGCCAGGGGGCGGGGCTTATTTTCCCTATATATCTATATAGAAAACTTTAAAAATCTTCTTGTCAGAAACCACTGGACCGATTTCAATATAATTTTACAGAAATTTTCCTTTGGGGATGCTCTAGCAAGATTGTTCAAGCCATTTGGATTTGTCAAAAAACATGGTCGCCAGGGGGCTTATTTTCCCTATATATCTATATAGAAAACTTAAAAAAAAACCTTCTTGTCAGAAACCACTGGACCGATTTCAATATAATTTTACAGAAATTTTCCTTTGGGGATGCTCTAGCAAGATTGTTCAAGCCATTTGGATTTGTCAAAAAACATGGTCGTCAGGGGGCTTATTTTCCCTATATATCTATGTAGAAAACTTTAAAAATCTTCTTGTCAGAAACCACTGGACCGATTTCTATATAACTTGACAAAAATGTTCCCCTGCTGATCCTCTACCAAGATTGTTCAAGCCGTCATGATTTGTCAAAAAACATGGCCGCTAGGGGGAGGGGCTTATTTTCCCTATATATCTGTTTAGAGAACTTTAATAATCCTTTTGTCAGAAAACACTGGATCTATTTCAATACAACATTGCAGGAATGTTTCTTTGGTAACCATCTACCAAGATTGGTCAAGTCGTCATGATTCATCAAAAAACATGGCTGCCAGGGATCGGGGCTTATTTTCCCTATGTATCTAAATAGAAAACTTTAAAAATCTTCTTGTCAGAAACCACTGGACCGATTTCATTATAACTTGAAAGAAATGTTTCCTTGTTGACCCTCTACCAAGATTGTTCAAGTTATCATGATTCATCAAAAAACGTGGCCGCCAGGGGGTGGGGCTTATTTTTCCCAATATATCTATATAGAAAAGTTTAAAAATTTTCTTGTCAGAAACCAATGGACCGATTTCAATATAGCTTGGCAGGAATGTTTCTTTGGTGACCCTCTACCAAGATTGTTCAAGCCGGCATGATTCGTCAAAAAACATGGCCGCTAGGGGGGGCGGGGCATATTTTCCCTATATAATCTATATAGAAAACTTTAAAAATCTTCTCGTAAGAAATCGTTGGATCGAGTTCATTGTAACTTGGCAGGAATGTTGCTTTGGTGACCTTCTACCAAGATTGTTCAAGCCCTCATGATACATCAAAAAACATGGCCGCCAGGGGGCGGGGCTTATTTTCCGTATATATCTATAGAAAATTTTAAAATTCTTCTTGTCAGAACCACCTGAACGATTTCAATATTACTTGGCAGGAATGTTGCTTTGGTGACCCTGTACCAAGATTGTTCAAGCAATCATGATTCATCAAAAAACATGGCTGCTAGGGGTGGGGCTTATTTTCCCTATATATCTAAAAGAAAACTTTAAAAATCTTCTTGTCAGAAACCACTGAACCGATTTCAATGTAACTTGGCAGGAATGTTCCTTTGGTGGCCCTCTACCAAGTTTGTTCAAGCTGTCATGATTCGTCAAAAAACATGGCCGTTAGGGGTGGGGCTTATTTTCCCTATATAGTTATATAAAACACTTCAAAAACCTTTTTGTCAGAAACCACTGGACCAATTTCAATATAAGTTGGCGGAATTGTTCCTTTGGTAACCTTCTTTCAAGATTCAGTTCAAGCCATCATGATGCATGAAAAAAACATGGCCGCTGGGGAGTAGGGCTATAAAATTTATACAAAAATCTTAGGGCAGTGAACTTGGCTGAAACTGCAACAGTAAGTTTGCAAAGCTGTTTGCTCAGGTGAGCGATATAGGACCATCATGGTCCTCTTGTATTATTTTGTGGTTAAAAGTTACGTATGACTGATTTTAATCAAATTCCTGGCTTGGAAAAGATAAACATAAAATACAAATACTAGATGCATCACCGTAATCCTTAGTCATTGCTTTATTAAATAATAAGTCTTTTAAATGGCTATATCATCAACTTAAAAACATAGAACAGTTTAAAAAACAAAGAAAATATGGTTGGCCACTGGTTACATTACTTTTTAGCCATTTCGGGGGTATTTCCAGGCTCAGAAAATTGTAATGTGTGATGCCAGAAGTCTGAAAGTTATCTATGTATTGAATCCCATCAGTTACTTCACAAAAAACTACATGAAAGTATTCTAAAGTCATTCTGCTGAAATAATGAGGCAGTTACATGCTAAATGACACTTTAGCTTGTTCTGGTCCTACAGTTATCCTAAACTATGAAAAGGCATATACTGCTTAGAAATACAAACTACAAAATATGCATGGGTGTCGGAACAGGAGCGCCGAGTGCCCCAATATTTTTTGCCGATTATAAGAATTGGCATATGTAGAAAAACAACCATTTTTGAACAAAATAAAAGAAATAAATGATAGATAAGTTCGTTTTCTCATATCCCAATATGCCAAATTCACATGTGTCATCTTTGCTTGCCATGCCGTAAATCATCGCGGTAAGTAGAAATGGTCTGATGGAGAAAAATACCACAGAAAAACTTTCTCGTCAAGAGATCTGGCTTCCCGATTAGAAGATCATACGATCGAGAGAATACGACAACATGGACAAATCGTGAGATATCACATGTATTAGTGATTTTTTTTTTTTACAGTTTTGTAACTTTGAGTCCTAGGACTCACTAGCCAGAAGTTTTATGAGTCCTTTGGAGAATTTATGAGTCTCTTATTGAATCGCCCAATGCCTACTGATAGTTACCATTGTTACTCAAGTAATAGTGCCAGTGGATTATAAAATATATGATTACATGTAATAACATTAAATAACCAAGGGCCCCCCCCCCCCCCCCCCCCCAAAAAAAAAAAAAAGTATTAGATTTTCAGACACCGCCGCATCTGTCCAAAAGGTCCCGCATATATGATGTTTTTCAGTGGTAAGTATTTTCAGACCCACGAAAAACATGACACTGGATTTTACTCGCTTATCTGAGAATCATTTCTAACCAAATTGCAATCTAGACCACAAACATTCTTACTTACTTGCAAAGAAAATTGGTAAATTACGATCTGTTTATGTTGTTTGAGACTTTAAACTTACATTTTAGATACTTCCGGTTTTTACCACCGCCATTTTGTTTAGTGAAACAAACCCAAATGTCCAAGAATGTACCCAACTGGAAAATAAAAGTAAAAACAAGAGGGCCATGATGGCCCTATATCGCTCACCTGAGTATCATAGCACTCAAGGAGAATATGACTTAATCACTCTTGTCTAACCGCCCCGTCGGTGCTCCGGTTGGTATTGCTCACCCCGTCGTTAATTCGGTTGGTTTGAGCTTCAAGATGGCTGGATGCGCAGGTAAACGAAACACTGTATGATTCGCCAGAATTCCATGTTTTTCACAACCCAATATATTGGCATATTCAAAATGTCAACTTCAAACACATTACACACTGCTCAAAGTTTACACTTTCTAAATTGAGATACACAATTGATATCACGTGATATCCTAATCTGGTGTCGCTTACCTGTTGAAAACTGGTTTTCATTGGATTCGTAATGCTGATAGGCAGAGCATAGGGATGTGGCATGAGTCAGGGATTGACAGTCAACTGCCATTTCACATAGTTGTGACAGTTATTCATGCGGCGATTAATTGATGTTACTGATGCGCAATCAATTGTTTATTATGACACTACCCAGCAGTGAAACTGTCAGTTGATTATAGAATTATCGGCACCTGTTTGTCACTTTACTGTTACTATTCATCAGGAAGTCACAGGCAAAAATTTGCGGTGAAGTTTTTTTGCTTTTCGAGCCCAAGTCCGTGAAGTGAGCCCAGACAGGGTGACTTCTTTGCTCATTTGTTTGTTTGTGTTGAGGTTTTACGGCCCAGTCAACCCAGTAGGGTCATGTTGAGCGCGGTCAGTTTAACTAACCACACGTTTACTGGGCAGGCTTAGTCCTCTAAGCGGTTGACCAGTATTGCGCACATTCTTTCGCCAGAAACTGACAACTGCCTTTCTTGAATCAGCGGAAGGGAGAGAATGACCGTAGAAAATATTTCATGATCAGTCTCCACAAAAGAATGTTGCCAACCTCAGCGGGGGTCGAACCCGCAACCTCCTAGTCTCCAATCAGACACTTCTTCACTCATGTTGCCCTATAACTTATCCCCTGGGTAGATAATAATCATATCTTGTTTAGTTATAAATTTTCAGACCAGTTTAGTGGGCCCCCATAGCCTAGTGGATAGGAGAGTTGACTCTTAATTCATTAGGTTTCTTACAGCTGTGGTTTGAGCCTCGTTAGGTGGTTCGATGGTTAGGTGGTTTTTCCCTGGGTTCTCCGGTTTGCGCCTACCTTTGATGTACAATGGGCGTGATATAAGTGAAATATTCTTGAAAGGATCAAAAAAAAAAAAAAAAAAAGACATGTTTAGCATTGTGATCACCTTGCTTGAGAAAGAAAGCTTCTTTTACATATGTTTTTTCTTTTCCTCCTGCCAAGGGTTTATTCTACGAGGTGATTTGTTTTATGTCTTACCTTGTGTTATTTTGTTCTTGTGTTTTTCAGTCCTTTTAGCATTGCGATTATCTCGCTTGGGGAAGACAGAGCTAATCTTAGTGCTTTTCGTACGTTTGTTCGATTTGCGCTTGTTTGGTTTTGTCTGTTTTCTCTTCTGCTTGGTATCTGGGAAGTGCTGCGGTTTGTAATTGTGGCACGCTCTGGACTTTTCTCTTACATTTTTTTGTTGTGGCTTATGATTGTGGTACTTCCTAGACTTCTCTTTCAACTTTTATAGTATAACGAACAAGTACAACAAATACTTACCCAAAGGCAAAGGCGAGACAAAAGTCTGCCCATCCTCAGGCCACATCACTGGCATGTGATGCTATATCATTCATGAGGAGTCGCTTTTAGTCTTTAATTGACCCAGACGTATCATGTATAATTGACCAATCAGTCTTTTAACACTTTTTTTTTAGCTCACCTGAGCATGAGGTGTTCAGTGTGAGCTATTGTGATCGGTCAATATCCGGCGGCCCTCGTGCGTAAACAGTTTGCTTTAAAAGACTACTCCTCTTACACCCCTGGGCCTTTTGACTTGAAACTTGGTAGAAAGTATTGAGATGACTTGTAGATCAAAAATAGCCAAAACCGTTCGGATCGGAAATCCAAGATGGCCACCATCTTGAAAACCTATTTTGCACTACTTATCCTGACCTGAAAGGCCAATTGGCTGGAAACTTGGTAGGAAATATCAGGGCATTTTGTAGATCGAAAATAGCTAAAATTGTTCCAATTGGAAATTCAAGATGGCAGCCATCTCGGAAATCTATTTTGCGCTCCTTCTCCTGAACCGAAAGGCCATTTGACTCGAAACTTGGTAGGAAATATAAACAACTTGTAGATAGAAAATAGCTAAAATAAAAGTCAAAAAGGATTGTTTTTAGAAACAAAGAACACAAAAAAAATCACAAAAATCAGAGACATGGTTTGATTGTGACTCTTCATATGCAACAATAGTTTGCAAGCTGCATATGCTCCCTAGGGCCGGCTTAAGCGGTATTCGATTTTTAAAATAACCAGGATGGGCTCAATGATCTTTAAGCGGTATTCGATTTTCAAAATAACCAGGATGGGCTCATTGATCAGTCGTTCTGATCAAAAATCCAGGATGGTCTCCATGGCCGCCATCTTGAAAATCTATTTTGCGCTTATTCTCCTGAACCAAAAGGCCAACTGACTTGAAACTTGGTAGGAAGTACTGGGGCAACTTGTAGATAAAAAAAATAGCTAAAATCGGTCAGATCCGAAATCCAAGATGGCTGCCATGGCCGCTTTGAAAATCTATTTTGAGCTTCTCCTGCAGCAAAAGGCCAATTGTGTCCAAACTTGGTAGGAAGTATTGAGGCCTTTTGCAGGTCGAAAATAGCTAAAACCATTCTGATTGGAAATCGAAGATGGACGCCATCTTGAAAATCTATTTTGCGCTTTTTCTCCTGAACCGAATAGCCTATTGACTTGAACTTGGTAGGAAGTATCAGGGTGTCATGTAGACCAAAAACAGCTAAAATTGTTCTGATCAGAAATCCAAGATGGCTGTCATGGCGGCCATTTTGAGGATCTATTTTGTCCTGATTCTCCTGAACCGAAAGGTGAATTGACTCGAAACTTGGTAGGAAATATCGAGGGACTTGTAGATCAAAAATAGCTAAAATCATTCTGATCAGAAATCCAATATGGCCACCACGGCTGCCATCTTGAAAATCTATTTCCAAATTTTTCTCCTTAACCAAAAGGCCAAACTCTTGATTCAAAATACTTCTCCTTAATGAAAAGGCCAATAGACTGGAAACTTGATAGGAAGTACCAGGGTGACTTGTAGAAAAGAAGTAACTAAAATCACTCTTGTCAGAAATCCAACATGGCCACCATGTCTGCCATCTTGAAAATCTATTTCCAAATTTTTCTCCTCACATGAAAGACCACTGGACTCGAATCTTCATTGGAAGTATCTAGGTGACTTGTGGATCAAAAGTAAACTAAAATTGTTTGAATTGGGCCACCATCTTGAAAATCTGTTTTGAACTTCTACTCCTGAACTGTAAGGCCAATTGACTGGAAACTTGATACAAACTTATCATGTGACTTATAGATGAGAAATAGCTAAAATTGTTACAATTGGAAGTACAAGATGGCTGCCATGGCCGCAATCTTGAAAATTTTGAACTGTAAGACTGTCTACTCCTGAACTGTAAGACCACTTGACTCAAAACTTAATAGGAAGTATTGGGTTGATTTGTAGATTGAAAATAGCTAAAATCATTCCCAATGGAAATCTGAGATTGCTGCCATGGTTGCTATCTTGAAAATCTACTTCAAATCTCTTCTTCGGAACCATCAGTTAGCATCAACACAGGAACTTGTTTCTCAAAAGTACCAGATGAACGTGAACCAGGATAATGTCGACGGTAGGTAGTTGATTAATTTGGCGTTTGTGCATTATGTCAAAAACTAAAACAATTTTCCATATTTACTAAGTTGAGCTATTGTGGTCAGTCAAAACGCCCGGCGTGCGGAGTCAACAATTTGCTTTAAAAGCCCACTCCTCCTACACCCCTCTCCTATTTGGGTAAACTTGGTAGGAAGCAACGGGATGACTTTTAAATCAAAGACAGCTAAAATCATTCAGATCGGAAATCCAAGATAGCAGCCATGGCTGCCATCTTGAAAATCTATTTTGTGCTTTTTCTCCTGAGCCGAAAGGCCAATTGATTCAAAACTTGGTAGGAAGTATCGGCACAACTTGAAGATCAAAAATAGCTAAAATCGTTCAGATCGGAAATCCAAGATGGCAGCCATCTTGAAAATCTATTTTGCCCTTCATCTCCTAAAATGAAAGGCCAATTGATTCGAAACTTAGTAGGACATATCGGGGGCAACTTGTAGATCAAAAATAGCTCGAAACATTCCGATAGGAAATCCAAGATGGCTGCCATAGTGGCCATCTTGAAAAACAACTTTGTCCTTTTTATCTCCTGAACCGAAAGTCCAACTGACTGTAAACTTAGTAGGAACGTATGATGGTGACTTGCAGATCAAAACTATTTAAAATCATTTGGATCGGAAATCCAAGATGGCCATCTTGAAAATCTATTTTGAACCTCCTCCCCTGAACAGAAAGGCCATTTGACTCAAAACTTGGCAGGCATATAATGCAGATTATTAAAGTTAAAAAGGATTGCCTTTGGAAACAAAGAAAACACAAAATCATGAAAATCAGACAAGTTTTTCTTCTCCTGAACCAAAAGGCCAATAGACTCAAAACTTGGTAGGAAGTATCAGGGCAACTTGTAGATGAAAACTAGCTAAAATCCTTCTGATCGGAAATCCAAGATGGCCACCATATGGAACAGTATTTAGGTAAAAACTTGATTATGCAGTGTGCAATCTCAATTTGTATTGTTGAAACTGCATTTTGCATTATGAACCTTTCCCTTTCGAAGTTCTGTATCCGGATATGCAACATGCGCATTCTGGTTTGCAGCTTTTGTTAGCTCACCTGAGCCGAAGGCTCAAGGTGAGGTATTGTGATCACTCACCGTCCGTCGTCGTCGTCGGCGTCGTCGTCGTCGTCCGTCTGTCCGTCCGTTCACAATCTTTAAACAACATCTCCTCCTAAACCACTGATTGGATTTTGACCAAATTTCACAGGAATGATTCTTGGTTGATCCTCTTTCAAAATTGTTCAAATGGTTCCAGTCCATTACATATCTAGGTCACAGGAGCTAAAAATAGATTTTTTAACTAAAAACTCAAAAAATCTTCTTGTCAGAAACCACTGGACCAATTTCAATATAATTTTGCAGAAATGTTCCTTTGGTGATCCTCTACCAAGATTGTTCAAGCCTTTTGGATTCGTCAAAAAACATGGCCGCCAGGGGGCGGGGCTTATTTTCCCTATATATCTGTATAGAAAACTTTAAAAATCTTCTTGTCAGAAACCACTAGACCGATTTCAATATAATTTTGCAGAAATGTATCTTTGGTGATCCTCTACCAAGATTGTTCGAGACATTTGGATTCGTAAAAAACATGGCCGCCAGGGGGCGGGGCTTATTTTCCCTATATATCTATATAGAAAACTTTAAAAATCTTCTCGTCAGAAACCACTGGACCAGTTTCAATATAATTTTGCAGAAATGTTCCTTTGGTTATCCTCTACCAAGATTGTTCAAGCCTTTTGGATTCGTCAAAAAAACATGGCTGCCAGGGGGCGGGGCTTATTTTCCCTATATATCTATATAGAAAACTTTAAAAATCTTCTTGTCAGAAACCACTGGACCGATTTCAATATAATTTTGCAGAAATGTTTCTTTGGTGATCCTCTACCAAGATTGTTCAAGACATTTGGATTGGTCAAAAAACATGTTCGCCAGTGGGCGGGGCTTATTTTCCCTATATATCTATATAGAAAACTTTAAAAATCTTCTTGTCAGAAACCACTGGACCGATTTCAATATAATTTTGCAGTAATGTTCCTTTGGTAATCCTCTACCAAGATTGTTCAAGCCATTTGGATTCATCAAAAAACATGGCCGCCAGGGGGCGGGGCTTATTTTCCCTTTACATCTATATAGAAAACTTTAAAAAATCTTCTTGTCAGAAACCACTGAACCGATTTCAATATAATTTTGCAGAAATGTTCCTTTAGTTATCCTCTACCAAGATTGTTCAAGCCATTTGGATTCGTCAAAAAAAAATGCCCGCCAGGGGGCGGGGCTTATTTTTCCTGTATATCTATATAGAGAAGTTTAAAAATCTTCTTGTCCGAAACCACTGGACTGATTTCAATATAATTTTGCAAAAATGTTCCTTTGGTGATCCTCTAGGAAGATTGTTCAAGCCATTTGGATTCGTCAAAAAACATGGCCGCCAGGGGGGCGCGGCTTATTTTCCCTAGATATCTATATAGAAAAGTTTAAAAATCTTCTTGTCCGAAACCACTGGACCGATTTCAATATAATTTTGCAAAAATGTTCCTTTGGTGATGCTCTACCAAGATTGTTCAAGCCATTTGGATTCGTCAAAAAACATGGCCGCCAGGGGGCAGGGCTTATTTTCCCTATATATCTATATAGAAAAGTTTAAAAATCTTCTTGTCCGAAACCACTGGACCGATTTCAGTATAATTTTGCAGAAATGTTCCTTTGGTGATCCTGTTGCAAGATTGTTCAAGCCATTTGGATTTGTCAAAAAACATGGCCGCCAGGGGGTGGGGCTTATTTTCCCTATATATCTATATAGAAAAGTTTAAAAATCTTCTTGTCCGAAACCACTGGACCGATTTCCATATAATTTTGCAAAAATGTTCCTTTGGTGATCCTGTTGCAAGATTGTTCAAGCCATTTGGATTCGTCAAAAACATGGACGCCAGGGGGCGGGGCTTATTTTCCCTATATAATCTATATAGAAAACTTTAAAAATCTTCTTGTCCAAACCACTGGACCGATTTCAATATAATTTTGCAGAAATGTTCCCTTGGTGATCCTGTACCAAGATTGTTCAAGCCATTTGGATTTGTCAAAAAACATGGCCACCAGGGGGCGGGGCTTATTTTCACTATATATCTGTATAGAAAACTTTAAAAATCTTCTTGTCCGAAACCACTGGACCGATTTCCATATGATTTTGCAGAAATGTTCCTTTGGTTATCCTGTTGCAAGATTGTTCAAGCCATTTGGATTTGTCAAAAAACATGGCCGCCAGGGGGGCGGGGCTTATTTTCCTTATATATTTATATAGAAAACTTTAAAAATCTTCTTGTCATAAAGCACTGGATGGATTTCAATATAATTTTACAGTAATGTTTCTTCGATGATCCTCTACCAAGATTGTTCAAGCCGCCATGATTCGTTAAAAAACATGGCCGCTAGGGGGCGGGGTAAATTTTTCATATATATCTGTATAGAAAACTTTAAAAATCTTCATGTCATAAACGACTGGACCGATTTCAATATAACTTGGCAGAAATGTTTTCTTAGTGACCCTCTATCAAGATTGTTCAAGCCGTCATGATTTGTCAAAAAACATGGCCTCTAGAGGGTGCGGGGCTTATTTTCCATATATATCTATATAGAAAACTTGAAAAAATCTTGTCTCCAGAAACCACAGGACTGATTTCAATATAACTTCACAGAAATGTTTCCTTGGTGACCCTTTACCAAGATTGTTCAAACCGTTATGATTTGTCAAAAAACATGGCCGCTAGGCGGCGGGGCTTATTTTCCTATATATCTATATAGAAAATTTTAATAGTCTTTTTAAGAAACCACTTGACCGATTTCAATGTAACATTGCTGGAATGTTTCTTATGTAACCCTCTATCAAGATTGTTCAAGCCGTCATGATTCTTCAAAAAACATGGCCGCCAGGAGTCGGGGCTTATTTTCCTTATATATCTATAGAAAACTTTAAAACTCTTCTTGTCAGAAACCACTGAACTGATTTCATTATAACTTTGCAGAAATGTTTCCTTGGTGACCCTCTACTAAGATTGTTCAAATAATCATGATTTGTCAAAAAACATGGCTGCCGGGGGCAGGGCTTATTTTCCCTATATATCTATATATAAAACTTTAAAAATCTTCTTTTCAGAAACCAATGGACCGATTTCAATACAACTTGGCAGGAATGTTTCTTTGGTGACCCTCTACAAAGATTGTTCAAGCCGTCATGATTCATCAAAAAACATGGCTGCTAGGGGACAGGTCTTATTTTCCCTATATATCTATATAGAAAACTTTAAAAATCCTCTCGTAAGAAACAGTTGGACCGAGTTCACTGTAACTTGGCAGGAATGTTGCTTTGGTGACCTTCTATCAAGATTGTTCAAGCCCTCATGATATGTCAAAAACCATGGCCCCAGGGGGGCGGGGCTTATTTTTTGTCTATATCTGCATAGAAAATTTTAAAATTCTTATTGTCACATACCCCATGACCGATTTCAATATTACTTGGCTGGAATGTTGCTTTGGTGAACCTCTATCAAGATTGTACAAGCAGTCATGATTCGTCAAAAAACATGGCTGCCATGGGGTGGGGCTAATTTTCCCTATATATCTAAATAGAAAACTTTAAAAATCTTCTTGTCAGAAACCACTGAACAGATTTCAATATAACTTGGCAGGAATGTTCCTTTGGTGACCCTCTACAAAGTTTGTTTAAGCTTTCATGATTCGTCAAAAAACAGGGCCGTTAGGGCGTAGGGCTTTATAGCTATATAAAACTTTTTAAACCACTGGACCAATTTCAATATAACTTGGCAGAAATGTTCCTTTGGTGACCCTCTTTTAAGATTCAGTTCAAGTTGTCAAGATTTGTAAAAAAACATGGCCGGGGATGTGGTGGAGGGGGGTGGGGGTGGTTAGTGCTATAAAGTTTATACAAAAATCCTAGAGCAGTGAACTTGGCTGAAACTTCAACAGTAAATATACAAATCTGTTTGGTCAGGTGAGCGATATAGGACCATTATGGTCCTCTTGTACTTAAATTAGCATTTGAACGTTCTATTATGCATTATGCAATTCCGATTTTCCTGTGGATAGGCGGAGCACCAATTATTTAGGAGTCGGTATTGTTCGTGAAATTGCTAGAATTTTTCAGCCGGCAAGCGTTCATTTGAGTTTGTATTATGTAGCACATTATACAACGACAGGTCACAGATAGGTCAGCAGCATCAATTTAGACTATTTATATCTGTAGTAGCTCCAGATAACATGAATCTGCCTTTTCCATGAAACATTTGCTGTGGCACATTAGAATCACCTCACCGAGATATAATAATCACGATAATCACCTCACCGTGGCAATTATACTCTGAATATAGGATATCCTCATGCGGAGAAAGTAGAAAATCTTATCTGGATACCACACCTCGAGTACCACACACATCTGGAGCTAACATATGACAAGAGGGCTCTGCTGTAGAGGCTATTCGAATAAATTGTCATCCTGTGTGATCACTGAGAAATAAGAAGAAAAGTCTCCTTGTGTAACCAAACCAGTACATTTACCATCCTCACAATCTTAGTCTTTTTTTAGCTCACCTGAGCCGAAGGCTGAAGGTGAGCTTTTGTGATCACTCACCGTCCGTCGTCGTCGTCGTCGTCCATCTGTCCGTCCATCCTTTCACAATCTTTAAACAACATCTCCTCCTAAACCACTGATTGGATTTTGACCAAACTTCATAGGAATGATCCTTGGTTAGTCCTCTTTCAAAGTTGTTAAAATGGTTCCGGTCCATTGCATATCTAGGTCACAAGAGCTAAAAATAGATTTTTTAACTAAAAACTTAAAAAATCTTCTCGTCAGAAACCACTGGACCGATTTCAATATAATTTTGCAGAAATGTTCCTTTGATGATCCTCTACCAAGATTATTCAAGCCATTTGGATTAGTGAAAAAACATGGCCGCCAGGGGGCGGGGCTTATTTTCTCTATATAGGTATATAGAAAACTTTAAAAATCTTTTTATCAGAAACCACTGGACCAATTTCAAAATAATTTTGCAGAAGTGTTCCTTTGGTGATCCTCTACCAAGATTGTTCAAGCCATTTGGATTCGTCAAAAAACACGGCCGCCAGGGGACGGGGCTTATTTTCCCTATATAATCTATATAGAAAACTTTAAAAATCTTCTTGTCAGAAACCACTGAACCGATTTCTATATAATTTTGCAGAAATTTTCCTTTGGTGATCCTTAACTAAGATTGTTCAAGCCATTTGGATTCGTCAAAAAACATGGCCGCCAGGGGGCGGGGCTTATTTTCCCTATATATCTATATAGAAAACTTTAAAAATCTTCTTGTCAGAAACCACTGGACCGATTTCAATATAATTTTGCAGAAATGTTCATTTGGTGATCCTCTACCAAGATTATTCAAGCCATTTGGATTCGTCAAAAAACATGGCCACCAGGGGGCGGAGCTTATTTTCCCTATATATCTATATGGAAAACTTTAAAAATCTTCTTGTCAGAAACCACTGAACCGATTTCAATATAATTTTGCAGAAATGTTCCTTTGGTGATCCTCTACCAAGATTATTCAAGCCATTTGGATTCGTCAAAAAACATGGTCGCCAGGGGGTGGGGCTTATTTTCCCTATATATCTATATAGAAAACTTTAAAAATCTTCTTGTCAGAAACCACTGGATGGATTTCAATATAACACGGCAGGAATGTTTCTTTTGTAACCTTCTACCAAGATTGTTCAAGACATCATGATTCGTCAAAAACCATGGCCGCCAGAGGGTGGGGCTTTTTTTTATCCCTATATATCTATATAGAAAACTTTAAAAATCTTCATGTCAGAAATCATTGGACCGATTTCTATATAACTAGGCAAAAATGTTTCCTTGGTGATCCTCTACCAAGATTGTTTAAGCCGTCATGATTTGTCAAAAAACATGGCCGCTAGGGGGCAGGGCTTATTTTCCCTATATATCTATATAGAAAACTTTAAAAAATCTTCTTTTCAGAAACCACTGGACTGATTTCATTAATATTTGGCAGAAATCTTTCCTTGTTGACCCTCTACCAAGATTGTTCAAGTTATCGTGATGTGTCAAAAAACATGGCCGCCAGTGGGGCGGGGCTTATTTTCCCTATATATCTATACAGAAAAGTTTAAAAATCTTCTTGTCAGAAACCAATGGACCAATTTCAATATAACTTGGCAGGAATGTTGCTTTGGTGACCCTCTACCAAGATTGTTCAAGCCGTCATGATTCGTCAAAAAACATGGCCGCTAGGGGGCGGGGCATATTTTCTCTATATATTTATATAGAAAACTTTAAAAATCTTCTCGTAAGAAACCGTTGGCTCAAGTTCAATGTAACTTGACAGGAATGTTGCTTTGGTGACCCTCTACCAAGATTCAAGCCGTCATGATTCGTCCAAAAACATGGCCGCCAGGGGGAGGGGCTTATTTTCCCAATATATCTGTATAGAAAAGTTTAAAAATCTTCTTGTCAGAAACCAATGGACCGATTTCAATATAACTTGGCAGGAATGTTTCTTTGGTGACCCTCTACCAAGATTGTTCAAGCCGTCATGATTGGTCAAAAAACGTGGCCGCTAGGGGACGGGGCATATTTTCCCTATATATCTATATAGAAAACTTTAAAAATCTTCTCGTAAGAAACCGTTGGATTGAGTTCAATGTAACTTGACAAGAATGTTGCTTTGGCAACCTTCTACCAAGATTGCGCTCTCATGATAGGTCAAAAAACATGGCCGTCAGGGGGCGGGGCTTATTTTCCGTATATATCTGTATGGAAAACTTTAAAATTCTTCTTGTCAGAAACCACCTGACTGATTTCAATATTACTTGGCAGGAATGTTGCTTTGATGACCCTCTACCAAGATTGTTCAAGCAATCATGATTGGTCAAAAAACATGGTTGCTAGGGGTGGGGCTTATTTTCCCTATATATCTAAATAGAAAACTTTAAATCTTCTTGTCAGAAACCACTGAACCGATTTCAATATAACTTGGCAGGATTTTTCCTTTATCCCTCTACCAAGTTTGTTCAAGCTGTCATGATTTGTCAAAAAACATGGCCGTTAGGGTGTGGAGCTTAATTTCCCTATATATCTATATAAGACATTTTAAAAATCTTTTTGTCAGAAACCACTGGACCAATTTCAATATAATGGCAGAATTGTTCCTTTGGTGACCGTCTTTCAGTATTCAGTTCAAGCCATCATGATGCATGAAAAAAACATGGCCGCTGGGGTGCAGGGCTATAAAATTTATACAAAAATCTTAGAGCAGTGAACTTGGCTGAAACTTCAACAGTAAGTATGCAAAGCTGTTTGCTCAGGTGAGCGATATAGGACCATCATGGTCCTCTTGTTTTTTTTTTTTTGCGGAAACGTTATCACCTCGTGGGGAGCGGGATGGGGGGTAGGGTAGTGAGCATTTGGTACCAATGCTTGAGAAGGATTCTTAAAACACACTATTTAGGGTAGCTTTTTTCCAGCAAACTTGTAGGAACCCATTTGGGGAGTAATGCAACACCTCCCTTATGCCCCCACCCCAAACACCCGGAAAGAGATGGACAATGTTCCTTTGGTCTCCCAGTTTTTACTGGTGTTCCTCATTTATTTAATTTTATTTTTTATTTTATTTTTATCGCATGACCGAAAGGATTCGGGGGATATAGCGATCGCCCTGGCGTCAGTCTATCCGTCCGTCTGTAGATGAAACCTTGTGCGGCCCATAACTCCTATACCCTTTGAGCTATTTTCATGAAACTTTGTCAGGTTGTAGAGGGCATTGGGTAGGAGTGTCGCGTGCAACAGGGCTCTGGAAATTCTGAAATCTGAATCGGTCCAGCCGATGACGATGACATCATCAATGAGCCAATTTCCAAAGTGAAAATATAATATCACCTGTCTCGAAAACCAATGACAATTGGCAGTCCTATAAATCCTTTTAAATAATACACCTGAACTCCATTATATCGAGGAAGTCCAGGTATAATGAGGATGGCGTCATCAATAAATACAGTCAGGTATGTAAAAAAACAAAACAAAAAACAAATGGACGATTTTGTTGTTATTTCCACCTAGGCGGGGTTTTCCTAGATTAACTATTTATGAACAACTGATTCCCATCTTTTGTGTGTAAGCGCGAAGAAAGCGGGAAACAGAAGAGAAGGAATGAAATGAATTTTGTGGACCTAATCAGATCTAATATAAAAGGCCTGCGCCACGGGCGGTTTTGCAGTTTTCGGATCAGACTGCTTAAATTTTAAGCACTGACCAATCTTTGTCTAGCACAAGTGGTGCATTACTTATTTTTACTGTGAAATCTACCTTGATTTATACTCATGTGTTATGGCTGTCAAACAAAAAAAAGAAAAAAAAAGAAAAAGCAAACAATAAGACCCAGATCAGACGCCATTGTATGCGACGTCTGTTCAGGAGCTATACGGTTTGGGAATTAATTTATTATATCGGGGACCACCAAACCGCAAACCGTGTTAAACAAAACAATAATTTAAAAAAAAATAAAAACCCTGAGGAAGAAAATGGGTACGTCTTTAATCACTCTCAATTGGGATTAAAGCGACCTTTGATCTTTTGGACACGCCGACTGCACCTGGTGTTTTACAGTCTCAGTGTATTCACACATGTCACACAAACGGATTAATTATCAGACTACAGTTACTGATGATTCGTGTTAATGGCTTGTTTACCGCAAAAAGGACAGTGAAATGCTGATTTTTTGACAATGTTTGGATAATGACATAATTCATTTGTGTTGCGGTAGGTTGCTGTTATTCATCTGACCTCTCTAATATACATGTCAAATGACCGTTTAGAGCCATTTATTTACCATATTTACGCATTTAAAAGGTGCGCGGACGTTATCAGTTCGGGAAGACTTGACCTTTTGTGATTTTTTAGACATCATTGATTTGTGAAAATTGGTTGGTTGGGGAAAAATGGTGTTCACGGCACAACCTGTTGGACCGAATTATGAGCGTTTTTGGGTGTTTGATACTGGTCCGGGATTCTTATTTTCGGTCCAGACTGGCTATTTTCCGGTTTTCCAGAGCCCTGGCGTGCAAGAATGACAACTCTAATCGACTTGGTTCAGTAGTTATCTCCCATAGTCTCCCAAAATTGTAAAATTTTGTGCGGACCATAACTCTGAAACCCTTTAAGATATTTTCATGATACTTCACCAATATGTAGAAGACATTGAGTAGGCGTGTCGGGTACAAGAAAGACAACTCTAGCTGACTCTGTTTTGGAGTTACCTCCCATAGTTGTTAAATCTTGTGTGGCCCATAACTCTAAAACCCTTTAAGGTATTTTCATGATACTTCACCATTAGATAGAGGACATTGAGTAGGCGTGTCGCGCACAAGAAAGACAACTCTGACTGTGTTCTTGAGATATCTCCCATAGTTATAAAATCTTGTGCAGGCCATAACTCAATAACCCTTTGAGATATTTTCATGATACTTGATCAAGCTGTAGAGGACATTGAGTAGGTGTGTCACATACAAGAACAACAACTCTAGCTGACTCCTTTTTGGGAGTTATCTCCCATAGTTGTTAAATCTTGTGTGGCCCATAACTCTAAAACCCTATAAGTTATTTTCATGATACTTCACCAGTAGGTAGAAGACATTGAGTAGGGGTGTCGCGTACAAGAATGACAACTCTGACTGCCTTCTGGAGTTATCTCCCATAGTTATGAAATTTTGTGCAGGCCATAACTCAATAACCCTATGAGATATTATCAATATACTTGATCAAGTTGTAGAGGACATTGAGTAGGTGTGTCACATACAAGAACAACAACTCTAACTGACTCAGTTCTGGAGTTCTCTCCCATAGTTGTTAAATCTTGTGCAGGCCATAACTCTTAAACCCTTTGAGATATTTTAACTTCATAATACATTAACCTATAGATAATGTGCTATTCTATTCTGTTTTCACACCTTCCACAGAAAAAAACGACCTTTCAGTCGTTAATTAAAGTCTTAAACCAGAAGGTCCCTTAGGCAGTTACCTGTGTGACGTAACTCTTCCCGCTCAATTGACCACGTGTCAGTTTCTTTTCTGTGGACAAAGAAATTCAACAAGGATTATTTACCTGTGATAGAAATTTGGATTATTTCTTTCCTCACGGATAAATTTATGTATCCTTGTGTTTCTTTTGTTTATTTATCACTCCTTTCACTTTCTGTGTTATTATTTAAAATTTTCAATTTTCGATTTCATGTATTTTTGACTGGTCTTTTTCCACATGCGTTTTGGCGACTCTCGCTATTCGGCACAACGCTCGTGCGCGATCGGTTCGATAGTCGTGTTTATATATGCAGAATATTTTTGTTCTTTTCGTTCCAGGTTATTCAGCAATTACGATATGTTTTTCCTGGACTTTTGTTTGCAGAGATCTTCAGTTGGCTAAAGATTCTCATGGTGGAGAAGCTGATTGTAAAGAACTTGTCAACCCTTGATGGGTTATAAGACAATTCTTTACTGATGGGAGCCCCACCCCATATGGCTATACTGCCGGGGTAAGACCCATCAAGGTGGCATCTTTGGGTACTTAGTATCCTATAAAGTCTAAGTCCACCAGTCACCAGTCACCAGTCATCCAGTCACCAGTCACCAGTCACCAGTCAACCAGGCACCAGTCAATCAGCTTCACCAGTCACCAGTCAATCAGGTGCCAGTCAACCAGGCACCAGTCACCAGTCATCCAGGTGCCAGTCAACCAGGCACCAGTCACCAGTCACCAGTCACCAGTCACCCAGTCACCAGTCACCAGTCACCGATCAACCAGGCACCAGTCAACTAGTCTCCAGTCAATAATTTAATTATTTTCTGGAAAGACTTAGTTTCTGACATATTTCACCGGACAAAATAGTCACGTATACTAACTTCCGGTCATTATGTCTAATTATTAAAAAAAATTTTCACTGGGCAAAGTATCAGTAATATTTCTGATACTTATACCAGGTCATATTATTATATTATTTCTGATTTTTCACCAGGCAAACTTTTACAGAAAGTGTCTGTTCAATTTTTGCCTAATAATTAATTATCTTCGGGAAAAAGTTTCGAATACTTGTGCCCGCTCAGTTTTCATATATAATCTCCCTTTTTCATCGGACTAGAGTTACGAATACTACTATCCGATCAATTTGTCAAATTACTTGTAACTTTACCGGGCAACAGTTACGAATATTAGTGTCCGGTCATTGTGTCGGGTAACTAGTGTCAAAATAATGATTACTAATTCCCGAACAATCTATTATCGTTCATAGAGCTCCATTCACGTTTAAGTCAATGGATATAGGTTATTAAGTGAAATACATAATAACTTTTTATACAAAAAATTATACAAAAAAAACAAAACAAAAAAAAACAAAACAAAAAAACTTTACAGTCTTTCCCAAATCAGACTAGAATTTTTAATATTCCATTGACTTATTATAGGTGTGTAATTCCATTAATATTTTAAATTAACTTATGTTTTATCTCTTTTATCCGCTAGAAAGAGTTAAACTTCCGACTATAACAAAATTCTTACCGGGCAGCAGTTCGTAGACTAGTGCCAGGTCATTCAAATGATGTTTTATCTCTTTAATTCGCTAGAAAGCGGTTAAATTCCGGCTCTAACGAAAATTTCATCGGGAGGCACTTCGTAGAGTAGTGCCAGGTCATTCTAACGAAATTCCACCGGGCAGTAGTTTCGTAGAGTTTGTGTCGGATTACTAGTGTGCGAGTAGTAGTCACTAGTACTCGCTCAACATATATTCATTTATAACCACTATAAACATGTATAGTCTTGGATTATAGGTTATTGAATGACAGCGATGGGTTCTAATACCTAGTAGCCATTTATATTGTTGAATTCTGTCCAGTCACTTTTGAACTTGACTTAAATTCTATATATATATTTATTATTGAAAATGAATTAAGAATTATCGGTTACGATCAAATTCGCAATTCATTCACTAAGTGTAGAAGATACTTCCAGCTATAATTATATCTCTTTTATTCGCTACAAAGAGATTAACTTCTTACATATTCACCTTATTCGGCTCTAGGGCAAAGGTGAACTATAAAACTATCGTTATTTATAAGAAGAAAAATATACACGAAATATAAAAAATTTTCTTCTTTCCTCCCCTGTTTTTCTTCTACATGCTCCAATATGTAATCAGCATGTAATCTAAGGAGTAAATTGACAAGAAAGTAGCAATCGATCTTTTCTACTTTCTATTAATTTTTCATTCTTAAGGTATCGGAAATTTACACCAACCAGATAAATAAATTAACAGTTTATTTATTTATTCGCTACCTCTCTAGATTACTACGATTTAAAATTCTAGTTGAGGTACATATTTTCCTTTTGCCTTTTCTACATGGAAAATAGTTGATCCGATAAGCTATTATTCTATTTTATACTATCTTTTGATTGATTATATTAGAGTCTAGGTCAGTCATGCTCTGTCTAAACTCTGCTATAAAATAATAAATAAAAAAAAAAAAAAAAATCTTATATTTAGGCATAGATATAATTAGATAAGTTCTTTACTTTGCCTGTTTTATTTTTTCTTCTGGATCATTTAAGACTACGATAGCAATATACCAGATATTTTTGCCTCAGTAAGAATCTATTATGCTGAAGATTCTTCATATTGGAATAATAATTTTATTATGATTATAATTCTAGACCCAATTAATCCTCGTATATTATAGGTCTACTTTATCTTATTGAGGAATAGTTTTGCTTCGACTAGCTCTATACCTCTAATATTTTATTTATAACTAGAGTCCATGTCAATCAAAATTTTCTTGCACTTTGGTATTGACAATGGATACATATTTAGTAAAGGCATTAATTATTCAGTACGTGACAGATTATTATTGCCTAAATTAGATTTTATATACAATACTTTCCTTTTGATATTTTGTTTTATTGACTTTGTAACTATTCAGAAACTGCCAAAGTCAATCATTTCCTTCCTCTAAACTTACCGAAGCTCTAGATTATGTTGATATATATTTTTGATATATGCTTAGAGGTTAATTAACGAGAGTTTACCTCATAATAGCAGATATTATTATAATTATATTAATCAATCTATAGTCTAGGCTTAGACAAAAGCGAAAACATCCTTAATTATTAGTATACGAGCCGGTAAAGAATTAAGACACTCTTAATTATCTCTTTACCCCTCCTTTATGTTTACATTCGTTAAAGGGGTCATAGTAATTCTCGCTAAGAGTTCAAGTTCAGTTTGCGAATAATGCAAAGATTAATATCTTGATTTCCAGTCCGCATCAAAAATGGTCTATATATATAGATAAATATCTTTCCGAAACTGGATATTTATTTATTTTTCCACACAATAAGTCATTTCAAGATGTCGATGATTTTGAAATGCACTGCTTCAATTTATAATATAAAATATGTTTATATTAACTTCACAACTTAGTAAGTGCTGCACCTACGTTCCTGGTCAGATCTTACTTTTGTGATACGTTTTTGAACATACTGAAAGTTTTCTCCGATTATACATTCGGTAAATAAACTTTCGAGTAGTATTTATGCTTTTAAACATTCAGATTATTTGATAATTGTTGGAGATAATATATTATTCCGATATTTATATATCTATCTTCATTATTTATCTTTCTCATCTTACTTTTAAATTAGATTGACCTTCTCGCTACGTTCCAGGTTTAAATCTAGCTAACATTGTGGAACAGTCACTTTTTTTATTTCCTAAACAATATTTTAACAATTTTCTCAGTATTCAGAGCATAACGACTTCATGAATACTTGAAAATAATTCAATTCTACGCTTGTTAAACTAAGCCTAAAACAAGCCCTAGTTTTTTAGAATGGATATTATCCTTCGATTCAGTTCATGGAGATACATTCTTTTAGATCCCATTATCTCTATTTCAATCATTCAAAATTCTAATGACTAAGTACTCCTTTTCTACGTACGAATACAGAATATCGAGTCACTGTTGCTGCATATTGGTTAAAGATTAAACAAATTTTATCTTAAACCTATATGACGTTAAATTAATTATTATCTCTTTCATATACATGTTTTTACCCTTCCGTCAGGGATCGCGGTAATAATATTATTACTCTCTATGGTTAACACATAGATCTCGAGAGTATATATATGTATTTTCTTCCTGAACTCATTTGCGAGTACGTAATTTGATATTTCAGGAATTACCACTTATGCAGACATAGATTTTATTCTATTAATATTCAATTCTAAAAAATTTGATTGAATGTTTATCTATAAAATTTCCGGGCAGTAATTTTATAGAGAGTTATATGTTTAATAATTCCTTGCTTAAATAATAGTTACGCTTAACCTATGATTTATAGCGGGAATTTTGTTCAGTAGTATAATTTTTATTTAGTATTAATATTTTTCTTACTATTCTTAAATATGCGTATAGAATAGTAATACTATCTCTTAACTTTTAAATTAAGTGTTTTTTGAGATTAATAATCAGTATTATTGTATAATCTTTCTTCAGAGATTATCACACTATTACTTTTTCTCTGAGTCCTTCTCTTTTTATGAACATTTTGATTCGTATCAAAGTGGATTTTTAACATTTCTTGATTTCCATGATTATTTACTCAGGAGTACTTTTCATGGCAATCTTCTGGTATAGAAAGATTCTATCCAGCTTATTTATTATTGTTTAATCTTATCAATACGGTAAGATTTAGCCAAACTATGACCGTCATACAGTTTGCTGCGATCAACCTTATTCTTATCTCTCTTATTCTCTGTCAAACTCTTTAGTTATGATGTTGACAGTTTATTCTTTATTTTTTTGTCAGGACATCAAACGCTTTTATATGTCTATGACAAAACTAATTATCAATGGTTTAGGTTGTTTTTTCTTCCCAGCAGTTATATGCAAACTCTGTATTATTTTATTGCTTGACTAAAAATTCGTTATACAATTAGTCTAGCAATAGTTTTAACCATTATGTTTGTCTATACTTTTTTTCTTCTGATGGATAACTTAGTTATAGTTAAGTTAACTCCATCTACTTTTATTATCTCCCCTTCTTTAATTTGATCAAGGGAAATAATTACACATTATGGTTATTTTAAGTCTGTGTCTGTTCATCGGAAACTGTCCTGTCGCTCCATTTAACAGAATTTAATTAGTTTATAATTCTAATAGCTTAGACTATTACAATTACATAGCTTCACATATCTAGAATTTTATCCAAAATATCTACATATGTCAGTTATCTATAGGAAACTCCACCGAGTAGACTTTTCCTTATTTATTCAAGATCCTACATAGACTACTTACAGTGTATGGTCTTGGCTTTTTGTTTTACAAATTTTGTTTTCAAAATTTTTCTATATTCCTAGCTTACTTTGCGATGGAATATTTATGTTATGTCTCAATGACTCCCTTTTCTTTTTGAAGCCAATTGTTGTTTCCCAAAAAGAAAAAAAGAGGGGGGGGGGGGGGGGTGGGGGGGGGGCCAATGTTAGGTCTCTGAGACTTAAGAACTGGCTTCCTCTAGAGTCTACTAATATATATAAGGTTGTTAGATCATAACACCTTAAAGGTATGCTATTTTGTAAATCTAGATCATTCTTTCTATTAAATATAGAATTAGAATGTATCTGATTCCTTTGAGTTTCCTGAGTCTTAACCAGAAGTGGTGAGATATTATTGGTGTTAGAATTAGGAGAGCACCTCCCTCCTATTCTGCAAATTCTAGCACATTATCTATAGGTTAATGTATTATGAAGTTAAAATGAAGTTTTTTAAAAGTAAAACATATTTTAACGAGTAATACTTAACCTATAGATAATCAATTATCTCCCTCCGCCCACCCTCGCTTATCTCTCCTAATTGTGTCTATTGTTTTACACATAAAAGAAACTGACACGTGGTCAATTGAGCGGGAAGAGTTACGTCACACAGGTAACTGCCTAAGGGACCTTCTGGTTTAAGACTTTAATTAACGACTGAAAGGTCGTTTTTTTTCTGTGGAAGGTGTGAAAACAGAATAGAATAGCACATTATCTATAGGTTAAGTATTACTCGTTAAAATATGTTTTACTTTTAAAAAACTTCATTTTTATGATACTTCATCAAGTTGTAGAGGACATTGAGTAGGCATGTCATGTACACAAAAGACAAGTCTGACTCCATTTTTGAGTTATCTCCCATAGTTGTTAAATTTGCTGACGGTCATAACTTCTCTATCAGTTGAGATTTTTTGGTGATATGTAATAGGGATGCTTAGAACATTAAGAAGGAGAGTTGCATTTAAAAATTGTAACTATGGGTTACTCGTTACTCCATTTATTTTCAGTTATCTCCCCTGGTGGTAAAATCTTGTGCAGGCCATAACTCTTTAACCAGTGGAGACATTTTAATGATAGTTAGTAGAGATGCTAAGAACATAAACTAGGTATGTCACAATATGTAAGGACAACTCTGACCTATGGAGTGTTGGAGTTATCTCCCTTACTTATACTGCGGATGCAGATTTATCAGCAATGCATGCAGCAGGCTTTATTTTTCTTATTATTTTTGGATTCTTTCTTGAAAATCACTTACTAGCGAACACAAAATCCAGTTTCTATGACTTACAGTTTGAGAGTTATAATCTTTGCAGGCAACATGCAGGCCTTATTTTTCTCATTATTTTCAGATTCTTTTTTGAAAATCACTTACTAGCAAACAAAAAATCCAGTTTCCATGACTTACGGTTTGAGAGTTATAATCATTGCAGGCAACGGGCCTTATTTTTCTCATTATTTTCAGTTTCTTTGTTGAAAAACACAAAATCCAGTTTCCACAACTTATGATTTTAGAGTTCTATCTGATTCACAGTTGTGGAGTTGTCACCCACTGCAGGGTTAAACAAGTGTATCCCTTGATAAAATTACATCTCTGATGCCCTAGATTGAAAAAAGATGGCCATTTGCGGTGCGGTCAGGGGATTTGCCATCTCTTCTGATGGCTATTTTTTTTATTAGCTCACCTTAGCTCTGCTCAGGATGAGCTATTGTGATCACTTTTCGTCCGTCATCCGACCGTCCGTTAACATTTTCAAACGACTTCTCCTATGAAGCCGCTGAGCCAATTTTGCTCAAATTTCATACGGAACCTCCTTAGGGTGGGGGAATGAAAAATTGCTAAAATGGTCGCGGTCCGTTGACCAAGATGGCCGCCACGCCCATATATGGTAAAAACCTTTAAAAATCTTCTTCTCCAGAACCGAGAACGCCTTGGGGCTGAACCTTTGCAGTAATAATCAGGGACGGGAGGTCTACCAAAATTGCTAAAAGAATTGTCGTACGTTGATGTTTGATCTTTTTACGGCAAGGTCAAGTTTGCTTCCCTATGCATTTGTATGGGAAAAACCTTTAAAAATCTTCTTCTCCAAAACCGAGCATGCCTTATGGCTGAATCTTTGCATATATCATTGGGAATGGGAGCGCTACCAAAATTGCTAAAATAATGGTCGTACATTGACATTTGACCTTTTTACGGTGAGGTCAATTTTGCTTCCTTATGCATTTGTATGGGAAAAATGTTCAGAATTTCAAACAACTTCTCCTCTGGAGCCTCTGGGCCAATTTTGCTCAAATTTCATATGGAGCCTCCTTAGTTAGGGGGAACAAAAGATTGCTAAAATGGTCACGTTTGGTTGACCAAGATGGCCGCCATGCCCATATCTTTTAAAAATCTTCTTCTCTAGAACCGAGGATGCTTTGGGGCTGAATCTTTGCATAAATCATCGGGGACAGGGGGTCTACCAAATTTGATAAAATAATGGTCATACATTGACATTTGACCTTTTTACGGCAAGGTCAAGTTTGCTTCTGTATGCATTTGTATGGGCCCCATACATTTGTATGGAAAAAATGTTGATAATTTCAAATGGCTTTTCCTCTGAAGCCTCCGGGCCAGTGTTGCTCAAATTTCATGCGGAGCCTCCGTGGGCAGGAGAATGAAAGATTGCTAAAATGGGTATGGTCCATTTATCAAAATGGCTGCCATGCCCATATATGGTAAAAACCTTTAAAATCTTCTTCTCCATAACCAAATAAGCCCTGGGTCCTAATCTTTGCACAAATTATGGGGGACAGGAGATCTACCAAAATTGCTAAAATGATGGTTCTATGTTGACATTTGACCTTTTTACCTCCAAGGTCAAATTTGCTTCCCCATTTGTATGGGCCATATACATTTATATTGAAAGTATGAAAGTGACTGGTAGATCAACAGTAGTTAAAATTGTTCTGATTGGAAATCTAAGATGGCCATCATCTGGTTTATATTTATAATATTTCCCTGCCACTATGCTGTTTACATGTATAAAATCATGATTCTTCAGAAACCACTTAGCCAATTTCCACCAAATTTCACATTGATCCTTCTGTTGAAATGTGATTGATAGTTTATTCAAATGATCATGCTCCTTTGACTGTCAGGCCCATATATTCTTCTTCAAAACTAAGAACTGCTCAAATGATGATATTTTCATTAGTTGCGATGATAGGATTGGAAAAATGTTGCATAACATCTTCATGTCTGCAGTGGCTATGTCACTTAGGTGAGCAAACCGTGGCCTGTGGGCCTCTTGTTTTTTTATTTTTTTTTTTTATTTATTTATTTTTTTTTATTTATTTTTGCCAGTCTGGTTCCACAGAAGACAATCATCCCTTCTTATCCTGCAGCTTATGGAAATTTTGGCGTGCGGTCACTAATGTTGCCGTCGCTGTGACGCTATTGTGACATTATCTGTTTTTGCCTGACAGACTTACAAATGGAACAGACATTTTATTTGACAATTTATAGAGTAGTACAGTTTCATAATAGTGACTTTGTGCAAATATAGTGTCTTTGTGCAAAAATCTATAAATAGAATTATGTTTTTTTTTAGACAGCTGTACTATTAAATCAGTTACCCCATCCATTTTTTCATGGAATAGTATCGGAACAAATGCGCACCTGAACAGCTCATTTCTGTAAGTAAGCCATATTTTTATTTTATTTTTTTAATATTAAAGAAGGAATTTGAGATGGGAGGGCGCTTACAGCTATTGAAATTATTAAATTTCTTTCGAGTGACGATTTTTGGCCGCCCAGTCAGTTTCAGTTTTCACAACACAAGTTGAAAGTCCGTATGAAGTTATACGATGCAGGAAAATCAGATAAATATAAACCAATTTTATGCCTCCCCTTAAGGGTTTATATTTAACTCTCTCCTCTGTGTTACCGATATGCTTGCAGAATTCATACGGTTACTGCCATGAACAGACGAAAGCTTACAAGAAAGTACGAATGAGCGACCACAGCGCCACAGTACAAGCATAATTGGAACTACAATAAACGTCAAAAAGATTGCCTTTGGAAACAAAGAACACATTACAGATAAAAAAAATGGGAGTCTCGGTTTTATTGAGACTCTTCATAAGCAGTAATGAAGTTTGCAACACTGCTTACGCCCTCTAGCGTATACATGAGCAGAACTCCATTTTCAAAGATTCCACAATGGGCCCAATGATCCCAAAGGAAATGAAATATAATCTGCACTATGGTAAAGTACGGGGAGACGTTCTACCGCCGCCACACGGCACTAATACCAGCTGCAGTGTAGTAAAATAAACGTCAAAAAGATCGCCTTTGGAAACAAAGAACACACTACAGATAAGAAAATGGGAGTCTCAGTTTTATTGAGACTCTTCATAAGCAGTAATGAAGTTTGCAACACTGCTTACGCCCTCTAGCGTATACATGAGCAGAACTCCATTTTCAATGATTCCACAATGGGCCCAATGATCCCAAAGGAAATGAAGTATAATCTGCACTATGGTAAAGTACGGGGAGACGTTCTACCGCCGCCACACGGCACTAATACCAGCTGCAGTGTAGTAAAATAAACGTCAAAAAGATTGCCTTTGGAAACAAAGAACACACTACAGATAAGAAAATGGGAGTCTCGGTTTTATTGAGACTCTTCTTAAGCAGTAATGAAGTTTGCAACACTGCTTACGCCCTCTAGCGTATACATGAGCAGAACTCCATTTTCAAAGATTCCACAAATGGCCAAATGATCCCAAAGGAAATGAAATATAATCTGCACTATGGTAAAGTACGGGGAGACGTTCTACCGCCGCCACACGGCACTAATAGCTGCCAGCTGCAGTGTAGTAAAATAAACGTCAATTACAAGTTGCAAAATCGAAAGACGAAGTGCAGAAACCAGGTCAAATTCCAAAATCAGACTACCAACATGCATACCATAATGTACCGCTGCACAATTATACCTGATCACAGCATAATTGAAGATGCAAACTGCAAAAGCGAGAGACATCATAAATTGCGATTAAAATATTGCATGATAGAGTTTTTACCTAAAAACTGTTGCCGGCCTCAGTGGCTCAGTTGGATGCGCTGTCCGACTG
The DNA here is from genome assembly GCA_964016985.1 of Anodontia alba. NCBI lineage: Eukaryota > Metazoa > Mollusca > Bivalvia > Lucinida > Lucinidae > Anodontia > Anodontia alba. The sequence continues at coordinate 64,571,224 of OZ024823.1, read as the reverse complement.
GAGACAAGGAGGTCGCGGGTTCAACCCCCGCCGAGGTCGGCAACATTCTTTCGTGGAGATTGATCATGAAATATTTTCTACGGTCATTCTCTCCCTTCCACTGATTCAAGAAGGGCAGTTGTCAGTTTCTGGCGAAAGAATGTGCACAATACTGGTTAACCGCTTAGAGGACTAAGCCTGCCCAGTAAACGTGTGGTTAGGTAAACTGACCGCGCTCGACATGACCCCATTGGGTTGACTGGGCCGTAAAACCTCAACACAAACAAAACCTAAAAACTGTTCCATACCACCAGGGATGCAATCTTGAAATCTACTTTGCGCTTCTTCTCCTGAACGAAAAGGCCAATTGGCTCAAAACCCAGTTTTCAAGGTCACCATGAAATGCAAGTTATTTAAATAAAACTTTTAAACACCCTTCTCCATAATCAGTTTATGGATTCTGGTCAGACTTACTATCTCCAGAAGCTCAGTATAATTGGGATGGTATTGATCATATTTTGATGACCATGGCCCAGTTTTCAAGATTACCTTGGAACTTGCACTGTTTGAAATATATATCTCCTGAACCAGGGAATGAATTCAAGTCAGGCTTTACAGGCACATTGTCATCAAATTGGCTTGGATATATCATTAGGACATGCCTTTGAGTTGATTAGATTTTGGTGATCTTGACCTTCTTTTCAAGGTTGGCATGTAACTTGGAATGTTGGAGGTGTGGGAGGATATCTGTTTTATCTGAAAACCAATTTCTAGCCTAATTTAGAATTTAATTAAAACAACTTGCTGTACTTAATGTTATCTTATCAGATTGACAACAGCTTGAGGCTTCATTAAAAATGTCTCCACTTCATTAAGGTTTCCAACACAGATAATTCATAGCTTCAGATAAGATGCTTTTTGTGTCAACCAAAAAATATTGATTAAAAACATGTTGTTTGTACTTGCTGGAATCACCTCACTGATACAATTCCAGTGAGTTCATAGAAATTAATTTTTTGTGGGAGAAATTAGGGCATATTTATCTAGCTTTCTCTCTTATCTAGAGCTATGCAGAGTGACAACAACTTGAAGCAAAGTAAGAAAAAATCACTCCATTTTGATATTTGTGTTATCTTATCAGCTGGACAACAAATTACCTGGTGTGCATATGGATGGCAGGACTGATAAGAGTACTACATGTTGCTGGAGGCAAATTAATGATAAAATTTAGATGATTATAATTGGCAAAGTTTGCTACCTGTTGGAGCTACTATTAGCTTGGTGCTTGAATATGTGTACAGTATGGTAGGACTGATACCAGCAGATAAAGGTAGTTTTCTTTTCTTTTTTGATTTATTATTTTTGTTGACCTTCCACATGTTGTGTTTCAATATTAGCAGACAAAAGTTTAAAAACTTTTCATATATTTTTCTATAAAATGCACACTTCCAATATGAAACTGTTCTCAACCACAACACCGTGTTGTGAATAGAAATATACATTGTATTGAGGGAATATCCGCTTGCGTGAAGGGGACTGGAAATGGTGCAGACATGAAGATGAGTGAACTGGTTGAACCAGATTTATTCTTTTCCAGCGTCAAATATCAAAAATAGGGGAATGTCATGCAACCCTCTTTTATTTTCCTGTAATTGTGAATCAAATTTGAAACCAGATTCTTTGTTTCATGGCAAAAATCTGCTTTCTCCCGGAGCAAGGGTAGTCTATAGTTTGCTGTTTTGATGCCATGCGAACAAATTGGATACACATTCCTGAAGTTGTTGAGTATAAATGATTTCATCCACCACCATAACTTAAAAGCGCTGTAAGGTTAACGTTCTTTACGAACCAAACTATATTCCATTACTATTGGTTAGCCAAGAAAATGAGATTTTTATCAAATTTTGTGATTGACGAGATCCATTGTTCTTAATTGGATATGTTCTCTAAGTGGTTAACCAGTATTTTGTGTACATACTGACAACTGCCCTTCTCAAATCAGTGGAAGAGGGAGAATGACCATGGAAATTATTTCATGATCTTAATCTCCATGGAAGTTATGTGGCCAAGCTGGGATTCAAACCTGTGACACTTGTATCTGCAGTCAGATGCATTACCAACTGTGCTGTGGTGCCGAGCTTATTACATTTGATCAGTTAAGAAAAAAGGTACCTTATTCCAGGGACCTTCTTGTGTCACCGGGGCGTCCAACTGATATTGGCTTACAGTTGGGCAAGGCCTGCTATCGTTGAAGTAGGTAAAGGTAGAGGGGGAATGTTTTTATTTCTTCTGTTTCTTCCCTTTCATTTCTGTTCCTCTTTCTTCCCTGTTCCTCTCTTTCATCTCTTCTACTATCTCTTCTATCTCTTTTCTCCCTTTCTCTGGGAGACGACACAAAATGACTCACAAGGGTTGACGTGTCGTTAAACCCCAACACAATCAAATCCAGGGACCTTCTTGCTCAGTTGAATTTTGCATGATTTGATCAGTTGCGCAGATGAGCAGGTTGTTCATATGTTTGCTTATATCACATAAATTATGTCTGGGCCTTGCAACATCTGTACATTGATTGATGTAGACCCTGATTGGACTTTGCAAATGTGAAAACTAATCTGTTCCAGAAATATTTGTATTTGCAATAAGGTAGGTCATACTTTGTGTGTCAAAACAGTGTTATTAAGATGTCAGTATGGACTGTGTGACATTTAGCATAAAGTCGTGCAAGTTAAAATGTCATTTACGACTCTTACATTTTGTTCTCTGGTTCTGGGGAAAATCTCATGTTTTTGGAAAATGTGGACCCTGAAAGCCACTGTGTGAATTTGTCTGGGTAGCAACATGTGATATTCAAAAATCTATGACATCAGCCATGACTGTATTATGACAATGAACATGCATTGGCTTTATAGTCATGCGAGTCATCATCTTTCATAAATTGCCATCAAATCTCCAGTTACTAGAAAGACTGAAAAACAATGAACGAAAAACGTCGGAAAATGCTGGAAAACACCAAAAATATAGCAGAAATGCATACAAAATAGGTTCATGGGAGGGAAGGGTGTGGCGAGGGGGTAGAGTCATATGGTCGCTAGGGGTATAGAATGGTAGGTAGGAGATAGCATGGTCCTCAACCCTTTGAAGTAAGAGATCACCTGCCGAAAACCACCTAATTTAGGTTGAAAAACACCATATTCTGCAGGATGGTCTCGGTGATTGGGTCGGGGTTTGGGTGTAGGATTGATGCCTTCGATAGTACTTTATTAGCTCACCTGAGCACAAAGTGCTCAAGGTGAGCCATTCTGGTCAGTCAATGTCCGCCATCCATCATGTGGCGCCAACAATTGCTTTAAAGGCGTACTCCTCCTACACCCCTCGGCCAATTGACTCGAAACTTGGTAGGAAGCATTGGGGTGACTTATAGATCAAAAATAGCTAAAAATCATTCCAATGGGAAATCCAAGGTGGCCACCATGGCGGTCGTCTTGAAAATCTAGTTTGCGTTTCTTCTCCTGAACCGAAAGGCCAATTGACTCGAAACTTGGTTGGAAGCATCAGGGTCACTGGTAGATCAAAAATAGCTAAAATTGTTCCGATTGGAAATCCAAGATGGCCGCCATGGCGGCCATCTTGAAAATCTATTTTTTGCTTCTTCTCCTGAACCAAAAGGCCAGTTGACTTTAAACTTGGTAGGAAGCATCAGGTAGACTTGTAGATTAAAAATAACTAAAACATTCACGTTCGGAAATCCAAGATAGCCGCCATATCTGCCATCTTGAAAATCTATTTTTTGCTTCTTCTCCTGAACCGAAAGGCCAATTGACTTTAAAACTTAGCAGGAAGCATCAGGGTGACTAGTAGATCGAAAATAGCTAAAATTCTTCTGATTGGAAATCCAAGGTGGCTGCCATGGCGGCCATCTTGAAAGTCTTATTTTCTCTTCTTCTCCTGAACCGAAAGGCAAATTGACTTGAAACTTGGCAGGAAGCATCTGGGTGGCTTTTAGATCAAAACAAGATAAAATCATTCCGATTGGAAATCCAAGATGGCCACTTGGCGGCCACTTGAAAATCTATTTTTCACTTCTTCTCTTGAACTGAAAGGCCAGTTGACTCGAAACTTTGTAGGAAACATCAGGGTGACTGATAGATCAAAAATAGCTAAAATTGTTCCGATCGGAAATCCAAGAGTGCTGCCATGGTAGCCATCTTGAAAATCAATTTTTTGCTTCTTCTCCCGAACCGAAAGGCCAATTGACTTGAAACTTGGTAGGACACATTGGGTTGACTTGTAGATCAAATATAGCTAAAACCTTTCTGATTGGAAATCCAAGATGGCCACCTCTTGAAACTCTATTTTTCACTTCTTCTCCTGAACCGAAAGGCCAACTGACTTGAAACTTGGTATGAAGCATCAGGGTTTCCTTGTAGATCAAATATAGCTAAAATCTTTCAAATCAGATATCCAAGACAGCCGCCATGGTGGCCATCTTGAAAATCTGTTTTTCTTTTCTTCTGTTGAACAGAAAGGCTAATTGACTTGAAATTTGATAGGAAGCATCAGGGTGACTTGTAGAGAAAAAATAGCTATAATCCTTCCAATCGGAAATCCAAGCTGACCTCCATGGCCGCTGTCTTGGAAATCTATTTTGCGCTTCTTCTCCTGAACCGAAAGGCCAATTGACTCTAAACTTGGTAGAAAGCATCAGGGTGACTCGTAGATCAAAAACAGCGAAAATCGTTCCAATTGGAAAAACAAGATGGCCACCACAATTGCTATCTTGAAAATCTATTTTGAACTTCTTCTCCTGAACAGAAAGGCCCACAGACTCGAAACTTGACAGGAAGTAAGGGATGACTTGTTGATCAAAAATAACTAAAATCAGTCTGATCAGAAATTCAAGATGGTCGCTCTAGCAGCCCTGTTGAAAATATATTTTGAACTTTTTCTCCTGAACCAAAAGGGCAATTGACTCGAAACTTCATTTGAAGTATTGAGTTTACTTGTAGATCGAAAGTAACTAAAATCATTCAGATTGGAAATCCAACATGGCCACCATCTTTAAAATCTATATTGAACTTCTCTTGAACCAAAAGGCCAAATGACTCAAATTTGTCTGGTAATCAGGTGAGAAATACAGGGCCATCTTGGCCCTCTTATATTGTTATAGTGATCTTATTGCCGAAAACCATCTAAATATGCTGGAAAACACCAAACTGCTCAATGAAAAACAATGGGTTCGTCTGGTGATTACCAGCCGAAAACCGCCTAAATTCTGGGTGGGTATATTGTAGCTTTCAAAAGTACCTCAACTTGTACCATTGAATTGCCAGAAATCACCATTGTATGCGAGAAAACACTAAAAATCTGGAAGAAAATATAATTTCTTCTGGAAAAAAGGGCACGGTGGGGTAGATGGGATGGGGTTCTTCATTTAGTGTTTAAATTTTACAGGCTAATTTTGCCAAAAAAAAAAGTTGATATCCTGAAATCAGTCGTTGTGACCATATAACCCTACCACGCCCCCACCACACACACACACACTCACACGCTGGCCTCAGTGGCTCAGTTGGATGCGCCGTCCGACTGGAGACCAGGAGGTCGCGGATTCAACCCCTGCCAAGGTCGGCAACATTCTTTTGTGGAGATTGATCATGAAATATTTTCTACGGTCATTCTCTCCCTTCTGCTGATTCAAGAAGGGCAGTTGTCAGTTTCTGGCGAAAGAATGTGCACACTACTGGTTAACCACTTAGAGGACTAAGCCTGCCCAGTAAATGTGTGGTTAGGTAAACTGACCACGCTCGACATGACCACATTGGGTTACCTGGGTCGTAAAACCTCAACACAAACAAACAAACACACACACACATACATACACACACACACACCTCGCCGCACCCTTCCCTCCCACGAACTCATTTCGTATATATTTCTGCAATATTTTTGGTGTTTTCCGGCATTTTTTTGGTCATTATGTTTTTTTCAGTCTTTCAAGTGACCCTCAAATCTCCTGTGTAAGAAACTAAAAGAAAGAAAAAAAAGATGTAAGCAAAGTTCAATCTTTAGTAGAAGTACATTGACTCTACAAGTTAGCATGATAACAAATTCCTTTTTCTTATCTAGTGTGTCCCCACTACTCTGGAGCTACCTTATTTACACATGTTTTGTGTTAGCACAGTAAATGTTTACAAAAATGACCTACCATTGAAACAAACTTACACATCAACACATGATGGATAGTCAATCATTTTTAGTTCACCTGAGCTCTGCTCAGGATGAGCTATTGTGATCACTTTTCGTCCGTCGTCCGTGCGTGCGTCTGTCCGTGCGTGCGTCCGTGCGTGCGTGCATCCGTCCGTTAACATTTTCAAACGACTTCTCCTCTGAAGCCGCTGAGCCAATTTTGCTCACTTTTCATATGGAGCCTCCTTAGGGTGGGGGAACGAAAAATTGCTAAAATGGTCGCGGTCCGTTGACCAAGATGGCCGCCACACCCATATATGGGAAAAACCTTTAAAAATCTTCTTCTCCAAAACCGAGCATGCCTTATGGCTGAATCTTTGCATATATCTTCGGGAACAGGAGGGCTACCAAAATTGCTAAAATAATGGTCGTACATTGACATTTGACCTTTTTTTCGGTAAGGTCAATTTTGCTTCCTTATGCATTTGTATAGGAAAAATGTTCAGAATTTCAAACAACTTCTCCTCTGGAGCCTCTGGGCCAATTTTGCTCAAATTTCATATGGAGCCTCCTTAGGTAGGGGGAACAAAAGATTGCTAAAATGGTCACGGTTTGTTGACCAAGATGGCCGCCATGCCCATGTATGGTAAAAACCTTTAAAAATCTTCTCCTCTAGAACCGAGGATGCTTTGGGGCTGAATGTTTGCATAAATCATCGGGGACAGGGGGTCTACCAAAGTTGCTAAAATAATGGTCATACATTGACATTTGACTTTTTTACAGCAAGGTCAAGTTTGCTTCCTTATGCATTTGTATGGGAAAAAACATTTAAAAATCTTATTCTCCAAAACCGAGGATGGCTTGTGGCTGAATCTTTGCATATATCATCTGGAACGGGCGGTCTACCAAAGTTGCTAAAATAATTGTCATACATTGACATTTAACCTTTTTACGGTGAGGTCAAGTTTGCTTCTGTATGCATTTGTATGGGCCCCATACATTTGTATGGAAAAAATGTTGATAATTTCAAATGGCTTTTCCTCTGAAGCCTTCGGGCCAGTGTTGCTCAAATTTCATGCGGAGCCTCCATGGGCAGGAGAATGAAAGATTGCTAAAATGGGTATGGTCCATTGATCAATATGGCTGCCATGCTCATATATGGTAAAACCTTTAAAAATCTTCTTCTCCATAACCAAATAAGCCCTGGGTCCTAATCTTTGCACAAATTACAGGGGACAGGAGATCTACCAAAATTGCTAAAATGATGGTTCTATGTTGACATTTGACCTTTTTACCTCCAAGGTCAAATTTGCTTCCCTATTTGTATGGGCCATATACATTTATATTGAAAGTATCGAAGTGACTTGTAGATCAACAGTAGTTAAAATTGTTCTGATTGGAAATCTAAGATGGCCGTCATCTGGTTTATATTTATAATATTTCCCTGCCACTGTGCTGTTTACATGTATAAAATCATGATTCTTCAGAAACCACAGCCAATTTCCACCAAATTTCACATTGATCCTTCTGTTGAAATGTGATCGATAGTTTATTAATGATCATGCCCCATTGACTGTCAGGCCCATATATTCTTCTTCAAAACTAAGAACTGCTCAAATGATGATATTTTCATTAGTTGCGATGATAGGATTGGAAAAATGTTGCATAACATCTGCATGTCTGCAGTGGCTATGTCACTCAGTTGAGCGAACCGTGGCACGTGGGCCTCTTGTTTTGATGATGTAATCCCAAGCACAATTTTTTATCACCTGTTTTCAGTAAAGTATGGCTATAACCGGGGTACTTGAGCATGAAGTGCTCATGGTTGAGCTATTGCGTTTGCCTGGTGTCAGTTGTGTTTATATTCTTTGTTATGTAATTGTACCACAGTAAACACATTTTAAAATGAACAAATACCACCTAATAGTGACACTGCTTAAATGGTGGCTGCTATAAGAGCAGTGACCTTGATCTCACTTTATGTATTTCAGTTAACCAGTATTGAACATTGTATGGCTTTGTGTGTTTTTAAGGTCACTTTTATCATTTGTTATTAGCTCACCTGGGCATGAAGTGCTCAAGGTGAGATATTGTGGTCAGTCAGTGTCTGTATTGCGTCGTGCCTTAGCGACAGACGCATTATCAATGAACTCAACTTCCCGTATATAGTCAGAGAGTTCGGAATAAGAATGGCATCCACTTGTAAACGCAATTATTTTATATTCTGTGCCATTGTGATATCTGATTATATCATTATTATATTCTTTGCTAACATTGTACCATGAATATGTCATCATGTTTATTTCCTTGAGGCCTATAAATGCACTTTTATTTCTATCTAGTGTAATTGGCCGATCAAATACTGTTGTAAAGTCACTTGGTGTGTTATTTGAATTATCCACTCTTGCTACTTGGGATGAAAGCGTGATTGTTTGTTCCATCTATATATTGCAGAAATATGTTTTTATGAATTATAATATAAAGATACTGTTGACCCAGGTTTAAGTGCTAGGGAGGGGTGTGAGTATAATTATACTCGCCCACAGTCACTTTCTTCCTGTCCCAAAAATAAAATATAATACCCTCCATAAAGTCAAAATCATTTTTAATATGATGATACTCTTGAATACCATGTCGCAACTCTAATGGCGCATATTTCGGCATGTTTCGGTGGGTCCCCTGGATAAATCCATACATATAGTGATAGTTCCCGGGACTAGTGAACTCATAAAAGCCGTTGATAGGATAATATTATATTCCACAGTAAACCTTCCTGGTATTTTAACTGCATATAATGTATGCTCAATAGTATCAATGCTGCTTGGTTCAAAAAAGTAAGTTAATATAAAATTTCTGTGAACTTCTTTCCAACTCTCCCGCTTTGATGTTCATATTTAAATAATAATATCTGATTATCAATAACACCCACCATTTTATTATGTGTCTCTACAATATTCTTAACAGGCATCATTTCACTAATGATATCGGTTAGCCCCTGGACTCTTGCCGCGACATAGCGTTTAGTTACTGCATCATCATATTCAACAGGATCAGCAAGGCCACTAATTCTGTCTGCCTTTTTATGTGCTGGCACCTTCTTTTTTCAAATATCTTTTGTCTATCTTTCCCACGATGTCCTTCATAGCGTCATATAAATATTTGACAGTAACAGGATCATTATAATTTTCTGTACTTTCTTCTGGGTTTCTTGGAGGAGGCAAATTCAATATTCTTTTGTTACCCATATCAAGATCTGATGTTATTGATGTTTTCCCTTCAAATACGAATATCATCTATTTTCTTAATAGACCGATTTATTCTTCTTATTTTATTTTCTATATCAGGTTTCATTTTAATTTTATAATTTCACTTTCATTACTGTCGATTTCAGTCTTTAGGCTCTCGCTCATTGTTTCTAATTCTTTCCGTAGTGAATTTAGATCCAGCAGGAAAGCCTGTCTATTTTCCTTTAATTTATCCTGAATCGCTTTAACAGTGGCTTTATTTTCTGATGCAATTTCTGAAAACTCTGCAAGTTTATAATCATCTGCGAACTTTTGTAATCTTTTAAAAAGGAACCGCTTTGGAATGGCATCTTTTGGGCTCAACAGATCCTTTAGATTCGTTATATTATTATTCCCCATGTCTAGGCTGCGCCTAAGAATATTCGTTTGATTCTTCCCTTTATGAAGGTAATTGGTCATTTGTTGGGGGTGGTCGGGTGGTGCAAAGGTGTCGTGTAGCTTACGTCACCGGGGCATCCAACTGATATTGGCTTACAGTTGGGCAAGGCCTGCTACCCTTGTAGCAGGTAAGGGTAGAGGGGGAATGTTTTTATTTCTTCTGTTTCTTCACTTTCATTCCTGTTCCTCTTTCTTACCTGTCCCTCTCTTCCTTCTCCTCTACAATCTATTCTATCTCTTTTCTCCCTTTTTCTGGGAGACGACACAAAATGACCCACAAGGGTTGACGTGTCGTTAAACCCCAACTCAATCAATGGTCATTTGCTCCTGTCTTACATACTCTGCAGCAAGATTACCAAAATTTATAATACCTGCAGAGTCTCCCCTACTTTTTTCACCAGTATGATTAAATAATCCCATCTATATTATATGTCGCCATAAAAATTCTTTTTTATCTTATTCTTTATTTTATCAATATAAATAAAATTAAATCTTTTGCTAAATGCTGCTTTGTATTTATCTAATGATATACTTTGTTCGTTGCATATAGACATAGCCTCTCTCTTACTTGGTGCTTCAAAAATTATAAGTTGCGAACAATTCAATCTTATATCCTTTGGTGTTTTATAATATGATTGAGATAGATAAATTACACAGCAATTCTTTTGCCTCCCTTGAATAAAATAATTGAAAATATCATTTTGATTCTTTACACAAAATCATCAAAAATTATTACTTTTTGACCAGAAGTATCCATTACATCAACTGGAATAATCTCGTTGTTTGAAGAAAATAGTATGTCTTCTAATAAAACCCTGTGTTTGTTTGTAATTTTATTTAACCTTTCTGTCAAAAAATTGTATTTGTCTTGTTCCAGATTCTTTGCATATAAATATATTTTGTCGTAATATATCAATGGTTTTATCAACATTTGAATCAATGTATTCGTTTTCCCCGTTCCAGATGTGCCGCATATAAGCATCTGAAATAATCTTCTAACTGATAGAATTTTTCTTTAGTACTCTTTGTTTTATTATCATAATTTGGTATATCCATCTATAATATAACTACATAGAATAATGAAATTTCCATCCCATATCTTCGTATACTTTTTCCCAAATTTTGTTGGGCTCTTTCAAATTATGTTTACCTTTTGGAAGATTAAAATATTTATCATATTCTTCCAGATCAAAAATCTTAAATATTTTTTTAAAAACATATGAATAACTGAGAAATTTCTTTCTTTTCGGTGGGCGGTGTTTTATAAATGACCCGCAAAATCTCTTGTAATAAATACATAATTCGCTCTTCCATTTCATTTGATAAATTGGCGAGGCTCCCGTCATTCTGCAATATATTTGTGGTATATTTTTATAATATGATGATAGTCTGTGTTTTTTAATATCAACTTAATAATTGGCATTGAACACCCTTCTCGTAAATCATTTTTTACAATATTTAATATTTCATCTGGTACAGTACAGTCTCCGCGAAAGTTCGACAGTTCTCGCATCGCGCATGAACTTTTTTATTTTCCGTGTTTCTATTATGTAGTTTTTGCATGAATTTCGCGTGAATTTTGCGTGAAGTTTTTTCTTGCATGCACGAGATTTTTTTAGCATAGCATGAGGTTTCCGCGCATGAACTGATGTACCAACACATGATACGAAAACTTCCCCGCAAAACTTCTTTTCAGCCAAGAAAGATTTTTTTTTTTCGTGGGGAAAGATGGCCGCTCTCCATTGTTTTAGAAAATATACAAATATGTTTAGTCGTTTTCGTTTCTGGATGAACTTCAACGGAGTATTATTGGTCCGTATAAACATCATCTGAATATGCCAAAATATTACTGTATGTATGACAAAACGTGAAGACCCTGATCAAGCGCCGCTTTCTGCGGCGTCTGATTTGGATCTACACTGTTTGCATAGGCCTATCTGTCCCAATTCCTAGGTTCTATTTTAATATGTGTCAGTTTGGTATGCATTTCTGACGAGAAAAGGCTCTATAATTTTTAACTAACAAAAGTTTGTTTTTCTCTCTTAGCAGTTTCCCGCCATGATTTCACGTGACGCACGCGGTTTCTTCATGCAGGGCAATGGAAATGTTACCTTTTGACTATATCATTTTTGGGTATCTTCACTTATATTTTATTACTTTGTACTGGAAATGTGAATGTCCCAGAATTGCGTGTTGTCGCTCGGGGCGTAGCTGAACAGACTAATTAGAATCTAAACAGGGACTACTAAATAGCTCCTGTGGGACTTAGAAACAGTCTTTACCCAACATGAATAGCCGTTTTGATGCGCAGGCTGCTTTCTCATATATTAAGCGCTAAGGTACCATTATGCTTGCCACCGCTTATAGCTTTTCAAAAGAAAAAGGTAAACATTAAACATTATCTATCTGTCTGTATCTCTTTAACGGCATATAGAGAGAGGGGGTATTTCTTCTGTTTCTTCACTTTCTCTTGTTCTCTTTCTTCCCTGTCCCTTTTTTTCATCTCCTCTACTATTCTATCTCTTTTCTGCCTTTCTCTAGGAGATGATACAAAATGACTCACAAGAGTTCACGTGACGTTAAACCTCAACACAGTCACGGTATTTTCCCTCAACTGAGTATTATGTGTCACAATATTTTAACGGCATGCCAGTGATATCAGTGACGAAATTCAGCATCCGAAAACATGGTAGATACGACCAGCGAATGCTCTGATCAGAATGTGCAGCTGCGCAGACTGACCCGAGTCTTCGCTCGCCGAAGAAGACGTTTTGGTAAACCCAGAGATTATAGGAGTCAAATGCGATCAGTAAAGGCTCTGATCAGACTACTGATGTGCAGGCTGATCCGTCTCATCGTACAAGTTTTTGTAGGTTTTGTCATGCACACTCATATGCGAATTGTTTGTGCAAATCTTAACGCTTAGCACTCTGGGTAAAATTTTCAACAGATGACATTTTTCTCATTTTTCCAAGGAAACAGATTTGGCATTTCATGCAAATTGTCTACATAGCTTGGAATGAAAAATCCAGTTTTCCTATTTCCTGGGAAAAAAAAAAAAAAATAAAATAAAATAAAGAATTTGTCGTCTGCTAAATTAGCCTAGAGAGTGGTAATCCAGAAGTTGCGGGTTCCATCCACGTACTCCTCAAATACATTACAGTCTTTGTTCTGCATATCGAATATTGCAGACACAAAAAACAGAACACTTTACATGATAACGAAAGTTCTGATGATTGCTCTGTTAGCCAATAAGTATAATGTTCTAAATGTATACTGTAAGAGAAAAACATACCATAATATTTACTTGTACCCGGATAAATGCTGGGTAAGGTCCTCACTCTGTAGGTTTACTGTTTAAAAGGGGGCTAACTGCAACTGCTTTATGGACTGCATTTTTTATGAATCCACGTCAGTAGATGCTTATGCATAAGCGGTTAACCACTGAACATCCTTTGCCAGAAACTTGTAACTTCCAGTCTTGAAGCAATGAGAGGAGCATATGACCATAGCAAATACATGTATTTCATGATAAACCGCAACAGAAGAATAGTGCAGCCTTGGTAGGGATTGAATCTGCGATCAGGTCTCGAGTTTGATTCCCGCCGGTGCGATAACATTCTTTTTAATAAAGTCGGTGGTAAGGACCTCTAGCTCAAAAGAAGAAAACACCATATTTGCATGATATATGAGGGTGAAAAAGAAGGAGCATTCCAGAGAGAGAGAGATTGAGAGAGAGAGAGAGAGAGAGAGAGAGTTTGCAAACTTAAGATTCTGGTCCGTCAATTTTAGGTATATCGGGCTATGAGATTTAGACATTCCTGGAGAATAATGGCTAACTTATTTTTGTGAACAGTGAAGACCCTGATCAGACTCCGCATTCTATCATTTCGAAATGACTTTAATAATTTATGTTGAAAGAGATATAAGATACCAAATCATCGTTAAATGGTGATATAAATTGACAGCCCTAACCCTGGTCCACCATCAACCGTCCAGGCCTCCGAGCAGTGTAGATATATTCCAGCCGCTCCGTTTCTGCCTACCATGTCAAATGAGATGTATTCATACTCCTTAAGGTCTCCTTTAACCATTGAAGCGCTTAGCACTTTCAACAGACGGCATTATCATTTTTTTCTTCTTATTTTCCAGTGTAAATAAGGCATGACATTAAAAGTGAACCGTCTGCTGGGCAGACGATTCACGAGAAAATCTCAGCCTAATTTTCGGTGTAAAGTACTGAAAACAGATCAGCTTCTGCTCTAGAATTTTCAGCAGCGCTTCAGGGGTTCAAACTTTTTTCTTGGCGTAAAGTACTGAAAACAGATCAGCTTCTGCTCTAGAATTTTCAGCAGCGCTTCAGGGGTTCAAACTTATTTCTTGGCAGGAGCAGCACGCTTAGCTTGAAAAGCTTGAAAATAATGATTTGAAAGGCGGGAATTTCTGACTTTAGAGGAAATCATGATAAATTAGTAAGAAAAAAAAAAAAAAAAAAAAGATGGTTTAAAGGTTTTTTTTTTCTGCTGTTAAAATGACACGGAAAAAAATTGGGCCAGTCTGGTTAAAAGTGCTTGTCACATGAAAACAAATATGGGAAGACTCAGTGAACACCACCCCTAATTCGCCCAAAACTAAAATTCAGCCAGTTATAATCATCCAAGGCTTTGGACCAAATGCGCGGCCAGTCTTGCGCATTTTGGTTAGGAGCTGTTGTTCGGATACCCTTTAATACTCGCGACTGAACACAAATCAGTCTCAGAGTTGGTCGTTGGAAACATGTAGCCGCAGAATTTTTCGTCTCCCACTTACACAAATACACATATTTACGGTATATAAGTGTGTGTATTTGTGCTGTCTGATCCTGCTGCTGCCCAGAATAGTTTAGAGCGTACATAATATATTGTATGTGCAGTAGTTAGAATCGCCGTCGGTCGGTAACTTGCATATTTGAAGAAAAAAAACAACATACAAGTAAAATGAACTAAAGTTTCCGTTACCTAATTCAGAGAGAGAGAGAGTGAGAGGCGTCTGATCAGGGTCCCCACTGTTTACAAATAGTTTAGCCATTTCCGACTGCATCAGACGACTGTTTCATACATATTTTAAACTATTATTTTTCAGAGAAAAAAAAAGATTGACATAGTAGATGATTCACATGAAATGCCAGTCCTTTATTTTTATTTATTTATTTATTTATTTTTTAAGCACATTTAGCTATAGGTCCTATCGCTAATCTACCACGTGGCACCCTTTTTTCTCAGAAGAATAATAATAAAGATATGGTTTTGCAAATCGAATGCTGAAGACACAAAAACAGACAACTTAAGATGATTGACGAAATTTCTGAAGATTTCTCTGTATGCCAATAATTATAATGGTCTAAGTGTATATGATGTAAAAAAATCACATTGCTTATATTTCTTTGTACCTTGATTAATGTGGGGTAAGGCCCTCACTCTGTAGGGTTACTGTTTTAAGGGAGCTAACTGCATATGCCTTACAACATGATGATTTTCTCCCCTAACAAAAAAAAAAAAAAGAGCGTCTGACAGATGGCAAATCGGTTGGGATAAAGCAACAACAAAAACAAACAGCAAGCCAATTAATTTTCTTACATTGGGTGAAAAGAATCAACAGCAAGTGAGGCAAATTAAAGAATATACACGGGGTACTAAACAAAAAAAAAAAAAAAAAAAAAATGTACCACCACGAGAACAGAATTTAGCCCATACTTGTTGGTGCCTGCCCCCACCGCCGACAGAATGAAATTAAATGAAAAAATAGGTTTGTTTACTATTGCATGAAAATATAAAATAGGGTAGGTAGGTCAGACTCTTTTTTTTTAATACCCCGCCACACGATAGTGGCGGGGTATTATGGTTTCACATTGGACGTCCATGTGTGTGTCCGTCCGTCCATCTGTTTTTTCGTTTCTGAATGATAACTTGAGTAAACTTCAATGGATTGTCACCAAACTTGGTATGTGCATTGATATTGTGGAGATCTAGTTTGGGATTGCTAATGGGCAAATTTCGACAATTTTTACCTTATTTTAGTTGTCTGCCCCGACATTATAATGGCGGGGTATTATAGTTTATCGTTTTTATTTATTGATGTATTGTTATTATTATTATATTCAATTTTTAGATAGGGTTGGTTGGTCGGTTGGTCACCTTATTACTATTTATTTATTTATTTATTTATATATTTATTTTTACGTTGATGTTCACGTACTTTAATTTTAACTTTATTAGTAGTTTTGATTGCATTGTGGAAGCAAAAAAAAAAACTATCCATGTTGTTGATGTTTTATAATGCTCCATATTGTTTTAGTCTATAGATTTGACCATTACGGAGTCGTCAAATAAACGGTATTCACTGGTCGCACAGGTCTTATTGTCCTAAAAGTGTTTTCCAAATTTCCATTATCCCTGTTCCCCCAAATTAGTTACATTCCCTTGTTCTCTGCGGTGTCTGAACAGGGTCTACACTGTTTGCATTGGCCTATCTGTCCCAATATTTAGCTTCTTTAAATTTTTAATACGTGCCAGTTTCGTATGTTTCTGAGGAGAAAAGGCGCTGTAAATTAAGTTTGTTTTTCTCCCGAAGCGGTTTCCCGCCACGATTTCGCGTGACGTCACCGCTACAAGCACGTGGTTTCTTCATGCGGGGCAAGGAAAATGTTGCTTTGTGACTTGCATTTTCTGGGTACAGTCAAACTTCAATGGCTCAAACATCGTTAGGACTATAAAAATTTGTTCGAGATATGGGTAGTTCGACCCACTGAGGGTTAATCATGGTGCCAGGTCAGGAAGCGTGTGGCAATAATTTAGGGAAGTCTTTTCGATCTCCTATATAATAATTATATGTTGACACTACTCATTAGAATCCCCTCGATGAGGTGATTCTAATGAGTACACACACATA
This sequence comes from Anodontia alba, assembly GCA_964016985.1. Lineage (NCBI taxonomy): Eukaryota > Metazoa > Mollusca > Bivalvia > Lucinida > Lucinidae > Anodontia > Anodontia alba. The sequence goes on along the minus strand of OZ024823.1, from coordinate 64,554,452 downwards.
CAATTTCATGATAAAATAAGAAAATTTCCTTAAATATTTGTTTTCTTGAGATATCGGAAGATTCGTTGGACTAAAAATCAAGTTCGAATCAGCCATGGTAAACGAGCCATCTGGATTCGAGCCATTGAGGTTCGACTGTATTTTAATAATTATAATGTTTTCAATATACAGATAATGTAAAAAAATAACATTACTAATATCTATTTATACCTTGGTAAATGCGGAGTAAGGCCCTCACCATTCAGGTTTTACTTTTTAAAGGGAGCTAATTGCGAATGCCTGGAAAATAAATTTTACGAGTTGCACCCAATAGTTTTTATGAATCAGGGGTGGATTATGGATAATTTCTGAAGGGGGTTCCATTTCATCGAATTTCCGCACATACTCTATGTATTCAGACAGACAGGCCATAGCAAACAGTGTAGACCCAGATCAGACGCCGCAGAATGCATTTAAACCTTCACTGAAACAGTGGTGTATTTAACCAGAGATTTGTAAACTCTCCAAGAACTGGAGATTACATGTCTTTTTGTCACCACAAACAGCAAAATCTGACCGCCCTTCCATCGGAAGATGATCTGAGTCTTCACTGGTCACACGTCTTATTGTCTTAAAAGTGTTTTCCAAATTTCCATGTCCCCTGCAAGTTCCCTCTTTTAACCAGTTTCATTTCCTTGTTCTCAGCGGCGTTTGATCCTGAGGTTTGATCTGAGTCTACAGTTTGCGTAGATCTGTCTGTCCCAATACTTAGGTTCTACTTTTAATACATGCCAGTTTCATATGCTCTTTAATGTAACGAACATAAGTGTGTTTTTCTCTCCAAGCGGTTTCTGCCACGATTTCTCGTGACGTTACCGTTACGAGCACGCGGTTTCTTTCATGCGGGGCAAGGGTATGTCTGCTGCATTTTCTGGGTATTTTCACATATATTTTTGTACTCTATACATGAAGTGAGAATGTCCCAGAATTGTGTGTCGTCGCCCGGTGGCATGTCTGAGCAGACCCATGAGAATCTACGTAGGGATTACTAAATGGGTTCTGCAGTTCTTCGGCGAAGTGAGCCACCGCAGGGCGACTTTTTTTGACCATGTCGCCCTGTAACATATTCCCTTTGACAGACACTAAACACTGAGCTCTTAAAATAAAAAAAAAAAAAAAAAAAAAAACTGTTATCACGCGACGAGGACCAGGCATCGGAACGTTTTTTTTGTTTGTTTGTTTGTTTTTTTAGCTCACCTGAGCAAAAGCTCAGGATGAGCTATTGTCATCACCCTATGTCTGTCGTCCGTCGTCGTCCGTCGTTCGTCATCAACAATTAGTTTGTTAACACTCTAGAGGTCACAGTTTTGACCCAATCTTGATGAAACTTGGTCAGAATGTTTGCCTTTATGAAATCTAGGTCAAGTTCGATACTGGGTTACTTGGGGTCAAAAACTAGGTCACCAGGTCAAATCAGAGGAAAAACTTGTTAACACTCTAGAGGTCACAGTTTTGACCCAATCTTGATGAAACTTGCTCAAAATGTTTGCCTCTATTAAATCTAGGTCAAATTCGAAACTGGGTCACTTGGGATCAAAAACTAGGTCACCGGGCCAGATCAGCAGAAAACCTTGTTAACACTCTAGCGGTCACATTATTGAAGCAATCATCATGAATCTTGCTCAATATGTTTGTCTTGATGATTTCTAGGTCAAGTTTGAAACTGGGTCACTTGGGGTCAAAAACTAGGTCACCGGGCCAAATCAGCAGAAAACCTTGTTAACACTCTAGCGGTCACATTTTTGAAGCAATCATCATGAATCTTGCTCAAAATGTTTGTCTTGATGAGTTCTAGGTCAAGTTCGAAACTGGGTCACTTGGAGTCAAAAACTAGGTCACCGGGCCAAATCAGCAGAAAACTTTGTTAACACTCTAGCGGTCACATTTTTTAAGCAATCATCATGAATCTTGCTCAACATGTTTGTCTTGATGATTTCTAGGTCAAGTTTGAAACTGGGTCACTTGGAGTCAAAAACTAGGTCACCTGGCCAAATCAGCAGAAAACCTTGTTAACACTCTAGTGGTCACATTTTTGAAGCAGTTATCATGAATCTTGCTCAAAATGTTTGTCTTGATGATTTCTAGGTCAAGTTTAAAACTGGGTCACATGGGGTCAAAAACTAGGTGACCTGGCCAAATCAGCAAAAAACTGTTAACACTCCAGAGGTCACATTTTTTAAATAATCATCATAAATATTGCTCAAAATGTTTGTCTTGATGATTTCTAGGTCTAGTTTAAAACTGGGTCACTTGATATAAAAAACTAGTTCACCTGGCCAAATCAAAGGAAAACCTTGTTGATGCTCTAGAGGTCACATTTTTGAAGTGATCATCATGAATCTTGCTCAAAATGTTTGTCTTGATGATTTCAAGATGATGTATAGTTTTCTGTCCAGTGACTCTCTTAAGTTTTTCCATTTAGGTCAATTTCTCAGTAATTATTGGTCCTACAGAGTGATATTTGGTACTTGTGAAGTGTTTGTGTTTAGGTCAGTTTCTCAGTAACTATTGCTCCTACAGCCAGTGATACTTAGTACATGCATACATCTTAGCATGGCCTCTTTAGTGCAGTCATCCATATTTGACTTTGACCTTTATATCACAGTCCATTAGACATGCTACATTGTCTTACTTGTTAATATAATCATTTTGAACTTTGATCAGAATGTTTGCCTTGATCAGTTCTAGATCAGGCTCTCAAAGTGCTATGTTGCTCAGGTGAGTTACAGGGCCATCATGGCCCTCTTGTTTTCCTGTCCGACGAGAAAAGGTACTGGGCAGGCAGCTAAAAACATGGATGGACACCTTTTTTTTTTTTTTTTTTTCGCCCTATAATTGTTTGCACTCATGTTGCATTTCTTAAACAAACTGAGCATACATGTACATATCTCACAATTGCTGAATAACAAAAGCTATTTTAAGAGTCACTCAGTTAATTCTGATGTTGCTTCCTCGCCGTTTCATGCCCGCATTTCTGCCGCGGAGAATGGGCGAGCTTTCAATCTATCACGCGAGGAAAAGTTCACACGTGGATTTTTTAGACAAATGCGCTAATTTTGCACGAATTCGCGCGAATTTTGCGCGAATTTCGTAGGGCTTTGCATGGACCTTAATCCTTTCCGCGCATTTCCACGCATCACGCTCGAACGCGAACCATCGATCTTCCACGGCGACTGTACTGTACATCACACCATTCTTTAGCCTGTAAGCATTTGAGCATATTTTTAATATGGTTTATGGATTTGTATTGCCCTCTATTAGTTTTTGTTACATGTTCAATTATAACACCAAGTTCAATTTCACCACATATTTTTACAAACATAACATCCTTCTGAATAAAATAATGTTTTTTTCATTTTTAGCTCACCTGAGCCAAAGTCTCATGGTGAGCTTTTGTGACCGGTTTTCATCCGCCGTGCGACGCGCCGTGCATCGTCCGTCTGTCAACTTTTTACTTAAAAGACATCTCCTCCTAAACCGGTGAATGGATTTTGAAATAATTTAACAGGAATGTTCCTTGGGTGACCCTCTACCAAAATTGCCTAAATGGTTCCGCTCTGCTAAACAAAATGGCCGCCAGAGCTAAAAATAAAAAAAACCTTAAAATGACATCTCCTCCAAGACCACTGAATGGATTTTGAAATAATTTCACAGGAATGTTCCTTAGATGACCCTCTACCAAAATTGCCTAAATGGTTCCACTCCGCTAAATAAAATGGCCACCAGAGCTAAAAATAGAAAAACCTTTAAACAACATCTCCTCCCAGGCCAATGGCCTGATTTTAAAATAATTTCACAGAAATGTTCCTCTCATGCCCCTTTACCAAAATTGCTAAAATGGTTTTGCTCCGCTAAACAAAATGGCCGCCAGAGCTAAAAATAGGAAAAACCTTTAAACGACATCTCCTCCCAGACCAATGGCCGATTTCAAAATAATTTCACAAAACGTTCCTCACATGCCCCTTTACCAAAATTGCTAGAATGGTTCTGCTCTGCTAAACAAAATGGCCACCAGAGCTAAAAATAGAAAAACCCTTTTAAACGAGATCTTCTAGGCCAAGGGCCCTATTTCAAAATAATTTTACTGAAATGTTCCTCTCAAGCCCCTTTACCAAAATTGCTAAAATGGTTTGGCTCCATTGAACAAAATGGCCACCAGAGCTAAAAATAGAAAAAGGGGATTCACTGTCATGCGTCTGTCAATAATTTGAGACATCTCCTAAACTGGTTAATGGATTTTGAAATAATTTTACAGGAATGTTTCTTGTGACTCTACCAAAATTGCTAAAATGGTTCTGCTCCGCTAAACAAAATGGCCACCAGAGTTAAAAATAGAAAAACCTTTAAATGACATCTCCCATGCCAGTGGCCTGATTTCAAATTAATTTCACAGAAATGTTCCTCTAATGCCCCTTTACCAAAATTGCTAAAATGGTTCCACTCTGCTAAACAAAATGGCCATCAGAGCTAAAAATAGAAAAACCTTTAAATGACATTTCCTCTTAGGCCTATGACTGGATTTCAAAATAATTTCACAGAAATGTTCCTCTTATGACCCTTTACCAAAATTGCTAAAATGGTTCCATTTGGCTGCACAAAATGGCCACCAGAGCTAAAAAAAGAAAAAGGGCGTAGACTCATGCATCTATCAACAATCTACTTAAGAGACATCTCCTCCTAAACAGGTTAATGGATTTTGAAATAATTTTACAGGAATGTTCCTTGAGTGACACTCTACCAAAATTGCTAAAATGGTTCCACTCGGCTGAACAAAATGGCCGCCAGAGCTAAAAAAAACAAAATAAACTTTTAAAGGACATCTCCTCCCAGGCTAATGGCGAGATTTCAAAATAATTTCACAGAAATGTCTCTCTAATGCCCTTTTACCGAAATTGCTAGAATGGTTCTGCTCCACTGAACAAAATGGCCGCCAGAGCTGAAAATAGAAAAACCTTTAAATGACATTTCCTCTTAGGCCTATGACTGGATTTCAAAATAATTTCACAGAAATGTTCCTCTTATGACCCTTTACCAAAATTGCAAAAATGGTTCCCTTTGGCTTAACAAAATGGCCACCAGAGCTAAAAGTAGAAAAAGGGCATAGACTGTCATGCGTCTGTCAACAATTTACTTAAAAGACATCTCCCCCTAAATCGGTTAATGGATTTTGAAATAATTTTACAGGAATGTTTCTTGAGTGACCCTCTACCAAAATTGCTAAAATGGTGCTGTTCCACTAAACAAAATGGCATCCAGAGCAAAAAAAAGAAACTCTTTAAACAACATCTCCTCCTAGGCCAAGGGCCCGATTTCAAAATAATTTCACAGAAATGTTCCTCTAATACCTCTTTACCAGAATTGCTAAAATGGTTCTTCTCTGCTGAACAAAATGGCCACCAGAGCTAAAAATAGAAAAACCTTTAAACAATATCTCCTAGGCCTATGGCCTGATTTCAAAATAATTTTGCAGAAATGTTTCTATAAGTCATATTCTCCTTGAGAGCTATGATACTCAGGTGAGCGATATAGGGCCAATATGGCCCTCTTGTTACAATTTTTACACAATGTTGATTTTTTTTTTTTTTAGCATTTTTACTTGTTCCCATCAACACACAATATTGATGTAATAGTGCTGCTTACTTTTGGGCATCGTCTGAAAAATAATACTGTTTTAATATTTCCCCAGTCTTACTTATATATTCTAAAAGTTTATCAATATCCCCCCAAATCTCACTCAGATAATTATGATAATGTGATTGGATTGTTTTTTGTTTGGGCATCCTATATATAATATATATATTTTGTTTTTTAAGTGTTGTTCCCATCTAAAATTTTATGATGCTTTAAAAGACTATTGGGCGTGTTATTTTAGGGGTGTTAGTGTATGATAATATATAAAATTCATTTTTGAAGAGGGTATTTCGGTATTGGCTCAGGAAAAAAAAATTTGCCTGGTTTTTCCTGGGTGCTCTAAAACTGGCAGAAAAATATTTTGGCAAAAAATATTTTTGGGAAACAAATATCATTTTTTTTACGAACACAAAAATATTGGATAAAAACCATTTTGATCACCGTCCGTCATCGTCGTCGTCGTCGTCGTCGTCCGTCTGTCCGTCCACAATATTTAAACAACATCTCCTCCTAAACTACTGATTGGATTTTGACCAAACTTCACAGGAATGATCCTTGGTTGGTCCTCTTTCAAAATTGTTCAAATGGTTCCGGTCCATTGCATATCTGGGTCACAGGAGCTAAAAATAGATTTTTTAACTAAAAACTTAAAAAATCTTCTTATCAGAAACCACTGGACCGAATTCAATGTAATTTTGCAGAAATGTTCCTTTGGTGATCCTCTACTAAGATTGTTCAAGCCATTTGGATTCGTCAAAAAACACGGCCGCCAGGGGGCAGGGCTTATTTTCCCAATATATATATATATAGAAAACTTTAAAAATCTTCTTGTCAGAAAGCACTGGACCGATTTCAATATAATTTTGCAGAAATGTTCCTTTGGTAATCCTCTACCAAGATTGTTCAAGCCATTTGGATTCGTCAAAAAACACGGTCACCAGGGAGCGGGGCTTATTTTCCCTATATATCTATATAGAAGTCTTTCAAAATCTTCTTGTCAGAAACCACTGGACCGATTTCAATATAATTTTGCAGAAATGTTCCTTTGGTGATCCTCTACTAAGATTGTTCAAGCCATTTGGATTCGTCAAAAAACACGGCCGCCAGGGGCAGGGGCTTATTTTCCCTATATATCTATATAGAAAACTTTAAAAATCTTCTTGTCAGAAACCACTGGACCAATTTCAATGTAATTTTGCAGAAATGTTCCTTTGATGATCCTCTACCAAGATTGTTCAAGCCATTTAGATTCGTCAAAAAACATGGCCGCCAGGGGGCGGGTCTTATTTTCCCTATATATCTATATAGAAAACTTTAAAAATCTTCTTGTCAGAAACCACTGGACAGATTTCAATATAATTTTGCAGAAATGTTCCTTTGGTGATCCTCTACCAAGATTGTTCAAGCCATTTGGATTTGTCAAAAAACATGGCGGCAGGGGGCGGGGCTTATTTTCCCTTTATATCTCTAAAGAAAACTGTAAAAATCTTCTTGTCAGAAACCACTGGACCGATTTCAATATGATTTTGCAGAAATGTTCCTTTGGTGATCCTTTACCAAGATTGTTCAAGCCATTTGGATTCGTCAAAAAACATGGCCACCAGGGGGCGGGGCTTATTTTCCCTATATATCTATATAGAAAACTTTAGAAATCTTCTTGTCAGAAACCACTGGACTGATTTCAATATAACACGCCAGGAATGTTTCTTTTGTAACCTTCTACCAATGTTGTTCAACGCTTCATGATTCGTCAAAAAACATAGCCGCTTGGGGGCAGGGCTTATTTTCCCTATATATTTATATAGAAAACTTTAAAAATCATCCTGTCAGAAACCACTGGACCGATTTCTATATAACTTGGCAAAAATGTTTCCTTGGTGATCCTCTACCAGGATTGTTGAAGCCGTCATGATTTGTCAAAAAAACATGGCCGCAAGGGGGCAGGGCTTATTTTCCCTATATATCTATATAGTAAATTTTAATGATCTTCTTGTCAGAAAACACTGGACTGATTTCAGTATAACATTGCATGAATGTTTCTATTGTAACCCGCTACCAAGATAGTTCAAGTCGTCATGATTCATCAAAAAACATGGCCGCCAGAGGGCGGGGCTATATTTCCTTATATATCTATATATAGTAAACTTTAAAAATCTTCTTGTCAGAAACCACTGGACACGATTTCATTATAACTTGGCAGAAATGTTCCCTTGTTGACCCTCTATCAAGATTGATCAAGTTATCATGATTCATCAAAAAACATAGCCGCCAGGGGGTGGGGCTTATTTTCCCTATATATCTATATAGAAAAGTTTAAAAATCTTCTTGTCAGAAACCATTGGACCGATTTCAATATCACTTGGCAGGAATGTTTCTTTGGTGACCCTCTACAAGATTGTTCAAGCCGTCATGATTCGTCAAAAAACATGGCCCCTGGGGGGCGGGGCATATTTTCTCAATATATCTACATAGAAAACTTTAAAAATCTTCTTGTAAGAAACCGTTGGATCGAGTTCAATGTAACTTGGCAGGAATGTCGCTTTGGTGACCTTCTACCAAGATTGTTCACGACCTCATGATACGTCAAAAAACATGGCCGCCAGGGGGCGGGGCTTATTTTCCGTATATATCTGTATAGAAAACTTTAAAATTCTTCTTGTCAGAAACCACCTGACTGATTTCAATATTAGTTGGCAGGAATGTTTCCTTGGTGACCTTCTACCAAGATTGTTCAGGCAATCATGATTAGTCAAAAAACATGGCTGCTAGGGGTGGGGCTTATTTTTCCTATATATCTAAATAGAAAACTTTAAAAATCTTCTTGTCAGAAACCACTGAACCGATTCCAATATAACTCGGCAGGAGTTTTCCTATGGTGACCCTCTACCAAGTATGTTCAAGCTGTCAAAAAACATGGCTGTTAGGGGGTGGGGCTTATTTTTCCTATATAGCTATATAAAACATTTTAAAAATCTTTTTGTCAGAAACCACTGGACCGATTTCAATATAACTTTGCAGAATTGTTCCTTTGGTGACCCTCTTTCAAGATTCAGTTCAAACCATCATGATGCTTGAAGAAAACATGGCCACTGGGGAGCAGGGCTATAATAAAATTTATACAAAAATCTTAGAGCAGTGAACTTGGCTGAAACTTCAGTAGTAAGTATGCAAAGCTGTTTGCTCAGGTGAGCGATATAGGACCATCATGGTCCTCTTGTATTTTGTATGTAGCAATGTTTAGTGGTCCCCTACATAAATCCTGCCAATCAAGCCCCTGGGGTCCAAACTGGACACTCCCCAGGGGATCATGATAATGGGAAACAATTAAAAAAATCTTCTCCGAAAACATGAGGCCCAGAGCTTATATATTTAGTAATTAGCAATGTTTAATGATATAAATCCTGCCAATCAAGCCCCTGGGGTCCAAACTGGCCACGCCCAAGGGGTCATTAGCTCCCATAGACTAATAATGGAAAAAACTTAAAAAATCTTCTTCTTTGAAACCATGATTGTTTGTTTTGATGTTTAACGTCCCCGTCAACAATCTTTCAGTCATTTTGGAGACGTTGCCTCCGTATTTGTGGGATTTTTACCTGACTTGAGATAAATGACACTCAAGCCCTGCAGTAAGTTGTTGTTGTCCGTCCCAGTAAACAGCTAAGGTTTATATGTAGGGACAGTCTGACCGATACCAGACTTTTCCTAGGCAGGCTTAGACTTTCTAAGCGGTTAACCAGTACTCAGTGTTCGGTCTTTGCAGCTCAGCTGCGGAGGCAACAGGCCACCCATCTATTTCGCTAAGCCCCTAACATATTTAGTATGTGGCAGTGTTTAGTGGTCCCCTACATAAATCCTGCCAATCAAGCCCCTGGGGTCTAAACTGTCCATGCCCCAGGGGTCATTAGCTCCCATAGACTTATAATGGGAAAAACTTAAAAAATCTTCTTCTCTGAAACCATGAGGTCCAGAGGTTATATATTTTGTATGTAGCAATGTTCAGTGGTCCACTATATAAATCCTGCCAATCAAGCTGCTGGGGCCCAAACTGGCTACACCCCGGGGGTCATTAGCTCCCATAGACTTTTAAGGGGAAAAACTTAAAAAATCTTCTTCTCTGAAACCATGAGGCCCAGAGCTTATATATTTAGTATGTAGCAATGTGTAGTGGTCCCCTACATAAATCCTGCCAATCAAGCCCCTGTGGTCGAAACTGGCCACGCCTGGGCGGGATGTTGGGGGGGGGGGGGGGTGAGGGTGGGGGGTGGGGGTGTCATTAGCTCCCATAGACTTATAATTGAAAAAAAAATTAAAAATCTTCTTCTCTGAAACCATGAAGCCCACAGCTTACATAGTTAGTATGTAGCAATGTTTAGTGGTCCCCTACATAAATCCTGCCAATCAAGCCCCTTGGGCCCAAACTGGCCATATTCCGGGGGTCATTATCTCCCATAGACTGATAATTGGAAAAACTTACAAAATCTTCTTTGAAACCATGAGGCCCAGAGCTTTTATATTTAGTATGTAGCAATGTGTAGTGGTCCCCTACATAAATCCTGCCAATCAAGCCCCTGGGGTCCAAATTGGCCATGCCCCAGTGGTCATATGTTTATATAGAGCTAAAGAACCTTCAAAAATCTTCTTCTCTGAAACCATGAGGCCAAGAGCTAATAGATTAAGTATGAAGCGTATGAAGTGGTCTCCTACATAAATCCTGCCAACCATGCCCCTGGGGTCCAAATTGGCCGCCCCTGCGAGTCATTAGCTCCCATAGACTTATAATGGGAAAAACTTATAAAAATCTTCTTCTCTGAAACCATGAGGCCCAGAACTTATATATTTACAGGCTTTCAAGCGGGCCCTACTTTTCCTGCTTTTCCTACTTTTCCCTACTTTTTTTTTGTGCCCCTACTTTTCCCTACTTTTTTCTGAAAATGCCTACTATCCCTACTTTTTAGTCCAAAAATGTTTGAAGTGACCAAAAATTGTAATGTTTTTCCTTGTTCGCTTGGCTCGCTTGGAATTTGTAAAAATCAGATCAACTTAATCTGATCAGACATGATGCAAAGTTTATAAAATATTTTTACTTCAGTTGTAACTCTTTTTGTGAACATATTTTTGGTATTTGCTTTCCATAGTAATGTAGTGTGTTTGTTCAGAGAAAACTTTGTTTGCTTATTATATCTTTTTCCAAGTCTGAAACCACTAGGAACGTCCCTACTATCCATACTTTTTATTATTGAAATTCCTACTTTTGGCCTACTTTTTCAAAATTTTGAGCCCTAGTTTATCCCTACTTTTTTGATGGAGGGCACTTGAAAGCCTGTATTTAGTATGTAGCAATGTGTAGTGGTCCACTACATAAATCCTGCCAATCAAGCCCCTGGGGTCCAAATTGGCCACGCCCCAGAGGCCATTAGCTCCCATAGACTTATAATGGGAAAAAAAATCTTCTTCTCTGAAACCATGAGGCCCACAGCTTATATATTGAGTATGTAGCAATGTGTACACTACATAAATCCTGCCAATCAAGCCCCTGGGCTCTGAACTGGCCACACCCCAGGGGGTCATATGTATATATAGAGCTATATAGCTAAAGAACCTTTCAAAAATCTTCTTCTCTGAAACCATGAGGCAGAGAGCTTACAGATTAAATATGTAGCAGTGTTTAGTGGTCTCCTACATAAATCCTGCCAATCAAGCCCCTTGGGTCCAAACCGGCCACACTCGGGGGGGGGGGGGGGGGGTCCACAGCTTATGTATTTAGTGTGTAGGAATGTTTAGTGGTCCCCTACATAAATCCTGCCAATCAAGCTCTTGGGGTCTAAAGCGGCCACACCCCAGGGGTCATTAACACCCATAGACTTATAATGGAAAAAACATAAAAAATCTTCTGAAACCTTGAGGCCCACAGCTTATATATTTAGTGTATAGCAATGTTTAGTGGTTCCCTACATAAATCCTGCTAATCAAGCCCCTGGACTCCAAACTGGCCACACCCCAGGGGGGTCAGATGTTTGTAAAGAGCTATATAGCTAAAGAACATTAAAAAATCTTCTTCTCTGAAACCATGAGGCCCAGAGCTAACAGATTAAGTATGTAGCAATGTTTGGTGGTGTCCTACATAAATCATGCCAACCATACCCCTGGGATCTAATCCCTCGGGGGTCATTAGCTCCCATAGACTTAAAATGGGAAAACCTTAAAAGTCTTCTTCTCAGAAGCCATGAGGCCCACAGCTTATATATTTAATATGTAGCAATTTGTAGTGGTCCCCTACTTAAATCCTGCCAATCAAGCCCCTGTGGTCCAAAGTGGCCACACCCCAGGGGTCATATATTAATATAGAACTATGTAGCTAAAGAACCTTCAAAAATCTTCTTCTCTGAAACTATGAGGCCCAGAGCTAACAGATTTAGTATGTGGCAATGTTTGGTGGTCTTCTACATTAATTCTTCCAACCATGCCCCTGGGATCCAAATCTTCTTCTCAGAAGCCATGAGGCCCACAGCTTATATATTTAATATGTAGCAATGTGTAGTGGTCCCCTACTTAAATCCTGCCAATCAAGCCCCTGTGGTCCAAAGTGGCCACACTCCAGGGGTCATATATTTATATAGAACTATGTAGCTAAAGAACCTTCAAAAATCTCCTTCTCTGAAACTATGAGGCCCAGAGCTAACAGATTTAGTATGTGGCAATGTTTGGTGGTCTTCTACATTAATTCTTCCAACCATGCCCCTGGGATCCAAATTGGCCACTTCCCAGTGGGTCATTAGCTCCCATGGACTTATAGTGGAAAAGAAAAAATTAAAGAATCTTTTTCTCTGAAACTATGAGGCCCACAGCTTAAATATTTAGTATGTAACAATGTTTGGTGGTCCCCTACATAAATCCTGCCAATGAAGCCCCTGGGGTCTAAATTGGCCATGCCCTGGGGGTCATTAGCTCCCATAGACTTATAATGGGAAAACCTTAAAAAATCTTCTTCTCTGGAACCATGAGGCCCACAGCTCATATATTTAGTATGTAGCAATGTTTAGTGGTCCCCTACATAAATCCTGCCAACCATGCCCCTGGGGTCCAAACTGGTCACACCCCAGGGGATCATTTTATCCCACAGACTTATAATGGGAAAAACTTAAAAGATCTTCTTCTCTGAAACCATCAGGCTCATAGCTTATATATTTAGTATGTAGCAATGTTTAGTGGACCCCTACATAAATCCTGCCAATCAAGCCCCTGGGGTCCAAACTGGCCCCACCCCATGGGGTCATTTACTCCCACAGACATATAATGGGAAAAACTTAAAAGATCTTCTTCTCTGAAACCACGAGGCCCACAGCTTATACGAGGGTGAGTCAATAAGTAACCAGCCTAACTTATTTCCTCTTCTTTTTCGAGGGGGTGGTCGGGTGGTGCGAAGGTGTCGTGTATCTTATGTCACCGGGGCGTCCAACTGATATTGGCTTACAGTTGGGCAAGGCCTGCTATCCTTGTAGCAGGTTAGGGTAGAGGGGGAATGTTTTTATTTCTTCTGTTTCTTCACTTTCATTCCTGTTCCTCTTTCTTCCCTGTTCCTCTCTTTCATCTCTTCGACTATCTCTTCTATCACTCTTCTCCCTTTCTCTGGGAGACGACACAAAATGACCCACAAGGGTTGACGTGTCGTTAAACCCCAACACAATCAATCTTCTTTTTCGATGTAATTGCCCTCTAGTGTGATGCACTTAGACCAACGGTGTTCAAGTGCCATCAGCCCAGAACTGAAAAAGTCAGGGTCCTTTCCATTGACCCACTCCTCAACTGCCGTCACGACTTCTTCATCAGACCAGAAATGAAGTCCACGGATATCCTTTTTCAAGTTTGGGAATAGGAAGAAGTCACTAGGAGCTAGGTCAGGCGAATAGGCAGGATGTGGTATTAATTCATACCCGTTTCGCTGTACAGCATCCATTGCAACTTTGCAAGTGTGGACTCTCGCGTTGTCATGTTGCAGCAAAACACCTTTAGAGAGTTTACCTCAGCATTTTTCACGGATGGCAGTTCTCAGCTGGTCTAACAAATTTGCATACTACACTCCAGTTATTGTACTTCTCTTGGGTAAAAAGTCCAACATAATAACGCCTTTTGCGTCCCAAAATACTGTGGCCATCACCTTGCCAGCAGATGGTTGCGTCTTGAACTTCTTTGGCCTCGGGGACCCAGGCCCTACCCACTGAGCTTTATTCTCTGGCTCATAATAATGAACCCAAGTCTCATCTACAGTCACCAGACGCAAAAGAAAATCATCTTTTGACCTAAAACGCTTCAACAAGGCATTGCATACTGATGCTCTGGTTGCCATTTGCTCATCGCTAAGGGATTTGTGGACCAACGGGCTGTTAGCTTGTGCATACCTAAACGATCATGTAAGATTGTTGAAAGGCTACCATGTGAAATGCCAAATGCCTGCGCTATTTCTTCCACCTGAATTCGCCTATCAGAGTATACCAGATCCCGAACTTTCTTACACATTTCTTCGTCGGTGGCATCCAGTGGGCGTCCAGACCTGGCTTCATCTTCTAAAGACATTCTACCACGTTTGAATTCCCCTACCCAGAATTTAACCTGAGCATAAGATGGTGCAGAAGACCCATAAACATCGGCTAACTCGCCGAGTATTTCCTTGCCTGTTTTACCTTTTAAATACAAGTACCGAATTACAGCATGGTACTCAACTTTAGATGAAAAGCATGCCTTTGCATCACTAGCCATGTTTGACATTCAATATCTTATTAAAGAATGACTCGATACATGTGCAATTTTGTACCCATGTATAAAACATATATTGAAACAAAGCATGAAAATCGTGACCGTCTCGGTCCATCGGAAATGGGATAGGCTGGTTATTTATTGACACGCCCTCGTATATTTAGTATGTAGCAATGTTTAGTGGTCCCTACATAAATCCTGCCAATCAAGCGACTGGGGTTTAAACTGGTTTTACTTATGGCCCTTTGAAAATTTCAGCATTTTAACCTTCTAAGCAAGATATCTCAGAAACTGTTTAAGCCATTGTCTTGAAACTTGACGGGCTAATAGGGAATGATGAGTAAATGACCTGATTAACTTACAGCAGTTTCCTCAGGTGAGCGTTGTGACCCATGGGCCTCTTGTTTTTATTTTATTCAGACTTAACGTCGCTTTCAACAATCTTTATGTCATATTGCGATGGTGTCTGGATGTGACGGGGAGCTCAAACGAAAGAACAGCTAATACCATTTTTAAAGTCTTTGGTAAGACTCGGCCGAGGATGGAATCCACAACCTCCCGGACGCTCTTGTAACTTAGTGTTATGACCTAGCACTCAGATGCTTCATTCTTTTGTTACGAATTTCATGTCGTAAGATGGGGGCTCGTCCGGGATTGGACTTTATTTCGCCGAAAATGGCTTCGCGTTATCATAAATGATGACTTCTTTGAAAAGGGGGAGTGTTACGACTTAGCACTCCTACCTTCGATTATCTGCCTTGGCAGATTACGCATAGCTATAAGTATATATTCAATCTCTGACAACAGTTACTGCATCAGGGAGTCAGCTCTTTGGCTCAGTGGTAAGAGCATTGGATTTTTATCCGGACAGAGCGGTTGGAATCCCACGGTAGGCGGGAAATGTTTTCAGCTATGCTTCATTCCTTTGTTACGACTTCCATGTCATAAGACTTAGCCACTGCGCAGTAGGTTCGAAGGTAATCGGCCTGCTGATTTGAATGGTTTTTACTATAATTGAGCCAGCACATGACAAAACCAAAAAAATGACTGGGATCCCAGGGAAAAATCAGATCAACATGGGTATCTGCCCAGTAAGTCTTCGCTGTGCACTCACTGGGTTGCTAAGGAGCTAAGGTTTCTACGTATAGACAGTGAAAACTGATCAGACATGGGTGCACATGTCATTTTGTTGATTTTTTAGCTCACCTGAGCAAAAGCTCAGGGTGAGCTATTGTGATCACCCTCTGTCCTTCGTTCGTCCTCAACAATTAGTTTGTTAGCGCTCTAGAGGTCACAGTTTTTTCCCAATCTTGATGAAACTTGCCCAGAATGTTTGCCCCCATGAAATCTAGGTCAAATTCGATACTGGGACACTTGGGGTCAAAAACTAAGTCACCAGGTCAAATCAAAGGAAAAACTTGTTTACACTCTAGAGGTCACATTTTTCAAGCAATCATCATGAATATTGCTCAAAATGTTTGTCTTGATTTCTAGGTCAAGTTCAAAATTGGGTCACTTGGGGTTAAAAACAAGGTCACCAGGCCAAATCAAAGGAAAACCTTGTGAACACTCTAGCGGTCACATTTTTGAAGCAATCATCATGAATCTTGCTCAAAATGATTGTCTTGATGAGTTCTAGGTCAAGTTGGAAACTGGGTCTCCTGGGATCAAAAACTAGGTCACTGGGCCAGATCAGCAGAAAACCTTGTTAACACTCTAGCGGACACATTTTTGAAGTAATCATCATGAATATTGCTCAAAATGTTTGTCTTAATGATTTCTAGGACAAGTTCGAAACTGGGTCATATGGGGTCAAAAACTAGGTCATCTGGCCAAATCAGCAGAAAACCTTGTTAACACTCTAGCGGTCACATTTTTTCAAGCAATCATCATGAATCTTGCTCAAATTGTTTGTCTTGATGATTTCTAGGTCAAGTTTGAAACTGGGTCATGTGGGGTCAAAACCTAGGTCACCAGGCCAAATCAAAGGAAAACCTTATTAACACTCTAGCGGTCACATTTTTGAAGGCATCATCATGAATCATGCTCAAATTGTTTGTTTTGATGAGTTTAGGTCAAGTTCGAAACTGGGCCACTTGGGGTCAAAAACTAGGTCACCAGGCCAAATCAAAGGAAAACCTTGTTAACACTCCAGAGGTCACATTTTTTAAATAATCATCATAAATATTGCTCAAAATGTTCGTCTTGATCATTTCTAGGTCCAGTTTAAAACTGGGTCACTTGATGTCAGAAACTAGGTCACCGGGCCAAATCAAAGGAAAACCTTGTTGACACTCTAGAGGTCACATTTTTGAAGTGATCATCATGAATCTTGCTTAAAATGTTTGTCTTGATGATTTCTAGGTGACATATATTTCACTGTCCAGTGACTTTTTTAAGTTTTTCCGTTTAGGTCAGTTTCTCAGTAATTATTGGTCCTACAGAGTGATGTTTGGTACTTGTGAAGTGTTTGTGTTTAGGTCAGTTTCTCAGTAACTATTGCTCCTACAGCCAGTGATACTTGGTACATGCATACATCTTAGCATGACCTCTTGAGTGCAGTCATCCATATTTGACCTTGACCTCTATTTCACAGTCCATTAGACATGCTACATTGTCTTACTTGTTGATATAATTATTTTGAATTTTGATCAGAATGTTTGCCTTGATCAGTTCTAGGTCAGGTTCTCAAAGTGCTATGATACTCAGGTGAGCGTTACAGGGCCATTATGGCCCTCTTGTTTCATGTGAAAGGCCCCGCGCAAGCGCGGATATGACATTAAGTTTTAATCCATCAGGCAGATTTCAACATGAAAAAGAAAGTTTTTTCTGCTTTTAGCTCACCTGAGCCAAAGGCTCAAGGTGAGCTTTTGTGACTGGTCCTTGTCCGTCGTGCGTCGTCCGGCGTCCGTCTGTCAACAATTTACTTAAAAGACATCTCCTCCTAAACCGGTGAATGGATTTTGAAATAATTTTACAGGCATGTTCCTTGGGTGACCCTCTACCAAAATTGCCTAAAGGTTCTGCTCCGCTAAACAAAATGGCCGCCAGAGCTAAAAAAAGAAAAACCTTAAAACGACATCTCCTCCTAGGCCACTGAATGGATTTTGAAATAATTTCACAGGAATGTTCCTTAGATGACCCCCTACCAAAATTGCCAAAATGGTTCCGCTCTGCTAAACAAACTGGCCACCAGAGCCAGTGTTTCATTTACCTGCGCGTCCTGCGAGAATCTCGCATAAAATTCGCCGAGGACGCAAAGTTTTAAAAGACGTGAGACCCCCGGACGCATGTTTTTTCCGGGTAGCGAGTCCCGTTTCCAAAAAAATACTCCTGTTGACCGCACCTTAATTGTTTACTATAACACCGGCTTACTGGTACCCTGCTTCGGCTTCGAGACTATTCGCGAAAATATTGACTACTGAGTGCCAGTCGCACTGAGTGTCAAATGGATTTTGATTGGACGTTTTTCAACCAATCAGCGACATGGTTACGAAAAGAGCGTCGCACGTGTTGAAAACGAAAGTAGACGTTTCTCGTTTCGTAGCCGTAACTTGAGTCAGTTTAAAGCCCATTTTAAATTGTTTAAGGCTTAATCAGCGATGCCACCCAAGAAAAAAAAAACAAAAACTATTAATACTGATAAGACTCAGCCAACTCTGTTTACGCTCCTTAACAAGGATCGCGCAAGTGAACCTGTTTCAGAGACCCAGGATTCCCAGGCCCAAGATAATTCCCAGTCGGACTCGGAGGCTGCTGAAAAGTCATGCTGGACAGATTCTGGTCAGTCTGGCTAAAAAAAAGTCAGTGCTGAAGTGGAAGTCCAAAGATAGAAGAATGTATGAACTGAAAAAAAAAAACTGAAGTAAACTTTAAAGCCTATCCACTGAGTTTGAGGCTGACTTCATACATTTTTCTATCTGTGCTGAATCTTATCAGTATTAACAGTTTTTTTTTAAACCTGTGCCAGACTTCTTCTACTGAGGCCTTTATTGTGGTATTCCTGAACTTTTCATTCTTACTTTGAGCACATTCAGTGAGTGCCAGTGGTGTCAGACTTTAAAGTTCTAGTCTGGAAAGAATAATTCAAACTGAGCTTATTTCCATTAACATTTTTTTTTGCGTGTTCTCTAGTCTAGAAGCCATGTGCTAGTCTTGTGTTCAGCTAGTCATGGTCTAGGATTTGGTAATACAAAGATATAAAACACTAGAACTAGTTGTTTAATTTTATTACATTTTATCACCATTGAATTTGAGTAGACAGAACATATTTAAATCCAGTACAGCGATTCTCAGTAACCGCACTGCATGATTTCTGAGAGTCTCCAAGTGGGACTCATAAATTCTGATCAGGACTCATAAAAGTTGAGACTAGCGAGTCCTAGGACTCACATTTTCAAATTTGTAAAAATATCACTGCAGAGCTAAAAATAGAAAAACCTTTAAACGACATCTCCTTCCAGGCCAATGGCCCGATTTCAAAATATTTTCACAGAAATGTTTCTCTCATGCCCCTTTACCAAATTTGCTAACAATTTTAATGGTCAGCTCCACTAAACAAAATGGCCGCTAGAGCTAAAAATAGAAAAAAGAAGAAGCTTTAAACGACAACTCCTCCCAGGGCAGTGGCCGATTTCAAAATAATTTCACAGAAATGTTCCTCTCATGCCCCTTTACCGAAATTGCTAGAATGGTTCCACTCTGCTAAACAAAATGGCCACCAGAGCTAAAAATAGAAAAACCCTTTTAAACGACATCTTCTAGGCCAATGGCCCGATTTCAAAATAATTTTACTGAAATGTTCCTCTAATGCCCCTTTACCAAAATTGCTAAAATGGTTTGGCTCTGCTGAACAAAATGGCCACCAGAGCTAAAAATAGAAAAAGGGCGTAGACTGTCATGAGTCTGTCAACAATTTACTTAAGAGACATCTTCTCCTAAACCTGTTAATGGATTTTGAAATAATTTTACAGGAATGTTTCTTGAGTGACCCTCTACCAGAATTGCTAAAATGGTTCTGCTCCTCTAAACGAAATGGCCACCAGAGCTAAAAATAGAAAAAACCTTTAAACGCGACATCTCCCATGCCAGTGGCCCGATTTCAAAATAATTTCACAGAAATGTTCCTCTAATGCCCCATTACCAAAATTGCTAAAATCATTCAACTCTGCTAAACAAAGTGGCCGTCAGAGCTAAAAATAGAAAAACCTTTAAACGACATCTCCTCTTAGGCCTATGACTGGATTTCAAAATAATTTCACAGAAATGTTCCTCTTATGACCCTTTACCAAAATTGCTAAAATGGTTCCGTTTGCGTGAACAAAATGGCCACCAGAGCTAAAAAAAAGAAAAAGGGTTAGACTCGTGCATCTATCAACAATCTACTTAAGAGACATCTCCTCCTAAATGGGTTAATAGATTTTGAAATAATTTTACAGGAATGTTCCTTGAGTGATCCTCTACCGAAATTGCTAAAATGGTTCTGCTCGGCTGAACAAAATGGCCACCAGAGCTAAAAATAGAGAAAAAAACTTTTAAAGGACATCTCCTCCCAGGCTAATGGCCCGATTTCAAGATAATTTCACAGAAATGTTCCTCTAATGCCCTTTTACCAAAATTGTTAAAATGGTTCTGCTTTGCTGAACAAAATGGCCACCAGAGCTAAAAATAGAAAAACCTTTAAACAACATCTCTTAGGCCTATGACTGGATTTCAAAATAATTTCACAGAAATGTTCTTCTTATGTCCCTCGACCAAAATTGCTAAAATGGTTCCCTTTGGCTTAACAAAATGGCCACCAGAGCTAAAAATAGAAAAAGGGCATAGACTGTCATTGGTCTGTCAACAATTTACTTAAAAGACATCTCCCTCTAAACCGGTGAATGGATTTTGAAATAGTTTTACAAGAATGTTTCTTGAGTGACCCTCTACCAAAATAGCTAAAATGGTGCCATTCCGCTAAACAAAATGGCATCCAGAGCAAAAATAGAAAATCTTTAAACAACATCTCCTCCTTAGGCCAAGGGCCCGATTTCAAAATGATTTCACAGAAATGTTCTTCTAATACCCCTTTACCAAAATTGCTAAAATGGTTTTGCTCTGCTGATCAAAATGGCCACCAGAGCTAGAAATAGAAAAACCTTTAAACAACATCTCCTCCTAGGTCTATGGCCTGATTTTAAAATAATTTTGCAGAAATGTTCCTCTGATTAAGTCATATTCTCCTTGAGTGCTATGATACTCAGGTGAGCGATATAGGACCATCATGGCCCTCTTGTTTATTTTATTCAGACTTAATGTCGCTTTCAACATTCTTTCAGTTATATCGTGGCGATGTCTAGATGTGACAGGGAGCTCAGTGCTCACTTTAAGAGTGCTGCCTCACTGACATATCACCCTCAGACACATGACGTGACATTCCACCCAGTCACATTATACTGACACTGGACCGACCAGCTCCGCTTTCTCAATGCTGAGCGCAAACGAAAGACCAGCTAATACCATTTTAAAAGTCTTTGGCAAGACTCAACCAGGGATCAAACTCATAACCTCCCGGACACAAGCTGAACGCTCTAGTAACTGAGCCACTGCACCAATAGGTTCGAAGGTAATCGGCCTGCTGATTTAAACAGTTTTTACCATAACTGAGCCAGTGCATGACAAAACCAACAAAATGGCTGGGCTCCCAAAGAAGAATCAGATCACCATGGGTATCTGCCCAGTCTGATCAGTCTTTGCTGTGCACTCAATGGGTTGCTAAGGAGCTATGGTTTCGACTTGTAGACAGTGAAAACTGATCAGACTGGACAGCAGCCCAGGCTGATCTGAGTCTGCACAGGGTGCATATGTCATTTTGTTGATTTGTTGGTGGCTCATATATGCAGTGTTACCGCTAGGAACAATGTGGGCCGGCCTCGGTGGCTCAGTTGGATGCGCAGTCTGACTGGAGACCAGGAGGTCGCGGGTTCAACCCCCGTCGAGGTCGGCAACATTCTTTCGTGGAGATTTATCATGAAATATTTTCTACGGTCATTCTCATCCTTCCGCTGATTCAAGAAGGGCAGGTGTCAGTTTCTGGCGAAAGAATGTGCACAATACTGGTTAACCGCTTAGAGGACTAAGCCTGCCCAGTAAACGTCTGGCTAGGTAAACTGACCGTGCTCGACATGACCCCATTGGGTTGACTGGGCCATAAAACCTCAACACAAACAAGGACCAATGTGATGGTGCCATTTGTTGCCCCATAACCATTGTTAAAGGGCCATCACCTATTTCCTTAAATATTAGCAACACGACTGGAAATTGATCATGAAATATTTTCTACGGTCATTCTCTCCCTTCCGCTGATTCAAGAAGGGCAGTTGTCAGTTTCTGGCGAAAGAATGTGCACAATACTGGTTAACCGCTTAGAGGACTAAGCCTGCCCAGTAAACGTGTGGTTAGGTAAACTGACCGCGCTCGACATGACCCTATTGGGTTGACTGGGCCGTAAAACCTCAACACAAACAAACATAATATTGAGGGTCATCATCCCATTCATGCTTTTAGTTGGAGAAATAGCCCCTTGTCCCCCTCTAGATACAACAATGCATATGGGCAAGGTGGATATTCTGATGACATGATTGGATCATTTTACAAATATTTGTTCCCAAAATGCCTCAGAGGCTTTATATGAAATTGGCTTTGGGTTAACCCAGCGGTTTCTGAGATGTTCGAAGAGTGCGGATGATGGAGCCTGCCTATACTGTAAGTTCACCTGTAGGCTAAAGAGTTTAGGGTACAAATCAAAAGGGATTGGTTCACGAATGACAAAATTCTGCCCTATTTAATGTATTGATGAAAACTTTTCTAAATATGTCAACATGGGACATCTTCAAAAACAATAAAAATAAGTTTGAAAAAACAGTTGTAATGGTTGTTATGGTGACAACAGTACACTACATGTTGTATTGTAAAATTATTTGTCTTTAATAGTTTTCATGGCAGCAATCTGAGAACAATGTAATTAAAATGTAAAAGCATATCCACTTGATATTTTTATAGTTGTTAAATATTGAAACACAAATTTATGAATAAAATCAACATGACAAAGAAATTTATGTTGCCATGGCAACGAATATGTCGAATTCATCCCATAAAAGCACATAGTTTTATTTAATATTTTCTGCTTACACTGCAATTCTAATTTTTTCACCACTTTGATTGTCAATTACTGGATGACAATTAAGAAAGAAAAAAAAAAGTTTTCACTTGAGAAAATGAGTTGCGTTGCTGTTTCCTTTATTGAAATTATGTGTGGTTTTGACTGATTTTAACTATGAAAGGTAAAGTGTTTATTATTTGACTGGTTTTAATGTGTTACTTATCAAGTATCTGGCTGTGCATGAAAAGCAACATTCACACCACTTATAGCTTTGTGTTACCCTGTCAACAAAACATACATTTATCCCATAACAAAGACGTATGAAACCATGTATTTTGGCTAGTGCGGTAGCTCAGTGGTGAGCGCACTGGCCTCTAAGGCTAGATGTACCGGGACAGACCACAGGCTTAGGTGAGGGAATTTTTGGTGTCCGAACATGCTTTCCTTCTTGTCATTTGCAGGCATGAAATGAAAACAGTGTGCCGTCCTTCGGATCGGACATCAGCTGGAGGTCAAAGTCACACCATGTGCAGGTTAAAGAACCATACGGTAATTCAAATTGGTTACTTGCAGGCCTTCATCCTGCAACCCGGGGGGGGGGGGGGGGGGGGGGGGGGGGGGGGGGGGGGGGGGAGGGGGTACAATGTACACCGTCTGTGTCCACCTAGGAAGTTTAGACGTAGTGGAAGGAAGAAAGAAAGAAAGGCGAGTATTTTACGCCATTGCCCATAAAAAATATGTTGTTTTTGATTTTCCGTAATATGATTTGGATCGTACTGAAGTACTGCTTATGCTAACAGGTTAAACAATATCAAAATAAAGTAAAAGATGAAATAAAGAAAAACAGCAGCTAAAAATGTTATCAAATTAAAATAAGAAATATACACACACACACACACATTCATACAGAAGGTCACCTGAATGAGACTCAAACCCGAGTCCATTTGTAGTAGAGGCCACTACACCACAGAGGACGGATGGTATTAAGAACTGACCAAAATGAAAATACTGGTTAGATTTTTCAATGCAGTTTGAAATAAGTGAATCACCTTCCCCGTCCCCTCCCCCCAAGACCCCCCCACACACGCACACAGTTTGGAATAAGTGAATCACTTCTCCTGTCCCCTCCCCGCACCCACCCCCCCTCCCCCACCTACACACACACACACATACAGAGAATGTATTCTTAATTTCGTTTTAATTTTATGTACATTGTTCTTTCATTCGGTTCACAGCTTCGTTGTTTACAGACATCAGAAGGCATAAGCTGCTCACCGTCTGCATCGCATGAACAGATTTATTTCCCACGAACTTGAAGGTCAGTAAGGTCAACCTTCGACAGCCCTAGTGCACGTGATCTATTTATAAATAGATCTATTCATATGTGATCTATTTATAGGTGGAAAATTTGAGAAAGATATTCAGCTGCTTTGGGTGAATTTGAAAAACAGTATTGTTTTTAAATTAAAAAATCAGAAAAAGCAAACAAAATGCCATATATCTCAAATCGAAATTATCAGTACAATCTATTTATTTAGTAATATAGATATCACAAGACAGCTGTCACCATACTGCTGCTGTACTTTGATGTTTGCGGCAAACACATTGGCTGTTTTTGCACTGTTGATGTCACTAGCGCTGACAAATGACGATTGCACATTGATTCGTACTTCAATGAAGCCTTGTAACTCTAGAAAGCTTGATTCTGCGGTCTGAATCAACAAACTTGAACATCATGGCGGGAATCAACAAACTTGAACATCACCGCCATGCCACTTACAAAATTCTCAGATCTGCGACAGCCCTGACCCAGCGTATATCTATGCAAGAATTTAAGAAGTTGGTACAAAAATTCTTACGAAAAAATGTTAGTGAAATGCTTTTTGTTGTCCATGATTTGCCTACGACAAAACATACGAAATTCTTTGGCATACGAAGTTTAGTGAAACGCTGCCCAGTAGCTGTTTCCATGAAGAAGGACAACCCTCGCTATTACCTCCCCTGAATGAATCTTGTGTGTACCATAACTTCTTAATTGTTTGAAATATTTTGATAATATTTGATAGAGGCATAGATAAGGACCAGAAGGCATGTCATGTTCAAGAGCGCTTTCGCTTTCTCCATTTTGTACACCTCCCCTGATGCAGAAATCTTATGCAGGCCATAACTCCATACCGTTTGAGAAAACATGATAATTTTGGTATGGACATATATCAGGTCAAGTAGGAGTGTTGCATGCAAGAAGGACATCTTTTGCTCTGTTGATTTTTTACCCCAATAAACATACAGCAAATACCTTTACTTTTAAAAGGCATTTATTTTTGCTATTATTTCTGAATGTGTACACTCACAAATTCAAAGTATGAGTATTTGCAAATATCCTGTACAAATAGTCACCTCAAAAGTCACTAACAGATGATTTTTGACAAAAATGAAAAAATTTAAAAAAAATAAAAGAACATGCAAAAATAAAATCATTTACAGAACACCTATTACTGTTTTCACTTATTATTTTGTTCACATTTCATACTATATTTGCATCTTTATACTTTGCGCTGTTTCAATATTTCCATTAGGATTTCCATGATATCATTAAAATATACACCAAATTTAGAAGTGGCAGTTTGGTCGGGGTATTTGCCATCTCATTCTGTTCTGATGGCTATTTTTAGTTATCTCCCCTGATGGTATTTCGTTATAGAAACCTTAGATATATCCTTGCAGATGTCTTGCTGATACTTTGCAGAATATAATTTAGGATCAGAGGGTGTATTGTATTTCTAGTGAAATTTCTGTGTTTGTACAATCTTCTGAATGCCATATTGGCTTTCAGTCGGGGATCTGCCATTTCTTTTGATGGCCAATTTTCTATAAGCCTAAATGTCAACATTTTAATACCTGAGGATTATATTTTGGGCTTTCATTCTGTTGTCCCAGTAGTTAAGACATGTTTATATGTAGTTAATTCTCTGGTTGTGAAACAAATATTTTATATATGGGAGAATAGACTTTCTTAAGACTAGAATGTTGCATTCAGAGGCTGCAAGTTATTTCACTGTAGATTTATTCTACATGTGAATTTGCTCCTCAGTTCTAAATGCCTTCTGAACAGTTATTTAAAACTGGACATTACATTTGATTCTAATGGATTTACAATATACAAATTGGTACAGTATAATTTCTTATTGTTAGTACATGTTTTCATTAGGTGTGGATTTTATATGTACATAGCTCCAGATAAGAGGAGGTATCCACATAATATTTTTCTTATTTCTGCACAAAAGCATATATTGTGGGTACTCGGTGCGGTACATCTAATAAGTACCACAACATATATTTTTGTAGAGAAATAAGAAAAATTTCAGTGCTTTTCAGTTGCAAAAAAAAAAAGCTCCTTATCTGGAGCTATGCCTATATGCTTGTGTGACTCCAAAAATAGAAAGAAAAAAAAACAAAAACAGGGTTATCTGTTAGTGTTGTGCCGATTAATCGAAATAATCGAAAACTAATCGGATGAGCCCACTATCGGCAACTATCGATAATTGTTGTTTCACTATCGATTATTTGAAATTCTATTTTTAGAAAAGTGGGCCAAAGGTCACGTAATAAGACCTACATATTAGGAGTATTATGAAAGACTTATTGAAGAGAAACATGGCTGCAAAATCTGCTTTGTCTTGAAACAACATATATCTTAAATTACCCTAGTTATGCAATAAGTGCTGTTGCATTTTAAGTAATAAAGAAATATAAAGTGCATGCTATGATTTATTATTTGACGCCAGTTATGGAATATCCGATTGTATAATCGATAATCAATCGGTTTTACTCTCCCGATAATCGATTGTGATTTTCCTGTCCGATTCCCAACACTATTATCTGTAGTACAGTAGTTTGAGCACCAGCATGCTGCTATAGCTTGTCAGCATTCATGGCTCTAGGAAAAGCCCTTTTTAAGCATATATTGTGGGTACTCGGTGCGGTACATCTAACAAGTACCACAACATATATTTTTGTAGACAAATAAGAAATTTCAGTGCTTTTCAGTTGCAAAAAAAAAGCTCCTTATCTGAGCTGTGCCTATATGCTTGTGTGACTCCAAAAAAAAGAAAGAAAAAAAAACAGGGTTATCTGTAGTACAGTAGTTTGAGCACCTGCCTGCTGCTATAACTTGTCAGCATTCATGGCTCTAGGAAAAGCCCGTGCTCGACATCCCCCCCACCCCCCCACCCCCCCCCCACCCCCCCCCCCACCCCCGTGTGTGTTACCAAAATCGTGTCCTGGTCAATAACTTTGTTATTCCTTGATGGATTTTGAAATTACTTGACAGAAATGTTTACTATCATTAGACAATGTATCACACACAAGACCCAGGTCCCTAGCTCCAAGGTCAAGGTCAAAAATAGGGTATATTTGTTGTGTCCGGTCCATAACTTTGTCATTCCTTGATGTATTTAGAAATCACTTTGCAGAAATGTTAACCATCATGAGATAATGTGTGGCGCGCAAGACCCAGGACCGTAGCTCAAAGGTCAGGGACACACTTACAGGTCAAATGTCAAAAATAAGGTCTATTTTTTGTGTCCAGTCTATAACTTTGTCATTCCTTGATGGATTTAGAAATCACTTTGCAGAAATGTTAACCATCATGAGATGATGTGTTGCGCGCAAGACCCAGGTCCATAGCTCCAAGGTCAAGCTCACACTTAGAGGTTAGAGGTAAACAATGTTGTATTCACATTATGTCTGTCACACAACACTCATTTCTGTGTCCCATATCATATAGCAGGGGCATCTGTGTCCTATATGGACAAAATTCTAGTTTTTCTTTAAACATATAAAAGCAGGGCCCCATAGGGCAGTCAGTAGCACGCTTGATTGCAGATTCCAGTAGTTGCATGTTCAAACCCAAGTTCAGCCACATACCTTTTGCAGAGATTGATCATTAAATCAGTTCTTTCTGATTCATTCTCTCCCTTCTGCTGATGCTAGAAGAGCAGTTGTCAGTTACTGGTGAAAGTATGTGCACAAGTACTGGTTAAGGCCTTTTAGAGGACTGAGCCTGTGCAGGAAAAGTGTGTAGGTTGACTTACCAGCTTGACATGACTTTAACAGTGTTGACTAGGCCATAAAACTCCATCTCAAACAAACAAAACATAGACTTCTCTCTCTCCATGAACACTAATAAAAACATAATTATATTCGTATGTTGTGGGTACCTCACCAGCCATGGTTTGGAGATCATTATGAGGGCCAGTGGCATCTTGGATACCGCCTCATTGATGGTAACATCTCATTTCTGAGAACTGGATTTTATTATCCCCTCGCACAACGAAGTTGTGTAGGGGATATAGGTTTTGTCCGTATGTAAGTACTTTCGTAAGTTTGTAGGTACATTCGTATGTTCACCTTTTGTCATAACTCTAGCCTCAACATTTATTGATGGATTTGAATATAACTTCACACAAATGTTGGGTTTGACAACATTTCGAGCAACTTTCAGGGTCTTGGGCTCAAGGTCAAGGTCACTGTGGCTATTTTTAGAAAAAAATTGTCATCACTCTAGCGCCGACATTTATAAATGAAGTTTAATATAACTTCACACAAATATTGGATATGACATTATCTCGAGCAAGTTTGACTTTCAGAGTCTGGGCTCAAGGTCAAGGTAACTGTGGCAATTTTCAGAAGAACTTTGTCATCATTCTAGCATCTACATTTATTGATGGATTTTAATATAATTTCACACAAATCTTGGGTATGATAATATCTGAAGCAAGTATGACTTTCAGGGTCCTAGGCTGAAGGTCAAGGTCACTGTGGCTTTTTTTAGCTCACCTGAGCTATGCTCAGGATGAGCTATTGTGATCACTTTTCGTCCATCCATCTGTTAACATTTTCAAACGACTTCTCCTCTAAAGCCGCTGAGCCAATTTTGCTCAAATTTCATATGGAGCCTCCTTAGGGTGGGGGAACGAAAGATTGCTAAAATGGTCACGGTCCATCGACCAAGATGGCCGCCATGCCCATATATGTTAAAAACCTTTAAAAATCTTCTCCATAACCGAGGATGCCTTGGGGCTGAATCTTTGCACGAATCACTGGGGACGGGAGGTCAACCAAAGTTGCTAAAAAAATTGTCGTACATTGACGTTTGACCTTTTTACGGCAAGGTCAAGTTCGCTTCCCTATGCATTTGTATGAGCCCTATACATTTGAATGGGAAAATTGTTGAGAATTTCAAACGACTTCTCCTCTGAAGTCTCTGAGCCAATTTTGTTCAAATTCCTAATGGAGCCACCTTAGGGTGGGGAAACAAAAGATTGCTAAAATTGTCGCGGTCCGTTGACCAAGATGGCCGCCATGGCCATAATTGGTAAAAAACCTTTAAAAATCTTCTTCTCCAGAACGGAGAGTGCCTTGGGGCTGAATCTTTGCAAAAATCATCGGGGACAAGAGGTCTACCAAAGTTGCTAAAGAATTGTCGTACGTTGACATTTGACCTCCTTACGGCAGCGTCACGTTTGCTTCCCTATGATTATACCCCCGACATACGAAGTATGTGGGGGTATATAGTTTTTGCTTTTCGTTCGTCTGTCCGTCCGTTCGTTAGTTCATACATTCGTTCGTTCGTTTGTGCGTGCGTGCGTTTGTTTGTTCGTTTGTCTTTCCGTCACAGGGTCAAAGTTTTTGCGTTAAAGTTTATAAGACCTCATATTTTGAAGACCCTTTGATGGATTTCATTCATATTCGGTATGATGGTAGTTATAGGTCTAAAGTTTTTATCTGCACCATCCCCGCCCCGGGGGTGACCTTGGGGTCAAGGTCACGGACTTAGAATTTTCATAAAAAAGTCAAAGTTTTTTGTGTTTGTTTATATAGCTGTATCATCAAGACCCTTGAGGAATTTCATTTATATTTGACAGGTTGGTAGATATTGGCCTAGAGTCTTACTCAGCATGATCCCCACTCCGGGTGTGACCGAGGTCAAGGTCACGAACTTAGAATTTTCATATAAAAGTAAAAAATTTTGCGTTTAAGTTTATATAGCCATATCATCAAGACCATTTGTTAAATTTTATTATCCCCTAAGTGAAAGGTTGAGCAGATATAGCTATCAGCAAGGAATTTGTTTGTCTGTCCGTCCATCCGTTGAAGCATTATTCGTTCATACTTTATTTTTGTCTTAGGGTCAAAGTTTTTACGTTTAAGTTTATAAGACATTATATTATGAAAACCCTTTGATGGATTTCATTCATGTTTGGCCTGATGGTAAATATAGGGCTTAAGTTTTTATCAGCACCAACCCTATCCTGGGGAATAACCTTGGGGTCAAGGTCACAGACTTAGAATTTTCATAAAAAAGTCAAAGTTTTTTGTGTTTAAGTTTATATAACTGTATCATCAAGACCCTTGAGGAATTTCATTTATATTTGACATGTTGGTAGATATCGGCCTAGAGTCTTACTCAGCATGATCCCCACCCAGGGTGTGACCGAGGTCAAGGTCACGAACTTAGAATTTTCATATAAAACTAAAACTTTTTGCATTTAAGTTTATATAGCCATATCATCAAGACCATTTGTTAAATTTTATTGTCCCCTTATTGAAAGGTTGAGCAGATATAGCTATCAGCAAGGAATTTGTTCGTCTGTCCATCCATCCGTTGAAGCATTATTTGTTCATTCTTTATTTTTGTCTTAGGGTCAAAGTTTTTACATTTAAGTTTATAAGACCTTATATTATGAAAACCCTTTGATGGATTTCATATGCGTTTGGCCTGATGGTAAATATAGGGCTTAAGTTTTTATCAGCACCAGCCCTATCCCAGGGAATAACCTTGGGGTCAAGGTCACGGACTTAGATTTTCATAAAGAAGTCAAAATTTTTGTGTTTATGTTTATATAGCTTTACCATCAAGACCCTTTGAGGAATTTCATTTATATTTTGAATGTTGGTAGATATAGGTCTAGAGTTTTACTCAGCATCATCCCCATCCCGGGGTATGAACTTGAGGTCAAGGCCACAGACTTAGAAATTTCATATAAAAGTAAAAAAAAATTTGCATCTAAGTTTATATAGCTATATTATGAAGACCCTTTTGTTGGTTTCATTAATATTAAGCATGATGGTATATATAGGTATAAAGTTTTTCTCGGGACCATCCCCAAGCTGGGACATGGCTTTTAAGTCAAGGTCACAGACTTTTCATACAAATGTCATTTTTGCTTATATTATAAAGGCTGATTGATTTCACTGGTATATGGTGATAGTTATAGGGCTATAGTTTTATTTAGCTCAATCCCTGCGCCTGTGCCTGACCTTTGAGGTCAAGGGCTTCATATTACGTGTGATTGAATTTTTTCAATGTTATAATATAACATACAGCATGCAACTGCCATCTCCAGAGTCAAAGCTACATACTTTGTGCTCTTTAAAAAGTGGCGGTAGCGCTGGTCGAGGGTATACGTGCCGCACTGGGCACTTTGTCTAGTTTGTATGAGCCCCATACATTTGAATAGGAAAATTGTTGAGAATTTTAAATTACTTCTTCTCTGAAGCCACTGAGCCAAATTTGCTTAAATTTCATATTGAGCCTTCTTAAGTCGGGGGAACGAAAGATTGCTAAAATGGTAGCAGTTCATTGACCAAGATGGCCGCCATGCCCATATATGGTTAAACCCGTTAAAAATCTTCTTCTCCAGAACTGAGGATGCCTTGGGGCTGAACCTGTGCACAAATCATCAGGGACAGGAGATCTACGAAAATTGCTAAAAAGATTGTCGTACGTTGACATTTGACCTTTTTACGGCAAGGTCAAGTTTGCTTCCCTATGCATTTGTATGAGCCCCATAACATTTGTATGGGAAAATTGTTGAGAATATCAGACGACCTCCTCTGAAGCCACTGAGCCAAATTTGCTCAGATTTTTAGCTCACCTGAGCATGAAGTGCTCATAGTGAGCTATTGTGGTCAGTCAATGTCAGTCATCCATCATGGGTGGTGCGGCGTGCGTCATGCAGCTTGAACAATTGCTTTAAAAGCCTACTCTTCCTACGCCCCTGGGCCAATTGACTCAATACTTGGTAGGAATCATCAGGGTGACTTGTAGATCAAAAAGAGCTAAAATTGTTCCGATCGGAAATCCAAGATGGCCGCCATCTTGAAAATCTATTTTTCGCTTCTTCTCCTGAACCGAAAGGCCAATTGACTCCAAACTTGCTAGGAAGCATCAGGGTGACTTGTAGATCAAATATAGCTAAAATCGTGTCAGTCGGAAATCCAAGATGGCCGCCATGGCAGTCATCTTGCAAATCTATTTTTTGCTTCTACTCCTAAACCCAAAAGCCAACTGACTCCAAACTGGTTAGGAAGCATTGGGGTGACTTATAAATAAAAAATAGCTAAAATCGTGCCGATTGGAAATCCAAGATGGCCGCCATGGCAGCCATCTTGAAAATCTATTTTTCGCTTCTTCTTTTGAACCAAAAGGCAAATTGACTCCAAACTTGCTAGGAAGCATCGGGATGACTTGTAGATCAAAAATAGCTAAAATCATGCCAGTCGGAAATCTAAGATGGCTGCCATGACAGCCATCTTGAAAATCTATTTTTGGCTTCTTCTCCTAAACCTAAAAGTCAATTGACTCGAAACTTAGTAGGAAGCATCAGGGTGACTTGTAGATCAAAAATAGCTATAATCGTTCCGATTGGAAATCCAAGATGGCCACCATCTTGAAAATCTATTTTTCGTTTTTTCTACTGCATCGAAATGCCAGTTGACTCGAAAGTTGGTAGGAGGCATTGGGGGTGACTTGTTTTACTTGTGACGTTTTGAAAATTTCAGCATTTTAACCTTGTAAGCAAGATATTTCAAAAACTGTTTAAGCCATTGCCTTGTCATAAGAGTATTGGAAATTGTTGCATGCCATCTGCATATCTGCAGTGGCGGTTTCACTCAGGTGAGCGAGTTGTGGCCTGTGGGCGTCTTGTTTTTAGAAAACTTCATCGCTCTACCACCTACATTTATTGATGGATTGTAATACAACTTCACACAAATGTTGGATATGACAATATCTCAAGCAAGTTCAACTTTCAGAGTCCTGTGCTCAAGGTCAAGGTCACTGTGGCTTTTTTTAGAAAAACTTTGTCAGCGTTCTAGCACCTACATTTATTGGTGGATTTTAATGTAACTTCACACAAATGTTGGGTATCAGGGCTCTAGAAAACAGGAAAATAGCCTATCTGGACCGAAAATAAGAATCCCGGACCGGTTTTAAACACCAAATAACACTAATAATTCGGTCCCACAGGGTCGTGCCTTGGGCCCCATTTTTCCCCAAACAACCAATTTTCAAGAATCAGTGATGTCTAAAAAATCACAAACAGTCAAATCTTCACAAACTGTGTGTCCGCGCACCTTTTAAATGCGATATTATGGTAGTTAAGCGGCTCTAAACGGTCATTTGACATGTATAATTGAGAGGTCAGATGAATGACGGTAACTTACCGCAACACAAATTAATTACGTCATTATCCAAACATTGTCAGAAAATCAACAATTCATTGTCCTTTTTGTGGTAAACAAGCGATTAACACAAATCATCAGTGATGGCAGTCTGATAATTAATCCGTTTGTGTGACACATGTGAATACACTGCGACTGCAAAACACCAGGTGCAGTCGGCATGTCCAAAAGATCAAAGGTTGCTTTAATACCAACAGAATGATTAAAGAATGCACGGCTTGCACGCACTTGTTTCCTTCTTCTTCCTTTTTTTTTTTTTTTTTGTTCAACACGGTTTGCGGTTTGTTGGTCCCAGATTTGATAAATTAATTCCCAAACCGTATAGGTCCTGATCAGATGTTGCATACAATAACTTCTGCTCTTGGTCTTATTATTATTACTTTTATTTTTTTGACGGCCGTAACACGCGAGTATGATTCAAGTTAGATTTCACAGCAAAAATAAGTAATGCACTACTTGCGCTGCTAGACAAAGATTTGTCAGTGCTAAAAATTTAAGCAGTCAGGTCAGATGTCTTCGCACTTACACACCAGACGGGAACAAGTTGTCTATAAATAGTTATCTAGGAAAACCCAGCAGTCAATTCATTATGGAGTTGGAATAACAGCAAAATCGTCTGTTTTGTCTTTCTTTTTACATATTTATTGATGACACCATTGTGTGGAAACTTTACTGACTAACTAAACACATTTAAAACACAGCAGCATTGTCATTAGTTTTGGTGACAGGTGATATTTTATTTTCACTTTGGAAATTGGTTCGTTGATGACATCATCATTATTGGCTGGACTGATTCAGATTTCAGAATTTCTAGAGCCCTGTTGGGTATGATAATATCTTGAACACATTTGACTTCCGGGGCCTGAGCTCAAGGTCAAGGTCACTGTGGCTATTTTTAGAAAAAATTCTTCATCGCTCTAGTGCCTGCTTTTATGAGTGGATTTTAATATAATTTCACTCAAATGTGGGTATGACAATATCTCTTGCAAGTTCGACTTTCAGGGTCGTGGGCTCTAGGTCAGGGTCACTGTGGCTATTTATAAAAAAGCTTTGTCATCGCTCAAGGCCTACATTTATTGATGGATTTTAATATAATTTCACACAACTGTTTGGTACGACAATATCTCGAGCAAGTTCGACTTTCAGGGTTCTGTGCTCAAAGTCAAGGTCAATGTGGCTATTTTTAGAAAAACTATGTCATCTCTTTAGTGCCTACATTTATTGATGGATTTTAATATAATTTCATATAAATGTTGGGTATTATAGTATCTCGAGAACTTTCAGGTTGCTAGGCTCAAGGTCAAGGTACGGTAACTGGCTATTTTTAGAAAAAATTTGTCATCGCTCCACCCCCAACATTTATCAAAGTTCGACTTTGAGGTCCTGGGCTCAAGGTCAAGGTTGATGACTGTAATATTTTCTATCATGTGAGGTCTAATCTCTCCCAACCTGAAAATCTGAATGTTTACAATACAGTACTTCTGACCTTTACATTAAGGTCACAGGCTTTTTGTTTCTTCATTCATATAACTATTATATTTCATGAAATTTCCCAGTTCAGTTCAGTACTTTCCCACACAAAGTAGTCTTGTATGCGATGCCTTGTTTTCTTGGGTATTGTAGTCAGAGTGCAAATCTCACAAGTATATTGTATAGGAAGATGGCTATAATTAGAGTGTACATCAGCATGATCTGTGAGGCAAGCCTGATGTTCTTGTCTTTGCCTATCAATTTCAGCTTTCCAGGACAGAATTTCTTGTTTAGCAGTTTAAATGTTTGTCTGGGATTTCATTCAGTACTCGTTGTCTGTTATCTCATGAAGAGCTGGTGAAAATGGGCAATCTTTAATGCATTTGAGAAAATAAGGTTACATAGAAATGTATAGGGAAACAAATCTGTAAACCAAGGATCATGACAAACTCCCTGATGTTCTGTACCAAGATTTACCCGGCAGCCATTAGCTTAGCTTAGTTCTGGAGAATAAGAATTTTTTAAAGGGTTTTTACAGTAGATAAGTATGATGGTCATCAGAGGTTTCAATGGCTTTGAGGTGCTTTAAAAGAGCAACACAAGATAAGTGTTTTGTAGAGAGATAAGAACCTTTACCACTAGTTGGGCAGATCAGCAGATGACAAACTGATATTTTTTTTTTATTTTTCTCAGAAACATTTTTGACATTTCATGCAAATTGTTGTCTGCTGGAAATTTTACCCAGCATGCTAAGGGTTAAGAACTATGATCTCAACTGCAGTAGTAATTAGTATTACCTTTATCATTGGATAATAATGTTGTTGGTCAGTAAAAACATGTTTATTATCCCCTCCCACAAGGAAGTTGTGGAGGGGATAGAGGGTTTGTCCAGTACGTAAATACTTATGTCACGTACGTACGTACGTATGTTCGTAAGTACATACGTGTGGTCAACTTTTGTTATCGCTCTAGTGCCTACATTTATTGATGGATTTTAATATAACTTCACACAAATAATAGGTATGACATATCTCGAGCAAGTTTGACTCAAGGTCACGCTCAAGGTCATGGTCGTTGTGGCAGTTTTAGAAAAAAAAACTTTGTCATCACTCAAGCGCCTACATTATGTCCCCCCACCATGGGGGGATGGGGGGGGACATATTGTTTTTAGTGCAGATCCCGCCGGCGGCATCGGCGTCGGCGTTGCCACTTGTCTGCACTCTATCTCTTTATTGAATGGACAGATTTTGGCCAAACTTACACAAATATATCATTGGGAGTGGGAAAAATGCTGATTAGATTTTGGTGACCTTGACCCCATTTTCAAGGTCACAGGAGGGCTTAGATTGTTGGAAAATGGGACATAGCATCTTGTCCGCACACTATCTCCTTATTGATTGGACAGATTTTAGCCAAACTTACACAAATATATCATTAGGAGGGGAAAAAATGCTGATTAGATTTTGGTGACCTTGACCTCATTTTCAAGGTCACAGGAGGGCTTAGATTGTTGGAAAATGGCTTGTCCGCATCCTATCTCTTGAAGGAATGAATAGATTTTAACCAAACTTGCACAGCTATATTGCTGGGACATGTAAAAGAACTGGTTAGATTTTGGTGACCTTGACCCCATTTTCAAGGTCACAGGAGGGCTTAGATTGTTGGAAAATGGGGCGTAGCCTCTTGTCCGCACTCTATCTCCTTATTGAATGGACATATTTTAGCCAAACTTACACAAATATATCATTGGGAGGGGGAAAAATGCTGATTAGATTTTGGTGACCTTGACCTCATTTTCAAGGTCACAGGAGGGCTTAGATTGTTGGAAAATGGCTTGTCCGCATCCTATCTCTTGAAGGAATGAATAGATTTTAACCAAACTTGCATGTTTATATTGCTGGGACATGTAAAAGAACTGATTAGATTTTGGTGACCTTGACCCCATTTTCAAGGTCACAGGAGGGCTTAGATTGTTGGGAAATGGCTTGTCGGCTTGTCTGCACCCTATCTCTTGTAGGAATGAATAGATTTTGACCAAACTTGCACATCTACAATGCTGGGACATGTAAAAGAAATGATTAGATTTTAGTGACCTTGACCCCATTTTCCAGGTCATGGCAGAGCTTAGATTTGTTGGAAAATGGTTTGTATGCACCCTATCTCCTGAATGAATAAATGGATTTGACCAAACTTGTACAGCTATATTGTTGAGACATGGAAAAGAACTGATTAGATTTTGGTGACCTTGACCCCATTTTCAAGGTCACAGCAAGGCTTAAATTGTTGGAAAATTGCTTGTCTGCACCCTGTCTCCTAAATGAATGAATGGATTTTAACCAAACTTCTACATCTTAATTGTTGAGACATGGAAAATAGCTGATTAGATTTTGATGACCTTGACCCCATTTTCAAGGTCACACTAAGGCTTAGATTGGTGGAAAATGGCTTGTCTGCTCCTTGTCTCCTGAAGGAATGAGTAGATTTCAACCAGACTTGCACAGCTATATTTTTCGGACATGCATCGGAACTGATTATATTTTGGTGACCTTCACCCCATTTTCAAAGTCAGACTAGGGCTTAGATTGTTGGTAAATGGCTTGTCTGCACCCTATCTCCTAAAGGAATGGATTGATTTTGACCTAACTTGTACATCTATATTGTTGTGACATGGAAAAAAACTGATTAGATTTTGGTGACCTTGACTCCATTTTCAAGGTCACACTAGGGCTTAGATTGTTGGAAAATGGCTTGTCTGCACTGTATCTCTTGAAGGAATGGATGGATTTTAACTAAACTTGCACAGCCAAATTGTTGTGTCATGGAAAATAACTAACTTTATTTTGGTGATCTTGACCCCATTTTCAAGATCCGGAAAGGGCTTAGATTGTTGTATAATGGCTTGTCTGCATGCTATCTGCTGAATGAATGGATGGATTTTGACCAAACTTACACAGCTATATTGTTGAGATAGAGACAGGAACTGATTAGACTTTTTGTGACCTTGATCCCATTTTCAAGGATACACAAGGGCTTTGATTTTAGAAAATGGCTTGTCAGCACCCTATCTCATTGAGGAATGGATGAATTTTGACCAAACTTACATATAGGTATATTGTGACTTTGAGTTTATTATAGATACAATCTATTTTAACAATATGTCTGTTCAAACTGGTGGGGGGACATACGTTTTCCTCCGAAAACACTGTTCTAGTTTATTGATGACTTTTAATATAATTTCACACAAATGTTAGGTATGACAATATCTCAGGCAAGTTCCACTTTCAGGGTCCTGAGCTCAAGGTCAAGGTCACTGTGGCTATTTTTAGAAAATATTTGTTATCACTCTAGATCCTACAATCATTGATGGATTTTAATACAACTTCACAAAAATGTTGGGTAAGACAGTATCTCGAGCAAGCTCAACTTTTAAGGTCCTGGGCTCAAGGTCAAGGTCACTGTGGCTATTTTTAGAAAAACTTTGACATCGCTCTAGCGCCTACATTTATTGATGGATTTTAATATAATTTCACACAAATATTGGGTTTGACAATATCTTGAGCAAGTTCGACTTTCAGGGTCCTGGGCTCAAGGTCAAGGTCACTGTGGCTATTTTTAGAAAAACTTTATCATCACTCTAGCACCTACATTTTATTGATGGATTTTAATGTTACTTCACACAAAAGTTGGGTATGACAATATTTCAAGCAAGTTTGACTTCAAGGTCCTGGACTCAAAGTCAAGGTCACTGTGGCAATTTTTAGAAAAAACTTTTGTCATTGCTCTAGCACCTACATTTATTGATGGATATTAATGTGACTTCACATAAATGTTGGGTATGATAATATCTCGAGCAAGTTAGACTTTCAGGGTCCTGGGCTCAAGGTCACGTCACTGTGGCTATTTTTAGAAAAACTTTATCATCACTCTAGAGCCTACATTTATTGATAGATTTTAATATAACCACACAAATGTTTGGTATGACAATATCTGGAGCAAGATAAACTTTCAAGGTCCTGGGCTCAAGGTCAAGGTCACTGTGACTATCTTTAGAAAAACTTTGTCATCGCTCTAGTGCCTACATTTATTGATGGATTTTAATATAATTTCACACAAATGTTTTCCCTCCCTTCCGCTGATTCAAGAAGGGCAGTTGTCAGTTTCTGGCGAAAGAATGTGCACAATACTGGTTAACAGTTTAGAGGACTAAGCCTGCCTAGTAAACGTGTAGTTAGGTAAACTGACCACGCTCGACATGACCCCACTTGGTTGACTGGGCCGTAAAACCTCAACACAAACAAACAAACAAACAAACACACAAATGTAGGGTAAAACAATATCTTGAGCAAGTTCAGCTTTCAGGGTCCTAGGCACAAGGTCAAGGTCACTGTGGCTATTTTCAGAAAAACGTTGTCATCACTCTAGCGCCTTCATTTATAAATGGATTTTAATGTAACTTCACACAAGTGTTAATTATGACAATATCTTGAGCAAGTTTGACTTTCAGGGTCTTGGGCTAAAGGTCAAAGTCATTGTGGCTATTTTTAGAAAAAAAAAAACTTACATCGCTCTAGTGCCTGCATTTAGTGATGGATTTTAATAAAATTTCACTTAAATGTTTGTTATGATAATAATTTGAGCAAGTTGAACTTTCAGGTTGCTGGGCTCAAGGTCAAGGTCACTGTGGCTACTTTTAGGAAAAAAAACAAAACAAAAAAAAAACAACTTTGGCATTGCTCTACCCCCTGCATTTATTAATGGATTTTAATGTATCTTCACACATTTGTTTGGTATTATAATATCTCGAGCAAAATAGAAGGGAAGGCAATGATCAGGAATCGATACAATTATCCTACACCTCCCATCAGAGATATCAAAGGGAAAGAAACACAAACACGAAATAACTAGACCCTAATGGAAACATCACTAGCAGAAAGCCAAATGGACAGTTACTTTCCCACAAAGTGGCCAAATGGCTATTCAAAAGAAAAAGATGTAAACGACACACACATTCAAAGACAAACTACAACAAAAATAAACCATGACAGAAGAACCGCCTTGGAACGGTCAGTGAAAGTATTTCACTGGGGGGCTTAAATCGATTTTATGTGGCCACAATCCTCGCCCTTACTTCTGCCGCGGTTTAGACACATAATTTGTTCAGTCCGCATGAAGGCTTCCTACCTCATCAGTGCTACATCTCCGAGAACACAAAAAATCAACTAATTACAGAGATGAAACAACGATGAGGACTCGACAGTACGAAACAACTGAAATGCTGGAGTGAAGAAAACCAACAGTTAGACTCCGGTGGGCCTGACCAAAGATAGAGCATCAAGTACCAACCAACATTACCCAAAATTAAATTTCAAGTAAGCCTTTATGCTGGAACCATCATAGAATCTGTGGCCTAACCCGCCGGCGTGCAATTAAAGAGGGAAGCAAAGTTATTAACCGTGATTGGGTTAACAACCATGCATGCAGTCTGTCGTATAACATTTATGTTGTACCCAATCTTTTTATATCGAAGAATGATTTTACGAAATTGGGTGCTGAAGTCATTGCAAGCATATATTTTTCTGAATTTATACACTAAGTCACCACAAAATTCAGGTTCCCATAGGCCTTGTTGCAGAAGAGATTTTAGTTGAATTTTGAAACTAAATCGGAATGACGTCTATAAAACTTAGAAAAGGCTTTACATAGTTTATGATACCGATAACCCTGATTAAGAAGTTTAACAGTTAGCAATTTATTACGAGTGTTGAAGTCAGTTACATGACTAGACACCCTGGCAAATCGAATTAATTGTGAAATATAAACACTGTAGGATGCCGCAGGAGGAACATCACCATCCAAGAAAGGAAAATTTACAATCTCAAAATCAAAATCATTGCGTTTATCATAAATTTCGCAGGAAACAAACCCATCTACAATAGATAAATGTAAATCCAAAAACGCGGCTTCGGTATCAGAAGAATTAGCTTTATTTAACTCAAGTTCTGGGGGGTAAATTTGACTGATTAAACCATCAAAGTAGGTATTGTCAATATTCAATAAATCATCCAAATATCTTGAAGTCAAGCTAAATGCTTCAATGATTTCAGATTGGTTTTCAACGGAAAGGGACATCATGAAGTCTCTTTCATAACAAAACAAGAACAAATCAGCCACAAGGGGTGCGCAATAGGTACCCATCGGAATACCCACAATTTGTCTAAATAACTTAGTACCAAATCTTATATAAATATTGTCAAGTAGAAAGGTGAGAGCTTCACACACTTTCTGACATGTCCATAATGTGTAATTTTTATGCACTTCAGAAGTGAAAAAAAGCATTTCTTACATTACATGCAAGGTAGAGGGAATCTTCTCTATGAAATGTCCATTCCATTAAATCATTTAGTTTTTCTTTTATAAGATTATGAGGGAGTGCCCGTACCTCAAATTTCCGAAGGATTCCATGCAACTACGAATAACTCCGAAGAAAATATTGTGCGGAGTATTGGGACATTTACTACGAAGCAATTTTTTTCTGAAAAATGGAAAACAGAGCGGAGAATGCGTAAATCTCTACGATTACCACCACATTTGGAATGAGCTACGCACTTTCGTAACAAGCGGAGTATTGGGATGAAATTTCCGCATGCTTACGCATATTTACCATTCGTATCTTGCGTAAAGGTTCGTAGAAAATGTCCCAATACTCCGCTGGTTTGTAATCATCTCCGCATGACTGCGTAATTGTTCGTAACTAGCTCCGCATGCTTACGCACGCTTACCATTTGTATGTTGCGTAAAGTTTCGTAGAAAATGTCCCAATACTCCGCTGGTTTGTAATCATCTCCGCATGACTGCGTAGTTGTTCGTAACTAGCTCCGCATGCTTACGCAAGCTTACCATTTGTATGGTGCATAAAGTTTCGTAGAAAATGTCCCAATACTCCGCTGGTTTGTAATCA
This sequence comes from Anodontia alba, assembly GCA_964016985.1. Taxonomy (NCBI): domain Eukaryota; kingdom Metazoa; phylum Mollusca; class Bivalvia; order Lucinida; family Lucinidae; genus Anodontia; species Anodontia alba. Next base: position 64,512,933 of record OZ024823.1, on the reverse strand, counting down.
TCTCCGCATGACTGCGTAGTTTTTCGTAACTAGCTCCGCATGCTTACGCACACTTACCATCAGTATCTTGCGTAGAGGTTTGTAGAAAATGTCCTAATACTCCGCTTGTTTGTAACCAGCTCTGCATGACTACCTATTTGTCTCCAAATGAACATTTGTTTGTGTTGAGGTTTTACGGCCCAGTCAACTTAATGGGGTCATGTAGAGCCTGGTCAGTTTACCCAACCACACTTTTACTGGGCAGCTTAGTCCTCTTAGTGGTTAACCAGTGAGTGTGCACATTCTTTCGCCAGAAACTGAAGCATACCCTTCTTACATGACAGCGGAAGGGAGAGAATGACCATAAAAAGTACTTCATGATCATATCCCTATGAAATAATGTTGCTGACCCAATGGGGGTCAAACCTGTAACCTAATCACAAGTTGGAGGTGCATCCAATGGAGCCACCTAGGCTGGCCTCCAAATGAACATAGCAAGCACCTCCAGGATTTCAAGGTAGGGCAGTAACAAAATTATTATGAAAACTCCATAAAGCATGCTTTTTCTACCACAAAATGAAGTATAACATAAGTTTATTTTGTATTAAAGCATTTTGTATTTACAAAAAGGTTATTAGTCATTGAAATCTACTTAAAAAGTCATGTACATGTGTGTTTTGTATATCTGTTAACAGTGATGGAAAAAAGATTTTACCACAATTTTACAGCACTTCTTTTGAAGAAAAGCATTATTATCAACGTATTGTGAATGAAAAAATAAAAAGTGCAAGACTTAGAATTCAACTTTTTGATTTGCTTATATTCTATTGAAATACATGCAATCAAAAGAAACCACCAACCTTCTGAAATCAGCAATAACATTTCCATGGACTATTAAAGTCATTTAGACTATTCCATTTTACATGTAAAACACAAAAACCAAGTATATGTATTTCTATTCCATAATTTAAATTCACTAATGAACTAGCTTTATAGTTATGTTGCCTCAGAGTAGCTCTATAAATGACTGAACTTTTTGGTTTCAAAGCAATAAAGCAACTACTTTTATGATATCTTAATTGATACCATTTTGTATCCATGGCAACAAAGTCTTCTGTGAATCTGTTATGCATATTAAATTACAAAGGTCTCTAAGCACACTCCGAATGCTACGAAAGACTACGAACCAAAAATTGGTTAAGTTATATTCTATGTTCTCATTTGATCTAAAAAATTTCTAAGTCCAGTAATCTCCATACATATACGAACTGAAATAAGTTTAAGTCTATATTCTACGAACGATTCCGCACTGAAAAATGCTAAGTCCACAGTTTTACGAAGTACTCCGTTCAGAGTGCGGAGATTGCTCCGTTCGTTTGTAGACAGCTACGAATATATTTCTACGTATGTACGGAAATTTGTTCGTAAATACGCAGATTTCCGCAAACCTTCGTAACAAACTACAAGAATATACGCAATCTCCGGACAAAATTACGCAAAAATACGAAAGAATCCACTCATTTACGAAGAGAACTGTTCGTAGTTTTCGTAAATTTGAGGTACGGGTGTAGTGTAAAGCGTGGAGAAATCGTAAGTAAACAGACTAAAGGCACGAAATTGTCCGGATTTCAATTTATTTAAAACCTCATTTGAATTTTTTATAGACCAAAACAGATTTCTCCCTGATCTTTCGAAAACTTTGTCATAATATTTAATTACATGTTTTTTGATGGCAGTAAGACATGAAGTTAATAATTTAGAAAGTTCAGTGGTGGTACAAGAGCTTGAATTTGCAATAAACCATGCTTTGTAAGGTCTTTTATGAAGTTTAGGTAACCAGTATAACATAGGAAGCTTGTCTTGGCCTTCAGTAACACATACAGCAAACTTGGTGGCTGAATGACAGATATGGTCATTAACTACAGACCTCTCTTCAGCCAAAGGTTGTAGTTCATAGGCATTAGTACCACTAAGCTCTTGCTGAAGAGTGTTAACATAGTGGAGCCGTCAAACAACGACAACATTGTTAGCGGCCTTGTCTGCCAGAGCCAAAACATACTTCTTATGAAATTCTTGAATACCTAGTTTAAGGTGACGTAAAGATGTCTTCGGTTTAGGAGGTAATAAGTTAGTATTTTGAGAATAGAAAGAAATGCGTTTGTTCACTAGTTTCAAAATTCTAAGTTTCCATTCTTTTAGGGCTTTATGCTCAACATACTCTCGCTTACACCATCGATTACCGAATTCATTCAAGTTCAACTTTCAGGTTTCTGGGCTTAAGGTCAAGGTAACTGGCTATTTTTAGAAAAAAAAACTTTGTCATCACTTTAACCCCTACATTTATTAATGGATTTTAATATAACTTCACATACGTAAATGTTAGGTATGATTACATCTCATGCAAGTTCAACTTTCAGGTTGCTGGGCTCAAGATCAAGGTCTGTGGCTATTTTTAGAAAAAAAACCCCAAAAAAACAACTTTGTCATCGCTCTAGCCCCTGCATTTATCAATGGATTTTAACATATCTTCACAAAGTTGTTGGGTATTGTAATATCTTGAGCAAGTTCAACTTTTGGGTTCCTGGGCTCAAGATTAAGGTAACTATGTTTTTTTTTTTTTTTTTTTTTTTTTTTAAAAACTTTGTCATCGCTCTAGCCCCTGCATTTTTCAATAGATTTTAATATATCTTCACACATTTGTGGGTATGATAATATCTCTTGCAAGCTCGACTTTCAGGTCCTGGGCTCAAGGTCAAGGTTGACATGACTGAAATATTTTCTATCATGTGAGATCTAATCTCTCCCAACCTGAAAATCTGAATGTTTACAATATTGTAGCTTAATGTCAAGGTCATATATCATCTTTACATTAAGGTCACAGGCTTTTTGTTTCTTCATTTATATAACTATATGTCATAAAATTTCCCAGTTCAGTGTTAGCCCACACCAAGTAATCTTGTGTGAGAGGATTTCTAATGTCTGTGATGCATTGTTTATTAGCTCACCTGAGCTCTGCTCAGGATGAGCTATTGTGATCACTTTTCGTCCGTCCGTCCGTCCGTCCGTCCGTCTGTTAACATTTTCAAACGACTTCTCCTCTGAAACTGCTGAGCCAATTTTGCTCAAATTTCATATGGAGCCTCCTTAGGGTGGGGGAACGAAAAATTGCTAAAATGGTCGCGGTCCGTTGACCAAGATGGCCGCCACGCCCATATACGGTAAAAACCTTTGAAAATCTTCTCCTCCAGAACCGAGAACGCCTTGGGGCTGAACCTTTGCAGGAATCATCGGGGACGGGAGGTCTACCAAAATTGCTAAAAGAATTGTCGTACATTGACGTTTGACCTTTTTATAGCAAGGTCAAGTTTGCGTCCCTATGCATTTGAATGGGAAAAACCTTTAAAAATCTTCTTCTCCAAAACCGAGCATGCCTTATGGCTGAATCTTTGCATATATTTTCGGGAACAGGAGAGCTACCAAAATTGCTAAAATAATGGTCATACATTGACATTTGACCTTTTTACGGTAAGGTCAATTTTGCTTATGCATTTGTATGGGAAAAATGTTCAGAATTTCAAACAACTTTTCCTCTGGAGCCTCTGGGCCAATTTTGCTCAAATTTCATATGGAGCCTCCTTAGGGTGGGGGAACGAAAAATTGCTAAAATGGTCACGGTCTGTTGACCAAGATGGCCGCCACGCCCATATATGGAAAAAACCTTTAAAAATCTTCTCCTCCAGAACCGAGAATGCCTTGGGGCTGAACCTTTGCAGGAATCATTGGGGACGGGAGGTCTACCAAAATTGCTAAAAGAATTGTCGTACGTTGACGTTTGACCTTTTTACGGCAAGGTCAAGTTTGCTTCCCTATGCATTTGAATGGGAAAAACCTTTAAAAATCTTCTTCTCCAAACCCGAGCATGCCTTTTGGCTGAATCTTTGCGTATATCTTTGGGAACAGGAGGGCTACCAAAATGCTAAAATGATGGTCATACATTGACATTTGACCTTTTTACGTTAAGGTCAATTTTGCTTCCTTATGCATTTGTATGGGAAAAATGTTCAGAATTTCAAACAACTTCTCCTCTGGAGCCTCTGGGCCAATTTTGCTCAAATTTCATATGGAGCCTCTTTAGGTAGGGGGAACAAAAGATTGCTAAAATGGTCACGGTTCGTTGACCAAGATGGGCGCCATGCTTATATATGGTAAAAACCTTTATAAATCTTCTTCTCTAGAACCGAGGATGCTTTGGGGCTGAATGTTTGCATAAATCATCGGGGACAGGGGGTCTACCAAAGTTGCTAAAATAATGGTCATACATTGACATTTGACCTTTTTTACGGCAAGGTCAAGTTTGCTTCCTTAGGCATTTGCATGGGAAAAAACATTTAAAAATCTTATTCTCCAAAACCGAGGATGGCTTGTGTCTGAATCTTTGCATATATCATCTGGAATGGGCGGTCTACCAAAGTTGCTAAAATAATTGTCATACATTGACATTTAACCTTTTTACGGCGAGGTCAAGTTTGCTTCTGTATGCATTTGTATGGGCCCCATACATTTGTATGGAAAAAATGTTGATAATTTCAAATGGCTTTTCCTCTGAAGCCTCCGGGCCAGTGTTGCTCAAATTTCATGCGGAGCCTCCGTGGGCAGGAGAATGAAAGATTGCTAAAATGGGTATGGTCCATTGATCAAAATGGCTGCCATGCCCATATATGGTAAAAACCTTTAAAAATCTTCTTCTCCATAACCAAATAAGCCCTGGGTCCTAATCTTTGCACAAATTACAGGGGACAGGAGATCTACCAAAATTGCTCAAATGATGGTTCTATGTTGACATTTGACCTTTTTGCCTCCAAGGTCAAATTTGCTTCCCTATTTGTGTGGGCCATATACATTTATATTGAAAGTATCAAAGTGACTTGTAGATCAACAGTAGTTAAAATTGTTCTGATTGGAAATCTAAGATGGCCATCATCTGGTTTATATTTATAATATTTCCCTGCCACTGTGCTGTTTACATGTATAAAATCATGATTCTTTAGGAACCACTTAGCCAATTTCCACCAAATTTCACATTGATCCTTCTGTTGAAATGTGATTGATGTTTATTCAAATGATCATGCTCCATTGACTGTCAGGCCCATATATTCTTCTTCAACACTAAGAACTGCTCAAATGATGATATTTTCATTAGTTGCGATGATAGGATTGGAAAAATGTTGCATAACATCTGCATGTCTGCAGTGGCTATGTCACTCAGGTGAGCGAACTGTGGCCCGTGGGCCTCTTGTTTATTTATTATCCCCTCGCACAGCGAAGTTGTGGAGGGGATACAGGGTTTGTCCCGTATTTATGTACGTACATGGTCACCTTTTGTCATCGCTCTAGCGCCTACATTTATTGATGGCTTTTTAGCTCACCTGAGCTCTGCTCAGGATGAGCTATTGTGATCACTTTTCGTCCGTCGTCCGTCTGTCCGTCCGTCCGTTCCCACGAGCGGGTACTTGCGTGGCTTACCATCAGCATTTTAGATACTTAAGTGGCAAAATGGTCATTAGAGGCTAGCCACATTAGAGAGAGCTATGGACAGGTAATCCATACTTAATCTGGCTAAATAAAGTTATTTTAATTTGTAGGCACATAATGATGGTCAGAAATCCATCCATTCCTAGGGACGTCCAAGTACCCTCATACCATTTTTTTTTTATGCGCCTGCGCAGTAATACATCTTTTGAAAGCCACTTAAAATCAGTAGCCCCTTATGAACAGTTAATCTTTTCCTAACGTGGCTAAATGGCTAGCCACATAAGAGAATGGTAGCTACTGACAGGTAATCCATACCTAATGTGGTTAAATGGCTACCCACACAAGAGAATAATAGCTATGGACAGGTAATCCAAAGCCACTTAAAATCAGTAGCCCCTTATGGACAGTTAATCTATACCTAATGTGGCTAAATGGCTAGCCACATAAGAGAATGGTAGCTACTGACAGGTAAACCATACCTAATGTGGTTAAATGGCTACCCACACAAGAGAATAATAGCTATGGACAAGTAATCCATACCTAATGTGGCTAAATGTAATTTGTAGACACATAATGATGGACAGTAATAGGCACTTAAAATCAGTAGCCACTTAATGATTTTTGCCACAAAGTGCATAGCCAAGTATGTACCCATTCGTGAGTCCGTCAGTCCGTGCGTCCGTCCGTCCGTTAATATTTTCAAACGACCTCCTCTGAAGCCGCTGAGCCAATTTTGCTCAAATTTCATATGGAGCCTCCTTAGGGTGGGGGAACGAAAAATTGCTAAAATGATCGCGGTCCGTTGACCAAGATGGCCGCCACGCCCATTTATGGTAAAAACCTTTAAAAATCTTCTCCTCCAGAACCGAGAATGCCTTGGGGCTGAAGCTTTGCAGGAATCATCGGGGACGGGAGGTCTACCAAAATTGGTAAAAGAATTGTCGTACGTTGACGTTTGACCTTTTTACGGCAAGGTCAAGTTTGCTTCCCTATTCATTTGTATGGGAAAAACCTTTAAAAATCTTCTTCTCCAAAACCGAGCATGCCTTATGGCTGAATCTTTGCATATATCTTCGGGAACAGGAGGGCTACCAAAATTGCTAAAATAATCGTTGTACATTGACATTTGACCTTTTTACGGTAAGGTCAATTTTGCTTCCTTATGCATTTGTATGGGAAAAACCTTTTAAAATTTGATATAATATTTCCCTGCCACTGTGCTGTTTACATGTATAAAATCATGATTCTTCAGAAATCACTTAGCCACTTTCCACCAAATTTCACATTGATCCTTCTGTTGAAATGTGATTGATAGTTTATTCAAATGATCATGCTCCATTGACTGTCAGGCCCATCAAAACTACCCGGTAGATCACCAGGCCAAATCAAAGGAAAACCTTGTTAACACTCTAGCGGTCACATATTTGAAGCAAGCATCATGAATCTTGCTCAAAATGTTTGTCTTGATGAGTTTTAGGTCAATTTCGAAACTGGGTCACTTGGGGTCAAAAACTAGGTCACTGGGCTAAATCAGCAGAAAACCTTGTTAACACTCTAGCGGTCACATTTTTGAAGCAATCTTCATGAAGCTTGCTCAAAATGTTTATCTTGATGATTTCTAGGTCAAGTTTTAAACTAGGTTGTGGGGTCAAAAACTAGGTCACCTGGCCAAGTCAGCAGAAAACCTTGTTTACACTCTAGTGGTCACATTTTTCAAGCAGTCATCATGAATCTTGCTCAAATTGTTTGTCTTGATGATTTTTAGGATAAATTTGAAACTGGGTCACTTGGGATCAAAAACTAGGTCACCAGGCCAAATCAAAGGAAAACCTTGTTAACACTCTATAGGTCACATTTTTGAAGCAATCATCATGAATCTTGCTCAAAATGTTTGTCTTGACGAGTTCTAGATCAAATTAGAAACTGGGTCACTTGGGGTCAAAAACTAGATCACCAGATCAAATCAGCAGAAAACCTTGTTAACACTCTAGCAGTCATATTTTTAGAGCAATCATCATGAAGTTTGCTCGAAATGTTTGTCTTGATGATTACTAGGTCAGGTTTGAAACTGGGTCACGTGGGTTTAAAAAGTAGGTCACCTGGCCACATCAGTGTAAAACCTTGTTAACACTCTAGCGGTCACATTTATGAAACAATCATCATGAATCTTGCTCAAATTGTTTGTCTTGATGATTTCTAGGTCAAGTTTGAAACTGGGTCACTTGGAGTGAAAAACTAGGTCACCAGGCCAAATCTAAGAAAGACCTTGCTAACACTCTAAAGGTCACATTTTTGAAGCAATCATCATGAATCTTGCCCAAAATGTTTGTCTTGATGATTTCTAAGTCGTTTGAAACTTGGTCACGTGGGGTCAAAAACTAGGTCATCAGGTGAAATCAAAGGAAAACTTTAACACTCCATATTTTTTTTAATAATCATCATAAATATTGCTCAAAATGTTCGTCTTGATGATTTCTAGGTCTAGTTTAAAACTGGGTCACTTGATGTCAGAAACTAGGTCACCAGGCCAAATCAAAGGAAAACCTTGTTGACGCTCTAGAGGTCACATTTTTGAAGTGATCATCATGAATCTTGCTCAAAATGTTTGTCTTGATGATTTCTAGGTGATGTATATTTCACTGTCTAGTTACTTTCCTAAGTATTTCCTTTTAGGTCAGTTTCTCAGTAATTATTGGTCCTACAGAGTGATATTTGGTACTTGTGAAGTGTTTGTGTTTAGGTCAGTTTCTCAGTAACTATTGCTCCTACAGCCAGTGATACTTAGTACATGCATACATCTTAGCATGACCTCTTGAGTGCAGTCATCCATATTTGACCTTGACCTCTATTTCACCATCCATTAGACATGCTACATTGTCTTACTTGTTAATATAATCATTTTGAATTCTGATTAGAATGTTTGCCTTGATCAGTTCTAAGTCAGGTTCTCAAAGTGCTATGATACTCAGGTGAGCATTACAGGGCCATCATGGCCCACTTGTTGGAAAAACTGACATCACTCTAGCACCTACATTTATAGATGGATTTTAATATAATTTCACACAAATGTTGGGTATGACAATATCTCGAGCAAGTTCGACTTTCAGGGTCTTGGAATCAAGGTCAAGGTCACTGTGGCTATTTTTATAAAAAAAAAGCAACTCTGTCATCGCTCTACTCCCTGCATTTATTAATGGATTTAAATCTATCTTCAGACAATTGTTTGGTATTATAATATCTTGAGCAAGTTGAACTTTCAGGTTTCTGGGCTTAAGGTCAAGGTAACTGGCTATTTTTAGAAAAAAAAAACTGTCATCACTTTGACCCCTACATTTATTGATGGATTTTAATATATTACTTCACATATTAACCTTCTCTTATGTACATATGTTCACCTTTTGTCATCACTCTAGCGCCTTATAGATGGATTTTAATATAACTTCACAAAAATGTTGGATATGAATACACCTCAAGCAAGTTCCACTTTCAGGGTCCTGGGCTCAAGGTCAAGGCCACTGTGGCTAATTTTAGAAAAGCTTTGTCATCACTCTGGTGCCTACATTTATTGATTAATTTTAATGTAACTTCAAACAAATGTTGGGTATGATATCTCTAGCAAGTTCGACTTTCAGAATCCTGGAATCAAGGTCAAGGTCACTGTGGCTGTTTTTAGAAATAAACTCTGTCATTGCTCTAGAGCCTACATTTAATAATGGATTTAATGTAACTTCACACAAATGTTGGATATGACAATATCTCGAGCAAGTTCGACTTTCAAGGTCCTGGGCTCAAGGTCAAGGTCAGTGTGGCTATTTTTAGAAAAACTTTGACATCGCTCTAGCGATGGATTTTAATTGATGGATTTTAATGTAACCATACAACTGTTGGGTATAATATCTCATTTGACTTTCAGGTTCCTGGGCTCAAGGTCAAGGTTGTTGTGGCTATTTTTAGAAAAACTTTTTCATCACTCTAATGCCTACATTTATTAATAGATTTTAATATCATTTCACATAAATGTTGGTTATGATAATATCTCAAGCAAGTTCAACTTTCAGATTTCTGGGCTCAAGGTCAAGGTAACTGTGACTATTTTTAGAAAAAACTTTGTCATCGCTCTAGCCCCTGCATTTATCAATGGATTTTAATGTATCTTCACACAATTTTTGGAATTATAATATCTCTAGCAAGTTCAACTTTCAGGTTGCTATGCTGAAGGTCAAGGTAACTGGCTATTTTTAGAAAAAAAACTTTGTAATCACTCTAGTGCCTACATTTATCAATGGATTTTAATATAACCACATAAGTGTTAGGTATGATTATATCTCCAGCAAGTTCAACTTTCAGGTTGCTGGGCTTAAGGTCAAGATAAATGTGACTATTTTTATGCCCCCGCATCGGATGATGCCGGGGCATATAGTTTTCCGGTTTTGCGTACGTGGGTATGTGCGTATGAATGAACGTCCGTCTGTACGAATGTGTGTACGTATGTACATACGTGATCCTGTTAGACTTAGGTTAAGGCATTTGTACCAGGTAGAACCTGAACTTTTAACAGCTTATATTTTCCTAACCATCTGATACATTTGGTTCATATTTGGTTTGATGATAGATATAGGTCCAAAGTTGCATTCAGCAATACCCCCACCCATGCCCATGACCTAAAGGTCAAGGTCATGGACATAGAAATTTTTAATGTTAAAGACTCTGGTTAAGGTATTTGTACCAGGTAAAACCTGAACTTTTATTATTTATTTGGTTCATATTTGTTATGATGATAGATAAGGCTCCAAAGTGATATTCAGCAATACACTCGTCCATGCCTATCACAGACTTGTAAATTTTTAATATTAAAGTTTTTAAAGAGCTCATACTTTCCAAAGCATACGATGGATTTGCTTTGTATTTGCTATGATGATAGATACAGGTCAAAAGGTTTATTCGACAATACCCCCACCCATGCTTATGACTTCAAGGTCAAGGTCACAGACTTAGAAATTTTTAACTCTAATGTTTTTAAGAGTTCATATTTTCCAAACCATATGATGAATTGGGTTTATATTTGATACGACGATAGATACAGGTTCAAAGTGATATCGGTAATACCCCCACCCATGCCTCAAGGTCAAGGTCACACACATAGAAATTTTAAATTTAAAGTATGTTTAGAGATCATATTTTCCAAACCATATAATGGATTTGCTTCATATTTGATAGGATGATAGTTACAGGTCCAAAGTTTCATTCAGCAATACCCCCACCCATGCCCATTCGCTTTATCCCAGAAGGCCATAATGCCTTGCGCACAACGTGACATCCAGTTGTAACGAAAGTTACTGATACTGATACTGTTGTGATGACCGCTTTTTGTTCAAACTAAAGATGAATTAGTTTCAAGATTTTACTTTAAAATTAACAATGGGAATACTTTTAAGCAAGTAGTTTAGATGGGACTAAAATAATACCGATCATTGGTTTATTTTCTTACTTTTATCCTTCCAATAATCACCAGGAGCTCCGGGAAAAACAAGTGCGAGATTGTTACTGATGACTAAATCTCGACATCACTCAATTTATACCCGCCGTTTAGAATTGTTTGGAAAGTCAATATTTTCACTCTATGAGATAATAGAATAAATATGTAAATCCCCTATATAAGTTTCAGTAAACTTTACCCTTTATAATACTATAAGCCAGTGACTGGCAGTTTTATTGACAAAACCGCAATTGAAAATTTAAAAATAAACACACAATCTAACATGGTATTAGAGAGCTTTATATCACTGATTGATTGATTGATTGATTAATTGATTGATTTGCGTACACAATGCGCAGCATGAAAAGTACATTATGTTCTACTCAATGTGATAGGGTCGAGATTGATGGTTTGTTGATAGTTGACAGATCTGTCAGCTACACTGTTACCCAGTGTACCAGACAGTAACCCGGGGTATAGTGGTCTGTCACAAGGAGAGTATACCGGAATATTGGTCAGCGACAGAGTAAACAAAGACCTGTAAGCTACACTGTAAATTGGTGTATCAGTCAGTAACCCAGGGTAGCGGCCTGTCACCTAAAGTGTATACCGGAATATCAGTCGGAGACAAGTATACAAAGACCTGTCCGCTACACTGTACCACAAAGTATCAGTCTGTAACTTAGAGTATAGCAGCCTCTCACCTGGACCAGAATGTGGGTCAGCGACAAAGTATAATAAGCTCTGTAAGCTACACTGTACCAAAGAATAGCCGCCTGCTGTCACCTGGAGTACATATGCAAATACCGGTCAACGACAAAGTATACGAACACCTGTCAGCTACACTGTTACCCAGTATATAAGCCTGTAACCTGGGGTATAGTGGACTGTCACCTGGAGTGTATACCGGAATCCGAATATCAGTCAGCTACACTGTACCCCGGTGTCAGTCAGTAACCCGGTGTATAGCGGCCTGTCACCAAAAGTATAAACCACTGAATATGTGTCAGCGACAAAGTATACTAAGACTTGTTAGATAAACTGTACCCCAAAATATAAGTCTGTAACCGAGGGTATAGCGGCCTGTCACTTGGAGTGTATACCAGAATATCAGTCAGCGACAGAGTATACTAAGACCTGTAAGCTACACTGTTACCCTGTGTATCAGTCTGTAAACTGGGGTATAGTCCCCTGACACTTGGAGTGTATACCAGAATATCAGTCAGCGACAAAGTATACGAAGACCTGTCAGCTACACTGTACCCTGGTGTCAGTAACATGGGGTATAGTGGCCTGTCACCTGGATTGTGTACAGGAATATCAGTGACAAAGTATATGAAGACCAGTGTCAGCTGCACTGTTACCCCGAATATTAGTCAGTAACCCAGGGTATAGTGGCCTGTCACTTGTAGTGTATATCTGAATATCAGTCAGCAACAAAGTATATGAAGTCCTGCCAGCTACATTGTACTCGATGTATTAGTCAGTAACCTGGGGTATACACTTGGAGTGTATAAATATACCGGAATATCGGTCAGCAACAAAGTATACAAAGACCTGTCAGCTCAGCTACACCGTTCACCGGTGTATCAGTCAGTAACCCGGGATATAACAGCCTGTCATTCCGAATGATTCGTAGTATACTTAGTCGCTGACCGATATTCACTGGTTTACACTTTAGGTGACAGGCAGCTATACACCGGGTTACTGACTGATATACCGGGGAGCAGTGTAGCTTACAGGTCTTCATATACTTTGTTGCTGACCAATATTCTGGTATATACTCCAGGTGACAGGCCACTATACCCCAGGTTACAGACTAATATACTGGGTAACAGTGTAGCTGACAGGTATTCGTATACTTTGTCACTGACCTGTATTTGGGTATGTAATCCAGGTGACAGGCAGTGTAGCTTACAGATCTTATTATACTTTGTCGCTGACCGACATTCAGGTGAGAGGCTGCTATACCCTAAGTTACAGACTGATACTTTGGGGTACAGTGTAGCTGGCAGATCTTTGTATACTTTATTGCTTATTCAGGTATATTTATAACTCTCAGCTATCAACAAATCATCAGTCTCGACCCTGTCACATTGAGTAGAACATAATGTACTTTTTATGCTGTGCATTGTGTTTGCAAATCAGTCAATCAATCAATTAATCAGTCAATCAATCAGTGATATGAAGTTCTCTAATACCATGTTAGATTGAGTGTTTATTTTAAAATTTCATCTGCTGTTTTGTCAAGAAAAAATGCCAGTCACTGGCTTATAGTGTAATTCTCTGCTTAATATATGAACCAGAATGTCTGTTTATAAAGAGTAAAGTTTACTGAAACTTATATCGGGGATTTACATATTTATTCTATTAACTAATAGAGTGAAAATATTGACTTTCCAAACAATTCTAAATGGTGGGTATAAATTGAGTGATGTCGGGATTTAGTCATCAGTAACAATAACCTTGCACTTGTTTTTCCCGAAGCTCCTGGTGAATATTGCAACGATAAAAGTAAGAAAATAAACCCACTGGTCAGTATTATTTTATTCCCATCTAAACTATTTGCTTAAAAGTATTCCCATTGTTGATTTTAATGTAAAATCTTAAAACAATTCATCTTTAGTCAAACAAAATGCGGTCATCATAACACTATAAGTATTGGTTTTTCTACTTTCGGTTAAACCGGATGTCACATTCGCGCAAGGCATTATGGTCTTCTGGAATATCACGAATGACCTAAAGGTCAAGGTCATGGACTTAGAAATTTTTAATGTTAAAGACTCTGGTTAAGGTATTTGTACCAGGTAGAACCTGAACTTTTATGATTTATTTGGTTCATATTTGTTATGATGATAGATACAGACTCCAAAGTGATATTCAGCAATACACTCGTCCATGCCTATGACCTCAAGGTCAAGGTCACAGACTAGTAAATTTTTAGGCTGTGGCTACTGACAACCGGTTGTCAGTAGCGATTTCGCTATTGACAACTGGTTGTCTATAGCGATTTCGCTACTGACAACCGGTTGTCTATAGCAAAATCACTGCTGACAACCATTAAGATGTTTTAAAGTTTAAAGTCTCGATCAGTATAATCAGTTTCAATATAGAAGGATTATTTAATAGCTACAAGAAGCATATAGTTAGTTTTATTTTTAAAAGCACTTTTTATATATTCACATGCAGATATAAGAAATTTGCAAAGACAGCAAATATACATGAATGATTTTGTAAAGCAATATTCAAGTAGAATAGAGAAACACCTGAATTCAAGAGCAGAAGCAGACTGATAAGGATCTCCACTCTTTGCTCATGATGGTCTATCCCAGTACTCAGATTACCATACTGTTTCTAATCCTAAGACATTTTTGTTATTTATAAAAATTTACCATAATGTCATAATACAGCTTTTAAACTCTTTTGGGTAACTAGCAAAGAAAAAGGGTATGGTCTGAGCTTGGTCTACTCTCAAGCACAAGACTTTGTTTCTCAATATTTAGGGTATGTAAGTATTTACAGTACTTCTTCTAATCATAAGTCATCTTTGTTATTCACATTTACCAATTACCATAATGTCATAAAACTGTCATTAAACTACATTGGGTAACATATGAATGTAGTGATCACAGTCAGAACCATGGATGTATAAACTGGGCTTAAGGGTCATTATGATACATTATCTGATGCTGGAAACCTTCAATGGTGTGTCTTCTGTTGGTATTACTACATGTACTTAATTGCATAGTGTTATGTCCCCACACCGAAGGGGAGGGGATATTGTTTTTGCTGCAGATTCCATAGGCGTTAGTGTTACACTTAATGTTTGTTCTTACCAACTTTACATTGATATACAGCATATATCACTGTGACAGATTAAACAATTGGTTAGATTTGGTTACTCTGACCTAATTTTCAAGGTATCGGCGAGACTGTTGAAATTAGGACAAAAAAAACCAAAACATTTGTAAGTGTAATTTCACATGAACTTTGGTTGGAAACTTACCATATTTGTCTGGATGTATCACTGGGACAAGTTAAATTGATTAGGCTTTGGTGACCTTAACCTGGTTTTCAAGGTCATAGTTTGGCTTAACATGCCAAATTAAGGCCAAAAAGGGTGTATTTGCTGGTTCTCATGAACCATTGATTGGATTTTTACCAACTTGCATGAATATATGCTTGTGACTGGATGAAGAATTGATTGAAGGTTATGGTGACTTTTACCTAATATTTGACATCACTCTGGGACTAAAACTAAGCTTACATGTATATACATAGTATCTCATAAACTACTGGAAGAATTCATACCAACTTTCATGAAAATATAATTGGGACAGGACAAAGAGCTGATTAGTGTTTGGTGACCTTGGCCTAGTTTTCAAGGTCACAGCTACACTAAAGCTGTTGAATTAAAGTTAAATAGGGCTTGTCTGCATGGTATCTCCTGAGCTGATGGGTGGCTTTTAATCAAATTTACATTATTTTATCACTGGTACAATGTACATGATAAAGAGTTGCTTAGTTATTATGACCTTGACCTAATTTTCAAGGTCATTGCAGGATTTCATTTATAGCAACATTTGGCTATGATGTCTGTTATCTGTGTCCATACTCAATCAAAGAAATCCAAAAAAAGGTTAAAATTATGTTAATACATGAAAAATGTCTTGTCCGTAGACAACTGTCTTTGTCTGCATATGTTGCAAAAGTTAACTGGATAAATAAAAGATATTTGTAATTTATATTTTGCATTTTGACATGGATATATCTGTGTTATCATAACTGAATTAAAGCACATATTTGGCCTATGTTTCTGTCTGTATTTCATCGTGAATTGAAATTTTGACTGCTGAAATCTCTGCACAATATATTCTGAAGCCAAAGAATGCAGTTTACCTCCAAAAAATTTGTTGTAATTCACAGTATGTGTCTAAAATATAAAGGTTACCAGATCTGACGTAGATAGAAGTTGGTATATTCATCTTTATTTATCTTACTAATCATTACTTTGAAATGTCTACGGACAAGACATATCTACGGACAAGACATTTTTTAGCTCGCCTATACAAAAGTACAGGAAGAGCTATTGCACTGCCCCTGGAATTAGCATTGGCAGCGGCGTCAGTGTTAACAAAAATGTTAAAAGTTTTACATCAAAGTTTCGATGGATTTAGTTTATATTTGGTATAATTATGGATGTTGGTCTAAAACTTTATTGAGCACTATCCACACCCCTGCTCATGACCTATAGGTCAAGGTCATGGACTTAGAAATTTTATGTTAAAGTTTTGCGTCAAAGTTTTTAAGATCTCTTAATTTCTAAATCCTTGCATGGATTTACTGTATATTTGGTATGATAATAGATATTATTGGTCCAAAATTTTATTTGGCACTACCCCCACCCCTGCTTATGACCTAAAGGTCAGGGTCACAGACTTTATGTTAAAGTTTTGCGTTAAAGCTTTTAAGATCTCTTAATTTCTAAATCCTTCTATGGATCAAAATCCTTGTATGGATTTATGAACTTAGGTGTCCAAAAAGGCATTTTTTAATGAAACAATATAACACTAATTTTTGCCCTTTTTTGGACCATTTTGCTTGGTACTATAGCAAACATGAATTCCAAAAAGTATTTAGGGGTTTTGGGCTGCTGAAGGCAGTCTCTCATCACTTCCCTGAAACAAAAATAATGTGTGTAAGTCTATTGTAATGCATAACAGAGAGGCATATAACAAGCCTTAGGTGAAAAAAATTGCATCTGATCTTGGCTGAGCCATATTGCCTAATCTGTATTTCAGTGTCAGTTCATTCAGTACATCTATAAGCATTTTACCTTGTGATCTTCCATTATTTTTTTCTGTTTTACTGTCTGTTTAACATTATTGATGTCTTTGTTTATAACTCTTTCACCTATTTTAGATGATACATGCTGCCTAATGTTTTTGGTTTCAACATTCATTTCAATGAAGGGTTTTATTTCATAATTTTATCTGCCGTCAGAGTTCTGTTTTTGGAGTACATTGGCAATGTATGTGCTGAGACAGGATGATTATGGTCAAAGATGAGTTTTGTTACTTTATATTTTTCTCCATTGCTATCAAGATGAAGCCTGAGAACAGCTGAACAGCCAGTTGCAAAATATTGCTGCACAGGTCTTTTACCCTCACTCCTTATTCTTGGTTTGCCATAATGTTTTTCACACCTTCATCCATGACAAAAGGTGATATTCATTGTTTTATTATAACTGTAAGTCAGTGAAATAGTTATTATTATTAAAAGAATTTTGTACATTTGTGTAAATGATGTTTCAAAATTAATTCTTAAATAATATTATACTGGTTGTCAATAGCGAAATCGCTATTGACAACTGGTTGTCAATAGCCACTTCCTTTTTTAATATTAAAGTTTTTAAAGAGCTCATATTTTCCAAACCATATGATGGATTTGCTTTATATGTGCTATGATGATAGATACAGGTCCAAAGGTTTATTCGACAATACCCCCACCCATGCTTATGACTTCAAGGTCAAGGTCAAGGTCACAGACTTAGAAATTTTTAACGCTAATGTTTTTAAGGGTTCATATTTTCCAAACCATATGATGAATTGGGTTTATATTTGATATGACGATAGGTACAGGTTCAAAGTGATATCAGTAATACCCCCACCCATGCCTCAAGGTCAAGGTCACACACAGAAATTTTAAATTTAAAGTATGTTTAGAGATCATATTTTCCAAACCATATAATGGATTTGCTTCATATTTGGTAGGATGATAGTTACAGGTCCAAAGTTTTATTCAGGCATATCCCCAACCCTGACCTCAAGGTCAAGGTCACAGACTTAGATGTTAAAGTTTTCAAGAGCTCATATTTTCCAAACCATACAATGGATTTACTTCATATTTTGTTTGATGATAGGTACAGGTCAAAGGTTTTATTCAGCAATACCAGCTTCCATGCCTATGACCTCAAGGTCAAGGTCATAGACTTACAAATTTTGATTGTAAACATTTGAAAATTTCATATTTTCCGAACCATATGATGGATTTGGTTCATATTTGGTATGATGATAGATACAGGTTCAGAGTTCTATTCACCCGGCCCATGCCCATGACCTAAGGGTCAAGGTAACAGGCTTATTTAAAAAAAGTTTGGTGTATTGGATTCATATTTTATACACAGGTATATAATCATAAAATATAGGTCAAGTTCGATTTAGGGTAAAATCTGCTAATTATTTTGAGAGTTATGACCCTTTTTTCAACTTCATTTTTTGCAAAATGCCTGCGTGTGGATGATTATGGCCCTGGCAGGGGCATGCGTGTCATATTGAAACATTAGTTAGAAAAAAACTTTGTCATCGCTCTAGCCCCTGTATTTATCAGTGGATTTTAATATACCTTCACAAAGTTGTTGGGTATTGTAATATCTCGAGCAAGTTCAACTTTCAGGTTGCTGGGCTCAAGATCAAGGTAACGTTGCTGTTTTAGAAAAAAAAAACTTCGTCATCACTCATTTTTTGCAAAATGCCTACGTGTGGATGATTATGGCCCTTGCAGGGGCATGCGTGTCATATTGAAACATTAGTTAGAAAAAAACGTTGTCATCGCTCTAGCCCCTGTATTTATCAATGGATTTTAATATATCTTCACACAATTTTTGGAATTATAATATCTCAAACAAGTTCAACTTGTAGGTTGCTGGGCTCAAGGTCAAGATAACTGGCTATTTTTAGAAAAAAAACAACAACTTTGTAATCGCTCTAGTGCCTACATTTATCAATGGATCTTAATATAACTTCACATAAGTGTTAGGTATGATTATATCTCCAGTAAGTTGATCTTTCTTGTTGCTGGGCATAAGATCAAGATAACTGTGACTATGTTTAGAAAAAAAACAACTGTCATTGCTCTAGCCCCTGTATTTATCAATGGATTTTAATATACCTTCACAAAGTTGTTGGGTATTGTAATATCTCGAGCAAATTCAACTTTCAGGTTGCTGGGCTCAAGGTCAAGGTAACATTGCTATTAGAAAAAAACTTTATCATCGCTCTAGCCCCTGCATTTATCAGTGGATTTTAATATATCTTCACATAAATGTTAGGTATGATTATATATTATTTATATCATTTATATCTGATTTTAATATATCTTCACACATTTGTGGGTATGATAATATCTTGACTTTCAGGACCTGAGCTCAAGGTCAAGGCTGACATGACTGAAATATTTTCTATCATGTGAGATCTAATCTCTCCCAACCTGTAAATCTGAATGTTTACAATACTGTAGCCTAATGTCAAGGTCATATATGACCTTTACATTAAGGTCACAGGCTTTTTGTTTCTTCATCCATATAACTATTATGTGTCATGAAATTTCCCAGTTCAGTGTTTGCCCACACCAAGTAGTCTTGTGCGAGGGGATTTGTATTGTCTGCGATGCCTTGTTGCATGAAGTGCTCAAGGTGAGCTGTTGTGATCGGTCAATGTCCGTGGTCCATATTGCGTCGTCTGTCGTGCAGCGTCAACAATTTGCTTTAAAAGCCTACTGCGCCCACACCCTTGGGTCGATTGACTCGAAACTTGGTAGGAAGCATCGGTGTTACTTGTAGATAAAAAATAGCTAAAATCATTCTGATTAGAAATCCAAGATGACGGCCATCTTCAAAATCTATTTTTCGCTTCTCCTGAACCAAAAGGCCAATTGACTTGAAACTTGGTAGGAAGCATCAGGGTGGCTTGTAGATCAAGAAAAGCTAAAATTGTTCCGATTGCAAATCCAAGATGGCTGCCATGGGGGCCATCTTGTAAATCTATTTTTCGCTTCTTCTCCTGAAACAAAAAGCCCATTGACTCGACTTGGTGGGAAGCTGCAGGGTGACTTGTAGATCAAAAATAGCTAAATTAGTTCCGATCCGAAATCCATATTTGGCCGTATTGCCATCTTGAAAATCTGTTTTTCGTTTCTTCTCCTGAACCCAAAGGAATGGACTTGAAATTTGGTAGGAAGCATCGGGGTGACTTACAGATAAAAAACGGTAAAAATCGCTCAGATCAGCCGTCTTGAAATCTATATTTCGCTTTTTCTCCTGAACCAAAAGGCCATTCGACTTGGTAGGAAGCATTGCGGTGACTTGTAGATCAAAAATAGCTAAAATCGTCCCAATCAGAAATCCAAGATGGCCACCATGGCGGCCATCTTGAAAATCTATTTTTCGCTTCTTCTCCTGAACCGATAGGCCAATTGATTTGTAACTTGATAGGAAGTATCAGTGTGACATGTAGATCAAAAGTAGGTAAAATCGTTCTGATCGGAAATCCAAGATGGCTGCTGTGGCAGCCATCTTGAAATTTTATTTCTCGCTTCTTTTGAACCAAAAAACCAATTAACTCGAAACTTGGTAGGAAGCATCGAGGTGACTTGCAGATCAAAAATAGCTAAAATCGTTGTGATTCGAAATCCAAGATGGCATGGCGGCCATCTTGAAAATCTATTTTTTGCTTCTCTTCTTGAACCAAAAGGCCAATTGACTTGAAACTTGGTAGGAAGCATCATGGTGACTTGTAGATCGAAATTAGCTAAAATTGTTCCAGTCATAAATCCAAGATGGCTACCGTGGTGGCCATCTTGAAAATCTATTTTTTGCTTCAATCCTGAACCGAAAGACCAATTGACTTGAAACTTGGTAGAAAGCATCAGGGTGACTTGTAGATCAAAAATAACTAAAATAGTTCCTATCAGAAATCCAAGATGGCTGCCATTTTGAAAATCTATTTTTTGCTTCTTCTCCTGAACCAAAAGGCCAATCTACATGAAACTTGGTAGGTAGCATCAGGGTGACTTGTAGATCAAAAATAGCTATTATCATTTCGATCGAAAATCCAAGCTGGCCACCACGGCAGCCATCTTGAAAATCTATATTTTGCTCTGAAAGACCAATTGGCTTGAAACTTGGTAGGAAGCATCGGGGTGATTTGTACATCTAAAATAGCTAAAATTGTTCAGATTGGAAATCTAAGATGGCTGCCATGTTTAAAATCTATCTTTAGCTTCTTCTCCTGAACTGAAAGGCCAATTGACGTGAAACTTGGTAGGAAGCATCGGGGTGACTTGTAGATATAGCCCCATAGACTTAAAAAGTCTTCTTCTCCGAAACCATGAGGCCCATAGCTTATATATTTGGTATGTAGCAGTGTTTAGTGGTCCCCTACATAAATCCTGCCAATCAAGGCCCTGGGGTCCAAACTGGCCATGCCCCAGGGGGTCGTGAACTCCAATAGACTTATAATGGGAAAAACTTAAAAAACAATCTTCTTCTCTGAAACCATGAGATCCAGAGCTTACATATTTAGTATGTAGTAATGTTTAGTGGTCCCCTACATAAATCCTGCCAATCAAGCCCCTGGGGTCCAAACTGGCCACGCCCCGGTGGTCATTAGCTCCCATAGACTTATAATGGAAAAAACTTAAAAAATCTTCTTCTCTGAAACCATGAGGCCCACAGCTTATATATATAGTACAATGTATGTAGCAATGTTTGGTGGTCCCCTACATAAGTCCTGCCAATCAAGCCCCTAGAGCCCGAACTGACTACACCCCGGGGGTCATTAGCTCCCATAGACTTATAATGGGAAAAACGTAAAAAATCTTCTTCTCTGAAACCATGAGGCCCACAGCTTATATATTTAGTATGTAGCAATGTTTAGTGGTCCCCTACATAAATCCTGCCAATCAAGCCCCTGGGGTCCAGACTGGCCACGCCCCGGGGGTCATTAGCTCCCATAGACTTATAATGGGAAAAACTTAAAAAATCTTCTTCTCTGAAACCATGAGGCCCACAGGTTATATATTTAGTATGTAGCAATGTTTAGTGGCTCCCTACATGAATCCTGCCAGTCAAACGCCTGGGCTCCAAACTGGCCACACCCAAGGGGGTCATTTGCTCCCATAGACTTATAATGGGAAAAACTTTAAAAATCTTCTCTGAAACCGTGAGGCCCAAGGCTTATATATTTTGTGTGTATACATGTAAATGTTTAGTGGTCCCCTACATAAATCCTGCCAATCAAGCCCCTGAGGTCTAAACTGGCCACACCCCGGGGGTCATTAGCTCCCATAGACTTATAATGGAAAAAACTTAAAAAACTTAAAAAATCTTCTCTGAAACCTTGAGGCCCACAGTTTATATATTTAGTGTATAGCAATGTTCAGTGGTCCCCTACTTAAATCCTGCTAATCAAGCCACTGGGCTCCAAACTGGTCACACCGCAAGGGGTCATATGTTTATATAGAGCTATATACCAGGGTGAGTCAATAAGTTACCAGCCTAATTTATTATGCTCCCCGAAGAATTTCGGGGGAGCATATAGTCGCCGCTTCGTCCGTGCGTCCGTGCGTCCGTCCCGCTCTTGTCCACGCAAATTCTCGGAAACTGCTTGTCGGATTTCAATGAAACTTCATGGGAATATTAAGTATCAAAGGTGGATGCGCATATCACCTGCGTGTTCTGGTTCGATGATTTTTCCAAGAGTTATTGCCCTTTGATGAGTTCTGCATGAATATATAGGGTACTGTTCGTGTCCACGCGAATTCTCGGAAACTACTAGTCGGATTTCATTGAAACTTCATGGGAATATTAAGTATGGAAGGTGGATGTGCATATCACCTGCGTGTTCTGGTTCGATGATTTTTCCAAGAGTTATTGCCCTTTGATGAGTTCTGCATGAATATATAGGGTACTGTTCGTGTCCACGCAAATTCTTAGCAAATACTGGCAGAAATTCAACGAAATTTTAATGGAATCTTAAGCAGCAATAGGGGATGCGCATATTGTTCAATCTTTCTGGTTAGATGATTTGTCACAGAGTCATGCTACTTTGTTTAAAGCTGCAGTGTAAGGTCACTGTATTTTTAGAAAAGAATTTGTCAACACTCTAGTGCCTACATTTATTGATGGATTTTGATATAACTTCAAACAAATGTTGGGTATGATAATATCTTGAGCATGTTTGACATTCAGGGTCCTGGGCTCAAGGTCAAGGTCACTGTGGCTATTTTTAGAAAAACTTTGTTTTTGCTCTAGTGCCTAGATTTATTGATGGATTTTAATATAATTTCACAAAAATGTTGAGTATGATAACATCTCAAGCAATTTCAATTTCCAGTGTCCTGGGCTCAATGTCAAGGTCACTGCAGCTTTTAAATATCTTGAGCATGTTCGACATTCACCTGCGTGTTCTGGTTCGATGATTTTTCCAAGAGTTATTGCCCTTTGATGAGTTCTGCATGAATATATAGGGTACTGTTCGTGTCCACGCAAATTCTTAGCAAATACTGGCAGAAATTCAACGTAATTTTAATGGAATCTTAAGCAGCAATAGGGGGTTTCCTGTTCCGACTATTGCATGTTCGGGGAGCATCCATCGGTTTCACCGATATTCTTGTTTCTGGTTGAGATCCACCTTTTTCGATGTAATTGCCCTCTAGTGTGATGCACTTAGACCAACGGTGTTCAAGTGCCATCAGCCCAGAACTGAAAAAGTCCGGGTCCTTTCCATTGACCCACTCCTCAACTGCCGTCAAGACTTCTTCATCAGACCGGAAATGAAGTCCATAGATATCCTTTTTCAAGTTTGGGAATAGGAAGAAGTCGCTAGGAGCTAGGTCAGGCGAATAGGCAGGATGTGGTATTAATTCATACCCGTTTCGCTCTACAGCATCCATTGCAACTTTGCAAGTGTGGACTCTCGCATTGTCCTGTTGCAGCAAAACACCTTTAGAGAGTTTACCTCCAGTTATTGTACTTCTCTTGGGTAAAAAGTCCAGCATAATGCCTTTTGCGTCCCAAAATACTGTGGCCATCACCTTGCCAGCAGATGGTTGCGTCTTGAACTTCTTTGGCCTCGGGGACCCAGGCGCTACCCACTGACGACTCTGAGCTTTATTCTCTGGCTCATAATAATGAACCCAAGTCTCATCTACAGTCACCAGATGCAAAAGAAAATCATCTTTTGACCTAAAACGCTTCAACAAGGCGCTGCATACTGATGCTCTGGTTGCCATTTGCTCATCGCTAAGGGATTTGGGGACCCAACGGGCTGTTAGCTTGCGCATACCTAAACGATCATGTAAGATTGTTGAAATGCTACCATGTGAAATGCCTAATGCCTGCGCTATTTCTTCCACCTCGATTCCCCTATCAGAGTATACCAGATCCCGAACTTTCTTACACGTTTCTTCGTCGGTGGCATCCAGTGGGCGTCCAGACCTGGCTTCATCTTCTAAAGACGTTCTACCACGTTTGAATTCCCCTACCCAGAATTTAACCTAAGCATAAGATGGTGCAGAAGACCCATAAACATCGGCTAACTCGCCGTGTATTTCCTTGCCTGTTTTACCTTTTAAATACAAGTACCGAATTACAGCACGGTACTCAACTTTAGATGAAAAGCATGCCTTTGCATCATTAGCCATGTTTGACATTCAATATCTTATTAAAGAATGACTCGATACGCGTGTAATTTTGTACCCATGTATAAATCATATATTGAAACAAAGCATGAAAATCATGACTGTCTCTGTCCATCGGAAATGGGATAGGCTGGTTATTTATTGATACGCCCTGGTAGCCAAAGAAAATTCAAAAAATATTCTTCTCTGAAACCATGAGGCCCGGAGCTTATATATTTAGTATGTAGCAAAGTGTAGTGGTCCACTACATAAATCCTGCCAATCAAGCCCCTGGGGTCCAAACTGGCCATGTCCCAGGGGTCATTAGCTCCCATAAACTTATAATGGGAAAAACTTAAAAAATCTTCTTCTCTGAAACCATGAGGCCCACAGCTTATATATTGAGTATGTAACAATGTGTAGTGGACCTTACATAAATCCTGCCAATCAAGGCTCCCATAAACTTATAATGGGAAAAACTTAAAAAATCTTCTTCTCTGAAACCATGAGGCCCACAGCTTATATATTGAGTATGTAACAATGTGTAGTGGACCTTACATAAATCCTGCCAATCAAGCCCCTGGGCTCCAAACTGGCCACACCCCAGGGGGGTCATGTAAAAATAGAGCTATGAAGCTAAAGAACCTTCAAAAATCTTCTTCTCTGAAACCATGAGGCAGAGAGCTAACAGATTAAGTATGTAGCAGTGTTTAGTGGTCTCCTACATAAATCCTGCCAGTCAAGCCCCTTGGGTCCAAACCAGCCACGCCCCGGGGGTCATTAGCTGTCATAGACTTGTATAGGAAAAACTTAAAAAATCTTCTTCTCTGAAACCGTGAGGCCCAAGTCTTATATATTTTGTGTGTTTAAATGTTTAGTGGTCCCCTACATAAATCCTGCCAATCAAGCCCCTGGGGATCTAAACTGGCCACACCCCGGGTTTCATTAGCTCCCATACAATAATGGAAAAAACTTAAAAAATCTTCTTCTCTGAAACCTTGAGGCCCACAGCTTATATATTTAGTGTATAGCAATGTTCAGTGGTCCCCTACTTAAATCCTGCTAATCAAGCCACTGGGCTCCAAACTGGCCACACCGCAAGGGGTCATATGTTTATATAGAGCTATATAGCTAAAGAACATTCAAAAAGTATTCTTCTCTGAAACCATGAGGCCTAGAGCTAACAGATTAAGTATGTAGCGATGTTTGGTGGTCTCCTACATAAATCCTGCCAACCATGCCCCTGTGGTCCAAATTGGCCGTGCCCTGGGGTTCATTAGCTCCCATAGACTTAAAATGGGAAAAACATAAAAAGTCTTCTTCTCTGAAGCCATGAGATCCACAGTTAATATATTTAGTATGTAGCAATGTGTAGTGGTCCCCTACTTAAATCCTGCCAATCAAGCCCCTGGGGTCCAAATTGGCCACACCCCAGGGGTCATATGTTTATATAGAACCGTGTAGCTAATTAAAGAACCTTCAAAAATCTTCTTCTCTGAAACCATGAGGCCCAGAGCTAACAGATTTAGTATGTAGCAATGTTTGGTGGTCTTCTACATTAATTCTTCCAACCATGCCCCTGGGATCCAAATTGGCCACTTCTCAGTGGGTCATTAGCTCCCATGGACTTATAGTTGAAAAAAAAAATACTTAAAAGAATCTTTTTCTCTGAAACTATGAGGCCCACAGCTTAAATATTTAGTATGTAGCAATGTTTAATGGTCCCCTACATAAATCCTGCCAATGAAGCCCCTGGGGTCTAAATTGGCCATCCCCTGGGGGTCATTATCTCCCATAAACTTATAATGGGAAAACCTTAAAAAAATCTTCTTCTCTGAAACCATAAGGCCCACAGCTTAGAGAGTTTAGTATGTAGCAATTTTTAGTGGTCCCCTACATAAATCCTGCCAACCATGCCCCTGGGGTCCAGATTAGCCATGCCCCAGGAGTCATTTACTCCCACAGACTTACAATGGAAAAAACTTAAAAGATCTTCTCTGAAACCATCAGGCCCACAGCTTATGTATTTAATATGTAGCAATGTTTAGTGGTCCCCTACATAAATCCTGCCAATCAAGGCCCTGGGGTTTAAGCTGGTTTTACTTATGGCCCTTCGAAAATTTTAGCATTTTAACCTTGTAAGCAAGATATCTCAAAAACTGTTTAAGCCATTGCCTTGAAACTTGACAGGCTGATAGGGAATGATGAGTAAATCTGATTAACTTACAGCAGTTAACTCAGGTGAGTGTTGTGGCCCATGGGCCTTTTCCTGTACCTCAAATTTCCGAAGGATTTCGTGCAACTATGAATAACTAAGAAGAAAATATTGTGCGGAGTATTGGGACATTTACTACGAAGCAATTTTTTACTGAAAAATGGAAAACAGAGCGGAGAATGCGTAAACCTCTACGATTACCACCATATTCAGAATGAGCTACGCATTTTCGTAACAAGCGGAGTATTGGGATGAAATTTCCGCATGCTTACGCATATTTACCATTTGTATCTTGCGTAAAGGTTCGTAGAAAATGTCCCAATACTCATACTTGTAACTAGCTCTGCATGCTTACGCATGCTTACCATTCGTATGTTGCATAAAGTTTTGTAGAAAATGTCCCAATACTCCACTGGTTTGTAATCATCTCCGCATGACTGCGTAGTTGTTCCTAACTAGCTCCGCATGCTTACCATTGGTATGTTGCGTAAAGTTTCATGGAAAATGTCCCAATACTCCGCTGGTTTGTAATCATCTCTGCATGACTGGGTAGTTGTTCATAACTAGCTTTGCATGCTTACACACACTTACCATTAGTATCTTGCGTAAAAGTTTGTAGAAAATGTCCCAATACTCAGCTGGTTTGTAAGCAGCTCCACATAACTACCTATTTGTCTCCAAATGAACATTTGTTTGTGTTGAGGTTTTACGGCCCAGTCAATCTAATCGGGTCATGTAGAGCCTGGTCAGTTTACCTAACCACACTTTTACTGGGCAGCTTAGTCTTCTAAGTGGTTAACCAGTGAATGTGCACATTCTTTCGCCAGAAACTGACAACTGCCCTTCTTGCATGACAGCAGAAGGGAGAGAATGACCATAAAAAGTACTTCATGATCTAAAATCCCTATGAAATAATGTTGGTGACCAGATGGGGGTCAAACCTGTAACCTAATCACAAGTTGGACGCGCATTCAATGGAGCCACCTAGGCTGGCCTCCGAATGAACATAGCAAGCACCTCCAGGATTTCAAGGTAGGGCAGTAACAAAATTATTATGAAAACTCCATAAAGCATGCTTTTTCTACCACAAAATGAAGCATAACATAAGTTTATTTTGTATCAAAGCATTTTGTATTTACAAAAAGGTTATTAGTCATTGGAATCTACTTAAAAAGTCATGTACATGTGTATTTTGTATATCTGTTAACAGTGATGATGGAAAAAAGATTTTACAGCAATTTTACAGCACTTCTTTTGAAGAAAAGCATTATAATCAATGCATTGTGAATGAAAAAATAAAAAGTGCAAGACTTAGAATTCAACTTTTTGATTTGCTTATATTCTATTGAAATACATGTAATCAAAAGAGACCATCAACCTTCTGTCCAAACCACTGAAATCAGCAATCACATTTCCATGGACTATTAGTCATTTAAACTATTCTATTTTACATGTAAAACACAAAAAACAAGTATATGTATTTCTAATCCATAATTTAAATTCACTAATGAACTAGCTTTATAGTTATGTTGCCTCAGAGTAGCTCTATAAATGACTGAACGTTTTGATTTCAAAGCAAAGCAACTACTTTTATGATATCTTAACTGATACCATTTTGTATCCATGGCAACAAATTCTTCTGCGAATCTGTTGTGTATATTAAATTACAAAGGTCTCTAAGCACACTCAGAATGCTATGAAAGAGGATGAACCAAAAATTGGTTAAATTATATTCTATGTTCTCAATTGGTCTAAAAAATTTCTAAGTCCAGAAATCTCCATACATATACGAATTGAAATAAGTTTAAGTCTATATTCTACGAACTGTTCCGCACCAAAAAATGTTAAGTCCACAGTTTTACGAAGTAATCCATTCAGAGTGCGGAGATTGCTTCGTTTGATTGTAGACAGCTACGAATATATTTCTACGTATGTACGGAAATTTGTTTGTAAATACGCAGATTTCCACAAACCTTCGTAACAAACTACAAGAATATACGCAATCTCCGGACAAAATTACGCAAAAATATGAAAGAATCCACTTATTTACGAAGAGAACTGTTCGTAGTTTTCGTAAATTTGAGGTACGGGTTGTTACTTATGGCCCTTTGAAAATTTCAGCATTTTAACCTTGTAAGCAAGATATCTCAAAAACTGTTTAAACCATTGCCTTGAAACTTGACAGGCTGAAAGGGAATGATGAGTAAATGACCTGATTAACTTACAGCAGTTAGCTCAGGTGAGCATTGTGGCCCATGTGCCTCTTGTTTATTTATTTATTTTAATTTTCATTAAAAAGTTCAGTCCAGTTATGACATCACAAAATGATGCATTTTGGGTAAATATAAAAAGTAAGAAAGATAACCAGTACATGAAAAAAAAAAATAAAAAAAGATTTGCATAACTAGAACAAACAGGATTTTTTGCTTGTTGTTTTCAGTGAAATGATCCTTGTTATCCACTGAGGCAAAATTCATTGATTTTGATTTTTTTCCTTCTAATTGATCTTTAACCTTTAGCGTGATGAGAAATAAATGAAACAGGCCTGTAAGAGGGGGTACTCCTACTCGAGAAGTCATTACTCCCTTATTTTTGCCTCGATTTACCTGGAATTTTCACATATAATTTGCCGATTGTAGGCGGCCATTTTACCGGCAAGAGGATGGTCACGTGACTAGAAAGTCACGTGACAGTCACATGTAAACCGGGAACCGTTTAAGACACTTTAAAAAAAAAAAAAAAAAAAAAAGTTACAAGAGACCAGCGCCTACTGTGTACTATTGCGAATGAAACGAGTGACATACATAGGTTCTACTATTATTCCTACTTCTTCATCACTGGAAATGATTTAGGTGTTATGGGCTTTTTCTCCATGGACTAAATCACTTGGACCATTGGACTTGGACTGGTCCAAGTGATTATCAGTTGGACCAAATGGGATGTATTCCTTGGACCAATTCCAGTTGGACCAAGTCATAAATACCTGTTGGACCAATTATTAAACCACATGTTTACAACTAAATAATATGAATCTACATAAATTGTATTCATTTTCTTTTTTTCTTTTTTTTTTTTTTTTTTTTTTTTTTATTTTACTTTTGATATAACAATTTTAGTTGAGATAATTTTGTATTTTTGAAAGAATTATTATATTTTCTGAAGCCTAATATTTTCACACTACAGTCAACTTGTTTTGACAATTAAATGTACTCTGTAGAAAAAATTCAGCAGATGACATTTTGCTGAAATGTCAAAACCTGTTTTATGGGAAAAAAATAAGAAAACTGTCATCAAATTGTCATCCGATCTGCTGAATTAGCCCAGAGAGTGGTAAAGGTTTCTTTATTTTTATTTTATTTATTTATTTTTTTTTACATAATTTTAGATGTATATAATGGCTTGAATTTACCATTTCAATTGGTAGGCTATTCTCACTTATTTTGTTTTTAACCCCTGTTAAAAAGTACTTTTTGCAGTGACCTATATTCCTTGGACCAAATCACTTGGAACTTGGACTGCTTGTCTAAGTGATTATGAGTTGAACCAAATGATTTGTATTCCTTGGACCAATTTCAGTTGGACCAGGTCACAAATACCTGTTGGACAATATTTAACCACATTTAACTAAATAATATGTAGCTACGTAAATTGTATTTATTTCATTTATTATTATTTTTTTTTAACTTTTTCTAAAACAATTTAAATTGACATAATTTTGTATTTTCAAAAGAATTATTAAATTTTGTTAAGCCTTATATTTTTACGCAACAGGCAACTTGTTTTTAACATTTAAATAATTTAAGGCATAGTGCACTGTACAAAGTTTTCAGCAGATGACATTTTGAAGATTTTTTTTTATTTAACCTGAAAACAGATTGTGGCATTTCATACAAATTGTCTCCACAGGATTTGACGTTCCATGCAAATTTTCTTCCCTGGAGACCATTTGTATGAAATGTCAAATCTGTTTTATGGGGAAAAAATAAGAAAAATGTCATCAAAATTCTCAATTAATTCAATGCTGAATTAGCCCAGAGAGTGGTAAAGGTTCAGTTGGGACCAAGTATTATGTTTACATTAATCTGAACTTTATCAAATTCCCTTTACCAAGAAAATATTTCTATATTGTTATTTATATATTTATTTATTTACATAGTTTTACATATATATAAATGGCTGGGATTTACCATTTCAATTGATAGTTAATTCTCACTGATTTAACCCCCCACTCCCCTGTTAAAAGACGCATTTTGCAGTGATTTGAGAGTTAAAGCCCTGTGAAAACTAAATTGCAGCAGTTTGCGATTTAATATGTCATAAGGTGGTTTCTCATTTGTATTCATAAGGGCTTATATATGACCAATGTGGAACAAACCAAATTAGCTTGCGCAGCCTAATCAAGATCAAAGAATTTTGTTATAATTGTTATTAACTGTTTTGAGTTATATTTCTTTCCTTTCATGAAAAAAAAAAAAAAAATAAAATATACTGGAACAGATGATACACTTGACTGAAATTTATTGCTAGAAATATGTGTTATCGGTGCTAATCCTTTCATTATCCAGTGAAAATGTCCCTTTGTGCATATGTGTTACTCAGATCAGAGTGCGTGACGCAGCCTGGTGCAGAATGGTGTCCAGTCAGTTGGCTGATTAGGTCACTGGTATATAATACTGTAATACATGAATCACAAAGTTTCCAGCTAATGCACAGACTGATCAGATTTGTTAAATATGAATAGGTTCATTTTTACTTGTTGGGACCGTTACTTTTCAAATAAGATGCACTGTGCACATCATGACAATTGTGTGGTCAGTCGGCAAATACTTTGCTGGAGGGCTTTAATGAAGGTGTTATAATTCCCACCAAGAAAACTTTTTCGCAAATATTAGAAGATGATGTGCTGGA
Source organism: Anodontia alba (assembly GCA_964016985.1). Classification (NCBI taxonomy): domain Eukaryota; kingdom Metazoa; phylum Mollusca; class Bivalvia; order Lucinida; family Lucinidae; genus Anodontia; species Anodontia alba. Next base: position 64,481,365 of record OZ024823.1, on the reverse strand, counting down.
GTATGAATAAATAATGTACAAACAACAACAAACCAGATCAGAATGTGGGGATGCACATGCTAATTTAAAATTTTGCATTTTATAGTACATTTTATTTAAATATTAGAAGATGATATGCCAGATTCTTGGCAGATTGTATCGAATAAAACAATGTACAGACGGGCAGCAAAGAACCAGATCAGAATGCGGGGATGTTCTATATTTATCACATAGTGGACAAATTCCCAATAATCAGCTTGAAAGATAATCTAAATACATGCAAATGAGATAAATCAGTTTAATATACCATGGTTCTGCGTGTGTACATGCGATAATGCACTCGCTCATGCTTGTGCATTATCGCATCATACATGCACATGAGTCAAGACATTGTACAAGAGTAACAACAGATCATATCAAATGAAAAACATATATATATGAGCAGCAATAAACCAGATAAGAACGCGTGGATGCACGTAGTAAACTATAATTTTGCATTTAGCAAGCTTTATTTAAATGTTAGAAGATGATTTGTCGGAGTAAAGGCAGATAATATCGAATGAAACAATGTATGAACCAGCAGCAACAAACAAGATCAGAATGTGCAAATTTACATGCTAATCTAGAATTTCTCATATAGCATGCTATATTTAACTATTAGAAGATGATGTTGTCTTAGTAACGGCAGATCGTATAGAATAAAAGGATGCATGGACGACCAGCGAAGAACTATATTGTGACGACACAGAAAGGGAACACCAAAGGGGACAGTTTCTTTTTTTCTTACGTAGGGTACCTTTTCACCTACATAAGGCCATTTTCGCCTTAACCCTACGTAGCTAGTACAAGTACATACAATGTTACCATAAATAACTAAAGTGCACAGGTTGCCCGTGTAACACGCGTATAAGCCACGTAGTGGCGTGATACCGGCCCTATATAAACTCCCCCGTAAATGATTCCCATAAGGGCGAAATACTACACAGAAGTGTCAGAGGACACTAATTCTCGGCTGTATGAGATTCATTTCGCCCTTCACTTCACAGACATACAGGCCCATAGAGGCTGATTCAATGACACAGAGGCCCATAGAGGCTGATTCAATAACAGAGGCCCATAGAGGCTGATCAACCGTGAAGTTAACGGCCGCCAAGGCGCCATTTCACACAGAAATTAGTAATTGACCACTATTCAAAAGTTGCTAAAATAATTGTCATACATTAACATTTAACCTTTTTACAGCAAGGTCAAGTTTGCTTCTGTATGCATTTGTATGGGCCCCATACATTTGTATGGAAAAAATGTTGATAATTTCAAATGGCTTTTCCTCTGAAGCCTCCGGGCCAGTGTTGCTCAAATTTCATGCGGAGCCTCCTTGGGCAGGAGAATGAAAGATTGCTAAAATGGGCATGGTCCATTGATCAAAATGGCTGCCATGCCCATAGATGGTAAAAACCTTTAAAAATCTTCTTCTCCATAACCAAATAAGCCCTGGGCCCTAATCTTTGCACAAATTATGGGGGACAGGAGATCTACCAAAATTACTAAAATGATGGTTCTATTTTGACATTTGACCTTTTTACCTCCAAGGTCGAATTTGCTTCCCCATTTGTATGGGCCATATACATCAAGTATCGAAGTGACTTGTAGATCAACAGTAGTTAAAATAGTTCTGATTGGAAATCTAAGATGGCCATCATCTGGTTTATATTTGTTATATTTCCCTGCCACTGTGCTATTTACATGTATAAAATTATGATTCTTCAGAAACCACTTAGCCAATTTCCACCAAATTTCACATTGATCCTTCTGTTGAAATGTGATTGATAGTTTATTCAAATGATCATGCTCCAAATAATGATATTTTTATTAGTTGCGATGATAGGATTGGAAAAATGTTGCATAACATCTGCATGTCTGCAGTGGCTATGTCACTCAGGTGAGCGAACCGTGGCCCTTTCTTGTCTAACTGATGGAGGACAAAGACCATATTAAATCACTTTTTAACAACTAAATAACGTATATCCACAATTAGTGTTTTTATTTATTTTATATATTTTTATATTTGATAAAACAGTTTTAACTGAGATAATTTGAAATTTCTTGAAAGAATTATTATATTTTGTTAAACCCTATATTTTCACACTAAACATAATGCTATAATGAAGTTGAAAGTTCTAATTCATCCATCCAGGCCTGATGTATGTTCATAAATAATTGTATTGTTGTTTATATGTCATAAAAGTTTCATTTATTTTTTTTATTTATTTATTTGTTTATTTATTCATTTTTTTTAGTCTTTGTTTCTACCAATTTATTTATTTATTTATTCTGATTTTCATTTACTTTTACATGCACATCCTGAACAATTAATTCTTAAACTATTCAACTAACACTATATGTTTTTAAGAAAGAGACAGAGAGACAGAGAAGGACAGAGAGAAAGTACATCAACTTATTTATTAATTTATTTATTTTGTGTATTATGGTCATTCAGTTCTCTTGTACTTTGAAATTGTTCATAAAAGCATAATTTTGCTTAACTGTTTACATGTCACAAATCTTATCTGATTCTTATTTCTTTCCAGTTTTGTTTCTTCCTGTGACTTTATCAATTATTTATTTGTTTGTTTGTTTATTTGTTGTATTTAACTGAAAGGCAGTTGTTTTGTCTTAATGCAATTTTTGTTTTGTACCCTTAATTAATGCCTTGTATTTGTATTTATTTTGGTATAGTTGCTATTCACTTGTATGTTCATAAAAATATGTTTTGTGTTGTCTATGTCCCAACTGTTTTAAGATTTTGTTCATTTCTTTCAGTCTTTGTTTCTTCCAGTAGGGTCAAGGTTATGTTTTTATTTTACAAAGAACATGAAGGTTTAAATGTGAAAGTTTAAAATTAGACAAAATATTTTTAAATCATAATAGGAATACTTGATTAGTTTGCTTTGATTTTTCTGTGGAATGCTATGCTTTTCAGCTATGGATTTCACTGGCCAGTAGACTTAGTTTATTCTGACCTGAGATTTAATGACAGGTATTATCAGATGATTGACAGGTCTTATCAGATAATTGACAGGTCTTCTCCGGTAATTGACGTGTCATATCAGATACTGTTACTGTTATTTACAGGATGGAAAAAACAACTGCAATATTAAGAAATATTAAGAAGTGATTATAAAACCTTTTTCTAACACATATGGAATGTCAGAATGGAATGCAAAATCATCCTTTTCACTCAAAGAATTGGATTCTTTAATGCTTAGCATTCTGAATAAATTTTTCTGCAGACGACATTTTGAAATATTTTTTTCTTATTTTCCCAGAAAACAGGATTTGACATTTCATGCAAGACAATTTGCATGAAATGTCAAACCTGTTTCTAAGAAAAGAAAACTATCACCAATTTGTTGTCTGCTGAATCAGCCCAGAGAGTGGTAAAGATTAAAAAGTAATAGGTATGTCTCTGAAGAAAGAACAAAGACAGTAAGAATAAATGAGTTTTCCCCACGTTCCAGTTATCTCAATTAAAATTGTTTTATGGGGTGGTCGGGTGGTGCGAAGGTGTCATGTATCTTGTGTCACCGGGGCGTCCAGCTGATATTGGCTTACAGTTGGGCAAGGCCTACTATCCTTGTAGTAGGTAAAGGTAGAGGGGGAATATTTTTATTTCTTCTGTTTCTTCTCTTTCATTCCTGTTCCTCTTTCTTCCCTGTTCCTCTCTTTCATCTCTTCTACTATCTCTTCTATCTCTTTTCTCCCTTTCTCTGGGAGACGACACAAAATGACCCACAAGGGTTGACGTGTCGTTAAACCCCAACACAAACAAACAATAAAATTGTTTTATCAAAAGAAATAAAAGAAAAAAATAAATAAAATTTACATAGATACCGGTACATATTATCCAGTTATAAAAACATTGTTTAACCCTTGTCATGCTGAATAAATTAAGATGACACGCCCACGCCTAATTTTCAGCCAATCAGATTACTTGATCCAGGTTGTTGATACAAAGTCACATTCTAAATGGCAAATGGTGCAGATCCAGATCAGTTGGCTTCTTCAGAAGCCAACTGATCTTGATCTACACTGTTTGCAAAGACAGGGTATATCCGGGATCAGCAGGACCAGGGTTAATATAGTCCAACAGGTATATACCTGGTCCAACTGGAACTGGTCCAAGGAATACACCTCACCAGGTCCAGCTGATTATCACCTGGACCTGCAGTCCAAGGTCCAAATGATTTGGTCCAAGGAATACAGGGCATTAGCTCGTCACTGCAAAGTGCATTTTAAAAGGGAAGTTAAAATAAAATAAGTACCAATTGAAATGGTAAATCCCAGCTATTTATATACATCTAAGATTATAAATAAATAAATAAATAAATAAATAAATAATAATAATAATATAAAAAATACTTTCTTGGTAAAGGCAATTTGTTATTAAAAGTCCAACAAACTTCAGATTAATGTAAACTCAATACATGCACATGGTTCAATTCGGGGGTCCAATTGAACCTTTACTGCTCTCTGGGCTAATTCAGCAGATGACAAATTGATGACATTTTTTCATTTTCCCCATAAAACAGGTTTTGACATTTCATGCAAATTGTCTCCACTGAAGACCACTTGCATGGAATGTCAAATCCTGTTGACAATTTGTATGAAATGCAAAAATCTGTTATCAGAGAAAAATGAAAAAAAAACAACAAAAAAAACAACTTCAAAATGTTATCTGCTGAAAATTTTACACAGAGTACTTAGCCTTAAAACATTTAATTGTCAAAACAAGTAGATTATTGTGTGAATATATTAGCCTTCACAAAATATAATAATGCTTTCGAAAATACCAAATTATGTTCAATTAAAATGTTATCAAAAGTAAAAAAAAAAATAAATAATAAAAAACAAAAATAAAATAAATAAAAAATAATGAATACAATTTAAGTAGATACACATTACTTAAGTCGTAGAAACATAGTTTAATATGGTCCAACAGGTATTTATGATTTGGTCCAACTGGAATTGGTCCAAGAAATACACCCCATTTGGTCCAACTGATAATCACTTGGACCAGTCCAAGTCCAATGGTCCAAGTGATTTAGTCCAAGGAATACTCTGACCCCCAGGAAATCGTGATCAACCTGTTGAAGTGAATGCTGAAATTAATGGCAGCTTCAAATTCGGTGTTCTCGGTCTTTATTAGTGTGGGTAAAATCCAGCACCGGACTGTCTAATAAAAAGTGGCGTGTTTGTATGAAAGTAGGTTCACTCCTGTATGAGAACACTTGCTCTGAATGGTTGCATGTGGTGTATAGTAAGTATGGCAGGCTTTAGAGTTGACAGACCCCTCCCGGGCGCATAAAGTTGCCTACAGCAGTGTAAAGGTTAAAGTTGTTTGACTATCATACCTGGACAGAGAGTTTAATTGTAGTCAAATGTATCTATAAATCTGTAAATCTATTGCTCAAATTTGAGGAGAGGTACACAACCAGGTTAAGACACGTTCTCAGTGGTCACTAGGATTTTTAAAAAAAATTTCTCTGAAAAGGAGTCCCGCAATGCAACTTTGCTAAATTTCTCTGAAACATAGGAGTTCCAGCCAGTAAAAAGGAGTCCAGATGTTCAAGCAGATGATTCAGATGAAATGCCAAGTTTTATTTTCTCTGAAAATAAATAAAAAATCAAAATGTGATGATTAGCACTATAAGAGTCAAGATAATTAAAATATTAGCGTTCTGGAGCCCTGACAAATTTCTTGTGTTTCTTTTGTTTCAGTGCTCTGTTGAAGGCAGGTGGTTGGTGTGTTGGACTGATTGTCCTCAACCTCATTGTCCCTTGCATCCTTGGGAAGGAGTCACTGTCAGATATGGAGGTAGCTGGGGTATCGTACATGGATCTCTGGGTGGTTCGACTTGCTGTCAACCTGCTTGGATATTCTACAATCTTTGTACCAGGATACCTGTTGATCCGATACCTACGTAAAGTTAGATATGATGAAACGGCGGGTATGCATCTTTTTTTTAAACTCTAGCATGCTACGTAATGACAGAATTAGCAGACAAGTGAATGTTGTTTTTCTTTTTGTTTTATTTATTTATTTTTTTTTTCCCAGAAATAAAGTTTCAGCATTTCATGTAAATCATAGAGATGTTTTTGCATAAAATGTCAAGTCCTGATATCTGGAAAACAAAAAATATCTTCTGCCCTTATTTAAAGAGAACATTGCATCTTCTCTTTAAATACTGGCAGATGGTATTTTAAAAATTAAAGGTGTACCAGCCTTCAAGGGAGATCACTCTGACATTAAAGTTTTCACCTCTCTTCTCAAAGGGAAAACTTATAAAGGAAAGAATTCTGTCCCTTTAAGAGTTGACCCTAACCCCTTATGAGAAAGGTTTCTCACAAGCTAGTAAGCTAATCCTTTTCTGTTAGTGTGGCCAAGGGAGGAAAAAAAATCTGTTAGAGCGCTCTCTCTTTAATGTGTATCCATTTACCATAACATTTACCACTCACATAAGCTATTTCAGCAGATGACAAATTATGTCCCCCCCACCCCTCCTACCAAAGTGTGTGTGTGTGTGTGGGGGGGGGGGGGGGGGGGCGGAACTTACTGTTTTGGAACGGATCCAGTTGTTTTATTTGAAAAAGATTTCATGTCCACTCTGTAACTCGAATACCCTTTGGAATATTTCGATGGTACTTGGCAGAATTGTAGAACAGGACCAGACGACGTGTCGCGTACAAGAATGACATGTCACAACTCCGCCTTTCTTACTTTTGGCGTTATCTCCCTTTGTTATATTTGACAGTGATAATCCATTGATTTTGTGTCCGCTCTGTAAGTCAAAGACCCTTTGGAATATTTTTATGATCTTGGTAGAAATGTAGAACAGGACCAGACGACATGTATACAAGAATGACAACTCTGCCTTTCTTAATTTTGTCGTTATCTCCCTTTGTTATATTTGACAGTGATAATCCATTGAATTCAAGACAGCTCTGTAAGTCAAAGACCCTTTGGAATATTTTTATGATATTTGGTAGCAGTGTAGAACAGGACCAGACAACGTGTTGCATACAAGAATAACAACTCTGCCTTTCTTAATTTTGGCGTTATCTCCCTTTGTTATATTTGACAGTGATTAGCCATTGATTTTGTGTCCGCTCTGTAAGTCAAAGACCCTTTGGAATATTTTTATGATACTTGGCAGAAATGTAGAACAGGACCAGATAATGTGTCTCGTACAAGAATGACAACTCTGGCTTTCTTACTTTTGGAGTTATCTCCCTTTGTTTTGTTTGAAATAGATTTCTCATCTGCTCTGTAACTGGAATACCCTTTGGAATATTCCGATGGTACTTGGCAGAAATGTAGAACAGGACCAGATGACGTGTCTCGTACAAGAATGACATCTCTGCCTTTCTTACTTTTGGCGTTATTTCCCTTTGTTATATTTGACAGTGATAATCCATTGAATTCGTGTCCGCTCTGTAAGTCAAAGGCCATTTGGAATATTTTTATGATACTTAGTAGCAATGTAGAACAGGACCAGACAACATGTTGTGTACAAGAATGACAACTCTGCCTTTCTTACTTTTGGTGTTATCTCCCTTTGTTATGTCTGACAGTGATTATCCATTGATTTCGTGTCCGCTCTAAGTCAAAGACCCTTTCGAATATTTTTATGATACTTGGTATAATTGTAGAACAGGACCAGACAACATGTTGTGTACAAAATGACAACTCTGCCTTTCTTACTTTTGGAGTTATCTCACTTTCTTATGTCTGACAGTGATTATCCATTGATTTCATGTCCACTCTATAAGTCAAAGACTGTTTGGAATATTTTTATGATACTTGGTAGAAATGTAGAACAGGACCAGACAACATGTCGCCTACAAGAATGACAACTCTGGCTTTCTTACTTTTGGAGTTATCTCCCTTTGTTTTGTTTGAATAGATTTCTTATCTGTTCTGTAACTGGAATACCCTTCAGAATATTTTGATGGTACCTTGTAGAACTGTACAATAGGACAAGACGACGTGTTCCTTACAAGAATGACAACTCTGCCTTCCTTACTTTTGCTATTATGTCCCTTTGTTATATTTGACACTGATTATGCATTGATTTAGTGTCCGCTTTGTAAGTCGAACACTCTTTGGAATGTTTTGATGATACTTGGTAGTAATGTCGAACAGGACCAGATGACATGTCACATACAAAAATGACAGTTTCGGCTTTTTTTTTCTTTTGGAGTCATCTCCCCTTCTTGTGTTTGAATTTGATTTCTTGTCTCTGCTCTGTAACACAAATACCCTACGGAATATTTTGATGATGCTTGGTACAAATGTAGAACAGGAAGACTGTTGCGTACAAGAATGACAACTCTGGCGGGATTGGGGGGGTGGGGGGGACATTTGTTTTTTTTCTAAAAAACCTTTTCTAGTTGATGATATATTTCTAATTTTTCCCATAAAACAGGATCTGATATTTCTTGCACATTGTCTCCTACATGGACTGAACACACATGTATTTGTAATTTGGAGCTGCATCATAATTAAAGGTGAGGTTTTGCACAAATAAAAATAGTTTAAACTTTAAACGTCCCCCTACACTTTCCGTCTGCAGTAGTTTATACTGCTGTCATTCCAAGGCAGTATTCTGATGCAGATCCTCTTTCCTGTAATTGCACAACCCAGAGGAAAGGTCCGACTGAGGTCGGTTGACTTTCTAAGAGTGCCCTATAATCATCCTGTGTGTCCGTACATACGCAAGGTACATTGGGAGGTTAGCGTTTGTATTGGCATCTGATTTATTCCGTCATTGTGGGGTAAAAATTGTGTTGTGGGGTTGACAAATAGATAAAAATGGAAGTTGTGGAGTTAAAGAAGATCAAAGAAAGATCAAAGCAATAACCTCATAATGTACCTCTCATAAGAACATCCATTCATCTGTCCGTCCATGGTCAGCGAAATTGTCATCACACTTAAACCACGCGGAATATTTTTATAATTTTTGGCATACTTTAGATATCAACAAGATCTAACCACCGCATGCAAGAGAGAAAACTCTTTCTTTGTTATGTACTTACCTCCCCTGAAGCCAAAATCTTGTGCAGGCCATAACTCCCATACTGTTTGAGATAATTTGATAATATTTGGTAGGAACATATATTTATCAGGTCAAGTAGAAGCAACACATGCAGGAAGGACAACTCTTGCTTTGTTCTTTTTTCTACTTATCTCCCCTGAATGGATTTCTAAGCCAAATTCTTGTGTACTTCATAACTTCTTAATGATTTGAAATATTTTGATAATATTTGGTAGAGGCATAGATAAGGACCAGTAGGTTTGTTGTGTGCAAGAGAGATAACTCTGACTTTCTTTGTTATGCACTTATCTCCCCTGAAGCCGAAATCTTGTGCAGCCCGTAACTCCCATACTGTTTGAGATAATTTGATTATGATCATCAATGACTTTTGATGTGATTGCACAACCCGCAGGAAAGGTCTAGCGACTGAGCTCAGCTGACTTTCTAAGAGTGCCCTATAATCACCCTTCGTGTCCATCCATGTGGCATCTGATCTGGATCTGCACTGTTTGCTTAAATGTCCGTTACCTGGATTTCTTACACTTGCTATGTAACAGTGTCATATTATATGAAACAGACTTTATCGTAACACTACCCTTGAAATAGACAAACACCAGTTTTCTATTAGAATAGCCTCACCGAGGCAAAAAATGTGAAAATTTGAAAATGGCTATAACACTCAAACCATTAGGATGACTGTGCAAAAAAATGTGAAAATTTGAAAATGGCCATAACACGCAAACCATTAGGACTTGCATCTAGGGATGACAGCCTACATGTGTTAGCCTGGTACCAGTGTCTACCTCACGGATCGCTATGGGTGCATTCCACAATTTTGAATTCCATTTCTACTTTCACAGCAAATATAATAGTACAATACTGTATCAACAAATTGCAAACATACCAAATAATAATTTAATCATCATAAAAATAATACTTCAATGTACGGGCTGGCCTCGGTGGCTCAGTTGGATGCGTTACCAACTGGAGACCAGGATGTCGCGGGTTCAACCCCCGCCGAGGTCGGCAACATTCTTTCGTGGAGATTGATCATGAAATATTTTCTATGGTCATTCTCTCCCTTCCGCTGATTCAAGAAGGGCAGTTGTCAGTTTCTGGCGAAAGAATGTGCACAATACTGGTTACCGCTTAGAGGACTAAGCCTGCCCAGTAAACGTGTGGTTAGGTAAACTGACCGCGCTCGACATGACCCCATTGGGTTGACTGCGCCGTAAAACCTCAACACAAACAAACAAACTTCAATGTACCAAAACCTGCTGTTGCACTAATGTAAACAATACCCCACCCACCACCGACTGCAGCCAATTTTATGCAAAAAATGCAGTTTTCGATAGGTTATCCTCAACTCCAGGACCGCGCACTGCCCTGGAACACTTGAAAATTTGACAGAGCACCTACAGAATATTACTTGTATCCAGAAATGAATACCAGTAAGCCACCTTGTTTTCAAGATAAAATCCACTGAAAAGCATGCTACAATTTATGATAGGGTAAAACCTGATACCAGACAGAATTTCAGCAGTTTCGTATTTTACCTACACTTTATATTATTAGGTCATGATAATAATGTGACCTCAAGAAAAGTCTTTTTCTTCAATGTTACGAAAGTCGTGCAAAAAGTTCTGTCACTAATAGGCTTACTTAGTTTTATCCCAGGTAATAGCTAAGGATACCCGTTTATTTCGTGCAAATTGCTTTCCAACTGACCGAGTTATTTCAAATTGAAATAGATGCAGTCATATACACTGACCAATTTACTTGTTACACTGAAACATGGACCAGAAGACTGAAATTTGTAGCTATATTAAATGCCGCATTAGGCTTAATATAGATTCAAAGCAGATATTTAATGAATTGTGTGATATATATGGACCTCAGACCATTTCAATGCGCACAGTTTTTAGGTGGGTAAGGCTTTTAAAGCTGAGAAATTTTCTGTTGAAAATGATACCCGTCTTGGAAGGCCTAAAACCTCTGTTACCAAGGCTAACATCGCTGCTGTAAAGATTGTGGTCGAACAGGATGCGCGATTGTCTGTCAAAGATATAGCTAGTTGTACTGGCATATCAGAAGGCAGTGTGCAAACAATTCTGAAAAAGCGTTTGGACCTGAGAAAGGTTTGCACTAGGTGGGTACCTCATTTGCTCACTGAGGAGCAAAAGACACAATGCTTTAAATGTGCCCGGGAACTTTTGAAAACATACAAAGGCTGTAATAGTCGGGTTATTTCTAACTTGCTAACAGGTGATGAAACCTGGGTGCACATGTTTGAGCCACAAAGAAGGGCTGATAATAAGCAATGGAAGTGAAAAGATAAAAAATGCCCATGTATTACAAAGAGAACCATAAGTTCTAAAAAGATGTTGTACGCAATTTTCTTTAATTCAAGTGGGCCAATTGTTCAAGTGCCTTGTCCATCTGGTCATACAGTCACTGGCCGATTCTACAAGAATTCTGTACTGAAGAAATTGAAAGAGTTTTACAATAAGAAACGACCAAGCAAAGGATGGACAGGAGTCCACCTTTTACATGACAACGCCTCCTCTCATAAGTGTGAGGTTGTTAAGTCTTTTTTGGCTTCTGAAAAGGTGAAAGTTTTAAACCATTCACCTGACCTGAGTCCCTGTGACTTCTTTTTCTTTCCAAGGCTTAAGAGAATGCTTTCTGGAAATAAGTATACGTCTAGAAGTTCTCTTGGCAGCGCTATTTATCAGTGTCTCCAACAAATACCAAAAGAAGACTATTTAACTGCTTTTTGCGACTGGGTAAAAAGGTTACAAAAATGTGTTTCAGTAAAGGGGGAATACTTTGAAGGTTTGTAATAAAAATATGTTTGATAAAACGTAGCACTGAAGTAATCCGAACCCAGTGACAAAACTTTTTGCAGGACCCTCATAACAATAACTGACAAGCATAAAACTTCAGTTTTTGCCGAATTAACAACAAGTATTTTCAGACTGTTTGCTAGCCCTACCCCTAATTATTGACATTTTTCTCCAGGTTCACAAGTGCAAAACTGTGGAATGCACCCTATATACAACGATAGTATTTTAGACAGGGTACCAGCCTAACATGTGGGTATCAATATTTCTAAGATGACTGTAACATCCCGGTCTCTCCGTCACGAAATAAGTGTTTTTACTTTACTGAAAGCTGCCATTCAATGTGGATCGTGGACTTTACCCAAAGGTTGATTATGCCCCCAACTTTGAAGAAGTTGGAGGGGCATATTGCTTCTGGGGCGTTCCTCGGTCTGTCCGTCCGTCCATTCATCACGCTTTTTGATGCGTAGCATAACTTTAGGACTGTGCATGCTACTGTTTTAAAATTTCTTCTATGGATTTCTCATGAAAAAAATAGCTGACACATATGTTTTTTTCTCGAAAGGATTATGTCCTTTTCCTGAGTTATGGCCCTTTGAAAAAATACGGATGCAATCTTGTCAGCAAAATATCTCAAAAACTATTAAAGCTAGAGCCTTGAAACTTGATAAATAGACTGGTTGTGATAAGTAGATGACCTGATTAGCTTTTGATTAAATTTTGAAAAATACTTCATGAGTTATGGTCCTTTGTAGTTTTGGGCATTTTAACCTTGTCAGCAAAATATCTCAAAAAGTATTCAAGGTAGAGCCTTGATATTTGGTATACTGATTGGGACTGAGGAGATCACCTAATTAAATTTTCAAATGAAATGTTGTTGGAGTAATGGTCCTTTGCAATTTTTGGCCATTTTTGCCTTGTCAGTAAAATATCTCAAAAACTGTTGGAGCTAGAGCCTTGAAACTTGGTGAATTGATTGATAATGATGAGTATATGACCTGATTAACTTTTGAATAAATTCTGAAAAATATTTCATGAGTAATGGCCCTTTGTAAATTTGGGCATTTTTCCCTTGTCAGCAAAATATCTCAAAAACCATTGAAGCTAGAGCCTTGAAACTTTATGAATTGATTGGTAGTGATGAGAAGATGACCTGATTAACTTTTGAATAAATTCTGAAAAATACTTCATGAGTTGTGGCCATTTGTAATTCTGGGCATTTTTACCTTGTCAGCAAAATATCACAAAAAGTACTCGAGCTAGAGCCTTGATATTCGGTATACTGATTGGGGCTGAGGGGGAGATCACCTGATTAAATTTTCAAGTAATTTAATGAAATGTTGTTGGAGTTAAAGCCCTTTGCAATTTTTGGCCATTTAATGTTCTTGCTTTCTTGTGCATAGCATAACTTTAAAACCATGTATGCTAATGTTTTGAAATTTCATATATGGATTCCTCATGAAAAAATAGGTGACCCGTATTTTTTTTCTTATCCGAAATATCTCCCATTTTAGAGTTATTTCCCTTTTAATAAAATAACATTGAAATCTCGTTAGCACGATATCTTAAAAAGTATTTGAGCTAGAGCCTTGATATTTGGTATACTGATTGGGACTGATGAGGAGATCACTTGATTAAAATTTCAACCAGTTTAATGAAATGTTGTTGGAGTTATGGCCCTTTGCAATTGTTTGGCCATTTAATGTTGTTGCTTTATTGTGCATAGCATAAGTTTAGAATTATGTATGCTGATGTTTTGAAATTTCATATATGTATTCCTCATGAAAAAATAGGTGACCCGTATTTAATAAAATAACACTGTCGTCTGCTTGTTAGCAAGATATCTCAAAAAGTGAGCTAGAGCCTTGATATTTGGTGTACTGATTGGGACTGAGGAGGAGATCACCTGATTAAATTTTGAATCAATTGAATGAAGTGTTGTTGGAGTTATGGCCCTTTGCAATTTCTGGCCATTTAATGTTGTTGCTTTATTGTGTACAGCATAAGTTTAGAACCATATATGCTAATGTTTTGAAATTTCATATATGGATTCCTCATGAAAAAATAGGTGACCCGTATTTTTTTTCTTATCCAAATTAGAGTTATTTCCCTTTTAATAAAATAACATTGAAATCTCGTATATATGTACTGTTGTTACCGTCATGGGCAAGCAGTGTTGGAGTCAAGCAGTGTTGGAGTCAAGCAGTGTTAGAGTCAGGCAGTTGAGGGCATAGTGTTTTTGTGTTATTACTCCTCTTAGAAGTCCTTTTTTCTATTAGACATAAAGGACTGTGATTGATTCTTAGACCTATACAGCTAAATGAGCCGATAGGAAATCCAAGATGGCAGCCACAGCCGCCACCTTGAAAATTGATTTTCGACATCTCTTCCCAAACCTTTGGTCGCTTTGAGCCAAAACTTGCTCTGTAGCAACAGGATGACTTCTGGATCGAACAAATTGTGTCGATCGGAAATCCAAGATGGCCACAATGGTTCCACTCCATTGAACAAGATGGCCGCCAGAGCTAAAAATAGAAAATCTTCAAATGACATCTCATCCTTGGCCAATGGCCGATTTCAAAATATTTGCACAGAAATGTTCCTTCAATGGCCCGCTACCAAAATTGCAAAAATGGTTCCACTTGGCTGAACAAAATGGCGGCCGGAGCTAAAAATAGAAAAACCTTTAAAAGACATCTCCTCCACAGCCAGTGTCCAGATTTCAAAAAAATTTCACAGAAGTGTTCCTCTTATGGCCCTTTACCAAAATTACTAAATTAGTTTTGCTCGGCTGAACAAAATGGCCGCCAGAGCTAAAACTAGAAAACAAAAACAAAACATTAAATGACATCTCCTTGACCAGTGGCCTGATTTCAAAATGATTTCACAGAAATGTTCATCTTATCCCCTCTTTTAGCTCACCTGGAGCTTCCAGGTCAGCTTATGCAATGGCCTGTTGTCCGTCGTCCATCCGTCGTCCCTCCGTCGTTAGCTTTTCACATTTTGGACATCTCCTCAAGAACCATAAGTTGGATTGAGCTGAAACTTGGTAGGAGGCATTGTGGCAACATGAAGATCAGAATTGCTAAAATCGTTCCGTTCCGATATCTAAGATGGCCATCTTGAAATTCTTCCAATGACCATCTCCTCCTAAACCCTAAGTCCGATTGAGCTGAAACTTGATGGGAGGCATCACAGTGAAACAGAGTTTCAAAATTGCTAAAATCGTTCCGTTCCGATATCCAAGATGGCAGGCGGCCATCTTGAAATTCTTCAAACGACATCTCCTCCTAAACCCTAAGTCCGATGGAGCTGAAACTTGATGGGAGGCATCACAGTGACACAGAGACTCAAAATTGCTAAAATTGTTCCATTCCAATATCCAAGATGGCCGCCCTGGTGGCCATCTTGAAATTCTTCAAATGACATCTCCTCCCAAACCCTAAGTCCAATTGAGCTGAAACTTGATGGGAGGCATCACAGTGATACAGAGATTCAAAATTGCTATTATCGTTCCGTTCCGATATCCAAAATGGTCACCGGGGCGGCCATCTTGAAATTCTTCAAACGACATCTCCTCCTAAACCCTGTCCGATCGAGCTGAAACCTGATGGGAGGCATCACAGTGACACAGAGATTCAGAATTGCTAAAATCGTTCCATTTCGATATCCAAGATGCTGCCATGGCAGCCATCTTGAAATTCTTCGAACGACATCTCCTCCCAAACCGTAAGTCAGATTGAGTCAAAACTTGATGGGAGGCATCACAGTGTCAGTTGTCAGAGATTCAGAATTGCTAAAATTGTTCTGTTCCGATGGCGGCCATCTTGAAATTCTTCAAATGATATCTCCTCCAAAATCATAAGTCAGATTGAACCGAAACGTTATGAAAGGCATCGGAGCGACATAGAGATTCAGAATTGCTAAGATTATTCCGTTCCGATATCCATGGGCGGCCATCTTAAAATTCTTCATATGACATCTCCTCCCAAACCATAAGTTGGATTGAGCCATATCTTGATGGGAAGCATCACAGTGACACAGAGATTCAGAAATGCTAAAATCGTTCCGTTACGATATCCAAGATGGCCACCATGGCGGACATCTTGAAATTCTTCAAAAGACATTTCCTCCCAAACCGAATGTTGGATTGAGCCAAAACTTGATGGGAAGCATCACAGTGATACAGAGATTCAGAATTGCTAAAATCGTTCTGTTCAGATATTCAAGATGGCAGCCATCTTGAAATTCTTCAAACGACATCTAATCCCAAACAATAAGTCAGATTGAGCTGAAACTTGATGGGAGGCTTTGGAGAGTTATAGAGACACAGAATTGCTAAAATTGTTCTGTTCCTGTATCCAAGATGGCTGCCATGGCGGCCATCTTGAAATACTTAAAATGACATCTCCTCCCAAACCGTAGGTGGGATTGAGCCAACACTTGATGGGAGGCATTGGAGCAACATAAAGATTCAGAATTGCTAAAGTTGTACTGTCCGATATCCAAGATGGCTGCCATCTTGAAATCCTTTAAACGACATTCTCCTCCCAAACCATAAGTTGGATTGAACCAAAACCACAGTGACACAGAGATTCAGAATTGCTAAAATCCTTCCGTTCAGATATCCGAAATGGCCATCATGGCGGCCATCTTGAAATTCTTCAAACGACATCTCCTCCCAAACCATAGGTCTGATTGAGTCAAAACTTGATTGGAGGCATCGAAGTGACAGAGATTCAGAATTGCTAAAATTGTCAGTCTTCTTGAAAATCTTCGAACAACATCTCCTCTGGCTTTCTTGTAAGTCTTCAATTGTTATCAGCTCCCGAACAGTAAGTTGGATGGAGAGGAAACTTGATGGAAGGCATAGGGGCAGCATGGAGATTTAGAATTGCTAAAATGATTCCATTCTGATATCCAAGATGGCCACCTATGCAACACTCTTGAAAATCTTGAAATCACATCTGCTACCCAAAGGTAAGTCTGATTGAGCTTAAACATGATGGGAGGCATTGGGGTGATATGGAATTTCAGAATTGCTAAAATCCTTCTGTTCCAATGTCCAAGATGGCCGCCATCTTGAAATTCTTCAAATCACATCTCCAAAACAGTAAGTCAGGTTGAGCCAAAACTTGATGGGAGGCATCGGGGTGAAAAGGAGATTCAGAATTGCTGAATCATTCAGTTCCAGTATCCAAGATGACGGCCATGGTGGCAATCTTGAAACTCTTCAAACAACATCAGATTCTGAATTGCTAAAGGCAATCTGATCTGATAGCCAAAATGGCCACAATGGCACAATGTAACATATCATGATCAGCCTAATCCAGGTGAGTGATTTCTGGCCCACTTGGGCCTCTAGTTTTGACTTATGGCCCTTTGAAAATTTCAGCATTTTAACCTTGTAAGCAAGATATCTCAAAAACTGTTTAAGCCATTGCCTTGAAACTAAACCAGCTGATAGGGAATGATGAGTAAATGACCTGATTAACTTACAGCAGTTAACTCAGGTGAGCGTTGTGGCCCATGGGCCTCTTGTTATTTTGTATTATCTTTAGAGGCAATCATATGGTTGGGGGCATAGTGGTTTACAAACACAATTTCTAGTTTTCCTTATATAGCTATGTAGAAAACTTTAAAAATTTTCTTTTCAGAAACTACTGACCGATTTCAATATAATATGGCAGCAATGGTTCTTTGTTGACCCTCTACTAAAATTGTTCAAGCCATCATGATTCATCCAAAAACATGGCCGCCAGGGACGGGGCTTATTTTCCTTATATATCTATACAGAAAACTTTAAAAATCTTCTGGTCAGAATTCACTGGACCGATTTCAGTATAATTTAGCAGAACTGTTTCTTTGGTGATCCTCTACCAAGATAGTTCGAGCCATCATGATGCATCAAAAAACATGGTCCCCATGGGGCGGGGCTTATTTTCCCTGTTTTTATGCCCCCGCGTCGGATGATGCCGGGGGCATATAGTTTTTAGGTTTTCTGTACGTGGGTATGTGTGTACATGCGTACGAATGTACGTCCGTCTTTACGAATGTGTGTTCAAAGGTACGTTCGTACGTGATCCTGTTAGACTCAGGTTAAGGCATTTGTACCAGGTAGAACTTGAACTTTTAACAGCTCATATTTTCCAAACCATCTGATACATTTGGTTCATATTTGGTTTGATGATAGATATAGGTCCAAAGTTTTATTCAGCAATACCCCCACCCATGCCCATGACCTAAAGGTCAAGGTCATGGACTTAGAAATTTTTAATGTTAAAGACTGGGGTTAAGGTGTTTGTACCAGGTAGAACCTGAACTTTTATGATTTATTTGGTTCATATTTGTTATGATGATAGATACAGGCTCCAAAGTGATATTCAGCAATACACTCGTCCATGCCTATGACCTCAAGGTCAAGGTCACAGACTTGGAAATTTTTAATATTAAAGTTTTTAAAGAGCTCATATTTTCCAGACCATATGATGGATTTGCTTTATATTTGCCCTGATGATAGATACAGGTCCAAAGGTTTATTCGACAATACCCCCACCCATGCTTATGACTTCAAGGTCAAGGTCACAAACTTAGAAATTTTTAACGCTAATGTTTTTAAGAGTCCATATTTTCCAAACCATATGATGAATTGGGTTTTTATTTGATATGACGATAGATACAGGTTCAAAGTGATATCGGTAAAACCCCCACCCATGCCTCAAGGTCAAGGTCACACACATAGAAATTTTAAATTTAAAGTATGTTTAGAGCTCATATTTTCTAAACCATATAATGGATTTGCTTCATATTTGGTAGGATGATAGTTACAGGTCCAAAGTTTTATTCAGGCATACCCCTGACCCTGACCTCAAGGTCAAAGTCACAGACTTAGATGTTAAAGTTTTCAAGAGCTCATATTTTCCAAACCATACAATGGATTTGCTTCATATTTTGTTTGATGAGAGATACAGGTCAAAGGTTTTATTCAGCAATACCCGCGTCCATGCTTATGACCTCAAGGTCAAGGTCATAGACTTACAAATTTTGATTGTAAACATTTTAAAAGCTCATACTTTCCGAACCATATGATGGATTTGGTTCATATTTGGTATGATGATAGATACAGGTTCAGAGTTCTATTCAATGATACCCCGGCCCATGCCCATGACCTAAGGGTCAAGGTCACAAGCTTATTTTAAAAAAAATTTGGTGTATTGGATTCATATTTAATACACAGGTATATAATCATAAAATATAGGTCACGTTTGATTTAGGGTAAAATCTAACAATTATTATGAGAGTTATGGCCCTTTTTTCAACTTAATTTTTTGCAAAATGCCTGCGTGTGGATGAGGATGGCGCTGGGCGGGGGCATCCTTGTCATATTGACACATTTCTAGTTATAGAAATTTTGAAGAGCAGATTAAAGAAATGAGACACTGCTTGCTATATACGGCATTGCTACTCCAAGAGATACACTGAAGATCCAATACATCAGGGTCCGTTATTTTGCGAAATCCAGTATATCGCGAATTGGCCATGGTTCCCAAATTTTCCATAAGCAAAAAAATTTAAAAATGTAAAATGTTTGTTGTTGTATTTTACTTCAGAAAAAAAAAAAAAACGTGTTCCGCCTCCGGTAATTGATTTTTCTCGCCTATCCAGACGCTACTTCGCATCAGGTATTATGACAAACAATTCACTTAGCGTCAATCAGCGCACACGTTGATTATAATTGGCAAACAATAAATTATAATCGCCGTTATCATCATAATCATTATTATCATTGAGTACATAGATCTACTCAATGCTAAATCTGTCAATGATGCCCACAGGTGAAAATGGTCCACCTCCTTTTCAGCACCAGCAAATTTTAACTTCATAATACATTAACCTATAGATAATGTGCTATTCTATTCTATTCTGTTTTCACACCTTCCACAGAAAAAACGACCTTTCAGTCGTTAATTAAAGTCTTAAACCAGAAGATCCCTTAGGCAGTTACCTGTGTGACGTAACTCTTCCCGCTCAATTGACCACGTGTCAGTTTCTTTTCTGTGGACAAAGAAATTCAACAAGGATTATTTACCTGTGATAGAAATTTGGATTATTTCTTTCCTCACGGATAAATTTATGTATCCTTGTGTTTCTTTTGTTTATTTATCACTCCTTTCACTTTCTGTGTTATTATTTAAAATTTTCAATTTTCGATTTCATGTATTTTTGACTGGTCTTTTTCCACATGCGTTTTCGCGACTCTCGCTATTCGGCACAACGCTCATGCGCGATCGGTTCGATAGTCGTGTTTATATATGCAGAATATTTTTGTTCTTTTCGTTCCAGGTTATTCAGCAATTACGATATGTTTTTCCTGGACTTTTGTTTGCAGAGATCTTCAGTTGGCTAAAGATTCTCATGGTGGAGAAGCTGATTGTAAAGAACTTGTCAACCCTTGATGGGTTATAAGACAATTCTTTACTGATGGGAGCCCCACCCCATATGGCTATACTGCCGGGGTAAGACCCATCAAGGTGGCATCTTTGGGTACTTAGTATCCGATAAAGTCTAAGTCCACCAGTCACCAGTCATCCAGTCACCAGTCACCAGTCATCCAGTCACCAGTCACCAGTCAACCAGGCACCAGTCAATCAGCTTCACCAGTCACCAGTCAATCAGGTGCCAGTCAACCAGGCACCAGTCACCAGTCATCCAGGTGCCAGTCAACCAGGCACCAGTCACCAGTCACCAGTCACCCAGTCACCAGTCACCAGTCACCCAGTCACCAGTCACCAGTCACCGATCAACCAGGCACCAGTCAACTAGTCTCCAGTCAATAATTTAATTATTTTCTGGAAAGACTTAGTTTCTGACATATTTCACCGGACAAAATAGTCACGTATACTAACTTCCGGTCATTATGTCTAATTATTAAAAAAAAAAAAAAAAAAAAAAAAAAAAAAATTTTTTTTCACTGGGCAAAGTATCAGTAATATTTCTGATACTTATACCCGGTCATATTATTATATTATTTCTGATTTTTCACCAGGCAAACTTTTACAGAAAGTGTCTGGTCAATTTTTGCCTAATAATTAATTATCTTCGGGAAAAAGTTTCGAATACTTGTGCCCGCTCAGTTTTCATATATAATCTCCCTTTTTTTCATCGGACTAGAGTTACGAATACTACTATCCGATCAATTTGTCAAATTACTTGTAACTTTACCGGGCAACAGTTACGAATACTAGTGTCCGGTCATTGTGTCGGGTAACTAGTGTCATAATAATGATCACTAATTCCCGAACAATCTATTATCGTTCATTGAGCTCCATTCATGTTTAAGTCAATGGATATAGGTTATTAAGTCAAATACATAATAACTTTTTATACAAAAAATTCTGTACAGTCTTTCCCAAATCAGACTAGAATCTTTAATATTCCATTGACTTATTATAGGTGTGTAATTCCATTAATATTTTAAATTAACTTATGTTTTATCTCTTTTATCCGCTAGAAAGAGTTAAACTTCCGACTATAACAAAATTCTTACCGGGCAGCAGTTCGTAGACTAGTGCCAGGTCATTCAAATGATGTTTTATCTCTTTAATTCGCTAGAAAGTGGTTAAATTCCAGCTCTAACGAAAATTTCATCGGGAGGCACTTCGTAGAGTAGTGCCAGGTCATTCTTACAAAATTCCACCGGGCAGTAGTTTCGTAGACTTTGTGTCGGATTACTAGTGTGCGAGTAGTAGTCACTAGTACTCGCTCAACATATATTTATTTAATAACCACTATAGACATGTATAGTCTTGGATTATAGGTTATTGAATGACAGCGATGGGTTCTAATACCTAGTAGCCATTTATATTGTTGAATTCTGTCCAGTCACTTTTGAACTTGACTTAAATTCTATATATATATTTATTATTGAAAATGAATTAAGAATTATCGGTTACGATCAAATTCGCAATTCATTCACTAAGTGTAGAAGATACTTCCAGCTATAATTATATCTCTTTTATTCGCTACAAAGAGATTAACTTCTTACATATTCACCTTATTCGGCTCTAGGGCAAAGGTGAACTATAAAACTATCGTTATTTATAAGAAGAAAAATATACACGAAATATAAAAAATTTTCTTCTTTCCTCACCTGTTTTTCTTCTACATGCTCCGATATGTAATCAGCATGTAATCTAAGGAGTAAATTGACAAGAAAGTAGCAATCGATCTTTTCTACTTTCTATTAATTTTTCATTCTTAAGGTATCGGAAATTTACACCAACCAGATAAATAAATTAACAGTTTATTTATTTATTCGCTACCTCTCTAGATTACTACGATTTAAAATTCTAGTTGAGGTACATATTTTCCTTTTGCCTTTTCTACATGGAAAATAGTTGATCCGATAAGCTATTATTCTATTTTATACTATCTTTTGATTGATTATATAAGAGTCTAGGTCAGTCGTGCTCTGTCTAAACTCTGCTATAAAATAATAAATAAGAAAAAAATCTTATATTTAGGCATAGATATAATTCGATACGTTCTTTACTTTGCCTGTTTTATTTTTTCTTCTGGATCATTTAAGACTACGATAGCAATATACCAGATATTTTTGCCTCAGTAAGAATCTATTACGCTGAAGATTCTTCATATTGGAATAATAATTTTATTATGATTATAATTCTAGACCCAATTAATCCTCGTATATTATAGGTCTACTTTATCTTATTGAGGAATAGTTTTGCTTCGACTAGCTCTATACCTCTAATTTTTTATTTATAACTAGAGTCCATGTCAATCAAAATTTTCTTGCACTTTGGTATTGACAATGGATACATATTTAGTAAAGGCATTAATTATTCAGTACATGACAGATTATTATTGCCTAAATTAGATATTATATACAATACTTTCCTTTTGATATTTTGTTTTATTGACTTTGTAACTATTCAGAAACTGCCAAAGTCAATCATTTCCTTCCTCTAAACTTACCGAAGCTCTAGATTATGTTGATATATATTTTTGATATATGCTTAGAGGTTAATTAACGAGAGTTTACCTCATAATAGCAGATATTATTATAATTATATTAATCAATCTGTAGTCTAGGCTTAGACAAAAGGGAAAACATCCTTAATTACGAACCGGTAAAGAATAATTAAGAGTGTCTTATCTCTCTTTACCCCTCCTTTATGTTTACATTCGTTAAAGGGATCATAGTAATTCTCGCTAAGAGTTCAAGTTCAGTTTACGAATAATGCAAAGATTAATATCTTGATTTCCAGTCCGCATCAAAAATGGTCTATATATATAGATAAATATCTTTCCGAAACTGGATATTTATTTATTTTTCCACACAATAAGTCATTTCAAGATGTCGATGATTTTGAAATGCACTGCTTCAATTTATAATATAAAATATGTTTATATTAACTTCACAACTTAGTAAGTGCTGCAACCTACGTTCCTGGTCAGATCTTACTTTTGTGATACGTTTTTTGAACATACTGAAAGTTTTCTCCGATTATACATTCGGTAAATAAACTTTCGAGTAGTATTTATGCTTTTAAACATTCAGATTATTTGATAATTGTTGGAGATAATATATTATTCCGATATTTATATATCTATCTTCATTATTTATCTTTCTCATCTTACTTTTAAATTAGATTGACCTTCTCGCTACGTTCCAGGTTTAAATCTAGCTAACATTGTGGAACAGTCACTTTTTTATTTCCTAAACAATATTTTAACATTTTTCTCAGTATTCAGAGCATAACGACTTCATGAATACTTGGAAATAATTCAATTCTACGCTTGTTAAACTAAGCCTAAAACAAGCCCTAGTTTTTTAGAATGGATATTATCCTTTGATTCAGTTCATGGAGATACATCCTTTTAGATCCCATTATCTCTATTTCAATCATTCAAAATTCTAATGACTAAGTACTCCTTTTCTACGTACGAATACAGAATATCGAGTCACTGTTGCTGCATATTGGTTAAAGATTAAACAAATTTTATCTTAAACCTATATGACGTTAAATTAATTATTATCTCTTTCATATACATGTTTTTACCCTTCCGTCAGGGATCGCGGTAATAATATTATTACTCTCTATGGTTTACACATAGATCTCGAGAGTATATATATGTATTTTCTTCCTGAACTCATTTGCAAGTACGTAATTTGATATTTCAGGAATTACCAATTATGCAGACATAGATTTTATTCTATTAATATTCAATTCTAAAAATTTGATTGAATGTTTATCTATAAAATTTCCGGGCAGTAATTTTATAGAGAGTTATATGTTTAATAATTCCTTGCTTAAATAATAGTTACGCTTAACCTATTATTTATAGCGGGAATTTTGTTCAGTAGTATAATTTTTATTTAGTGTTAATATATTTCTTACTATTCTTAAATATGCGTATAGAATAGTAATACTATCTTATTAACTTTTAAATTAAGTGTTTATTTTTTGAGATTATTTATCAGTATTATTGTATAATCTTTCTTCAGAGATTATCACACTATTACTTTTTCTCTGAGTCCTTCTCTTTTTATGAACATTTTGATTCGTATCAAAGTGGAATTTTTAACATTTCTTGATTTCCATGATTATTTACTCAGGAGTACTTTTCATGGCAATCTTCTGGTATAGAAAGATTCTATCCAGCTTATTTATTATTGCTTAATCTTATCAATACGGTAAGATTTAGCCAAACTATGACCGTCATACAGTTTGCTGCGATCAACCTTATTCTTATCTCTCTTATTCTCTGTCAAACTCTTAAGTTATGATGTTGACAGTTTATTCTTTATTTTTTTGTCAGGACATCAAACGCTTTTATATGTCTATGACAAAACTAATTATCAATGGTTTAGGTTGTTTTTTCTTCCCAGCAGTTATATGCAAACTCTGTATTATTTTATTGCTTGACTAAAAATTCGTTATACAATTAGTCTAGCAATAGTTTTAACCATTATGTTTGTCTATACCTTTTTTCTTCTGATGGATAACTTAGTTATAGTTAAGTTAACTCCATCTATTTTTATTATCTCCCCTTCTTTAATTTGATCAAGGGAAATAATTACACATTATGGTTATTTTAAGTCTGTGTCTGTTCATCGGAAACTGTCCTGTCGCTCCAATTAACAGAATCTAATTAGTTTATAATTCTAATAGCTTAGACTATTACAATTACATAGCTTCACATATCTAGAATTTTATCCAAAATATCTACATATGTCAGTTATCTATAGGAAACTCCACCGAGTAGACTTTTCCTTATTTATTCAAGATCCTACATAGACTACTTACAGTGTATGGTCTTGGCTTTTTGTTTTACAAATTTTGTTTTGAAAATATTTCTATATTCCTAGCTTACTTTGCGATGGAATATTTATGTTATGTCTCAATGACTCCCTTTTCTTTTTGAAGCCAATTGTTGTTTCCCAAAAAGAAAAAAAGAGGGGGGGAGGGGCCAATGTTAGGTCTCTGAGACTTAAGAACTGGCTTCCTCTAGAGTCTACTAATATATATAAGGTTGTTAGATCATAACACCTTAAAGATATGCTATTTTGTGAATCTCGATCATTCTTTCTATTAAATATAGAATTAGAATGTATCTGATTCCTTTGAGTTTCCTGAGTCTTAACCAGAAGTGGTGAGATATTATTGGTGTTAGAATTAGGAGAGCACCTCCCTCCTATTCTGCAAATTCTAGCACATTATCTATAGGTTAATGTATTATGAAGTTAAAATGAAGTTTTTTAAAAGTAAAACATATTTTAACGAGTAATACTTAACCTATAGATAATCAATTATCTCCCTCCGCCCACCCTCGCTTATCTCTCCTAATTGTGTCTATTGTTTTACACATAAAAGAAACTGACACGTGGTCAATTGAGCGGGAAGAGTTACGTCACACAGGTAACTGCCTAAGGGACCTTCTGGTTTAAGACTTTAATTAACGACTGAAAGGTCGTTTTTTCTGTGGAAGGTGTGAAAACAGAATAGAATAGAATAGCACATTATCTATAGGTTAAGTATTATTCGTTAAAATATGTTTTACTTTTAAAAAACTTCATTTTACAAGACAGTAGTCTTACGATGTTTCTGTCCCACAAACACAGATCTTAGTCTACTCATTTTACACTTCTGTAGCAATAAATATTTTAAAAGATAACAACTGCATCAAAAAAATAACAATAAAACTAAAATAAAAGAAATTAACTTTGATAAACAACAGTTTTTTGCGCCAGCAGCACAATAATAAGTAAAGGGAAGCAACTCAAATTATTTAAGCACAACTGAAGCTATTTGAGCTACTTCCCTTCGCCAGGGAACCAGAGTATAAATATGGCATCCTAAATTGTCAACCCGATGATTTCTTGTTTTCAAACATAGTTTATCAGCTGGTTTTGATTGAAATTACTTGTTAGACGTAACGCACCATTGTAAATTATGCCATTGAGCAATTCTAATCTAATTTTAATTGGGAAATATGGTTGATAGCATGACTGAATGCCATTTATCAGTGATTTCTCAGCAAACTACCACAGCGACAAACCAAGCGAGTGTTATACATACCATTATACATGCATGGTACATGTCTGGACTTATATCGTGCTCCGTTTATATCGCGATAGCGGACTTTGGACCCCGAAGACCGTGATATATTGGATCTACAGTGTAGTAAATTTTGTGGCTAGTTTAATGGTTACCATATTACCCCATGTATTGGGACAGACAGCCCTTAACAAGCAACCACAAAATTAGTATCTGAACTTTTCAGATATGGGAGAACAAAACGAAATTCCTTTCTGACAATTAGCAAGTAAATATTTTGTGGACACTTGTTGGAGGCTACAACAGTTCAGAATTTTAGCTGTTTTTGCCATCAAATTGAATCCAAGCTTGCTTGATTGGAATGATCTGCACCATAGGAAAATGGGGCTAACAGCAAAGGCCCAATCAGAATGTGTAGCTGTGCAATCTGAACAGGGTCCATACTGTACACTTAGAGAATCATTGGATACTGTAAAATATATTGGAAAAATCACCGTATCAGACTGTGTGGCTAAGGCCATAATAAATTAATAGTCAGATTCTCATTTATTTTTTTTTCAAAATGGGGGCAGGGGGTGAAATTTTATTTTTTATTTTTTATTTTTCCGGACTACATAGAAATTGGAGATGGGTGGCTGAAATGATATTGATATCTGCAAACCACCTGTATTTGGTGAATAAAGAATACTTTTTCATAATTCCAGTGTATTATGAAAAAACAAATGGTGTATATAATAATCAGAATAGCCTTAAAGAGCAACTGTAGAGCTGAAGACAGTTAATATATCTACAAGAAAACATTGATGCAAAGCATCAATACGCTGGCAAACTAATCTATCATGCATTACTTAGCTCCCTATAGATCGTAGTATAGTGAAAAATGTTATAATTTATGAAAGGTTGTAATTATATAAATTATCGCAATACTCAACAATAAAAACATTATAGACGTTATCAGAGCTAAGTAAAAAAATCAACTATGAGCGTCTGTTTTCTAGCCCGCATACATAATTACATGTCGCCATCCATAGCCTAGGCCGAACATACTATATCCAAAATCATCTATAAGGGTGAGTGGGGGGGTGGGGGCGTGATACTCTAATTTTGACTGCTACATAGACTGGGCCCTAGCATTTAGTATAGAAAGATCTGCGAAATAAAATGTTTCAAAACGTGGCTGTTCTAAATAACCATTCATTTGAGTCTAAAAAAGAGCAGTTCATTAAACTATGGCATCTACAGACGATACTATTTTGAAATCCATTGGATTATTTGTAAGCGAATGTTATATATCATAGCATGTCATCAAAGCTATATATATATGTATATGTATGTGTATGTACATTTTTTTCTCTTTTTTCAATCAAATGATGATAAAATTACTTTCATATCATTGTATAATGTATTATGTCATGTTTGTATTTGCTTTTGCCTTAACCCTTATAGGGTATTGTTGTGCAGTAAATAAAATACTATTTTATTCTATTCTGTTCTATGTAGCAGTGTTTCGTTCTTTTCTCCACTCATAACGTTTTCTTTCGGTCCAAATCTTTCCATGGTTGAATATCAAATTAAACTGTATTATTAAACCAGCTTATAATCCGTTTGATTTGAGAACACATATTTGCAATCGTAAACAAAGAAAAATATCTTTTGTTTCTTCTTTGTAGTACGACGAAAAAAAACGAGATGAATAGATTCAAACGTGTACGAATATTGACAGCAACAAGCTCATTTCAGGTCGAATGGTCAAATTGGGGCTTCTACGGGAAAACTGCTCATTTCTCTTTTAAATGAGCAAAACCCACATTGCTACATTCATTCTACACAGTACTTCCCATTTTTATTTCACTATGTTACCAATAGCACAGTTCTCTGCTGCAAAAGTGTGACTTTGAATAATAATAAAAAATAAATAAATAAAAAACAAAAAATGGGTGGTAAATAGTTATATATAACCCCACTAAGAACCCCATAAAACTAGAAGAAAACCGATGTTCTCCGAATGCATGCACATTTTACAAAAACAACCTCAAATAGATACGCCGGGCTCCAGCCCGGCGTAAATAATCAAATACCCACTTTTTTCAGTTTCTCTGAGAACACTGTTGGACAAAAAAAAAAAAAGTCATCAATTTATTCTGTTCTGTATGATTTTGCCTTTCCTGTCAAACGCTCTCTCTTTTGTATAAACGGTTTTTACCTGTCAGACACAGTTCACAAACAGCATATATTTTTTATCTCCCAGCAATTGCCTCGATTCTTGCCGACTGGGAAATGGCACCGCTTTATCAATCGGCCCTGAATTAAATACATTGTGAGGGTTGAGAAGATTTTGGGTATCGCTGGCTTTAAATCAATACCAGTCGTTTATTACAGTTTAAATAGCCATGATTTTCACGATCACAAATGCAATTTTCAACGTGTTTTTTATCTGGATTCGAAAATGAAAGTAGAAATTGATTGGTTGTCTGACCGGACGCAAGTTATAACAATGCGCATTTGCAACAGGGATCCAGTACACCTCGAACAATAGCAGATAGTGATCGTAGTTAAACGAACAATTTTGTGTTGGTAATTACACCGGAAGTATATAATTTGTTGTCGTATATGCGCAATTTGCATATTTAATGTAGATTTAAGTGGAACGGAACTTGCCGATCGGCAAACCGTAAGATTTTTTATAAAAAAACGGAACATCGGAGCTATACTCGGACTTGCGAAAACGCGTCAATAAAAAAAAATCGAGGCGGGGGTTAAAAAATCGAGGCGGGCAGTAATGAGAATCTAACAATTAATTTATTATGGCCTAAGCTCTCTGGTCTATATCTTTACTCTTTGTATAACCCCAAAGTTCCATTTTCTTATGCCCAGTACATTTTTAAGCTTGAATATAATAGGATTTCAAACAGTCACCCATATCTATAAACAACAACGAAAATGAGAGTGTAGTGAAAAAGTTTTTCTGGCCTTTTTTACAGAAAAACTGCTGAATGAAAAGAATGGAGTGTCCATGGACTCAGAGTTCCATTTACAATCAGAAAAGGGCAGAAAAGGTGAAAATATTTTGTTGTATTGGGATCTTTTATCAGGATCTTTTTTTATGACCCACCAGTATTCTGCCTTAATGGAATATAGTTGTAGAAAAATAGTTAAAATTATTTTTACAGCTATATTCTTTATCATTGTATTTTTTTTTATGCCCCCGCCATTTTCAATGACGTCCGTCCTGTACGTAACACAAATGGTTTCCGTGTGATATCTTTTGAAAGGATTGGTGTATTGGATTGAAATTTTATACACAGGTATATAATCATAAATTGTAGGCCAAGTTCGATTTAGGGTAAAATCCACCAATTATTTTGGGAGTTATGGCCCTTTTTCAACTTTGAAAAATGGTATCCGTGCAATATCTTTTGAAAGGATTGGTGTATTGGATTGAAATTTTATACACAGGTATATAATCATAAAATATAGGTTATTGATTTAGAGTAAAATCCACCTATTATTTTGTGAGTTATGGCCCTTTTTCAACTTTGAAAAATGGTTTCCTTTCCATAACTTTTGAAAAGATTAGTGTATTGGATTCATATTTTATACACAAGCATATAATTATAAAGTATAGGTCAAGTTCGATTTAGGGTAAAATCCACCAATTATTTCTGGAGTTACGGCCCTTTTTCAATGTTGAAAAATTGTTGAAAAATGGTTTCCGTTCGATATCTTTTGAAAAGATTAGTGTATTGGATTCAAATTTAATACACAGGTATATAATCATAAAATGTAGGTCAAGTTCGATTTAGGGTAAAATCCACCAATTATTTTGGGAGTTATGGCCCTTTTTCAACTTTGAAAAATGGTTTTCATTCCACAACTTTTGAAAAGATTAGTGAATTGGATTCATATTTCATACACAAGCATATAATTATAAAATATAGGTCAAGTTTGATTTAGGGTAAAATCCACCAATTATTTTTCGAGTTACGGTCCTTTTTCAATGTTGAAAAATAGTTTCAGTTTGATATCTTTTGAAAGCATTAGTGTATTGAATTCATATTTTAACACACAGGTATATAATCATAAAATAGAGGCTAAGTTCCAATTAGGGTAAAATCAATTTTGTATTATGGGAGTTATGGCCCTTTTTCACCTTCAAAAGATGTTTTCCTTCCGATATTTTTTTTAAAAAGATTGATTTGTGTATTGGATTCATATTTTATACACAGGTATATAATCATAAAATATGGTCAAGTTTGATTTAGGGTAAAATCTGCCAATTATTATGCAGGTTATGGCCCTTTTTTCAACTTCATTTTTTGCAAAATGCCTGCATGTGGGTTAGGATGGCCCTGGGCGGGGGCATCTGTGTCGTACTGACACATTTCTAGTTTTTTATTATTATTATTATTATACACCACTTAAAAAATGTTACTTTTCCACACAACAATCGATATCACGGGTGGTAACCAAATTGCTTCAATGGAATTTTGTTCCCTTGCCACATCCAGGAACTCTCGAGCTAGTACCCTCGATAGGAAAATGGTAAACAAAGGTATGTGTTGAAGAATTTTATCACCAAATTAATCCCCCGGCGTGAAGCGGAGAGGAGATATTATAGGAATGGCCTTCATCTCTGATAGGATTTTTATAAAATTTTTGTCAAATGTTTGGCTCAGTACGATGTGCATAACCCATGACTCAACATGCTGGCTCAAGGTCAAGGTCACAGTTGAAGGTCATGTTTGAACCTTTGTCTGCTTTATATCTCCTTTACCCTTGCAAGGATTTTCATTAAACTTTAGACAAATGTTCATCTCATTCAGACTGTATGTAACACTTATGTTTCAACCATGCTGACTCAAAGTCATCATCACAGTTGAAGGCAGCGGAGGATATAGCTGTCGGGGGATATAGCTATCCTTCAGACTGCCTTCTTGTTATTTCTTTATTATCCATTTATGAAAGAAATTGCAATGCTTTCATGTGTAGATATGATTTAACTTTGTTCTTGATTAGAATCAACAGGGCTTGAGTATAAATTTGCCACAACTTCTGAACACAGAACTGAAATTTCTGTCAACATGGAGATTTGGGCCCATGATTTTTCATTTTCTGTTAAATTTACAGCCTTGAGACCCCTGAAGCCCCATGTGAAATACAATACTTATAACAACAACAAATATTTTTACATATGAGGTGCAAACTAGGGCTAGTCAATAAATAACCATGCAGACAATCCTACTTCTGTAGTAAAAATCCAGTTGTTAAAATGTTAGGAGTTAATGGACTGTTCTGCCATATACAGCCTTCTTGGCATTCAGTGTTCATTGTTGTGTTAACCATTAAAGCTCCAGTCACAACTGCAGTAGATGACACTTTTAACTTTTATTATTATTTTTCATAGAAAATGTCTTGACGTTACATTTGAAGTGTCTGCCAAGCAGACAGTTCACATGTAATGCCAAGACTTACTTTCTATGAAAAATAAAAAGTATTAGACTGTCGTCTGCTACAAATTTTGCTTGGCCCTTTAAGAGTTAAGGCCTCATTTTGTGACGTTACTTATTTTGGCTTGTTTCAGGTCCTGGATTTATTCAGCAGTTGGCCAAGTTGTGTGTGTTTGGCAAGGAGAATGAGCATCTCCCACAGCATACAGATGCCAACAAGGAGACTAAGAAAGAGCTGACAATGTCACAGAAAGGTTTCCTTCTAGGATTCTGCTTCTTTGGTCTTCAGTTCTCCTACCTTACATGGGGGATCCTACAGGAGCGCATCATGACGTTTGAATATGGAGAGAATGGCGAAAAATTCAAGAATTCTCTGTTTCTTGTGTTTATAAATAGAATTTTAGCGTTTGTAATTGGTCTTGCTGTGCTGTTCTGCAAGAAACAACCCCCACATACAGCTCCCTTGTATAAATACTCATACAGCTCATTCTCTAATATAATGAGTAGCTGGTTCCAGTATGAAGCATTGAAATTTGTAAGCTTTCCAACTCAAGTTCTTGCCAAGGCATCCAAAGTTATACCTGTTATGCTTATGGGTAAGATTGTATCCCGAAGATCATATGAATATCATGAATATTTGACAGCTGTACTTATTTCACTTGGAGTTGGTTTGTTTCTGCTGACAAGTGGTGATGTCACCACACAAGATGACACAGTAACCACCTTTTCAGGTGTGATAATGTTGGTGGGTTATATGTCTTTTGATAGTTTTACCTCCAACTGGCAGGGGGAGTTATTTAGACAGTATAAAATGTCTTCAATACAAATGATGGCAGGTGTAAATATGTTCTCATGTCTGCTGACAGGTGTATCACTCTTAGAACAAGGTGGTTTTGTTCAATGTTTAGCTTTTATGGCTACTTTTCCAGCCTTTGTTGTACATGCAGTTACCCTTAGTTTGTGTTCAGCTGCTGGTCAGCTATTTATCTTTTATACAATAGAGAAATTTGGGCCAGTCACATTTACAATTATCATGACCCTGCGGCAAGCATTTGCAATTTTATTGTCTTGTTTGATATATGGCCACCCTGTGACAGTGGTGGGTGTACTGGGTGTGATTATTGTATTTTTAGCTCTGTTTCTTAGAATATATGCTAATCAGAGAGAAAGGGCATTAAAAACAGCCCGTGAAACAGCAGAAAGAACAGCATCAAACGTATAACTATAATCCCTTAGTTATTTAATCATTAGAGAGAATAAGCAGAATGGCAAATGAATGATATTTCTCTCACTCCACACACCCTTCCCCAAGTAAATAGGGTTTGAAATTCCAATTATATCATATCCAAAGGAAGTATTTTTAATGTAATGTCAAACCCATTTTGTTTTTACAAATAAAACATTCTCTACTAATATTTCATTTCAACATGCTATAGGTTAACTTCCAGCAAGTGTTGGGTAACACAAAAGTACAAAATCTCAAAACTTGGTTGGGTGACTTGTAGATCAAAAATAGCTAAAATCCTTCTGATCGGAAATCCAAGAGGGCTGCCATGGCGGCAATCTTGAAAATCTAATTTGAACTTCTTCTCCTGAACCATAAGGCCAATTGACTCAAAACTTAATAGAATGTATCAGGGTGATCAAAAATAGCTAAAATCGTTCCGACTGGAAATCCAAGATGGCCACCACTGGCGCCATCTTGAAAATCTATTTTGAACATTTTCTCCTGAACCAAAAGGCCAGTTAAATTGAAACTTGATAGGAAGTATCTGGGTGACTGGAAGATCAAAAACAGGGTGGTTGGGTGAGGCAAAGGTGTCGTGTATCTTGCGTCACCTGGGCGTCCAACTGATATTGGTTTACAGTTGGGCAAGGCCTGCTAGCTTTGCAGCAGGTAAGGGTAGAGGGGGAATGTTTTTATTTCTTGTTTCTTCACTTTCATTCATTTTCCTCTTTCTCCCCTGTCCCTCTCTTTCATCTCTACTATCTCTTCTATCTCTCTTCTCCCTTTCTCTGGGAGACGACAGAAAATGACCCACAAGGGTTGACGTGTCATTAAACCCCAACACAAACAAAGATCTAAAATAGCTAAAATCATTTCGATTAGAAATCCAAGATGGCCTCCACTGCCGCCATCTTGAAAATCTGTTTTGAACTTCTTCTCCTGAACAAAAAGACCAATTTACTTGAAACTTGGTAGGAAGTATTTAGGCTATTTGTAGATCGAAAATAGCACCAATTGGAAATCCAAGATGGCTGCCATGGCCACCATCTTGAAAATCTATTTTCAACTGAATCGAAAGGCTAATTGACTCGAAACATGGTAGGAAAGTTCGAGGCTACCTTTAGATAAAAAAGAGCTAAAATAGTTCCAATTGGAAATCCAAGATGACCTCCATGAATGCCATTCTGAAAACCTATTTTGAACTTCTCCTGAACCGAAAGGCCAGTTGACTCGAAACTTGGTATGAAGTATCAGAGTTACTTTTAGATAAAAAATGACAAGAATTGTTTCGATCAGTAATCCAAAATGGCTGCAATAGCCACCATCTTGAAAATCTATTTTGAACCTATCTTCTGCTGAACCAAAAGGCCAATTGACTCGAAACGGTAGAAAGTATAGGGGTGATTTGTAGATTAAAAATAGTTAAAATCATTCCAATCGGAAATCCGATGGTTGCCATGGCTGCCATTTTGAAAATCTATTTTGAATTTCTTCTCCTGAACGTAAAGGCTAACTGACTCAAAACTTGGTAGGAAATATAGAGGTGACTTGTTGATATAATATAGCTAAAAAGTTCAGATCTGAAATCCAAGATGGCTGCCATGGCCACCATCCTGAAAATATATTTTGAACATCTCCTGAACCAAAAGGCCAAATTGTCTCAAAATTAGATCAAAAATAGCTAAAAAATTTCTGATCTGAAATCCGAAATGGCAGCTAAGGCAGCCATCTTGAAAATGTATTTTGATTTACTTCTCCAGGATGGGAAGGCCTTTTGACTGGAAACTTGGTAGGAAGTATCGGGATGACTTGTAAATGAAAAATAGCTAAAATAGTTTAGATCATAAATCCAAGATGGCTGACAAATCTGTTTTGATATTCTTCTCCTGAACCAAAGTGCCAATTGGCTGGAATTAGTAGAAAGTATCGGGGTGACTTGTAAATCAAAAATAGTTAAAATTGTTCCGATCAGAAATCCAAGATGGCCATCACAGCTATCATCTAGAAAATGTATTTTGAATTCCTTCTCCTGAACTGAAAGTGAAAGGCCAATTGACTCAAAACTTGGCTAGTACTCAGGTGAGTGATACAGGGCCATCTTGGCTCTCTTGTTATCTTTTTCAAATTGCATTTTCTTAAGAACTTTTAAATATACATTTTTGTTAAAACTTTTTTTGATGAAAGTTGTAGAGAGAGACAGATGCCGACATCACAGAGAGATCTGAAGTTTGAAATATCTATAGGTTTCACTGTAATTAGATAAAGAGTTTCCGATTTTCCGAAATTCTGTAGAATTTTAAAGTCAAAGAGGACTGCCCTGTACTCTGAAACCAAGACAGAATTTATGGTTTAGGCATTAAGAATTTAAGTTTTTTACTATTTTTCTTCATAAAAACTCATCATATTGAACACCATTTGAATTGCCTAAGCAAGGTTAGTCTAAAAGCATCTTTTTGCGCAAGTTTTCTTGAAGAATAAAACAAAAATCACAGCTAAATGCTCTGCTGATCTGGCGCCCGATGTTGTATACAAAAAATAAACTCAAGGTGGAATGAATGTTTATAAATAGCAATAAAATATAAAGTATTAAGCGATGATTGACTGGCAATAGTAAACATATGTTACCTGAAAAGTGCATGTTGATGTCAGTCACAGACTTAGAAAATCTGTGGAATTTCATAGTTTTGAAAATCTCCATCAGTATACAGCAAAACTACTTAAATGCTACATCCATGGAACGTTTTGGAGATACTAGTGTCTCTCTTCCTCTACAACTTTTATCTGGATAGTTTTTATGAAAACTAATATTTAAAAAGTTATCTCGAAAAATCAGTGTGAAAAAGATAAAAAGCCAAGTTTAGCAGAGAAAAACAGTCAGAAACTATAACCAAAACTTAAGGTGAATAGATTCACTTAGAAGGTTTTCTGCCATTTTTGACAAGGGAGACAACTTTTGTTTTCCTATATAGCAGTCCCCTTCTAAAAAGAGGTGTACTAGGTACTTTTTGAAAGGAAAGAATTTGCTCGCCTTTGGTAAGGGAGGCACCTTTTGTGATGTCCTGTTTGCTTTCCTGTACAGCAGTCCCCTCCTGAAAAGGGATCTGCTCTGAAAGGAAAGAATTTGCTCCCCATTTTCCTTTTAGCTCTGCTTATGAAATGATAAAAGTGTGTCATTGAAATCTACCGATTATAAGTTTCACTAGTCAAATTCTTGTTGGTAGAACTGATAGTTTTAGTTTTCATTATGAAATAATACAAAATTGACACATTGGATGTAATATAATGAAAACCAGTGCTGGCCTCACTTTTGCCTCGACCAGTATTTTAATTTAGTGTTTTATTTTGTTTTTTAGCTCACCTGAGCTATGCTCAGGATGAGCTATTGTGATCACTTTTCGTCCGTCGTCCGTCTGTCCGTCAGTCCGTCAGTTAACATTTTCAAACGACTTCTCCTCTGAAACCCCTGAGCCAATTTTGCTCAAATTTCATACAGAGCCTCCTTAGGTTTGGGGAACGAAAAATGCTAAAATGGTCGCGGTCCATTGACCAAGATGGCCGCCATGCCCATATATGGTAAAAACCTTTAAAAATCTTCTTCTCCAGAACGGAGGATGCCTTGGGGCTGAATCTTTGCATAAGTCATCGGGGATGGGAGGTCTACCAAAATTGCTAAAATAAAGGTCGTATATTGACATTTGACCTTTTTACGGCAAGGTCAAGTTTGCTTCCCTATGCATTTGTATGGGAAAAACCTTTAAAAATCTTGTTCTCCAAAACCGAGAATGCCTTATGGCTGAACCTTTACATATATCATCAGAAACAGGAGGTCTACCAAAGTTGCTAAAATAATGGTCGTACATTGATATTTGACCTTTTAACGGTAAGGTAAATTTTGCTTCCTTATGCATTTGTATGGGAATAATGTTCAGAATTTCAAACGACTTCTCCTCTGGAGCCTCTGGGCCAATTTTGCTCAAATTTCATATAGAGCCTCCTTAGGTTGGGGGAACGAAAAATGCTAAAATGGTCGCGGTCCATTGACCAAGATGGCCGCCATGCCCATATATGGTAAAAACCTTTAAGAATCTTCTTCTCCAGAATGGAGGATGCCTTGGGAGTGAATCTTTGCATAAGTCATTGGGGACGGGAGGTCTACCAAAATTGCTAAAATAAAGGTCGTATATTGACATTTGACCTTTTTACGGCAAGGTCAAGTTTGCTTCCCTATGCATTTGTATGGGAAAAACCTTTAAAAATCTTGTTCTCCAAAACCGAGAATGCCTTATGGCTGAACCTTTACATATATCATCAGAAACAGGAGGTCTACCAAAGTTGCTAAAATAATGGTCGTACATTGACATTTGACCTTTTTACGGTAAGTTAATTTTGCTTCCTGCATTTGTATGGGAAAAATGTTCAGAATTTCAAATGACTTCTCCTCTGGAGCCTCTGGGCCAATTTTGCTCAAATTTCATATGGAGCCTCCTTAGGTTGGGGGAATGAAAGATTGCTAAAATGGTTGCGGCTCGTCGACCAAGATGGCCGCCATGCCCATATATGGTAAAAACCTTTAAAAATCTTCTTCTCCAGAACCGAGGATGCCTTGGGGCTGAACCTTTGCATAAGCCATCGGGGACGGGAGGTATATTGACATTTGACCAAAAATTGTTCTGATTGGAAATCTAAGATGGCCGTCATCTTGTTTGTATTTATTATATTTCCCTGCCACTGTGCTGTTTACATGTATAAAATCATGATTCTTCAGAAACCACTTAGCCCATTTCCAACAAATTTCGCATTGATCCTACTGTTGAAATGTGATTGATAGTTTATTCAAATGATTATGCTCCATTAACTGTCAGGCCCATATATTCTTCTTCAAAACGCAGAACTGCTCAAATGATGATCTTTTCATTGGTTGTGATGATAGGATTGGAAAAATGTTGCATAACATCTGCATATCTGCAGTGGTTATGTCACTCAGGTGAGCGAGTCATGGCCCATGGGCCTCTTGTTTTTTTGTTGTTGTTTTTTTTTTATAGAAAAGCAATGTTGAAAAGAAAATTGAGTTCTCGTAAAGTGCCAATCACAACACTGCAGCAGAGGACATTTTGGAAAATTGTTGTTTTTTTATGTTGTTATTGTTTTAGCTCACTAAAACCAAGGGCTCCTTGGGAGCTTATAGTATAGACAAGTCTGTTTGTAAGGTCTAGGTCACATGACCAAGATGGCCACCATGCCCGTATATGGTAAAAATAGTTTAAAAATCTTCTTCACAGGAACCGAGTGACCGATAACCTTGAAACTTGGTATGAAGCATTGGTGGCTCGTTCAAGTTTGTTCACATGATGACCCTTAATTGATCTTGACCTATTTGATGGCAAGGTCAAATTCGGCCACTTAGGCTTTTGTTTGGGAAAAAGGTGAACCAGTTTTTTTTATTGTATTGTAGCCTGTGACATCAAAGTTGATTTATGCAATTACCTAAATGAACTTTAAAAAAGTTGAGGTCATAAAAGGTCAAGGTCATTTACTGACCTTTGTCCTGGATACCTCAGATTCAGTATTTTTAACTTCTTTCAAATGACATCTCTGAAACTGCTGGGCCGATTGAAACCAAATTACATGTGGAGTCTCCATGGGGTGGGGTAACAAATGTTTGTTAGTAAGGTCTGGGTCACATGACCAAGATGGCCACCTTGCCCATATATGGTAATAACCGTTTTAACTTCATAATACATTAACCTATAGATAATGTGCTATTCTCTTCTGTTTTCACACCTTCCACAGAAAAAACGACCTTTCAGTCGTTAATTAAAGTCTTAAACCAGAAGGTCCCTTAGGCAGTTACCTGTGTGACGTAACTCCTCCCGCTCAATTGATCACGTGTCAGTTTCTTTTCTGTGGACAAAGAAATTCAACAAGGATTTTTACCTGTGAAAGAAATTTGGATTATTTCTATTCCTCACGGATAAATTTCTGTATCCTTGTGTTTCTTTTGTTTATTTATCACTCCTTTCACTAACCATGTTATTATTTAAAATTTTCGATTGTCGATTTTGCATTTATTGACTGGCTATTTCGACATGCGTTTTCGCGACTCTCGCTATAATCGGCACAACGCTCGTGTGCGGTCGGTTCGGAAGTCGTATTTTCTTATAAAAAAAAAAAAATTAACTTGTTTCTTTTTGTTCCAGATTATTCAGCGATGCGACATGCTATACCTGGACTGTTACTGGATATCTTGCGAATTGGCGAAGATTTCTATGGTGGAGAAGCTGATTAGTAAAGAACTTGTCAACCCATATTGGTTATACGACAGTTCTTTACTGATGGGAGCCCCACCCCATATGGCTATACTGCCGGGGTAAGACCCATCAAGGTGGCTTCTTATGGATGCTTTGGTATCCAAAATAAGTCTAAGTTCACCAGTCACCAGTCACCAGTCATTCATTTTCAGCTTCACCAGTCACCAGTCACGGGCATCAAGGCATGGATAAAATCACCGGGCATTTCTTACCGGTCACCGGTCATCCAGTCACCGGTCATCCAGGCATGATTAAATCACCGGGCATTTATCACGGGTACTAGTGTCCGGTCATTGTGACGGATTACTAGTTACTCCATCAATTACGAGTACTAGTGTCCGGTCATTGTGTCGCATTATTAGTGACTCCTACCGGGCAACAGTTACGAGTACTAGTGTCCGGTCATTGTGTCGAATTATTAGTGACTTCATCGAGCAACAGTTACGAGTACTAGTGTCCGGTCATTGTGTCGCATTATTAGTCACTCCTACCGGGCAACAGTTACGAGAACTAGTATCCGGTCATTGTGTCGAATTATTAGTGACTTCACTGGGCAACAGTTACGAGTACTAGTGTCCAGTCATTGTGTCGAATTATTAGTGACTTCACCGGGCAAACAGTTACGAGTACTAGTGTCCGGTCATATGTCCAGCTACTAGTGTATACCACTGGCAAATACTTATCATTGCTAGTATCCAGTTATTGTATTGGATTACTAGTGGCGTCTACTGGGCAATAGTTACGAGTTCTAGTGTCCAGTCTGGGGTGGTCTGGTGGTGCGAAGGTGTCGTGTATCTTATGTCACCAGGGCGTCCAACTTGATATTGGCTTACAGTTGGACAAGGCCTGCTATCCTTGTAGCAGGTAAAGGTAGAGGGGGAATGTTTTTATTATGCCCCCAACTTCAAAGAAGTTGGAGGGGCATATTGCTTCTGGGTTGTTCGTCCGTCCGTCCGTCCGTTCGTCGCGCTTTTTGATGCATAGCGTAACTTTAAAACCGTGAATGCTACTGTTTTGAAATTTCATATATGGATTCCTCATGAAAAAATAGCTGACACGTATTTTTTTTCTTGACAGGATTATGCCCTTTTTCTGAGTTATGGCCCTTTGAAAAAATATGGATGCAATCTTGTCAGCAAAATATCTCAAAAACTATTAAAGCTAGAGCCTTGAAACTTGATGAATAGACTGGTAGTGATGAGTAGACAACCTGATTAACTTTTGAAGAAATTTTGAAAAATACTTCTTGAGTTATGGCCCTTTGTAATTTTGGGCAATTTTACCTTGTCAGCAAAATATCTCAAAAACTGTTAGAGCTAGAGCCTTGAAACTTAGTAAATGGATTTGTAGTGATGAGTAGATGACCTGATTAACTTTTGAAGAAATTATGAAAAATACTTCATGAGTTATGGCCCTTTGTAATTTTGGGCATTTTTATCTTGTCAGCAAAATATCTCAAAAACCGTTGGAGCTAGAGCCTTGAAACTTAATGAATAGACTGGTAGTGATGAGTAGACAACCTGATTAACTTTTGAAGAAATTTTGAAAAATGCCTTTTGAGTTATGGCCCTTTGTAATTTTGGGCATTTTTACCTTGTCAGCAAAATATCTCAAAAACTGTTAAAGCTTGAGCCTTGAAACTTAGTAAATGGATTTGTAGTGATGTGTAGATGACCTGATTAACTTTTGAAGAAATTCTGAAAAACACTTCATGAGTTATGGCCCTTTGTAATTTAGGGCATTTTTAACTTGTCAGCAAAATATCTCAAAA
Source organism: Anodontia alba (assembly GCA_964016985.1). Lineage (NCBI taxonomy): Eukaryota > Metazoa > Mollusca > Bivalvia > Lucinida > Lucinidae > Anodontia > Anodontia alba. The sequence goes on along the minus strand of OZ024823.1, from coordinate 64,440,112 downwards.
ACTATTGAAGCTAGAGCCTTGAAACTTGATGAATAGACTGGTAGTGATGAGTAGACAACCTGATAAACATTTGAAGAAATTTTGAAATATACTTCTTGAGTTATGCCCCTTTGTAATTTTAGGCATTTTTATCTTGTCAGCAAAATATCTCGAAAACTGTTAGAGCTAGAGCCTTGAAATTTAGTAAATGGATTTGTAGTGATGAGTAGATGACCTGATTAATTTTTGAAGAAATTCTGAAAAATAATTCATGAGTTATGGCCCTTTGTAATTTTGGGCAATTTTACCTTGTCAGCAAAATATCTCAAAAACTGTTGGAACTAGACACTTGATGAATAGACTGGTAGTGATGAGTAGACAACCTGATTAACTTTTGAAGAAATTTTGAAATATACTTCTTGAGTTATGCCCCTTTGTTATTTTGGGTATTTTTTATCTTGTCAGCAAAATATCTCAAAAACTATTAGAGCTAGAGAATTGAAACTTGGTGAATTGATTGGTAATGATGAGTAGATGACCTGATTAATTTTTTTGTAAATTCTGAAAAATATTTCATAAGTAATGGCCCTTTGTAAATTTGGGCATGTTTCCCTTGTGAACAAAATATCTCAAAAACTATTGAAGCTGGAGCCTTGAAACTTGATGAATAGATTGGTAGCGATGAGTAGATGACCTGATTATGCCCCCAGTTTCGAATGAAATTGATGGGGCATATTATTTTGCCTTCATTTGTCCATCCGACTGTTTGTCCGTTCATCAAGCTTTTTTTGTGCATGCCATATCTTAAGAACCCTGCACGCTAGGGTTTTGAAATTTTATATTTGGGTTCCCAATGAAAAAATAGCCGACCTGTATTTTGTTTCTTGTCTAGCATGTTTATTTAAAGTTATGCCCCTTTGAAAAAAATCAGAATTAAATCTTATGAGCAAGATATCTTGAAAAGTATTTAAGCTGGGTTCTTGAAATTCGATACAGTGAGTGGGAATGATGTGTACATTACCCGATTATATTTTGAGAGAATTCCATGAAAATATTGATAAAGTTACGGCCCTTTGCAGTTCTGCTCATTTTGACCTTGTTAGCAAGATTTCTCGAAAAGCACTTAAGCTAGGGTCTTGAAATATTATATGCTGATTGGGGATGATGTGGAGATTACCTGGTTTGTTTTTTTAGGGAATTCCATGAAAAATTGATGTAGTTATGGCCCTTTGTAGTTCTAGGCATTTTGACTTTTTCAGCAAGATATCTCAAAAAGTATTTAAGCTAGAGCCATGATATTTGGTATACTGATTGGGATTGAGGAGGAGATCACCTGAATAAATTTTGAACCAATTAAATGAAATGTTGGAGTTATGGCCCTTCGCAATTTTGGGCCATTTAATGTCGTTGCTTTATTGTGTATAGCATAAGTTTAGAACCATGTATGCTAATGTTTTGAAATTTCATGTTTTGATTCCTCATGAAAAAATAGGTGATCCGTATTTTTTTCTTATCCCAATCATCTCCTATTTTAGAGTTATTTCCCTTTGATAAAATAACATTGAAATCATATATTTGTACTGTTGTTACCGTCATGGCTAAGCAGTGTTGGAGTCAAACAGTGTTAGAGTCAGGCAGTTGGGGGCATAGTGTTTTACAAACACCAGCTCTAGTTTCTTCTGTTTCTTCACTATCATTCCTGTTCCTCTTCCTTTCCTGTTCCTCTCTTTCATCTCCTCTACTATCTCTTCTATGTCTTTTCTCCCTTTCTCTGGGAGACGACACAAAATGACCCACAAGGGTTGACGTGTCGTTAAACCCCAACACAATCAAAATCTAGTGTCCAGTCATTGTGTCGGATTACTTGTGATTGGGTAACTGTCACTAGTCCCCGAATAATCTATTATTGTTCATAGAGCTTTATAGATAAGTCAAGTCAATGGATATAGGTTATAAAATGAAATACATAGTTACATTTTATATAATAAATTTCTAAATATTCCATTGACTTATTATAAAAGTGTAATTCTATTAATATTTTAAATTAACTTATGCAATTTATCTCTTTCGTTCGCTAGAAAGAGGTTAACTTCCGATTCTAACGAAAGTTCATCTGGCAGTAGTTCGTAGACTAGTGCCAGGTCATTCTAACGAAATTTCACTGGGCAGTAGTTTCGTAGACTAGTGCCAGAGCATTGTGTTGGATTACTAATGACAGAGTAGTAGTCACTAGTTTTCGCTCAATATATGTTTATTCATTGAGCACTATAGACATGTGTAGTCTTGGGTTATAGGTTATAGAATGACAGCGATGGGTTCTAATACCTAGTAGCCCCTTATATTGTTGAACTCTGTCAAGTCTTTTTTGAAATAGACTTAAAATTCTATATATATATTTATTCTTGAAAATGAATTAAGAATTATCGGTTACGATCAAATTCGCAATTCATTCACAAAGTGTAGATGATACTTCCATTTATAATTATATAATTTATATCTCTTTTTATTCGCATACAAAGAGATTAACTTCTTACATATTCACCTTATTCGGCTGTAAGACAAATGTGAACTCTATAAAAATATCCTTAGTTCTAAGAAGAAAAATATACACGAAATCTAAAATTTCTACATGCTCCCGATATGTAATCAGCATGTAATCTATGGAGTAAATTGACAAGAAAGTAGTAATAGATCCTTTCTACTTTCTATTAATATTTCATTCATAAGGTATCGGAAATCTACACGAATCAGATAAATAAATTAACAGTTTATTTATTTATCCGCTACCTCTCTAGATTACTACGATTTAAAATTCTAGTTGAGGTACATATTTTCCTTTTGCCTTTCTACATGGAAAATAGTTGATCCGTTAAGCTATTATTCTATTTTATACTATCTTTTGATTGATTATATAAGAGTCTAGGTCAGTCGTGCTCTGTCTAAACTCTGCTATAAAATAACAAATAAGAAGAAAATCTTATATTTAGGCATAGATACAATTCGATACGTTCCTTACTTTGCCTGTTTTTATTTTTTCTTCTGGATCATTTAAGACTACGATAGTAATATACCAGATAATTTTGTCTCAGTAAGAATCTATTACGCTGAAGATTCTTCATCTTGGAATAATAATTTTATTATGATTATAATTAGAAATTATTTAGGAAGGTTTAAAACTTATAATTACTAGACCCAATTAATCCTCATATATTATAGGTCTACCTTATCTTTATTGAGGAATAGTTTTGCTTCGACTAGCTATATACCTCTAATATTTTATTTATAACTAGAGTCCATGTCAATCAAAATTTTCTCGCACCTTTGATATTGACAATGGATACATATTTTGTAAAGGCATTAATTATTCAGTATGTGACAGATTATTATTGCCTAAATTAGATATTATATACAATACTTCCCTTTTGATATAATTTTATTGACTTTGTAACTATTCAGAAACTGCCAAAGTCAATCATTTCCTTCCTCTAAACTTACCGAAGCTCTAGATTATGTTGATATATATTTTTAATATATGCTTCGAGGTTAATTAACGAGAGTTTACCTCATAATAGCAGATATTATCATATTCATATTAATCAATGTACGGTCTAGGCTTAGACAAAAGGGAAAACATCCTTAATTACGAGCCGGTAAAGAATTAAGATACACCTAATTATATCTTTCCCCCTTCTTTATGTTTATATTCGTTAAAGGGATCTTAGCAATTCTCGCTAAGAGTTCAAGTTCAGTTTGCGAATAATGCAAAGATTAATATCTTGATTTCCAGTCCGCATCAAAAATGGTCTATATATATAGATAAATATCTTTTCCGAAAGTGGATATTTATTTTTTTTTCCACACAATAAGTCATTTCAAGAAGTTTCGATGATTTTGAAATGCACTGCTTTAATTTATAATATAGAACAAAGACGTATAAAATTACTGTATTATTTTTACGTCCTTGTATAGAATATGTTTTTATAAACTTCACAACGTTGTAAGTGCTGCACCTACGTTCCTGGTCAGATATCTTACTTTTGTGATACGTTTTTGAACATACTGAAAGTTTCTCCGATTATACATTCGGTAAATAATCTTTCGAGTAGCATTTATGCTTTTAAACATTCAGATTATTTGATAATAGTAGGAGATAATATATTATACTGATATTTATATATCTATCTTCATTATTTATCTTTCTCATCTTACTTTTAAGTTAGATTGACCATCTCGCTACGTTCCAGGTTTAAATCTAGCTAACATTATGGACCAGTCACTTTTTTATTTCCTAAACAATATTTTAACAGTTTTCTCAGTATTCAGAGCATAACGACTTCATGAATACTTGGAAATAATTCAATTCTACGCTTGTTAAACTAAGCCTAAAACAAGCCCTAGTTTTTAGAATGGATATTATCCTTCGATTCAGTTCATGGAGATACATCCATTTAGATCCCATTATCTCTATTTCAATCATACAAAATTCTAATGACTAAGTACTCTTTTTCTATGTACAAATACAGAATATTGAGTCACTGTTGCTGCATATTGGTTAAAGATTAAACAAAATTTATCTTAAACCTATATGACGTTAAATTAATTATTATCTCTTTCATATTTATACATGTTTTTACCCTTCCGTCAGGGATCGTGGTAATAATATTATTTTATTACTCTCTATGGTTTACGCATAGATCTCGAGAGTATATATATATATATATGTATATATAGGTATATATGTATATATATTTTCTTCCTGTATTCATTTGCGAGTACGTAATTTGATTTTTCAGGAATTACCAATTATGCAGACATAGATTTTATTCTATTAATATTCAATTCTAAAAATTTGATTGAATATTTATCTATAAAATTCTGGGCAGTAATTTTATAGCGAGTTATATGTTTAATAATTCCTTGCTTAATAAATAGTTACGCTTAACTTTTTATTTATAGCAGGAATTTGTTCCGTAGTATAATTTTAATTTAGTATTCATATATTTCTTACTATTCTTAAATATGCGTATAGAATAGTAATACTATCTCTTAACTTATAAATTAAAGGTTTTAGAGATTATTAATCAGTACTATTGTATAATCTTTCTTCAGAGATTATCACACAATTACTTTTTCTCTGAGTCCTTCTCTTTTTATGAACATTTTGATTCGTCATTACAAAGTGGATTTTTTAACATTTCTTGATTTCCATGATTATTTAGTCAGGAGTACTTTTCATGGCAATCTTCTGGTATAGAAAGATTCTATCCAGCTTATTCATTATTGCTTAATCTTATCAATACGGTAAGATTTAGCCAAACTATGACCGTCTTACAGTTAGCTGCGATCAACCTTATTCTTATCTCTCTAATTGTCTGTCAAACTCTAAGTTATGATGTTGACAGTTTCTTCTTTATTATTTTGTCAGGACATCAAACGCTTTTACATGTCTATGACAAAACTATTTATCAATGACTTAGGTTGTTTTTTCTTCCCAGCAGTTTTATGCAAACTCTGTATTATTTTATTGCTTGACTAAAAATTCGTAATACAATTAGTCTAGCAATAGTTTTTAACCATTATGTTTGTCTATACCTTTTTCTTCTGATGGATAACTGAGTTATAGTTAAGTTAACTCCATCTACTTTTATTATCTCCCCTTCTTTAATTTGATTAAAGGGGAATAATTATACAACATTATGGTTATTTTAAGTCTATGTCTGTTCATTGGAAACTGTCCTGTCGCTCCAATTAACAGAATTTAATTAGTTTATAATTCTAATAGCTTAGACTATTACAATTAGATAGCTTCACATATCTAGAATTTTATCCAAAATATCTACATATGTCAGTTATCTATAGGAAACTCCACCGAGTAGACTTTTCATTATTTATTCAAGACCCTAGATAGACTACTTACAGTATATGGTCTTGGCTTTTTGTTTTACAAATTTTGTTTTGAAAATATTATTTCTTTATTCCTAGCTTACTTTGCGATGGAATATTTATGTTATGTCTCAATGACTCCTTTTTCTTTTTGAAGCCAATTGTTGTTTCCTAAAAAGAAAAAAAAAAAGGGGGGGGGGGGGGGGGGGGGCAATATTAGGTCTCTGAGACTTAAGAACTGGCTTCCTCTAGAGTCTACTATTATATAAGGTTGTTAGATCATAACACCTTAAAGATATGCTATTTTGTGAATCTAGATCATTCTTTCTATTAAATATAGAATTAGAATGTATCTGATTCCTTAGAGTTTCCTGAGTCTTTAACCAGAAGTGGTGAGATATTATTGGTGTTAGAATTAGGAGAACACCTCCCTCCTATTCTGCAAATTCTAGCACATTATCTATAGGTTAATGTATTATGAAGTTAAAATGAAGTTTTTTAAAAGTAAAACATATTTTAACGAGTAATACTTAACCTATAGATAATCAATTATCTCCCTCCGTCCACCCTCGCTTATCTCCTAATTGTGTCTATTGTTTTACACATAAAAGAAACTGACACGTGATCAATTGAGCGGGAGGAGTTACGTCACACAGGTAACTGCCTAAGGGACCTTCTGGTTTAAGACTTTAATTAACGACTGAAAGGTCGTTTTTTCTGTGGAAGGTGTGAAAACAGAAGAGAATAGCACATTATCTATAGGTTAAGTATTACTCGTTAAAATATGTTTTACTTTTAAAAAACTTCATTTTAAAAATCTTCTCAGGAACTGAATGGCCTAGTAACTTGAAACTTGGTATGCAGCATTGATGGCTTGGGCTTTATCAAATTTGTTCAAATGATGACCCTTGATTGACCTTGACCTATTTTACGGCAAGATCAAATCAGCCACTTAGGCTTTTGTTTGGGGGAAAAAGGCAAAACAGTGGAATTTTCTAATTATATTGTAGCCTGTAACATCAAAGTTGATTTATGCAGTCAGCTAAATGAACTTTTATAAATATCAAAGGTCAGGCTTATAGGATAATCAGTGGTCCATTGTCCATCTTTGTTGGTGTTGTCTTCCTCAACACTTGAGCTATGGTGAGTGTAGTGGCCCACTGGCCTCTTGTTTTTTAGCTCACCTGAGCCTTTAGGCTCATAGGTGAGGTTATAGTATAGGCAAGCTCCGTCGTCCATCCGTCTGCCATCCATCCTTCCATCCCTCCGTCGTCCACACTCTTCAAACATCTTACTGTCCTTTGGCCTGGATGCCTCTGATCCAGTGGGCCACTGGGCCAGTCAAAGCCAAATTTCATATGGAGCCTTTATGGGCCAGGGGAATGAAAGTTTGTTCATTGCATCTGGGTCACATGACCAAGATGGCCGTGGTACCACGCCCATATATGGTAAAAACCCTTTAAAAAATCTTCTCGTGAACCAAAGAGCCAATGTCCCTGGGGCTTGGTATGCAGCATTGGGTACGCCCAATGAAGTTGAAAAAATTATAATCTGGGGTTGACCTTGACCTTTTTACAGAAAAGGTCAAATGTATTTACATAGACTCTTAAAGGCAAAATTTGAAAAAAAAAATCTTGTCTGAAACTAGAAGGCCCAGGCCTTTGATATTTGGTATGTAGCTTTATCTTGTAGACCTCTACTAAGATTGGTCAATTTATAGCCCTAGAGTCAAAAATGACCCCGCCCCAGGGGTCACTTTACATAGGTTCATATAGGGAAAAACATTATAAATCTTCTTCTCTGAAACTAGAAGGCCAAGACCTTTGATATTTGGTATGTAACTTCATCTAATGGGCCTCTATCAAGATTGTTCAAATTATAGCCCTGGATCAAAAATGTCCTTGCCCCAAGGGTCACTTGTTTTACATAGACTCATATAATTAAAAACTATAAAAATCTTCTTGTCTGAAACTAGAAGACCAAGGCCTTTAATATTTGGTATATAACTTTATCTAATGGACTTCTACCAACATTGTTCAAATTGAAAAGAAAGGTAAGAGAAAAGTCCTGGGAGTGCCACAGTCACAAGCCACAGCCCTTCCCAGACACCAAGAGGAAGAGTAAAAAGACCAAACCAAACAAGCGCAAATTAAACAAAGGTACGAAAAGCACTAAAATTTGCTCTCTCTTCCCCAACGGAGGTGATCGCAATGCTAAAAGAACTGAAAAACACAAGAACAAAATAACACAGATAACACAAGGCAAGTCTTAAAACAAATCCTCTCGTAGAATGAACCACAAAGCAACAAAGAATAAGACTAACACCTGGACCACCACCTTAGAACGGTCAGTAGAATAAACCACCGGGGGGTTTAAAGCACTTTTTTAGCCAGCCAACTTCACCCTGGGTCCCGATGCTACTCTTAATACAGTAATACATGTACATAAAAAATCGGCAAAATAAGCAAATTTGCAACACAGGACATTCTTATTTTAAGGTGACCTGAGCTGAAGGCTATTGTGATTCCCCTGTGTTGGTCATCTGTCATGTGTCATCCGTTGTCAACAATTTCTTTAAATGACATCTCTTAAACTACTGGATCAGTTTCCACCATACTTTACAGAAACGTTTACTCATGGCCCCCTTTACCAAATTGCTCGAATGGTTCTGCTCCACTGAACAATATGGCGGCCAGAGCTAAAAATAGAAAAAATAAATCTTTAACAACATCTAGGCCAATGGCTCGATTTCAAAATAATTTCACAGAAATGTTTCTCTTATGCTCCTATACCAAAATTGCAGAATGGTTTCACACCGCTGAGCAAGATGACCACCAGAGCTAAAAATAGAAAAAATCTTTTTCACGGCATCTCCTAGGCCAGATTTCAAAATAATTTAACAGAAATGTTTCACTAATAGCCCTTTACAAAATTTGCTGAAATGGTTCCGCTCCACAGAACAAAATGGCCACCAGCGCTTATAATAGAAAAATCTTTAAATGACATCTCCTAGGCTAGTTGTCCAATTTCAAAATAATTTCATAGAATTGTTCCTATTACCAAAATTGCTAAAATGGTTTGGCTCTGCTGAACAAAATAGCCATCAGAGCTAAAAATAGAAAAAATCTTTAAACGACATCTCCTCATGGCCAGTGGCCTAATTTCAAAATAATTCACAAAGATGTCCCTTTTGTGCTCTTTAACTAAAGTTGCTTAAATGGTTCTGCTCTACTGAACAAGATAGCTGCCAGAGCTAAAACTTATATAAAAAAAATCTTTAAAACAACATCTCCTACTAATCCAGTTGCCCGATTTCAAAATAATTTAACAGAAATGTTGCTCTTATGCCCCTTTACCAAAATTTCTAATATGGTTGCGCTCTGCTAAACAAGACAGAGCTAAAAATTGAAAACCTTTAAACAGCATCTCCTAGGCCAGTTGCCAGTTTTCAAAATAATTTCCCAGAAATGTTCCTTTTATGCTCCTTCACCAAAATTGCTGAAATGAACTAGATAGCCTCCAGAGCTAAAAGTAGAAAAACATCTTTAGTCCACATCTCCTCTTAAACCAGTAGCCCCATCACTTCTACAAGCTATGTAACATCTTGAGCTTAGGTGAGCCATCCAGGGATGTCATGGCTCATGGCTGTCTTGATGTTTTTTTTTTTATTTTTCAGAAAAAAGATTTGACATTTCAAGAGAATTGTCTGCTTTAAGCTTAGCAGACTATTCACATGAATTGTCAAGTCTTATTTATTCTGAAAAATACACACACACAAAAAAAAATGTCACATGAAACAAAGAAAATGAAAGACTTACGTCATGAATTAGAATTGAGCAAGTCATCAGTTATAAATGAATAGCATTTAGCTCTCTATGATTAGGAGAAAGTAGCAAATGAGTGATGTTTTTTTTCTTATTTTACCAGAAAAGGAAAGGTTTTCCTCACAGAAAGTCCCCAGAGGAAATGAAAATGGAATTTGTATAAAATACATCATCACTATTTTCATCATGAAAATTATAATTTCAATCTGATATTTGAAGTTAAATGCTACTTGCAGAGTGTTCTGTTTTGATGATCCAGATCTGCAGTCTAGTGCAAGTTGTTACCTTAACCCATTGTAGACTGAATGAACTCCGCCACACTATATACTGGAAGATTTTAATTTGGATTTTAGGTATATCAGGCTATGCGATTTAGATATTCCTAAAGAAAAATGAACTATTTGCAAACAGTGGAGACCCTGATCAGATGCCACATTCTGCGGCATCTGATCTGGGTCTGCACTGTTTGCCAAATACCCTTTTAGGGGTCTCCAGACTACAACATGTTAAGGACAAAGTGGCACGCTTTACTGTATAGAATTATAATACATGGGCATTAATTTATGTTGCTTGGTTTAACATGTTTTTTATACCCCACCACACGATAGTGGCAGGGTATTGTGGTATCACGTTGGCTCTCTACATGTCTGTCTGTCTGTCCGTCCATCTGACAGCCGTCTGTCTGTCCGTCCGGGCAGACGCCAAGTACATTCCGAGGTTAGCGTTTCTGTAGAATTTCACATTATGAGGTTGACATCTGTTATTCCGTCATTGTGGGGTTAATTTTGCATTGTGGGGTTAAACAATTAGTGTTGTGGGGTTAAAAAAGATCAAAGAAAGATCAAAGGGATAACCTTATAACGTCTGTCCTGTAAACCTGTAAATACGTCTGTCCGTATTTTCATATCCGGACAATAACTTGAGTAAATGTCAATGGATTTTAACCAAACTCAGTTTGTGCACTGATGTTGTGGAGATCTGGTTTGGGATTGTTAATGGGCAAATTTCGTCAATTTTTGAAGGAATTATCTGCCTGTGACAGGTCCATATTTTCATTTCCAGATGATAACTTTAGTAAATATCAATTGATTTCACCAAACTTGGTGTGTGCATTGATATTGTGGAGATCTTGTTAAGAATTGCTAATGGAAACATTTCGTCAATTTTTGACAGTTATCTGCCTGTGAAATGCCGTATTTTCATCTCTGGACAATAACTATTAAATAATGGATTTTCACCAGACTTGGTATGTGCATTGATATTATGAATATCTGCTTTGGGATTGCTAATGGGCAAATTTCGTCGATTTTTGACAGACTTATCTGCCCGCAATACATCCAAATTTTACTTTCAGGACAATGACTTGAGTAAATTTCAATGGATTTTCACCTAATTTGATATGTGCATTGATATTGTAGAGATCTGCTTTCAGATTGTCCATTGGCAAATTTTGTCAATTTTTGACAGAGTTATCTGCCCGGGACATGATAATGGCCGGGTATTATCATTTCACATTTTATTTCTTTGTTTCTTTCATCCTGTTTGTATTTAAGACTTAACACTAAAATTTTCTTACATATAGTGTCTGATTTTGCCAGCTGCTCTCTCAGTTTCAGTACTCAACTGAATAGGGTGAGCCACTAGGTCAGAAAAAGTACCTTTGGACATTTGCATGCAGTGTGGATAATCCAAGGTTTACTGTGGTGGACAGTGAAGACTGATCAGACTGCAGTCTGATCTTTTGAACTGTCACTGGATGCACATGTGATAAGGTAAATATTCTTGTATTGTGGTTCCAGTGTTCAGACTTTCATGCAAAAAGAGTTCTTAATGCAATTGCAAACAGTAAAATCACTGATGAACTCCTGGACCTGGTCAGTCTGATCAGGGTGTTCATTATATGCTTTTAGATTCTGCAGTACTCAGAGAGAATCAGTGAAGATACAGATATAGAGGCTGATCTAGGCATTAAACAGTGTCTCCTGTTAGCATGGTACAGCCCAATACTTCTTCAAGAAGCATTTTTTCAACCAAAAAGTATTGATTTATTGTTTCTCCATAAACACATAAATTATGGGTACTCACAAGCATCGCCTTGGTGAGATGCGTCTCATGTGTACCCACTACACATGCTTCCATGGAGAAATATGAAAAAATTACAAAGTTCCAAATGTGTGTAGTATTCAGATGTTATTTTTCTTATTAACAAAATACCATAATTACCCTAACTATTTGGACACCTTAATTCCTTACCCAAGAACCCCAAGAACTTTGAATAAGCACCTGATGATTTAGTCTAAAGCATGCTGCTGACTGCATGGCAAACCACTGTTACCTTGGTATGTCTGTCCAAATATTTAGGGCATATATGGGTAACTTACTGGTACTAGAATATATTTTCATGGAGAAGTAAGAAAAGAAATGTATAAGTTTTATTTTTTAAACAGGGATCTTAATGAGGTTTTTAATGCATTTATGCCTTCAGGGAAAAGAAAAGATATTTCTAACAATGATGAAGTACAGGTAATAACCTCTACCACTCTCTTGGCTAATTCAGCAGACAACATATTGGTGATATTTTTAGCTCACCTGAGCATGAAGTGCTTAAGGTGAGCTTTTGTGATCATCCTGTATCCGTCGTGCGGCTCAAGATGAGTTTTTGTGATCACCCTGTGTCCGTCGTGCGTCGTCCGTCGTCAACAATTTCTTTAAATGACAACTCCTCTTAAACTACTGATCCAATTTCCTCCAAACTTTTCAGAATTGTTTCACTCATAGCCCTTTACCAAAATTTCTCAAATGCTTCCACTTCAGTGAACAAGATGGCCATCAGAGCTAAAAATAGGGAAAAAAATTTAAATGACATCTCCTTGGCCAGTGGCCCAATTTCAAAATAATTTCACAGACGTGTTCTTTTTATGGCCCACTACCGAAATTGCTAAAATGGTTCAGCTCAGCTGAACAAACTGGCCACCAGAGCTAAAAATAGGAAAACCTTTAAATGACATCTCCTCCAAGGCCAGTGGCCCAATTTCAAAATAATTTCACAGAAATGTTCCTCAAATGGTCCTTTGAAAAAATTGTTAAAATGGTTCCGCTTGGCTGCAGAAAATGGCTGCCAGAGCTAAAAATAAAAAAACAAAACCTTTAAACAACATCTCCGTGGACAGTGGCCAGCTTTCAGAATAATTTCACAGAAATGTTCCTCGTATGGCCCTGTACAAAAATTGCTAAAATGGTTCAGCGTGGCTGAACAAAATGGCCACCAGAGCTAAAAATAGAAAAACCTTTAAACGACATCTCCTCCTAGGCCAGTGGCCCGATTTCAAAATAATTTCACAGATATGTTCCTCTGATGCCCCTTAACCAAATGGTTCTGCTTGGCTGACCATTTTGGTCGCCAGAGCTAAAAATAGAAAAAAACCTTTAAACGACATCTCCTCCTAGGCCAGTGGCCTGATTTCAAAATAATTTCACAGGAATGTTCCGCTTATGCCTTTTTACCAAAATTGCTAAAATGGTTCCACTCGGCTGAAAAAAAATGGCTGCCAGAAACAAAACAAAGAAAGTAAACAAGAGAAAAGTTCTGCAGGGTCTTCTTTCCCTGCTGGTGCTTCGCAGGGTCTTCTTTTCCTGCTGGTACATCACATAGTCTTTCAACTGAGATTGGCTTACAGTCGGATGAGGCCTGCTGTCCTTGCAGCAGGTAAGGGTAGAGGGGGGAATGTTTTTCACTCACCTATGTTCAGGATGAGCTATAGTGATCACTTTTTGTCCGTCATCCATCCGTGCGTCTGTGCTTCTGTCCGTTAACATTTTCAAACGACTTCTCCTCTGAAGCCGCTGAGCCAGTTTTGCTAAAATTACATATGGAGCCTCCTAAGATTTGGGGAACAAAAGATTGCTAAAATGGTCATGGTCCATTGACCAAGATGGCTGCCATGCCCATATATGGTAAAAACCTTTAAAAATCTTCTTCTCCAGAACCAAGGATGCCTTGGGTCTGAATCTTTGAACAAATTATTGGGGATGTGAGGTCTACCAAAATTGCTGAAATAATGGTCGTATATTGACATTTGACCTTTTTATGGCGAGGTCAAGTTTGCTTCACTATGCATTTCTATGGGCGCCATACATTTGTATGGGAAAAATATTGAGAATTTCAAACGAGTTCTCCTCTGAAGCCTTTGGGCCAATGTTGCTCAAATTTCATGTGGAGCCTCCTTGGGACATGGGAAAGAAAGATTGCTAAAATGGTCATGGTCCATTGACCAAGATGGCTGCCATGCCCATATATGGTAAAAACCTTTAAAAATCTTCTTCGCCAGAAGACAATGCCTTGGGGCTGAATCTTTGCACAAATCATTGGGGACGGGAGGTCTACCAAAGTTGCTGAAATAATGGTCATACATTGACATTTGACCTTTTTATGATGAGGTCAAGTTTGCTTCCCTATGCATTTGTATGGGCGCCATACATTTATATGGGAAAAATATTGAGAAGTTCAAACGAGTTCTCCTCTGAAGCCTCTGGGCCAGTGTTGTTCAAATTTCATGTGGAGCCTCCTTTGGGCAGGGGAATGAAAGATTGCTAAATGGTCATGTCCATTGACCAAGATGGCTGCCATGCCCATATATGGTAAAAACCTTTAAAAATCTTCTTCTCCAGACGAGGATGCCTTTGGGCTGAATCTTTGCACAAATCAGGGACGGAGGTCTACCAAAGTTGCTAAAATGATGGTCGTACATTGATGTTTGACCTTTTTACGGCGAGGTCAAGTTTGCTTCCGTTTGCATTTGTATGGGCTCCATACATTTGTATGGAAAAAATTTTAATCATTTCAAATGAATTCTCCTCTGAAGCCTCCAGACCAGTGTTGCTCAAATTTCATATAAAGTCTCCTTGGGGCAGGGGAAAGAAAGAATCATATTTTGGACATCTCTATAATCCATTTGAATGGAAACTTGATGATGAGCATTAGGGCACCTAGTAGATACAAAACAGCTAAATGAGTCGATAAAAAATCCAAGATGGCTGCCACTCCCGCCATCTTGAAAATCATTTTTCGACATCTCTTCCCAAACCTTTGGTCGCTTTGTGCCAAAACTTGCTCTGTAGCAACCAGACAACTTCTAGATCAAAACAAGCTAAAATTGTGTCAATCGGAAATCCAAGATGGCCGCAGTGGTTCCACTCAGGGCTCTAGAAAACTGGAAAATAATCGGTCTGAACCAAAAATAAGAATCCTGGACCAGTTTTAAATACCCAAAAATGCTTATAATTTGGTCCAATATTTAGGACATTTTCACTGGTTTGGTCCAATATTTAGGACATTTTCACGATTCGTTCCAATATTAGGATATTCTCAAATTCTAAACTTACATAGCTCAAGTATCAATCCATTAATTGCCCATGATTAATCCAATAATCACCAGGTATTGGCAGTTGTGTAAACAATGTCAGAAAACAAGTTACCTGAGATCTCGCCGTTCATCGCGTTGTCTCTATTATCGCGAGACTACAGTGATCTTGCAAAAGTAATTAAGGCAATGTCATTGAAGTCAAAATACGCTTTGTTGTGTTTGATGTTTTGGTAGTTAAAAGAAATGTTTTGCTGTTTTTGTAAAGTGATGCAATTAAATGACCTTGAAAGATGCGGCGAGGAATGATAATTAATTCGGCAGTTTCTTTACCTTGTTTAATCAATTGAATTAAAAGATCAATTAATAAGTTAAATACTTTGAGTAATGTAAAGGTGCGAATCTGCATTTTGAGTATATAAAGTATGAATTTACCTTCAGTTTTTGCCGTTCAATTTTATTGCAATGGCACTACAGAGCATAATATCGATGTTCAAAAAGTCAAACGACTGGCTTGGCAACCCGATCCAAGACAAAAAATGGCTAGGGCAACCGGAATCTGCAGAAATGAGGTCAGAAAGTCATATTTCAGTCCCGCATCAATCCCGCAAATTATATTATCAGGCTATATCCTGTTGTCTCAGTTGTCTCCCCTGTCCACCTGTCAATCAAGTAAGGTGTCTTCAGTCATGTCCGATGTGCCGGCGAACAATTTCTTATCTTCAAAATATGAGGATATAAAGACAGAATAAACAACCCAAAACGATTTTAATGACAGTATGTATTTGTTGTCGACTAGTTTCGGTCATACGATGACCTTTTTCAAGACACTGTACAGAGGGAATTGCTTACTGAAATAATAAAAAACGGATCAGTGTGATCACGTGGTTTCTATTGTTCTAAAAATAGTTTGTTAAAGTGAAAGCAAAAGTAAAATTATCGATGTTAGCAGTAAGGTAAGTGGTTTAAAGTTTTATAGGAAGAAGAAATAACATAAAGGTACAAGTAAGTGTTTTAAATTGAGTTTTTAATCTGTTTGGAAAATTCCATAGAGCCTGATTGCTTGTCGCTTCTGCTGTTGGTCTTTTTCTTCCATAATCTCATCATTCAAAACTGTTTCTATCGATGACGACGGAGTGATGGCCAAGTCCTGCATAAGTTGGACATGGTTCATTCTTCCTATGGTGGACACTTCATCCGACTCGACAGTGACGATTGCTTCTTCAATAGTTAAAGCGATAAATGGGTTAAGTCTGCTTATCCTTCTCTTCTGTTTGATGGTATTAATTTGGCTCTTTTCTGCTGATCCCATGAGGTTTATTCTATACACAGTTCCTTTTTATGCCCCCAACTTCGAAGTTGGAGGGGCATATTGCTTCTGGGGCGTCCATCCGTTCGTCACGCTTTTTGTTGCATTGCATAACTTTAGAAACGTGCATGCTACTGTTTTGAAATTTCTCGTATGGATTCCTCATGAAAAAATAGCTGACACATTTTTTTTTCTTGACAGGATTATGCCCCTTTTCTGAGTTATGGCCCTTTGAAAAAAAATATGGATGCAATCTTGTCAGCAAAATATTTCAGAAACTATTGAAGCTAGAACCTTGAAACTTGATGAATAGACTGGTAGTGATGAGTAGACAACCTGATTAACTTCTGAATAAATTTTGAGAAATACTTAGTTATGGCCCTTTGTAATTTTGGGCATTTTTACCTTTTCAGCAAAATATTTAAAAAACTGTTAGAGTTAGAGCCTTGAAACTTGGTGAATGCATTTGTAGTGATGAGTAGATGACCTGATTAACTTTTGAATAAATTCTGAAAAATACTTCATGAGTTATGGCCTTTTGTAATTTTGGACATTTTTACCTTGTCAGCAAAATATCTCAAAAACTGTTGGCGCTAGAGCCTTGAAACTTGATGGATAGACTGGTAGTGATGAGTAGACAACCTATTTAACTTTTGAATAAACTTTGAAAAATACTTCTTGAGTTATGGCCCTTTGTAATTTTGGGCATTTTTACTTTGTCAGCAAAATATCTCAAAAACTGTTAGAGCTAGAGCCTTAAAACTTGATGAATGGATTTGTAGTGATGAGTAGATGACCTTATTAACTTTTGAATAAATTCTGAAAAAAATACTTCATAAGTTATGGCCCTTTGTAATTTTGGGCATTTTTACATTGTCAGCAAAATATCTCAATAACTGTTGGAGCTAGAGTCTTGAAACTTTATGAAAAGACTGGTAGTGATGAGTAGACAACCTGATTAACTTTTGAATAAATTTTGAAAAATACTTCTTGAGTTATGGCCCTTTGTAATTTTGGGCATTTTTACCTTGTCAGCAAAATATCTCAAAAACTGTTAGAGCTAGAGCCTTGAAACTTGGTGAATGCATTTGTAGTGATAATTAGATGACCTGATTAACTTTTGAATAAATTCTGAAAAGTACTTTTTGGTTATGGCCCTTTTTAATTTTGGGCATTTTTACCTTGTCAGCAAAATATCTCAAAAACTGTTGGAGCTAGAGCCTTGAAACTTGATGAATAGACTGGTAGTGATGAGTAGACAACCTGATTAACTTTTGAATAAATTTTGAAAAATGCTTCTTGAGTTATGGCCCTTTGTAATTTGGGCATATTTATCTTGTCAGCAAAATATCTCAAAAACTGTACGAACTTGAGACTTGAAACTTGGTGAATTGATTGGTAATGATGAGTAGATGACCTGATTAACTTAAGTGTAAATTCTGAAAAATATTTCATGAGTAATGGCCCTTTGTTAATTTGTGCATGTTTCCCTTGTCAGCAAAATATCTCAAAAACTATTGAAGCTGGAGCCTTGAAACTTGATGAATAGATTGGTATTGGTGAGAAGATGTCCTGATTATGCCCCCAATTTCAAATGAAATTGATAGGGCATATTATTTTGCCTTCATTTGTCTGTCCGTTTGTCACGCTTTTTTGTGCATGCCGTATCTGAAGAACCCTGCATGCTAGGATTTTGAAATTTTATATATGGGTTCCCCATGAAAAAATAGCTGACTTGTATTTTTTTTCTTGTCTGGCATATTTGTTTTTTTTTGAGTTATGCCCCTTTGAAAAAAATGAGAATTAAATCTTGTGAGCAAGATATCTTGAAAAGTATTTAAGCTGGGTTCTTGAAATTCTAGAGAGTGGGAATGATGTGTAGATTACCTGGTTAGATTTTGAGAGAATTCCGTGAAAAATTAATACAGTTACGGCCCATTGTGGTTCTGCGCATTTTGATCTTGTCAGCAAGATGTTTCAAAAAGTACTTAAGGAAGGGTCTTGATTATTATATGCTGATTGGGGATGATGTGGAGATTACCTGGTTTGATTTTTAGGGAACTCCATGAAAAATTGACATAGTTATGGCCCTTTGTAGTTCTAGGCATTTTGACCCTGTAAGCAAGATATCTCAAGAAGTATTTAAGCCAGAGCCATAATATTTGGTATACTGATTGGGATTGTGGAGAAAATCACCTGATTAAATTTTGAACCAATTAAATGAAATGTTGCTGGAGTTATGGCCCTTTGCAAATTTTGGCCTTTTAATGTTGTTGCTTTAATGTGTATAGCATAAGTTTAGAACCATGTATGCTAATGTTTTGAAATTTCATATATTGTTTCCTCATGAAAAAATAGGTGACCCATATTTTTTTCTTATCTGAATTATCTGCTATTTTAGAGTTATTTCCCTTTGATAAAATAACATTGAAAACTCATATATTTGTACTGTTGTTACCGTCATGGGCAAGCAGTGTTGGAGTCAAGCAGTGTTAGAGTCAGGCAGTTGGGGGCATAGTGTTTTACAAACACCAGCTCTGGTTTGGGTCTTACCTCTGGTGGTGGGTTCCATAGTCCTGGGGTGAAGAGTTCAGGTTTCCATCGCTGATTAGGCATGTTTAGTATAACTGTTTTCTTCTCTGCATCACCATGCTGTAGAAATGCATGTTTGCAAGCATTTTCCTGTCTGGCATAGGTTTTAGGACAATGCCAGCATTGATAACATTAAGTTTGCACTGCATGGAGAGAGCTGTTATGCCTCCTTAGGTTACTGATAGTAGAGAATGATTTTCTACATGTACTGCAGTTGAATGGTTTCTTCATTACTGGATGAGGTTCAGTCCTGTTGGGTATTTTGTTGGCTAACCAGCACTCTTCTGTTCTGATCTTATTGTTTGTTGACTGGGCGACGATGACTGCTTTCAGGTTGTTTGTCATGTGGTTGTTTGAAATAAAGTGGCGGGAGACTGGTTTTGCATTGTTCTATTGTCTAATTTCTGTTAGGTGTCGTCGAAGTCATTCATTGAACATTTTTCCCAATCGTACAACATATTGAAGCCTGCATGTCTTACAACTAATTACGTAGATCACGTTTTTCTTATCTTGTATTTGCTTTGTATATGTGTAGATAACATCCTATAAAGGTTTGAAATCAAGTACCCAAGTATACACAACTGTACAGAAATGGGGATTGTTATTAAAAAGGATTTATAGGACTTTGCTGATTGTCATTAGTTTTTGTGACAGGTGATACATTTTCACTTTAGAAATTGGCTCGTTGATAATGTCATCGTCATCTGCTGGATCGATTAAGATTTCAAAATTTCTAGAGCCCTGGTTCCGCTCCATTGAACAAGATGGCCATCAGAGCTAAAAATAGAAAATTTTCAAACGACTACTCGTCCTTGGCCAATGGCCCGATTTCAAAATATTTGCACAGAAGTGTTCCTCCAATGACTCTCTACCAAAATTGCTAAAATGGTTCTGCTTGGCTGAACAAAATGGCGGCCAGAGCTAAAAACAGAAAAACCAAACAAGAGGCGCATGGGCCACAGCTCGCACACCTGAGTGACATAGCCACTGCAGATATGCAGATATTATGCAACATTTTCCCAATCCTATCATCGCAACTAATGAAAAGATCATCATTTGAGTAGTTCTTAGTTTTGAAGAATATTATTTGGGCCTGACAGTCAATGGAGCATGATCATTTGAACAAACTATCAATCACATTTCAACAGTAGGATCAATGTGAAATTTGGTGGAAATTGGCTAAGTGGTTTCTGAAGAATCATGATTTTATACATGTAAACAGCACAGTGGCAAGGAAATATAATAAACATAAACAAGATGGTGGCCATCTTAGATTTCCAATCAGAAGGATTTTAGCTACTGTTGATCTACAAGTCACCTCAATACTTCCAATATAAATGTATATGGCCCATACAAATGCATTGGGAAGCAAATTTGACCTCGCCATAAAAAGGTCAAACGTCAACATAGGACCATCATTTCAACAATTTTGGTAGATCTCCTGTCCCCCATAATTTGTGCAAAGATTAGGGCCCTGGCTTATTTGGTTCTGGAGAAGAAGATTTCTAAAGGTTTTTACCATATATGGGCATGGCAGCTATTTTGATCAATGGACCATGCCCATTTTAGCAATCTTTTGTTCTCCTGCCCCAAGGAGGCTCCACATGAAATTTGAGCAACACTGGCCCAGAGGTGTCAGAGGAAAAGTCATTAGAAATTATCAACATTTTTTCCATACAAATGTATGGGGCCCATACAAATGCATACAGAAGCAAACTTGACCTCATCGTAAAAGGTCAAATGTCAATGTACGACCATCATTTTAGCAATGTTGGTAGACCTCCAGTCCCTGATGATTTGTGCAAAGTTTCAGCCACAAGGCATCCTTGGTTCTGGAGAAGTAGATTTTCAAATGTTTTTACCATATATGGGCATGGCGGCCATCTTGGTCAATGGACAGCAACCATTTTAGCAAATATTCATTCCCCTGCCCCAGGGAGGCTCCAAATGAAATTTGAGCAACATTGGCTCAGAGAATCCAGAGGAGAAGTCATTTGAAATTCTGAACATTTTTCCCATACAAATGCATAGGGAAGCAAACTTGACCTCGCCGTACAAAGGTCAAATGTCAATGTACGACCATTATTTTAGCAACTTTGGTAGACCTCCCGTCCCCGATGATATATGCAAAGATTCAGCCCCAAGGCATCCTCGGTTATGGAGAAGATTTTTAAATGTTTTTACCATATATGGGCATGGCGGCCATCTTGGTCAATGGACAGCAACCATTTTAGCAATCTTTCATTTCCCTGCCCCAGAGAGGCTCCAAATGAAATTTGAGCAACATTGGCCCAGAGGCTCCAGAGTGAAGTCGTTTGAAATTCAACATTTTTCCCAATGCATAGGGAAGCAAACTTGACCTTGCCATAAAAAGGTCAAATGTCAATGAACAACCATTATTTTAGCAATTTTGTTAGACCTCCCATCCCTGATGATTTATGCAAAAATTCAGCTCCAAGGCATCCTCGGTCCTGGAGAAGAAGATTTTTTAAGGTTTTTACCATATATGGGCATGGTAGCCATCTTGGTCAACGGACCACTACCATTTTAGCAATCTTTCGTTCCCCTAACCATATGAAATTTGAGCAAAATTGGCTTGGGGGCTTCAGAGGAGAAGTTTTGAAAATGTTAAGGGACTGACTCACAGATGCACGGACGGACGACGGACGAAAAGTGATCACAATAGCTCATCCTGAGCAGAGCTCAGATGAGCTAAAAAAGACATCTCCTCAGCAGCCAGTGTCCCAATTTTAAAGTAATTTCACAGAAGTGTTCGACTTGTGGCCCTTTACCAAAATTGCCAAAATAGTTCCGCTCGGATGAACAAAATGGTCGCCAGAGCTGAAAATAGAAAAAACCTTTAGACGACATCTCCTCCTTGGCCAGTGGCCTGATTTCAAAATGGTTTCACAGAAATGTTCCTCTTATCCCCCTTTATCAAAATTGCCAAAATGGTTCTGCTCTGCTAAACAAAATGGTCACCAGAGCTAAAAATAGAAAAACCTTTAAACATCTCTGTGGCCAGTGGCCGGATTTCAAATCAATTTCACATCAATGTTCCTCTTATGCCCCTTTACCAAAATTGCTAAAATGGTTCTGCTCTGCAGAACAAAATGGATACCAGAGCTAAAAATAGAAAAAAAAAAAACTTTAAAGGAGATCTCCTCCAAGGCCAGTAGTCAATTCAAAATAATTTCTCGGATATGTTTCTCTTATCTCTTTTTACCAAAATTGCTAAAATGGATACGGCTGAAGAAAACCAGAACTAAAAACTGACAAGAAGCAAGCTCTGCAGGGTCTTCTTTCCCTGCTGGTGCTTCATATGGTCTCCTTTCCCTGCTGGTGTTTCACAAATTTCCTACTTTAAAGTTTTACCATAACAACCAAACAAAGCCGGCCTCGGTGGCACAGTTGGATGCACCGTCAGACTGGAGACCAGGAGGTCGCGGATAACCCCCGCCGAGGTCGGCAACATTCTTTCGTGGAGATTGATCATGAAATATTTTCTACGGTCATTCTCTCCCTTCCGCTGATTCAAGAAGGGCAGTTGTCAGTTTCTGGTGAAAGAATGTGCACAATACTGGTTAACCGCTTAGAGGACTAAGCCTGCCCAGCAAACATGTGGTTAGGTAAACTGAGCATGCTCGACATGACCCCATTGGGTTGACTGGGCCGTAAAACCTCAACACGAACAAACAAACCAAACAAAATGGTGGTCATGGTATCTCAAGCCATGACACCATCACTTCCACAAGCTATCTTCTTTAGTTATGCCCCTTTGCAAAAAATGGAAGATAGCAGCAGTATTTCTATTATCTCCCTTGACAGGTAAAATCCAAGTTCAATCAAATACTAACCAGGTCCTTTTCATTGGAATCCCCTGCTTTCATCATAGGTCATCAGTGGAATTTAACAGATTCTTAACATTACATTTCTCCATATTCACATGAAAGATTTATTTACATTATATATTTCATTGCACAGAAAATGTTTCTTTTTGATATTTTGGAAGCTGTATTGGCATACGACCTTGTTAAAATTAGATTTATCAAGGAAAAAGAAGTGCTACTAAATGGACAGTTCTAATGATAAAAGCAGAGGAATCCAATTAATTGGACCTGGTTGTTTACAGAGAGTACTCCAGGGAGTTAACTGACTGCTTTCTCCCATTGCAATGAAATCTTGTAAGCAAGATATCTCAAAAAACTATTTGAGCTGTTGTATTGAAACTGAATGTGCTGATAGGGGATAAGTAGATGACCCAATTAACTTCTGAAAAAAATCTGAATTTTTTTTTTTTTTTTTTTTTTTTTTTTTTTGACTTGTGGCCCTTTGAAAATTTCAGCATTTTAACCTTGTAAGCAAGATATCTCAAAAACTTTTTAAGCCATTGCCTTGAAACTTGACAGGCTGATAGGGAATGATTAGTAAATGACTTGATTAACTTACAGCAGTTAACTCACTCAGATGAGCATTGTGGCTGGCCCATGGGCCTCTTGCTATTCTGTTTCTTCACTTTCATTCATTTTCCTCTTTTCCCCCTGTCCCTCTCTTTCATTCTACTATCTCTTCTATCTCTCTTCTTCCTTTCTCTGAGAGACGACACAAAATGACCCATAAGGGTTGACATGTGGTTAAACCCCAACACAATCAATCAATCTTCTTTCCCTGCTGGTGCTTCACAAATTTCCTACTTTAAAGCTTTGGCAATGGCAACCAAACAAAATGGCCACCTTTATTCGACATCTCTCAAGCCATGGCACCATCACTTCCACAAGCTATCTTGAGCTCAGGTGAGCGATCCAGAATTTATGGCTCTCGTTATTTTTTCCAGAGAACAGAATTTGACATTTCATGCAAATTCTCTCCAATGGAGACAGTTTGCATGAAATGTCAAATCCTATTTTCTGGAAAAAAATAAGAAAAAATATTTCAGTATGTCTGTCATCTGCTGAAAATTTTATCAAGAGTGCTAAGCATTAAACTGTACTGAACTAGCAAGATACACCATGATTTAAGAGGAATGTATACGCTTTTAAGGTAAATCTTTCAGAATTGTGTTTCTTCTCCTTGGGAACAAATTCTTTCCTTTTAGAGTAGACCCCATTTTAGTAGGGCCTTGTTGTGCAAGGCTGTAAACAGGATGTCACAAAAAGTTATTTCCCTTGTAAAAATAGTGTATCCAGTCCCCTTAAGAACAGATTTCTGCAATAGAAACAAAATAGCATATATTATTTGACTTCAAGAAACTTCACAGAGTAGCTAGAATAGCTTTTTGAAAAATGTCAACAACAACACACACACACACACACACAAATTGAGATGTACAAATTTGGCAGTAAACCAGAAAAGGCACTTGTTTTTGTTTGATATAGTTGTAATTTCATTGTGTATTGTATCACTGTCTCTTAGAGTCTCTGATTATATGGCATACCCACCTGGAGCAATATCACATTAATAACACGATATTGTAGGCAAGGTGGTGTTGATGATTTCTTCTTGTCTCAGTTGTCCAGTCTCGTACTTTATGTGACGTATAATGACGTTTGTGCTTGATTTAAACATTTTTGTTTAAATTAAACTGTTTTTGATTGACCATGAAACAACCACATACATAAATTGATCAATATTGTGAGAAAAGAGGTACACACATCTGTGCAATCTGATGGCTGTTTGTAGTGGCTGTTGAAATGTAAATAACTATAACATCCAAAATTGAATGATCTATAGTTTGATTCAAAGTCAATTTACACAAACATTTAAAAATATTTTATTTCTACATTTTTAGCTCACCTGAGCAAAAGCTCAGGGTGAGCTATTGTCATCACCCTATGTCCGTCGTCAATTAGTTTGTTAACACTCTAGAGGTCACAGTTTTGACCCAATCTTGATGAAACTTGGTCAGAATGTTTGCCTCTATGAAATCTAGGTCAAGTTCAATACTGGGTTACTTGGGGTCAAAAACTAGGTCACCAGGTCAAATCAAAGGAAAAACTTAACACTCTAGAGGTCATAGTTTTGACCCATTCTTGATGAAACTTGCTCAAAATGTTTGCCTCTATTAAATCTAGGTCAAGTTCGAAACTGGGTCACATGCAGTCAAAAACTAGGTCACTGGGCCAGATCAGCAGAAAATTTTGTTAACACTCTAGCGGTCACATTTTTGAAGCAATCATCATGAATCTTGCTCAAAATGTTTGTCTTGATGATTTCTAGGTCAAGTTTGAAACTGGGTCACGGGGTCAAAAACTAGGTCACCGGGCCAAATCAGCAGAAAACCTTGTTAACACTAGCGGTCACATTTTTGAAGCAATCATCATGAATCTTGCTCAAAATGTTTGTCTTGACGATTTCTAGGTCAAGTTCAAAACTGGGTCACTTGGAGTCAAAAACTAGGTCACCTGGCCAAATCAGCAGAAATCCTTGTTAACACTCTAGCGGTCACATTTTTCAAGCAATCATCATGAATCTTGCTCAAAATGTTTGTCTTGATGATTTCTAGGTCAAGTTCGAAACTGGGTCACTTGGAGTCAAAAACTAGGTCACCGGGCCAAATCAGCAGAAAGCCTTGTTAACACTCTAGCGGTCACATTTTTGAAGCAGTCATCATGAATCTTGCTCAAAATATTTGTCTTGATGATTTCTAGGTCAAGTTTGAAACTGGGTCTCATGGTGTCAAAAACTAGGTCACCAGGCCAAACCAGCAGATAACCTTGTTAACACTCTAGCGGTCACATTTTTGAAGCAATAATCATGAATCTTGCTCAAAATGTTTGTCGATGAGTTCTAGGATATGTTTGAAACTGGGTCACATGGGATCAAAAACTAGGTCACCGGGCCAAATCAGCAGAAAACCTTGTTAACACTCTAGCGGTCACATTTTTGAAGCAATCATCACGAATCTGGCTCAAAATGTTTGTCTTGATGATTTCTAGGTCAAGTTTGAAACTGGAACACCTGGGGTCAAAAACTAGGTCAACTGGCCAAATCAGCGTAAAATCTTGTTGTCACTCTAGCAGTCACATTTTTCAAGCAGTCAATATGAATCTTGCTCAAAATGTTTGTCTTGATGAGTTCTAGGTCAAGTTCGAAACTGGGTCACTTGGAGTCAAAAACTAGGTCACCGGGCCAAATCAGCAGAAAACTTTGTTAACGCTCTAGCGGTCACATTTTTTAAGCAATCATCATGAATCTTGCTCAAAATGTTTGTCTTGATGATTTTTAGGTCCGGTTCAAAACTGGGTCACCTGGGGTCAAAAAATAGGTCACCTGGCCAGATCAGCAGAAAACCTTGTTAACACTCTAGTGGTCACAGTTTTCAAGCAATCATCATGAATCTTGCTCAACATGTTTGTCTTGATGATTTCTAGGTCAAGTTTGAAACTGGGTCACTTGGGGTCAAAAACTAGGTCACCTGGCCAAATCAGCAGAAAACCTTGTTAACACTCTAGCGGTCACATTTTTGAAGCAATGATCATGAATCTTGCTCAAAATGTTTGTCTTGATGATTTCTAGGTCAAGTTTGAAACTGGGTCACATGGGGTCAAAAACTAGGTGACCTGGCCAAATCAGCAGAAAACTGTTAACACTCCAGAGGTCACATTTTTGAAGCAATCATCATAAATATTGCTCAAAATGTTTGTCTTGATGATTTCTAGGTCTAGTTTAAAACTCGGTCACTTGATATCAAAAACTAGTTCACCTGGCCAAATCAAAGGAAAACCTTGTTGATGCTCTAGAGGTCACATTTTTGAAGTGATTATCATGAATCTTGCTCAAAATGTTTGTCTTGATGATTTCAAGGTGATGTATAGTTTTCTGTCCAGTGACTCTCTTAAGTTTTTCCATTTAGGTCAGTTTCTCAGTAATTATTGGTCCTACAGAGTGATATTTGGTACTTGTGAAGTGTTTGTGTTTAGGTCAGTTTCTCGGTAACTATTGCTCCTACAGCCAGTGATACTTAGTACATGCATACATCTTAGCATGGCCTCTTGAGTGCAGTCATCCATCCATATTTGACCTTGACCTTTATTTCACAGTCCATTAGACATGCTACATTGTCTTACTTGTTAATATAATCATTTTGAACTTTGATCAGAATGTTTGCCTTGATCAGTTCTAGATCAGGCTCTCAAAGTGCTATGTTGCTCAGGTGAGCGTTACAGGGCCATCATGGCCCTCTTGTTTCTGTATTGTTACACTGCATGATTAACTATTTCCTTACCCAAACAGTCGACTCTCATTGTCTTGAACTTCACAAGACCTACTGAAAAACTTTGAAACATCAGTAGTTCGAGACAACCAGATCGTGATGTCATAGGTATGACGAAGCCTACTGTTTGTCCTAATGTGCTTGGAAGGCACATGTATTATGGTTATTCTATAGTAAAAAATAATTTACGCATACTTCAGTTTGCATTGTTGCTGTATGTTATAGGATGGTCAACAGTTCTCGTGGAATTAAAATGTCGATAGATAAATGAAAATGGTAGATTTTTCATATGTTTTGTTGTCTTTTAATTCCTACAAATTTGGATTTCCATATAAGCTATAAATAAATTGACAGATTTCCTCATGTGGATGCTACACTTACAAAGTCTGGTAGGGTAGCCATACCTCATGAACTGGTTTGGATTATCTCTCTTCCCATAGATAAAAATAAATTGACTGGTTTCATAGAACACTGGTGCATAGAACACTTACAATGTTGGGTAGCAGTAGCTGTAAGCTAGTTTGGACTCTTTCCCCTGGCATAGATAAACTTTTTACTATGACAAACTGTAGGTCCTGTGGAGAAAGCTTGTTATGATCTCTCTCATTTGGATCTACACTTTTTGTGTTGGTATCCATACCAGTCTACAGGGTCAGAAGGGTTAACAATGGTACCCACATGTAAATCGTCTTTTAGAGCTGGCTCATGCCAAAACCTACTAAAAGACTGCGACTGACATAGATTCGGATCAGCCTGCACACCTGCAAATTTTTCATTGTTCGCATGAGCCTTCTTGGGGCTTACCAAAGAGCAACAAGCAAAGATTCAGACCTAGCTAGTCTGATGCACAGGCTGATCTGAGTCATTGCTTGTCGTACACTCACTAACTCTTCTTGTAGATTCTACCATACAACTCAGTATTGACACTAATGACGAGTATGTCCAAACTAATTAAAGAAACTTCATTGACTAATCTTGAATTTAAAGAAACTTCATTGACTAATCTTCCATAAATTCAGGGCTGCCTTTTATTAGCTCACCTGAGCCGAAGGCTCAAGGTGAGCTTTTATGATCACTCACCGTCCGTCGTCGGCGGTGGCGTCGTCGTCGTCGTCCGTCCGTCCGTTCACAATCTTTAAACAACATCTCCTCCTAAACCACTGATTGGATTTTGACCAAACTTCACAGGAATGATCCTTGGTTGGTCCTCTTTCAAAGTTGTTCAAATGGTTCTGGTCCATTGCATATCTAGGTCACAGGAGCTAAAAATAGATTTTTTAACTAAAAAATTAAAAAATCTTCTTGTCAGAAACCACTGGACCGATTTCAATATAATTTTGCAGAAATGTTCCTTTGGTGATCCTCTACCAAGATTGTTCAAGCCATTTGGATTCGTGGAAAAACATGGCCGCCAGGGGGTGGGGCTTATTTTCCCTATATATCTATATAGAAAACTTTCAAAATCTTCTTGACAGAAACCACTGAACCGATTTCTATATAATTTTGCAGAAATGTTCCTTTGATGATGCCAGGGGGTGGGGCTTATTTTCCCTATATATCTATATAGAAAACTTTAAAAATCTTCTTGTCAGAAACCACTGGACCAATTTCAATATAATTTTGCAGAACTGTTCCTTTGGTGATCCTCTACCAAGATTGTTCAAGCCATTTGGATTCGTCAAAAAACATGGCCGCCAGGGGGCGGGGCTTATTTTCAAAATCTTCTTGACAGAAACCACTGAACCGATTTCTATATAATTTTGCAGAAATGTTCCTTTGATGATCCTCTACCAAGATTGTTCAGGCCATTTGGATTCGTCAAAAAACATGGCCGCCAGGGGGCGTGGCTTATTTTCCCTATATATCTATATAGAAAACTTTAAAAATCTTCTTGTCAGAAACCACTGGACCGATTTCAATATAATTTTGCAGAAATGTTCCTTTGGTAATCCTCTACCAAGATTGTTCAAGCCATTAGGATTCATCAAAAAACATGGCCGCCAGGGGGCGGGGCTTATTTTAACTTCATAATACATTAACCTATAGATAATGTGCTATTCTCTTCTGTTTTCACATCTTCCACAGAAATAACGACCTTTCAGTCGTTAATTAAAGTCTTAAACCAGAAGGTCCCTTAGGCAGTTACCTGTGTGACGTAACTCCTCCCGCTCAATTGATCACGTGTCAGTTTCTTTTCTGTGGACAAAGAAATTCAACAAGGATTATTTACCTGTGATAGAAATTTGGATTATTTCTTTCCTCACGGATAAATTTCTGTATCCTTGTGTTTCTTTTGTTTATTTATCACTCCTTTCACTTTCTATGTTATTATTTAAATTTTTCAATTTTCGATTTCACATATTTTTTGACTGGCCTTTTCTCGACATGCGTTTTCGCGACTCTCGATATTCGGCACAACGCTCGTGCGCGATCGGCTCGATAGTCGTGTTTATATATTCAGCATTTACAATATGATTTTCCTGGACTTTTATTTGCAGAGATCTTCAGTTGGCTAAAGATTCTCATGGTGGAGAAGCTGATTGTAAAGAACTTGTCAACCCTTGATGGGTTTTAAAGACAGTTCTTTACTGATGGGAGCCCCACCCCATATGGTTATACTGCCGGGGTAAGACCCATCAAGGTGGCATCTTTGGGTACTTAGTATCCGATAAAGTCTAAGTCCACCAGTCACCGGTCAACCAGTCACCAGTCATCCAGGCACCAGTCAGTCAGCTTCACCAGTCACCAGTCAACCAGGTGCCAGTCAACCAGTCACCAGTCACCGGTCAACCAGGCACCAGTCAACTAGTCTCCAGTCAATAATTTAATTATTTTCTGGAAAGACTTAGTTTTTTGACATTTTTCACCAGACAAAATAGTCACGTATACTAACTTCCGGTCATTATGTCTAATTATTAAAATTTTTCACCGGGCAAAGTATAGGTAATATTTCTGATACTTATACCTGGTCATATTATTATATTATTTCTGATTTTTCACCAGGCAAACTTTTACAGAAAGTGTCTGGTCAATTTTGCCTAATAATTAATTATCACCGGGGAAAAAGTTTCCAATACTTGTGCCCGGTCAGTTTTCATATATAATCTACTGTTTTCATTGGACTAGAGTTACGAATACTACTATCCGATCAATTTGTCTAATTACTTGTAACTTTACCAGGCAATAGTTACGAATACTAGTGTCCGATCATTAAGTCGGGTAACTAGTGTCAAAATAGTGATCACTAATTCCCGAACAATCTATTATCGTTCATAGAGCTCCATTCACATTTAAGTCAATGGATATAGGTTATTAAGTGAAATACATAGTAACTTTTTATACATAAAATTCTGTTTAGTCTTTCCCGAATCAGACTAGAATCTTTAATATTCCATTGACTTATTATAGGAGTGTAATTCCATTAATATTTTAAATTAACTTATTTTTTATCTCTTTCATCCGCTAGAAAGAGTTAAACTTCCAACTATAACAAAATTTTTACCGGGCAGCAGTTCGTAGACTAGTGCCAGGTCATTCAAATTATGTTTTATCTCTTTCATTCGCTAGAAAGCGGTTAACTTCCGGCTCTAACGAAAATTTCACCGGGAGGCAGTTCGTAGAGTAGTGCCAGGTCATTCTAACGAAATTCCACCGGGCAGTAGTTTCGTAGACTAGCGTCACGTCATTGTGTCGGATTACTAGTGACAGAGTTGTAGTCACTGGTACCCGCTCAACATATTTTATTTATTAAGCACTATAGACATGTGTAGTCTTGGGTTATAGGTTATTGAATGACAGCGATGGGTTCTAATACCTAGTAGCCCCTTATATTGTTGAATTCTGTCCAGTTACTTTTGAACTAGACTTAAATTCTATATATATATTTATTCTTGAAAATGAATTAAGAATTATCGATTACGATCAAATTCGCAATTCATTCACTAAGTATAGAAGATACTTCCACCTATAATTATATCTCTTTTATTCGCTACAAAGAGATTAACTTCTTACATATTCACCTTATTCGGCTCTAAGGCAAAGGTGAACTATAAAACTATCGTTATTTATAAGAAGAAAAATATACACAAAATCTTTCTTCTTTCCTCCCCTGTTTTTCTTCTACATGCTCCGATATGTAATCAGCATGTAATCTAAGGAGTAAATTGACAAGAAAGTAGCAATCGATCTTTTCTACTTTCTATTAATTTTTCATTCATAAGGTATCGGAAATTTACACGAATCAGATAAATAAATTAACAGTTTATTTATTTATTCGCTACCTCTTTAGATTACTACGATTTAAAATTCTAGTTGAGGTACATATTTTCCTTTTGCCTTTCTACATGGAAAATAGTTGATCCGTTAAGCTATTATTCTATTTTATACTATCTTTTGATTGATTATATAAGAGTCTAGGTCAGTCGTGCTCTGTCTAAACTCTGATATAAAATAATAAATAAGAAGAAAATCTTATATTTAGGCATAGATATAATTTGATACGTTCTTTACTTTGCCTGCTTTATTTTTTCTTCTGGATCATTTAAGACTACGATAGCAATATACCAGATAATTTTGTCTCAGTAAGATGTCTCTATTATGCCGAAGATTCTTCATCTTGGAACAATAATTTTATTATGATTATAATTAGAAATTATTTTGGAAGGTTTAAAACTTATAATTACTAGACCCAATTAATCCTCGTATATTATAGGTCTACTTTATCTTTATTGAGGAATAGTTTTGCTTCGACTAGCTCTATACCTCTAATATTTTATTTATAACTAGAGTCCATGTCAATCAAAATTTTCTCGCACCTTTGATATTGACAATGGATACATATTTAGTAAAGGCATTAATTATTCAGTACGTGACAGATTATTATTGCCTAAATTAGATATTATATACAATACTTTCCTTTTGATTTTTTTTTTTTTTTATTGACTTTGTAACTATTCAGAAACTGCCAAAGGCAATCATTTCCTTCCTCTAAACTTACCGAAGCTCTAGATTATGTTGATATATATTTTTAATATATGCTTAGAGGTTAATTAACGAGAGTTTACCTCATAATAGCAAATATTATCATATTCATATTAATCATTGTACGGTCTAGGCTTAGACAAAAGGGAAAATATCCTTAATTACGAGCCGGTAAAGAATTAAGATACACTTAATTATCTCTTTACCCCTTCTTTATGTTTACATTCGTTAAAGGGATCATAGTAATTCTCGCTAAGAGTTCAAGTTCAATTTGCGAATAATGCAAAGATTAATATCTTGATTTCCAGTCCGCATCAATAATGGTCTATATATATATAGATAAATGTCTTTTCCGAAACTGGATATTTATTTTTTTTTCCACACAATAAGTCATTTCAAGACGTTTCGATGATTTTGAAATGCACTGCTTCAATTTACAAAATGTATAATATAGAATATGTTTATATAAACTTCACAACGTAGTAAGTGCTGCACCTACGTTCCTGGTCAGATCTTACTTTTGTGATACATTTTCGAACATACTGAAAGTTTCTCCGATTATACATTCGGTAAATAAACTTTCCAGTAGCATTTATGCTTTTAAACATTCAGATTATTTGATAATAGTTGGAGATAATATATTATATTTATATATCTATCTTCATTATTTATCTTTCTTACTTTTAAGTTAGATTGACCTTCTCGTAAGTTCCAGGTTTAAATCTAGCTAACATTATGGACCAGTCACTTTTTTATTTCCTAAACAATATTTTAACAGTTTTCTCAGTATTCAGAGCATAACAACTTCATGAATACTTGGAAATAATTCAATTCTACGCTTGTTAAACTAAGCCTAAAACAAGCCCTAGTTTTTAGAATGGATATTATCCTTCGATTCAGTTCATGGAGATACATCCATTTAGATCCCATTATCTCTATTTCAATCATACAAAATTCTAGTGACTAAGTACTCTTTTCGACGTACGAATACAGAATATCGAGTCACTGTTGCTGCATATTGGTTAAAGATTAAACAAATTTTATCCTAAACCTATATGACATTAAATTAATTATTATCTCTTTCATATTTATACATGTTTTTACCCTTCCGTCAGGGATCTTGGTAATAATATTATTTTATTACTCTCTATGGTTTACGTATAGATCTTGAGAGTATATATATATATATGTATATATTTTTTCTTCCTGAATTCATTTGCAAGTACGTAATTTGATATTTCAGGAATTACCAATTATGCAGACATAGATTTTATTCTATTAATATTCAATTCTAAAAATTTGATTGAATATTTATCTATAAAATTCTGGGCAGTAATTTTATAGCGAGTTATATGTTTAATAATTCCTTGCTTAATAAATAGTTATGCTTAACCTTTTATTTATAGCAGGAATTTGTTCCTTAGTATAATTTTAACTTAGTATTCATATTTTTCTTACTATTCTTAAATATGCGTATAGAATAGTAATACTATCTCTTAACTTATAAATTAAGTGTTTTAGAGATTATTAATCAGTACTATTGTATAATTGTTCTTCAGAGATTATCACACTATTACTTTTTCTCTGAGTCCTTCTCTTTTTATAAACATTTTGATTTGTTATTACAAAGTGGACTTTTTAACTTTTCTTGATTTCCATGATTATTTACTCAGGAGTACTTTTCATGGCAATCTTCTGGTATAGAAAGATTCTATCCAGCTTATTTATTATTGCTTAATCTTATCAATACGGTAAGATTTAGCCAAACTATGACCGTCTTACAGTTAGCTGCGATCAACCTTATTCCTATCTCTCTTATTGTCTGTCAAACTCTAAATTATGATGTTGACAGTTTCTTCTTTATTATTTTGTCAGGACATCAAATGCTTTTATATGTCTATGACAAAACTAATTATCAATGGTTTAGGTTGTTTTTACTTCCCAGCAGTTTTATGCAAACTCTGTATTATTTTATTGCTTGACTAAAAATTCGTAATACAATTAGTCTAGCAATAGTTTTAACCATTATGTTTGTCTATATCTTTTTCTTCTGATGGATAACTGAGTTATAGTTAAGTTAACTCCATCTACTTTATTATCTCCCCTTCTTTAATTTGATCAAAGGGGAATAATTATACAACATTATGGTTATTTTAAGTCTATGTCTGTTCATCGGAAACTGTCCTATCGCTCCAATTAACACTTTAGACTATTACAATTAGATAGCTTCACATATCTAGAATTTTATCCAGAATATCTACATATGTCAGTTATCTATAGGAAACTCCACCGAGTAGACTTTTCCTTATTTATTCAAGACCCTAGATAGACTACTTACAGTGTATGGTCTTGGCTTTTTGTTTTACAAATTTTGTATAGAGGTGGTCGGGTGGTGCGAAGGTGTCGTGTATCTTGCGTTATCGGGGCGTCCAACTGATATTGGCTTACAGTTGGGCAAGGCCTGCTATCCTTGTAGCAGGTAAGGGTAGAGGGTGAATGTTTTTATTTCTTCTATTTCTTCACTTTCATTCCTGTTCCTCTTCATTCTCTATTCCTCTCTTTCATCTCTTCTACTATCTCTTCTATCTCTTTTCTCCCTTTCTCTGGGAGACGACACAAAATGACCCACAAGGGTTGACGTGTCGTTAAACCCCAACTCAATCAAAATCAAAATTAACAAATTTTGTTTTGAAAATATTATTTCCATATTCCTAGCTTACTTTGCGATGGAATATTTATATTATGTCTCAATGACTCCCTTTTCTTTTTGAAGCCAATTGTTGTTTCCCAAAAAGAAAAAAAAAAGGGGGGGTGGGGGGGCGCCAATGTTAGGTCTCTGAGACTTCAGAACTGGCTTCCTCTAGAGTCTACTATTATATATAAGGTTGTTAGATCATAACACCTTAAAGATATGCTATTTTGTGAATCTAGATCATTCTTTCTATTAAATATAGAATTAGAATGTATCTGATTCCTTAGAGTTTCCTGAGTCTTTAACCAGAAGTGGTGAGATATTATTGGTGTTAGAATTAGGAGAGCACCTCCCTCCTATTCTACAAATTCTAGCACATTATCTATAGGTTAATGTATTATGAAGTTAAAATGAAGTTTTTTAAAAGTAAAACATATTTTAACGAGTAATACTTAACCTATAGATAATCAGTTATCTCCCTCCGTCCACCCTCGCTTATCTCTCCTAATTGTGTCTATTGTTTTACACATAAAAGAAACTGACACGTGATCAATTGAGTGGGAGGAGTTACGTCACACAGGTAACTGCCTAAGGGACCTTCTGGTTTAAGACTTTAATTAACGACTGAAAGGTCGTTTTTTCTGTGGAAGGTGTGAAAACAGAAGAGAATAGCACATTATCTATAGTTTAAGTATTACTCATTAAAATATGTTTTACTTTTGAAAAACTTCATTTTCCCTATATATATCTATATAGAAAACTTTAATAATCTTCTTGTCAGAAACCACTGGACTGATTTCAATATAATTTTGCAGAAATATTCCTTTGATGATCTTCTACCAAGATTGTTCAAGCCATTTGGATTCGTCAAAAAACATGGCCGCCAGGGGGGCGGGGCTTATTTTCCCTATATATCTATATAGAAATTTTAAAAATCTTCTTGTCAGAAACCACTGGACTGATTTCAATATAATTTTGCAGAAATATTCCTTTGGTGATCCTCTTCCAAGATTGTTCAGGCCATTCGGATTCGTCAAAAAACATGGCCGCCAGGGGGTGTGGCTTATTTTCCCTATATATCTATATAGAAAATTTTAAAAATCTTCTTGTCAGAAACCACTGGACCGATTTCAATATAATTTTGCAGAAATGTTTCTTTGGTGATCCTCTACCAAGATTGTTCAAGCCATTTGGATTCATCGAAAAACATGGCTGCCAGGCGGTGGGGCTTATTTTCCCTATATATCTATATAGAAAACTTTAAAAATCTTCTTGTCAGAAACCACTGGACCGATTTCTATATAACTTTATATATAATGTTCCCTTGCTGATCCTCTACCAAGATTGTTCAAGCAGTCATGATTTGTTAAAAAACATGGCCGGTATTTTCTCTATATGTCTGTTTAGAAAACTTGAATGATCCTTTTGTCAGAAACCACTGGACCGATTTCAGTACAACATTGCAGGAATGTTTCTTTGGTAACCGTCTACCAAGATTGTTCAAGTTGTCATGATTCATCAAAAAACGTGGCTGCCAGGGGGCGGGGCTTATTTTCCCTATGTATCTAAATAGAAAAACTTAAAAAATCTTCTTGTCAGAAACCACTGGACCGATTTCATTATAACTTGACAGAAATGTTTCCTTGTTGACCCTCTACCAAGATTGTTAAGTTATCATGATTCATCAAAAAACATGGCCGCCAGGGGGCGGGGCTTATTTTTCCCTATATATCTATATAGAAAAGTTTAAAAATTTTCTTGTCAGAAACCAATGGACCGATTTCAATATAACTTGGCAGGAATGTTTCTTTGGTGACCCTCTACCAAGATTGTTCAAGCTGGCATGATTCGTCAAAAAACATGGCCGCTAGGGGGCGGGGCATATTTTCCCTTTATATCTATATAGAAAACTTTAAAAATCTTCTAGTAAGACACCGTTGGATCGAGTTCATTGTAACTTGGCAGGAATGTTGCTTTGGTGACCTTCTACCAAGATTGTTCAAGCCCTCATGATACGTCAAAAAACATGGCCGCCAGGGAAGCGGGGCTTATTTTCCGTATATATCTGTATAGAAAATTTTAAAATTCTTCTTGTCAGAAACCACCTGACCGATTTCAATATTACTTGGCAGAAATGTTGCTTTGGTGACCCTGTACCAAGATTGTTCAAGCAATCATGATTCCTCAAAAAACATGGCTGCTAGGGGTGGGGCTTATTTTCCCTATATATCTAAATAGAAAACTTTAAAAATCTTCTTGTCAGAAACCACTGAACCGATTTCAATATAACTTGGCAGGAATGTTCCTTTGGTGGCCCTCTACCAAGTTTGTTCAAGCTGTTATGATTCGTCAAAAAACATGGCCGTTAGGGGTTGGGACTTATTTTCCCTATATAGCTATATAAAACACTTCAAAAATCTTTTTGTCAGAAACCACTGGACCAATTTCAATATAACTTAGCAGAATTGTTCCTTTGGTGACCTTCTTTCAAGATTCAGTTCCAGCGATCATGATGCATGAAAAAAACATGGCCGCTCGGGTTAGGGCTATAAATTTTATACAAAAATCTTAGAGCAGTGAACTTGGCTGAAACTTCAACAGTAAGTTTGCAAAGCTGTTTGCTCAGGTGAGCGATATAGGACCATCATGGTCCTCTTGTTTTCCCTATATATCAACATAGAAAACTTTAAAAATCTTCTTGTCAGAAACCACTGGACCAATTTCAATATAATTTTGCAGAAATGTTTCTTTGGTGATCCTCTACCAAGATTGTTCAAGCCATTTGGATTGGTCAAAAAACATGGCCGCCAGGGGGCGGGGCTTATTTTCCCTATATAATCTATATAGAAAACTTTCAAAATCTTCTTGTCAGAAACCACTGAACCGATTTCTATATAATTTTGCAGAAATGTTCCTTTGGTGATCCTTTACTAAGATTGTTCAAGCCATTTGGATTCGTCAAAAAACATGGCCGCCAGGGGGCGGGGCTTATTTTCCCAATATATCTATATAGAAAACTTTAAAAATCTTCTTGTCAGAAACCACTGGACCGATTTCAATATAATTTTGCAGAAATGTTCGTTTGGTGATCCTCTACCAAGATTGTTCAAGCCATTTGGATTCGTGAAAAAACATGGCCGCCAGGGGGTGGGGCTAATTAATCCCTATATATCTACATAGAAAACTTTAAAAATCTTCTTGTCAGAAACCAATGGACCAATTTCAATATAATTTTGCAGAAATGTTCCTTTGGTGATCCTCTACCAAGATTGTTCAAGCCATTTGGATTCGTCAAAAAACATGGCCACCAGGGGACAGGGCTTATTTTTTCCTATAGAATCTATATAGAAAACTTTCAAAATCTTCTTGTCAGAAACCACTGAACCGATTTCTATATAATTTTGCAGAAATGTTCCTTTGGTGATCCTTTACTAAGATTGTTCAAGCCATTTGGATTCGTCAAAAAACATGGCCGCCAGGGGGAGGGGCTTATTTTCCCTATATATCTATATAGAAAACTTTAAAAATCTTCTTGTCAGAAACCACTGGACCAATTTCAATATAATTTTGCAGAAATGTTCATTTGGTGATCCTCTACCAAGATTGTTCAAGCCATTTGGATTCGTCAAAAAACATGGCTGCCAGGGGGGCGGGGCTTATTTTCCCTATATATCTATATAGAAAAGTTTAAAA
Source organism: Anodontia alba (assembly GCA_964016985.1). Lineage (NCBI taxonomy): Eukaryota > Metazoa > Mollusca > Bivalvia > Lucinida > Lucinidae > Anodontia > Anodontia alba. The sequence goes on along the minus strand of OZ024823.1, from coordinate 64,401,588 downwards.
CTCTTCTTGTCAGAAACCAATGGACCAATTTCAATATAACTTGGCAGGAATGTTGCTTTGGTGACCCTCTACCAAGATTGTTCAAGCTGTCATGATTCGTCAAAAAACATGGCCGCTAGGGGGCGGGGCATATTTTCCCTATATATCTATAAAGAAAACTTTAAAAATCTTCTCGTAAGAAACCGTTGGCTCGAGTTCAATGTAACTTGACCGGAATGTTGCTTTGGTGACCCTCTACCAAGATTGTTCAAGCCGTCATGATTCGTCAAAAACATGGCCGCTAGGGGGTGGGGCTTATTTTCTATATATCTATAAAGAAAACTTTAAAAATCTTTTTGTCAGAAACCACTGGACCGATTTCATTATAACTTGGTAGAAATCTTTCCTTGTTGACCCTCTACCAAGATTGTTCAAGTTATCATGATTTGTCAAAAAACATGGCCGCCAGGGGGAGGGGCTTATTTTCCCAATTTATCTATATAGAAAAGTTTAAAAATCTTCTTGTCAGAAACCAATGGACCGATTTCAATATAACTTGGCAGGAGTGTTTCTTTGGTGACCCTCTACCAAGATTGTTCAAGCCATCATGATTCGTCAAAAACCATGGCCGCTAGGGGGCGGGGCATATTTTCCCTATATATCTATATAGAAAACTTTAAAAATCTTCTAGTAAGAAACCCTTGGATTGAGTTCAATGTAGACAGGAATGTTGCTTTGGTGACCTTCTACCAAGATTGCGCCCTCATGATACGTCAAAAAACATGGCCGCCAGGGGGCGGGGCTTATTTTCCGTATATATCTGTATAGAAAACTTTAAAATTCTTCTTGTTCTTACTTGGCAGGAATGTTGCTTTGGTGACCCTCTACCAAGATTGTTCAAAGAATCATGATTAGTCAAAAAACATGGTTGCTAGGGGTGGGGCTTATTTTCCCTATATATCTAAATAGAAAACTTTAAAAATCTTCTTGTCAGAAACCACTGAACCGATTTCAATATAACTTGTCAGGATTTTTCCTTTGGTGACCCTCTACCAAGTTTGTTCAAGCTGTCATGATTTGTCAAAAAACATGGCCGTTAGGGGGTGGGGCTTAATTTCCCTATATATCTATATGACATTTTTAAAAAATCTTTTTGTCAGAAACCACTGGACCAATTTCAATATAATGGCAAAATTGTTCCTTTGGTGACCCTCTTTCAATATTCAGTTCAAGCCATCATGATGCATGAAATAAACATGGCTGCTGGGGTGCAGGGCTATAAAATTTATACAAAAATCTTAGAGCAGTGAACTTGGCTGAAACTTCAACAGTAAGTATGCAAAGCTGTTTGCTCAGGTGAGCGATATAGGACCATCATGGTCCTCTTGTCTTACAAATCAATGACATGAGACAGTGTTGAAATCAAAGGTTGACCACCCCGTGTCAAACTCAACCAGACACAGGTGTGATTTCATAATGACGGAGTTTAGGTATTGATTGTGTTGATTGTAATTACCTGGACAAACAGGAAAATTAAAGTATTGATTCAATGTCATATCAATGATTTTTATTATCCTGATGGCATCATTCATTTTTTTTTCTTCTCACCGTCATGATCCAAGTTCGAGATACACAGTTGTAAAAACTGTGAAAAATATATCTAGGGACTGAAAATGATGGGCGAGATAGCGGAAGTGCCGACTTAAAAGTGGTTTGACATACACGAAGCTGAAGTACAATAAATATATAGGGAAAATAATCTGGACCTAGAAATCTGTTTGACATAAGTGATAGGATCAAGATAAGCAAGGTTGAAGTAATGAGAGTCATCTGTAATTAAATAATGTCGGTGTATGGCATCATCAGCTTTATTACATGATGTTATTTAAAAAAAAAAAAAAAAAAAAATGGTGTACAACAAGACTGCAATGTTAAGAATGCCACTTAAAATATGGTAGTTGGTATTTTTTTTTTACTGTTGCCAGGAAAGTATGAAGAAATAAAAGTATATTAAAAACATTACAGGTCAGTCCCGTTACTACGTGCTAGTCGGGGTGCACAAATCCAGACCCCATTATAGGCGAGGCACGTAGTAGTTTCGGAGCTGACTGGTCGGACCTTATAAATGTTGAGATGCATGGGACACACGTATATACATCATCTATTAGCTCACCTGTACGAAGTGCAGGGAGAGCTATTGTAGTCACCCTGGTCGTGCACGTTTTGCGTTCCAGTCACACTGTGTTAAGTTTTTCAAATGCTTATATTTCAACAGTCACTTACCACAGACCATTCATATTTGGAACATGAGTGCTTGGGAAGGTTGTCTGCAATTTACTAAGAACAGACCTCTGGGTTCTTGCCCTGAGGTGGGGCCAGGGGTCAAAAACTAGGACACCTTTGTAAAATGCTCTATTGCTGTGTTAAAGTTTTCATATGCTTATATCTTAGAAGTCAGTTGTCAATAAGCATTCATATTCAGATCATGGGTGCCTGGAAGGGTCGTCTAAGTGTGCATAGGTATCGGCCTCTGGGTTCATGCACTGGGATTGGGCTAGGGTTCAAAATCTAGGACACCATTGTAAAATGCTCTTTTGCTGTGTTTAAGTTTTTCTTATGCTTATATCTTAGTAGTCAGTTGTCAACAAGCATTTATATTCAGAACATGGGTGCCTGGAAGGCTTGTCCAAATTGTCCATAGGTATCGGACCCTGGGTTCATGCCCTGGGGTGGGGCTAGGTTTCAAAATCCAGGACACCTCTTGTAAAGTGTTTAGTGCATTTCTGTTATGCTAGCATTGTAAACACATCCTAGGTAATACATCAGTCAACCTTGTGACATTGCTTTAAGTGTCATTTGGTGAAGGTCATGGTGACCTACATTTCACAGTCCAATGACCTTTATTTCATGGTCCAGTGATTTTGCCTTATATCTCTGTTTGATGGAGAACTGTCATACCTTGGATATTAGTTCAATGTGACACAAAGTGTGACCTTAAAATATAATTAGGTCAGTGTGACCTATATTTCATGGTCCAGTAATTATTCCTAATATCTTGAAGACTATTTGATAGAGAAATATCATACCTTCGATATTAGTTTCATGTGACACTAAGAGTGACCACAAAATATATGTAGGTCAATTTGACTTATAATTCATGTTCCAGTGATTATGCTTTATATCTCAAAAACTATTTGATGGAGAAATATCTTATCCTGGATATTAGTTCCATGTGACTCGGAGAGTGACCTCAAAATATAATTAGGTCAGTGTGACCTGTATGCCATGGTCCAGTGATTATGCCTCATATCTCGAAGACTATTTGATAGAGAAATGTCATACTTTGGATATTATCTTCATGTGACACTAAGAGTGACCTCAAAGTATATGTAGGTCAATTTGACCTATATTTCATGGTCCAGTGATTGTGTCATATCTCAATGACTATTTGATGGAGAAATGTGACATGTGACACAAAGAGTGACCTCAGAATATAATTAGGACAGTGTGACCTATATTTCTTGGTCCAGTGATTATGCTTCATATCTCGAAGACTATTTGATAGAGAAATGTCATACCTTGGATATTAATTTCATGTGACACGAAGTGTGACCTCAAAGTATATGTAGGTAAATTTGACCCATATTTCATGGTCCAGTGTTTATGCCATATATCTCGAAGACTATTTGATAGAGAAATGTCATACCTTGGATATTAGTTCCATGTGACATGAAGAGTGACCTCACTATATATGTAGGTTATTGTGACCCATATTTCATGGTCCAGTGAATACCCCTTATATCTTGATGACTTTTTGATGGAAAAATGTCATACCTTGGATATTAGTTCCATGTGACACAAAGAGTGACCTCAAAATATCTCGAAGACTATTTGATAGAGAAATGTCATACCTTGGATGTTAGTTCCATGTGACATGAAGAGTGACCTCAAAATATCTCTAGATCAGTGTGACCTATATTTCATGCACAAGTGATTATGCCATATAACTCGAAGACTATTTGATAATGTCATACCTTGGATATTAGTTCTATGTGACACAAAGGTTGACCTCAAAATATATGCATGTCAGTGTGACCTATATTAAATGGTCCAGTGATTTTTCCTTATTTTTCAAAGTTTACTTGATGGAGAAATATCATATCATGAATATTAGTTCTGTATGACTCTAAGAGTAACCTAAAAATATTATTAGGTCATTGTAACCTACATTTCACAGTCCAGTGATTTTACCTTATATCTCAAAGACTATTTGATAGAGAAATGTCATACCTAGATTTTAACTTCCATAACACCCGTTGATTGACATAAAAATATATCTAGGTCAGAATGACTCAGTGTGACCTATATTTCATCTTTCAATGATTTTGCCTACTAACTGGAAGACTATTTGATGGAGAAATTTCATACTAGGAATTTTAGTTCCATGTGATGCGATGATCAACCTCAAAATATATCTAGGTCAATGTTCCATGTAGATTTGCATTAAAATTTATAAAGGGATGCGTGATTTATATTCAGACTCACAAAACTTATTGTATTTGGAATAGAATCATGGTACAAATACACCTTTTGACGTGAATGTGAAATCATAGGTAGACAAGGCGCAAACGGGCGAGCTATGCTATCATGCGACAGCTCTTGTTTTTAAAGGTGTCCTATGGAATGGACAAAAGAAGACGTGCCTGTCGTTTAGATCATCCTAAAATACCTTTTTGTTGCATAAATCATGTGACAAAATCGGGTAATATTACTGCGAATGCAAATGCCACTGCCATTTTAACTCCGACTAACCACATGGCTATCAGGTGTGTACTAGTCACATGTCCATTTAAAAACACCGCTTATACACCATTCTGCATGCCTTCTCAGATATCAAAGGTACCGACAGTAAATTGCATCCGGTATACAGGCTATCAGATCAGGCAACCAGATCGGTCAAGCTTATCTTGAAAATACACATAGGTAACAATGACACATTTATAAGTAATAGTGGATAAATTAACCCTTAAAGTGCCAAGCAAAATTTGTAGCAGACAACATTTGAATTTTTTATTTATTATTTATTTTTCAGAGAAAGTAAGTCTTGACATTTCATGTGAATCATCTGCTTGCCTGATGATTCACATGAAATGTCAAGAGTTTATTCTCTGAAAAAATAAAAGTAAAATTGTTTTCTACTGCAGTTGTGATTGGCGCTTTAAGCATTAAATGAAGTCCTGGGGCATTTTTTTTTTTTTTTTTTTTTTCAGCAGCTCATCAATATATCAGTTAACCCTTAAGCTGCCAATCACAATTGCAGCAGACAACAATTTTGACTGTTTTTTTTTTATTTACCAGAGAAAACAAGTTCTGACATTTCATGTGAATAATCTGCCAAGCAGACAATTCACATGAAATGTCAAGACTTGTTTTCTCTGAAAATAGAAAAATATATAAATTAAGATTGTCATCTACCACAAATTTTGCTTGGCACTTTATGGGTTAAATGTGTTCACAACCTAGAATAACATCAAAGCGAATTTAGGCATTCTTTAATTTGCTCAGGTTTCACTCATACATGACACAAAGGCATTTACCATTACTGCGGCTAGTTCACAGCAGTTTAAACTAACCCTTAAAGCGCTAAGCAAAAAATTGTAGCAGACAACATTTTGATTTTTGATTTAATATTATTTATTTTTCAGAGAAGTAAGTCGTGACATTTTATGTGAATCATCTTCTTGGCAGATGATTCACCAAAAATGTCAAGACTTTACTCTCTGAAAAAAAAAGAATAAATAAATAAATAAAAGTAAAATTGTTTTCTGCTGCAGTTGTGATTGGCGCTTTAAGGGTTAAGGGATTATAAGGTCTGTAAAGAAAAAAAGACAAGCTATGCTGGTCCTTTTCTGCAGATCAAAGCATCCTATTTTATTACTTCGATCTAGTGGGTGGGGAAACTGGGACGCATTGGAAAACAAATTGGGAGGCATGACGCACCCGCGTTATATCCGTATTCGTGTATTAATGATGCGAGTACTAAAGGGTCTGACCTGTACTTTTTTTTCTTTTATTTATAAGTGGTACATTTGTTATTGAGAACTGTATATGTTTTGCACAAGAATATAGATTCATAGCCACAACAGTGATGAATTAAGTTATAGGCCTTCCTTCTTTACATATGTCTAATGTCTAATGACCCATTTTCTCACAGAACAGCTCAGTTAACCTTAAAGTGCTCATCACAACTGCAGCAGATGACATTTTGATTTTTCTTTTTTTTCAGAGAAAATGAGGCTTGATATTTCTAGCAGACAATTTTCCAGAAAAAAAAGAAAAAAAAAAAAAAACATTAAAAAAAATTAGATTGTTGTCTGCTACAATTTTGTTTAGTACTTTAATGATTAGTATAATATGATGCTGAAGTCAACAACAAAAAATGGACTTATGTCATATACAAACAGCAAAAGCCCAGTTCAGTCGGGGCATTTTTAGCTAACCTGAGCTTAAGGCTTAGAATGAGCTATTGTGATCACTCCCTGTCTGTCGTCTGTCTGTCTGTCCCTCTGTCCATCCATTCACGCCTTTGAATGACTTCTCCTCTGAAACCTCTGGGCCAAATTTCTTCAAACTTCATGTGGAGCTTTGTGTTAAAGGGGCATTGAAAATTTGTATAAATGGTCATGGTCCATAAATCAAGATGGCCACCATGCCCATATATACATGGGTGGAAATCAGGGGAACTACCTCGAAATTGCGTTAACGCGAATTTGTTCCCACGCCAGATCCTGTACCTCTCGAGGTAGTTACTACACCAAAATTTCTGTAAACAAAGGTAAGTGCACCGCCATTTTTAGTATGTTTTAAAAAGAATGAGCGAATCACTCAAAATTCCGGCAATGCTATTCCATGTAAATATGTTTTAACTATCCATAAGGCGAAAGAAACCATTAAATAGTGTATAATTTGAATAGGGTGACCCGCAAAAAGTCGACCGTGGATCTGCATTTTCTCGGTGAGTTGACAGCACTCACCAATTTTGTAGCATATTTTCAATTTTTGACGAGTATCAAAGGATTTGACGCTAAACCTGATAAAATTGGCTACAATATATCATTGTGACATACAAAATGTCATTAACCCTGTTCATTGTAAAGAATTATTCTTGAAAAATTCAGTCGTGTTGCTCCCAGACTATCGAGGTAGCTCTAACACTATCGTGGTAGTTCCCACGAGTTTATTATGGTGAAACAAAATAAGTATGTGGAATAAACAACGTATCTGGAACTGAAGGTCTTTGGCAAATATCACATTTGAAGATTTTTCTTGATCCCTCCGTCACTAGTTTACTAGATTCTACTGTAAAATAAAGAAAGGAGAAAAGTATGTTAGAAGTATGGTAGCATATTTCTGCTACGAGATAGCTATTGCGATCATTTTGAGTTTCCTGCCAGATAGCTATTGCGATCATTTTGAGTTTCCTGCCAGATAACTGAAAATTTTATCGCGATAATTTAACATTATTATCTCGCATTTTTGTGATAGTGCCCAAAGCTGCCACGAGGTAGCTCGATAACTATCGCGATAATTAAAAACAAAAATATCGCAAAAACTGAAATGTTTATCTAGATAATTTGGATTTTCCTGGAAATATTATCGCGATAATTTAAACTATTTTCTTGATATTTCTGCCATTTTAATAGCCTGATCTCTAAAAATAGAAGTCTAAATTCTAGAATACTTTTGTTGATACTGTACACATGTATGCATTATAAACTACACCAGACAGAGAGACCGGATCGAGATTAACTCTCAGGGGTGAGGGGGTAACTTTCTATATATGGCATAGTACGGATGTGTGTGCCGAATGACCCCTTTTTTCAGAGCTGCCAGGTATATGATTAGCCTCCTTTTTTCAACAAAAAGTATATGACTGACCCTATTTTTCTTGATTGATATGAAAGGCCCCACTTTTCTGACATCCCGGTATATGTACATATATTTTGATCAGAGATTTTTTGAGGCTGCTTCTCTTGGTATTCAATGAAATGACTGCGATATTTGTCTTACTGCCAGCAATAAATAGGTACACAAAATGAAATGGCAGAATATGAAATGGTCAACATTTCATGCTATCTAGTATATGAATGGGTTCGTTTTTTCAAAGGCTAGGTATATGAATGGGGTAGTTTTCGAAAAACTGGCTCGCACACTCGTACAAAAATTATCCCCGTTACACCGCCCCCCATCCCACCCCCACCCCTCCCCCCGAGGATTAACTTAAGATGGGACAGTCTGGTCACCGTTTATGGTCCCTACACTACCCAAAAGGGTATTTGGTGAAATGACGAGGGAGTGCAAACGGCCAGAGGGAAACGTCTTGCGGCGAAACGACTTGTTACCATTTAGGTTACGGTGAGGTACGCTATTTAGTCATTCACTTTTTGGGCAGATGATCTATTTATAGATATCAGAATATAAATAGTGAAAATATCATGATAACAATTCACATTATTGCGATAATATTTTCAGGAAGCTTGGGAGTTTCCGCGATAAGTTTTGATATTATCATGATAGTCATCTAGCTACCTCGTGGCAGTTCTGGGCACTATCACAAAAAAAGCGAGATAATAATGTTAAATTTATTGCGATAAAATTTCCAGCTATCTGGCAGGAAACTCAAATTATCATGATACTTTCCTAAATTATCGCGATAGCTATCTCATGACAGAAGTATGCCACCATAAAGAAGTACTGAAAATGGAATTTGTCATCATGAATTCAATTGGGAAGGAGTACGGTTGGATGGGGTAGATTATACGAAGGGAACATCCTGCTTCATTCTTGCCACAAAAGATGTCAGGCAGGTTCAAATTTTAAAAATCTTAATGATGTCACTTTTCGTTAACAATGCATGAGATGTCAATCATAAGACGGATGTGTGCAAAAACCTCATGAACGCTTTATGAAACAATAAGCCAAACTATTTAAAGAGGCAAATATATAGTTCACAACTAATGTTATAAAACAAGTACCAGTTTTAAAAACAAGTACAAACAGAGATATTATATTGTGCATTTTGTGACTCACATAAAGAAGTGATTCATTATTTTGAAAGCATACTTTTTTTGTTTTGCCATAATAAAGTCATGGGAACTACCACGCAAGTGTTAGAGCTACCTTGATTGTCTGGGAGCAACGCGACTGAATTTTTCAAGAATAATTCTTTACAGTAAACAGGATTAATGACATTTTTACGTCACAATGATATATTGTAGCCAATTTTATCAGGTTTAGCTTCAGATCCTTTGATACTCGTCAAAAATTGAAAATATGCTAAAAGTCTGTGTGTGCTGTCAATTCACTGAGAAAATGCAGATCCACAGTCAACTTTTTGGGGTGCCCTATCCAAATTATACACTATTTAATGGTTTCTTTGGCCTTTATGGATAGTTAAAACATATTTACATAGAATAGCATTGCCGTAATTTTGAGTGATTCGCTCATTCTTTTTAAAACATACTAAAAATGGCAGTGCACCTACTTTTGTTTACAGAAATTTTGGCATTGTGACTACCTCGAGAGGTACAGGATCTAGCGTGGGAACAAATTCGCGTTAACGCAATTTCGAGGTAGTTCCCCTGAATTCCATTCGTGATATAGCTCCCATAGACTTACAATGGGAAAAAATTCAAAAATCTTCTTCTCTGAAACCATAAGGACCAGAGCTTAGATATTTAGTATGTAGCAATGTTAAGTGGTTACCTACATAAATCCTGCCAATCATGCCCCTGGGTTCCAAATTGCCCACGCCCCGGGGCTCATTAGCTCCCATAGACTTATAATGGGAAAAACTTCAAAAATCTTCTTCTCTGAAACCATAAGGTCAAGAGCTTAGATATTTAGTGTGTAGCAACATTAAGTGGTCACCTACATAAATCCTGCCAACTATGCCCCTAGGGTCCAAATTGGCCATGCCCCGGGGCTCATTAGCTCCTATAGACTTATAATGGAAAAAAAAAAAAAAAAATCTTCTTCTCTGAAACCATAATGCCCAGAGCTTAGATATTTAGTATGTAGCAATGTTATGTGGTCACCTACATAAATCCTGCCAATCATATCCCTGGGGTCCAAATTGGACACACCCCATAAGTCCCAGAGCTTAGATACTATGTAGCAACGTTGAGTGGTCACCTACATAATCCTGCCAACCATGATCCTAGGGTCCAAATTGGCCACGCCCAGGGGCTCATTAGCTCCCATAGACTTAATTTTTAAAAATCTTCAAAAATCTTCTTATCTGAAACCATAAGGCCCAGGGTTTAGATATTTAGTATGTAGCAACGTTAAATGGTCACATACATAAATCCTGCCAACCATGCCCCTGGGGTCCAAATTGGTCACGCCCCGGAGCTCATTAGCTCCCATAGACTTATAAGGGGAAAAACTTAAAAAATCTTCTCTGAAACCATAAGACCCAGAGGTTAGATATTTAGTATGTAGCAACATTAAGTGGTCTCCTACATAAATCCTGTCAATCATGCCCCTGGGGTCCGAATTGGCCATGCCCCGGGGCTCATTAGCTCCCACAGACTTATAATGGGAAAAACTTTAAAAATTTTCTTCTCTGAAAGCAGTCATGCTCCACCCCTTCACTTCATAAAGACCTAATATCTCAGAAATCGTTTAGATCCCCACCCCTAAACCATATATATTCTTGTTCCATATGATAAGACATGTCCACAACAATTAGTTGCATCTTTAGCTCCTTTGAAATAAATGTTCCTCTCTAGAATCTATTGCTTTGCAATTAGATATGTCTAGTAAAGGAAGATATTCCATTCCAACTAGAAACTTAGAAATCTGGGAGAAGAGAGCATGTAAATTAGTGGTGATTATTTTCGCATGTTGATTTATTCTCTTCAGCAGCCTATCTCTGCCTCCAACAAGAGTCCTTGTCAGTCAATGCCTTGTCCAGACTCTTGGAAGCAGTGGCCATATCAATTAAACATGCTACAGCCATGTCAACTGCATTGGTCATAGAATCTTTTCAGGCTAGACGTGACACAGCTATAGCCACATGTAAACTGTTGTTGGACAATTCCAGTCATGAACTGAGAAATGTTCCAATTAATTCTGAACAATTGTTTCACAATAAAATTAAGGAAGTAGCAAAGTCTAATTACATAGCACACCAGAGATTTTTAGCTTCTTCCTCTACTAATGTTTATATCCAACAACAACAAAAACCCATCATACTCAGCTACAGGATCGTCTAAGTAACCTAGACAGCCGACCAAATCTTGCAGACCTAAACAGAACCAACCATACAGGTCTAGAACTCATTCACAGTCCTATACGTCCAGTACAAGGAAGGACTTTTCTAATAAGAGTAGTAACATGAAGCAGTTCCCCACCTCTAAACATGCCTGGTCTTCCGCAAAGTTCTGAAAGGCAACCCTTTCCAATGCCTATCTTGCCACGCCCAGATATTCCAGTGGGAGGAATATTGGCAATGGGGAGAATTACTGCAAAACAAATGGGTCCTTTCTATCGTACGAGACGGTTTCAGGATACCATACAATATAACTCCCCTTCTTTCAACAGTTCCGATAAGTCTTAGTCAATCTTCCTCCCTGTTATTACGAGGAGAGATAACGGAACTTTTCCAGAAATATTGCTCCTCTGTTTGAGAACGGTTGCCTAGCAACGGGTATAGATGACCTGCCAATGAGGTGGAAGTCTGTCATTGACCACAAGGGATATTACTTTGAAGGAATGTAGAATGGTAACAACTTTAAAATATTTATTACAGAAATTAATAGGTTGCATTATATATTGAATGACCCTTGTAGAATGGGTCTTTGGATCAATCGCTCAAAATGCTCAATTTTCCCAATGTGGATTTGTTTGCGACTCAATTCAATCACAAACTCCCATTGTAGGTATCTCCAGTCCTTAGCGATAGATGCATTATCAATGAACTGGAACTTTCTACATGCATATGCATTTCCATCAACAATTCCGATACCATCTATTCTAGCCAAGATATGTCAGTCTGGGTGCAGAATAGTTCTTATTGCTCCTCTTTGGCCTCAACGTCCTTGGTTCTCAGAGGTGTTACGACTACTAGTATCAGCTCCAATTTGTCTTCCATTATTTCCAAAGTTATAACACAAGCAAAAGGAAAATTCCAACATCAAAACCTCCCATTTCTGGCACTTCACGTTTTTGGGAGTTATCAAGCAATCAATTAGAGATAAAAAATTTTCACAAAACTTTGCAGATTTTGTCGCAGAATCAAGACAAGCATCTACTAAGAGTCTATGATGCAAAATGAGTCGTATACTCCAATTGGTGTCATAGAAAAAAGGTAAATCTGGTCTCAGCCCCTCTTACAGTTATAGCCGACTTCCTTATTTACCTCTTTTCTGAGAAAAAATGTGAAAAAAGTACCATCAAGGGCTATAGATCCATGATCTCACTCTTAAATTTAAGACAGGTAATAGAATCGGATCTAACCCAGTCTTGTCAGAATTATTTAGATCTTTTGAATTACAACACCTGTACAAAGATCTCTTACCCCAAAATGGGATTTATCTTAGTTTGTCTACAGAAAGCCCCATATGAACCTCTACATAAGGCATCTAAACTTCATGTTGCTTTTAAAACAGCCTTTTTATTAGCTCTTGCCACAGCTAAAAGATGTAGTGAAATTCATGCTTTGGCAATGGTTGCAAATCATTTACGGTTCAATCAATCAAATGGTTCAGTATCATTAATAGTACAAACTGGGTTTTTGGCAAAGAATCAGCTTCCATCCATTTGTCCAGATCTTATAGTTATCCCTAGTTTAGCTTGAACATGTAAAAGGGAACATTTGGATAGACGGCAGCGCCTAGCCCTTCAGAGTCAGGAAACATAACCACTGCGCCACTACGCCTGTTAAAAAACAAGTTTCATGGAACAGTATTATGCTTAATTTCTCTGATTGACCCGTCGGATAGGGTATATTGTTGGTGCACTAGCGCATTCATTATATACAAGGAGTTCTCTGGTTCCACAGGATACTGAAGCTTGGAAAATATTATTATATTTTAAGATTTAAACAAACTTCAACAAAGAATTCTGGCCCAGGATCATTACTGATGCAAGTACTTCAGGAAAAAGTGAATATGGTAGAAATATGAAATACCACTGGGCTGAGTGAGGTCGAACCCACGCCGGCTACGACGGCAGCGCCTAGCCCTTCAGAGTCAGGAGACATAACCACTGCGCCACTACACTTGTTAAAAAACAAGTTTCATGGAACAGTATTATGCTTGATTTCTCTGAATGACCTGTCGGATAGGGTATATTTTTGGTGCACTAGCGCACTCATTATATACAAGGAACTCTCTGGATCCACAGGATACTGAAGCTTGGAAAATATTATTATGTTCCCCCCCCCCCACCATGGGTTGGGGGGGGGGGGGGGGGAACATATTGTTTTTCGTGCGGATCCTGTCGGTGGCAACAGCGGCGGCGGCACAGCCACTTGTCTGCACTCTATCTCCTTATTGAATGGATAGATTTTGGCCAAACTTACACAAATATATCATTGGGAGGGGGAAAATGCTGATTAGATTTTTGTGACCTTGACCCCATTTTCAAGGTCACAGGAGGGCTTAGATTGTTGGAAAATGGGGCGTAGCCTCTTGTCCACACTCTATCTCCTTATTGAATGGACAGATTTTAGCCAAACTTACACAAATATATCATTGGGAGGGGGAAAAATGCTGATTAGATTTTGGTGACCTTGACTCCATTTTCAAGGTCACAGGAGGGCTTAGATTGTTGGAAAATGGCTTGGCCACATCCGATCTCTTGAAGGAATGAATAGGTTTTAACCAAACTTGCACAACTGTATTGCTGGGACATGTAAAAGAATTGATTAGATTTTGGTGACCTTGACCCCATTTTCAAGGTCACAGGAGGGCTTAGATTGTTGGAAAATGGCTTGTCCGCACCCTATCTCTTGTGGGAATGAATAGATTTCGACCAACGCACATCTACAATGCTGGGACATGTAAAATAACTGATTAGATTTTGGTGACCTTGACCCCATTTTCAAGGTCACGGGAGGGATTAGATTTGTTGGAAAATGGTTTGTATGCGCCCTATCTTCTGAATGAATAAATGGATTTTGACCAAACTTGTACAGCTATATTGTTGAGACATGGAAAAGAACTGATTAGATTTTGGTGACCTTGACCCCATTTTCAAGGTCACAGAAAGCTTAAATTGTCGGAAAATTGCTTGTCTGCACCCTGTCTCCAAAATGAATGAATGGATTTTGACCAAACTTCTACATCTTAATTGTTGAGACATGGAAAAGAACTGATTAGATTTTGATGACCTTGACCCCATTTTCAAGGTCACACTAAGGCTTAGATTGGTGGAAAATGGCTTGTCAGCATCTTGTCTCCTGAAGGAATGAGTAGATTTTGACCAGACTTGCACAGCTATATTTTTGGAACATGCACCGGAACTGATTATATTTTGGTGACCTTAACCCAATTTTCAAGGTCAGACTAGGGCTTAGATTGTTGGTAAATGGCTTGTCTGCACCCTCTCTCCTAAAGGAATGGATTGATTTTGACCTAACTTGTACATCTATATTGTTGTGACATGGAAAAGAAGTGATTAGATTTTGGTGACCTTGACCCCATTTTCAAGGTCACACTAGGGCTTAGATTGTTGGGAAATGGCTTGTCTGCACTGTATCTCTTGAAGGAATGGATGGATTTTAACTAAACTTGCACAACCAAATTGTTGTGGCATGGAAAATAACTAATTTTATTCTGGTGACCTTGACCCCATTTTCAAGGTCGCAGGAGGGCTCAGGTTGTTGGATAATGGCTTGTCTGCACGCTATCTGCTAAATGAATGGATGGATTTTGACCAAATTTGCACAGCTATATTGTTGAGACAGAGACAAGAACTGATTAGAATTTGGTGACCTTGATCCCATTTTCAAGGTTACACAAGGGCTATGATTTTAGAAAATGGCTTGTCAGCACCCTATCTCATTTAGGAATGGATGAATTTTGACCAAACTTACATATAGGTATATTGTGACCTTGAGTTTATTATAGATACAATCTATTTTAACAATATGTGTGTTCAAACTGGTGGGGGGACATACGTTTTCCTCCGAAAACACTGTTCTAGTTATAATTTAAGATTTAAACAAACTTCAACTAAGAATTCCGGCCCAGGATCATTACTGATGCAAGTACTTCAGAAAACCAGTGTATAGGTAGAAATATGAAATACCACTGGGCTGAGTGAGTTTCATACCCACGACGGCTACGACGGCAGTGCCTAGCCCTTCAGAGTCAGGAGACATAACCACTGTGCCACCACGCTTGTTTAAAACAAGTTTCATGGAACAGTATTGTGCTTGATTTCTCTGAATGACCAGTTGGATAGGGTATATTTTTGGTGCGCTAGCGCACTCATTATATACAAGGAACTCTCTGGATTCACAGGATAATGAAGCTTGGAAAATATTATTATAATTTAAGATTTAAACAAACTTCAACAAAGAATTCCGGCCAGGATCCTTCTTGAAGTTTGTTTAAATCTTAAATTATATATATATATATATATATATATATATATATATATATATATATATATATATATATATATATATATATATACAGTGTAGCTCCAATACATCGCGGTCCGTTATTTCGCGAAATCCAGTATATCGCGAATCGGCCATGGCTCCCAAATTTTCCATAAGCAAAAAAAAATTAAAAACATAAAATGTTTGTTTTATTAAACTTCAGAAAAAAAAACGCGTTCCGCCTCCGGTAATTGATTTTTCGCGCCTATCTCGACGCTAAGTCGCGTCAGGTATTATGACAAACAATCCACTCCCCCACTTAGTGTCAATCAGCGCACACGTTGATTATAATTGGCAAATAATTGGCAAACAATAAATTATACCCCCGTTATTGTCATAATCATTATCATCATTGAGTACATAGATCTACTCAATGCTCAATCAGTCAATGATGCCCACAAACTAATTTTGCTCAACAGGTGAAAACGGTCCACCTCCTTTTCAACACCAGCAAATTTTACAAGACAGTAGTCTTACAATGTTTCTGTCCCACATACACATATCTCATAGTCTGCTTATTTTACACTTCTGTAGCAATAAATATTTCAAAAGAAAACAACTGCGTCAAAAAAAAAAAAAAAAATAATAATAACAATAAAACTAAAATAAAAAGAAACGACAGTTTTGTTTGTTTTTTTTTGCGCCCGCAACACAATAATAAGCAAAGGGAAGCAACTCAAATTATCTTAGCTCAACTGAAGCAATTTTAGTAACTTCCCTTCGCCGTTCCAGGGAACCAGAGTAGCCAAAATGGCGTCCTAAATTGTCAACCTGATGATTTCTTGTTTTCAAACGTTGTTTATCAGCTGGTTTCGATTGAAATTACTTGTTAGACATAGCGCACCATTGTAAATTATGCCATTGAGCAATTCTAATCCAATTTTAATTAGAAAATATGGTGACAGCATGACTGAATGCCATTTATCCATGATGTCTCAGCAAACTACCACAGCGACAAACCGAGCGAGAGTTATGCATGCTGTTATACATGCATGGTACATGTCTGGACTTATATCCCGCTCCGTTTATATCTTGATAACGGACTCTGGACCCCGAGGACTGCGATATATTGGAGCTTTACTGTATTTATATATATATTGGTGTTAGAATTAGAATTGGGGGAGCTCCTCCCTCTTAATCTTTAAATTCTAGCACATTATCTATAGGTTAATGTATTGTGCAGTTAAAATGAAGTTTTTATAAGTAAAACATATTTTAGCTAGTAATACTTAACCTATAGATAAGAGAATCCCTCCTTCTTCCACGCATCGCTCAGTTATATTGTTTTATACTTCAAAGAAACTGACACGTGATCAAAATAGTGGGAAGCATGACTTCACACAGGTAACTGCCTAAGGGACCTTCTGGATTAAGACTCTTAAGACTCATTTTTTCTGTGGAAGGTTTGAAATACAGAATAGAATAGCACATTATCTATAGGTTAAGTATTACTAGTTAAGATATGTTTTACTTATATAACCTTCATTTTTCTTTATAATCTATACATTTTTGTTTAGATACAACACTTTTGAGGTCCACCTTTGACTCCAAAAACCATCTTATAATGAGCCTTCTTATAAAGAGGTTACAGTGTACAGACTGATCATACTGTTCAGTTTGATCCTATTCTACAATGTTTAATCAGGCATGTCTGTTTGAATATTTAGGGTAAATACTACATTATTGATAGTGCTTAGAACTCAAGAAGATGCAAAATGAACACACAGTTTGTTGTTTTATGTATGTTGATAAAGTTTATTTTAGAGCCAGTCTTCATATCTCTCATTGGGGCTTCAAAGATATGAACCAACCACATGGACATCACATGTGCCCATAAGTACATGTACATGTAGTTTAAACTGATGGAGTGCTGCGGTGCAGTTGTAAAGCATCAGACTCAAGATCAAGAGATAGCGGGTTTGATCCCCGTGAACACCAAGTATTGTGTCCTTTATCCACATTGCTTAATACTGGTTTCTACCTAGGAAGACCTAGACTGCCCGCGAGGCGGTATGGCAGTGTATGTATAGAAAAAATAAGTTAAAATTCTAAGCAATGATCATTTTTGCTTAGTAGATTATTTGGCTTATAAAGCCTGTTTTGACTATTTGTGACAGGTGATTGTGATTTTTGTAAGTAGGACAAAATGTAAGACTCTTGTTAACATGATTATACTTCCAGACAATCGGGTTTGTGCTCTTTGCTTACGCAATGATGGCCTGGCCAGGTTCTCGGCAGTTTGCATATACAGATTATATGTCTTTTTCCCATTGTGACGTGTAGTTGGAGTAGAGTTTGTATAAACCAGGGCACAGTTAAATGTACAAAGTAGCATAGGCCAAAAGTGAAACCTAGAGCAGTATGTAGATCTGAACAGTTTGGTCAGCACCATTTCTTTTGGAAAAGTAATTTTGAGATGAAATTAAAGTTATTATCTCAGGCCTCCAGGTAAAACCTTTCAAGCCTTTTGAGAAAAATCTGTTAAAACCTTTATTTTCCTCCAAACATCTTTAAAAATATTTTATTCTCTTTCACAAAGCTTAATTTTTCCCATTTTGATGGAATTGGAAAAATCATTTGGGAACTGAATGGTTCAACCAAGTTATTTATGGGGAATAGCTTGATTATGTCTTTTTAGCAGATATATCCTGAGTGATTTTCTTCTTAAATATATATATATAATTCATTGATTTTACCATCAGCAGATTTTGAAAGCAGTGTCACTAAAGGTTTTTTTGTTTTTGTTTTTAATTATAAAATGCATCAAATTGAGGGGAAAATGCACAAATACTCTTGGGAAATTTTCTACAAAAAAAAAAGCCTAAATTTTGTGCAAAATCAACTTTTATAAGAACTGTTATTTTTCAATGGCCCTGCAAAGAGGCCTGTCGTTTGGGATGTTAACCCATCTGTGCCTGAATAGCTTCAGTGAACTCTTGGTGGGAATGGTCCATTATATAGAAATTGACACAATTCTGATATTGAAACTTTCTGAAAGGCAGTCTAAATAGACCTTGATTAGATGCTGCATCTGATCTAGGTCTACACTGTTTGCAAAATTCCCTTTTTCAAGGACACCGTAATGTGTGACAATATTCTTCAAAGCTGCAGTCCCAAGACTAACAGAGGACATTCTAAAATATTATGTTAGTTTCCCAATAGAATCAAGCTTGACATTTGATGTGAATCATTTGTCTCAGCAGAAACAGACTAACAATGTTGTGTCTGGAGAGAAAGGTGTCATAGACCAGACAGCAGACACTCATATTTGCTTGGGCCTGCATTATTCAGGTAGGTTTCCTTGTACTAGGGTACCAATGTGGGTTTCCTTGTACTGGGATGTCAATGTGGGTTTCCTTGTACCAGGGTGCTGATGGTGTTCCAAAAAGAATGCATTGTTAATAATTTAATTTATATTCATTACATTGTGTTTTAGACAAAGAACCATACAAGAAGAGGTGTACTATGTGATATCAGTGCTACCAGTGAAAGCCCAAAACTTTGATAGTGCAACAAAATCATTAACCCTGAAAATATCAAGCAAAATTGTAGCATATGACTGTGTTTTTTGTGCCCCTGCACAGTGGAAGGGCATTAAGTTTTACCCCTGTTCCTCTGTCCATGCTAAAAAAAATGTCTGTGCCACAACTCCTAAACCGTATTGAATGTATTCATGAAACTTCACTCATATCAAGATGATGTTTCGTGAACAAGGAAGACAACTCTGGCAACTTTGGGTTTTAAATTATCCCCCCCTCACCCTCCCCCCTCCCCCTCCCTGCCACAATCCATGTAGTGTAATGCTGAAAATTTGTATTTGGGCCATAATTCCTAAACCGTATGGAATATATTCATGAAACTTCACAGATGGCTAAATCATATCTAGATGATGTCTGCAAGGAAAATAACTCTGGCTACTTCGGTTTTTGAATTACCCCCCTTGGGATTTGATCATGAAATTTTTCAGATAAATTTGTCTTACCTAGAAGATCTCTATTATGTCTGCATTATGTCTCTAGATCACCACTCTGTCAAATGTCAAAATGTCAAACCTTTTTTTTTTTTTTTTTTTTTCCTCTGAAAAATAATAAAAATATTTTAAAATGTCTGCTGCAGTTGGGATTGGCATTTTAAGGGTAAAATTAACTTGCTGTTAAATATTGTATTGCAAAGAATTGCCGGTAAACACAAATGAAAAAAATGTGAGTATATTTAGCAAAAAGCTTTCCAAAAAATTTTTTTTATAAAAAAAAAGTATCAGTATATATACATTTCTGTGAAATAATGTTAAATGAAAATGTTAATGTCACTGTTAGGCTAATGATGCTTTGAATGATGCTCAATGGGAATGAATACACTTTCAGGGGAGACGGCGGTCAAAATCATTTTGTCTCCCTTCCGAAAAGGTTTCTCCTTGAATAGAAAAGAATTAGCTCCCAGGGCATGTAAATTCTTTCCTTTTAGGATAGACCCCTTTTCAGAAGGGTCTTAGGAACATGAAGTCACAAAAGTTGTCTCCTTCGTCCAAAATAGTGGAAAAACTACCAGGGGTATCCATTCACGAGCCATTCACCTTAAGCAGTATGATGTTTGAACATGTATTATTTATGATCATTTATACTATATAGAATCACAAAGTCCAGATGTGGTGATAACAGATTATAATTTAGAAGCAATCTGGATACTGACTGGAATCACTTCACTGGAATCACACTGCTGAAGTGATTTCATTGTGTAACAATTGACTCCTCCGTCAAGTCACTTGACCATCTAGCTGACAACTGCAACTGTCCATTCAAAATAGCTAATAATGTAATTGTCAATGTTTTTAGTTAGACAAACAAATCAACACATGCTTTTTACAGGTAAGCACAGGTATATCAATACAAAGTTTGTCTAAGGAAATTCACGTGGGCGTGGTTATAACTGCCTGACGGAGGAGTCAGTTACCCTAAGTATTTAAAAGGGGTTGGGGTAGGGGACAGACAGGCAGGAGCAGTTAGTGTGGACTCTTATCAGCTACTGCAGAACACAGTGCTTGATCAGGAACTACACTGTTTGCTACTTATCCAATAGATTTTAGACACATGAGCAGGTAGTAAAGTGGACTGGTTCAAGTTGTAGGACAAGTATGGTAAGGAATTAAGGCTTCCCACTATTTTTGGGTATATATGGTACACACAAGATCTATTTTGATGCAAGTGTCTGAATACTCCAATTATCTTGACTTTTGATAATGTATGCTACAAAGAAAAACACTGACTGGACTGTTTATGTTTGCATATGTTTGTATTATGTTTTTACTAGCCTCTAGCTTGTTTTAACACTTGTGTAGTGTTTTTTGTTTGTTTGTTTTTTTGTTATTTTGTTGTTGTTTTTTGTTTTTTTTTTGTTTATATTCTTCTTTGTTGTTTATATTTGTGGCCTTAGGTGTACAGTTTAGTTTGATTTTCAGTGTTCAGCTTTAATCAACCATGTTCATGAGAAAACCTGCCTTAAACTATAAACAAACAGTGTAATGGACCTGGCAAAGCTGTGGATTTATGCAATCAAATCAGGGTCTTCCATGTTACACAAAATTTCACCTGGCAGAAACTGATTACCAGTAACAGAATCCAGCTAGTCATGCACAGTGCAGTATTTTTACAATCTGCAGGGTCCAATCACTTTGCAGTGAAAGTTCTGTGCATGCCCTGACTAGACTATTCAGCCTAATTACCACACTGTGTGCTTGGGTTTTTAAAAATTATTGGAAAAAAAAAAAAACTAGTAAAATTTCCACTTAATAAGGACACTAATAAGGACACAGTTTAAAGAAAGATCAGCAGAGAGCCTCATGAGGGGCATGTTTAATGTTGCTTGTCCGATTTTTTTTTGATTTTCTTTATAAAAGTATATGTTGTTGATACTCATTTGAATTGCCTCAATTCAAATGAGTACGCACAACGTTTATCACAACATATATATAGAAGTAGATAAATGTACATGGGCTGTAATCTGAAGACTATGACATTGCTTGACTGTGCACTTATAGTATTATGTTCTGAAATTAGGTTCAGTATGGTATATATACCTACATTAATCTCTACTGGTATGGTTTGTATATGCTAGAAGACAGGCTTTGTTATAATATGGCTTATATAATGTCTTACAATTAGCTTGTGTTTTTTTACAATAATACATATATTCATTTCTGGTCAAAGTTATGACATGTGAAATCTGACCTTGACATGTAACTTGTTATTTATTACATGCATGTGCATTGTACATTTTCTTACCAACAGTTACCATAGACTTGCAACCATTCACTGTTTTATTCATTTAATTGGCGTCTGCTTAACCCTAGTCCTGCTGAATAAATTAACCCTTGTCATGCTGAATAAATTAAGATGCCAGACCCATTTCTAATTTTCAGCCAATCATATTGCTTGATCTGGATTGTTGCTATAAATTCACATACTTAATGGCAAACAGTGCAGAGCCAGATCAGTTGGCTTCTTCAGAAGCCAACTGATCTGGATCTACACTGTTTGCAAAGGCAGGATATATCCGGGTTCAGCATGACAAGGATTAAGATGCCACAACCTCTTCTAATTTTCAGCCAATCAAATAACTTGTTACAGGTTGTTAATACAAATTCATGTGCCAAATTACAAACAGTACAGATCCAGATCCGTTGGCTTCTGAAGACACTGTTTGCAAAGGCAGGTATATCCAGGTTCAGCAGGACTAGGATTAATATTTTTTATAAATATTTACCTCCATGTCAGATAAGAAGAGTATCGAGATAAATGGGTATTATTTCTCCATGAAAATGTATGTTGTGGGTAGCCTTGCATGTGGTATAAGGATGTATTTCATACTTTGTGCTTCAGTTATATTATACAACATTTGAATATTGCTTATCTCCTGATAAGGCATTTTTCTTCTCTACAAAAACATTATTGTGGTACTTATTAGAAGTACCTTGGTGAGGGGCTTGGTAAAATAAGAAAATATTATCTGGATACTCTTCTCATCTGGAGCTATGAATAAATGTATGTCTAACAGAAGTCAGACCTAAAACTGGAACAAGTGCTTGTCAAACGATGAGATCAAACTGTCCAGCATAAGTCCTTTAAATGAATGACATTTGACTGCAACACAAACTTGATGTGAAGACATTTACTGCTTCATTCGAGTAGTAAACTTTTGTGTCAACAGGTGTAATAGCTAGTCTGGAGATTATTTTCTTTCTTTTCTTTATTTCACATGAAGCGCCAGGATGGTTAACTCTCCTGTCTTCAAATCATGAGGACCAGCGTTTGAATCCTGCCAGAGGCAGTATTCAGCTCATGACCATACTGCACTTAATTGCACAGAGCCGTTCAGTATCTCCCTTCCAACATCTTGATATGACTTATTTATTGTTGACACCAAATCATCATCATTTCACTTGAATATAGATAGGGCCATTCAGCTACTTGCATTTGTACCATGTTGTGTTCATCATTTTGAAACGTTAACCCTTGTCCTGCTGAGTAAATTAAGATGCAGCATCCTTTTCGAATTTTCAGCCAGTCAGATTACTTGATCCAGATTGTTGATAAAAATTTACACACTGAGCGGCAAACAGTGCAGATCCAGATCAGTTGGCTATCAGTTAGAAGCCAACTGATCTGGATCTGTACTGTTTGCAATGCAGGGTATATCCGGGTTCAGCAGGACAAGGGTTAAACTATACTTATCCTAAGTTTATAAGCCAAGAGTGGATAAATATTTATCAACAAGACAGCAAAGAGTGCTGTCCATAGCTCTAGATAAGAGGGCTATCCAGAGAAATATTTTTCTTTTTCCACAAAATCATACTTAGTGGATACTCATTAGAAGTGTCTCCCTAAGGCAATTATAATGAGTACCATAACATATTTTTTTTTTCCCATGAAATAAGAAAAATATTTTTTTCCCATGAAATAAGAAAAATATCGGCAAGTGTTTGGTTGAAGACTGCCTGGAGCTATGTTGTCTATAAAGACTTTACTGTATGTGGAACAAAAGATCTGAAATGTATTACGAAGTTAGATACAGTCAAACCTCAATAATTCGAAGTGCAAGGGACTGCAGGAATTTCTTGGAATTATCGGTAGTTCGAATTTCCGAAATCGGTAGTTTTCGGATATGTTCGGATTTGTTTTATTCAATATCGTTGAAGAAATGGGAACATCTGCCTAAGCATTAAAAATAATGAGTTGCTTGAAGGTTGAGCAAATCGCTTGACAGGCCTACGTACGGAACCAGAAAATAAAAAAAGAAAACATGAACTTAGTTTTATTTACAGCTATTTACAATAACGAAAATGAAGGTTAAATGTAAAGTAACGAACCAATTTACTGACGAAATATTTAACCTTGCAAAACTGGTGCAAAAAAGACAAACGTTGACAGATAGCGTAGTTTTGTATCAGTCTGCAAAAAAACTGGCTGATACAGATCTGAAAGGGCAAACTCCACGTTTCTAGCCAATTTTGTTTCGCCTTTTTGCCCCTACTTTCACTTTAAAAAACGTCCATAAATATTCAGGAAATTCGTCTCAGAATTGTTATTTTTGCTGTAACCGTACTATTACAGATCATTCGTATTTACACGTTACATGAATCACTGATCTTTAAAATCATTAAAGTTCATTAATGACCCATACTTAAAAAAACATAAATAAGACATCATTGCTAACGATCTCAAATAAAGACACCCTTTACTCAATCAAGGATCATCACTCAATAGTGTGACCGTTAATCCGGTGTCAATTACCTGTAGCGAATAAACCTGTGAAGTCACTCGGGTGTGTAACAATCGAACTCGCCGCACAAAGAAATCATGATCATCATGCGTGACCTTGATTGGCAGTTTGGAATTTCGAATTTGGCAATTTGGGGATTTTAAAAGGAATTTCTTTGATTGGGTCCAACGAATCTGTTCGGAATATTCTCCGTTACTCCGGTGTCAATTACCTGTAGCGAATAAACCCGTGAAATCACTCGGGAGTGTAACAATCGAACTCGCCGCACAAAGAAATCATGATCATCATGCGTGACCTTGATTGGCAGTTTGGAATTTCGAATTTAGCAGGGGATTTTAATATGAATTTCTTTGCTTGGGACCGACGAATCTGTTCGAAAAATTGATTTTTTTTGAAAAATTGAAATTCGAAAAATCGGTGATATTTTTGCAATAAATTATAGTGAAAAAATTCCGGACCATCAGTCGTCTTCGAAAAATCCGGTAGTTTCGAAAAATTGGCGTTCGAATTACCGAGGTTCCACTGTACTTCACAACTGAGAAAGCCCACTTCAGCCTGTGCATCCGTGCATGTTCTTTGAAGGTCACCAGCAGTATCACTGCACATTTGAAGATTGTTCCAATGAGGAGTAAATAAATGCTCTGATGAGATCAAACTTCGGTCTGTATTACACTGCTTTGACATGCATCTAATTTGTCCAAAAAAAAAAAAAAAAAAAAATGAAATGTCTGCTGCTACAGTATTTAAGGCTT
Organism: Anodontia alba; assembly: GCA_964016985.1. Lineage (NCBI taxonomy): Eukaryota > Metazoa > Mollusca > Bivalvia > Lucinida > Lucinidae > Anodontia > Anodontia alba. Next base: position 64,376,406 of record OZ024823.1, on the reverse strand, counting down.
AACACTCTGGGTAAAAATTTCAGCAGACGACATTTTGAAATATTTTTTCTTATTTTTCCCAGAAAACAGGATTTGGCATTTCATGCAAATTGTCTCCATTTTAGACAATTTGCATGATCTCTCAAATCCTGCATTCTGGGGAAAAAAAGAAAAATATTAATGTCTTGTCTGCTGAATTAGCCCAGAGAGTGGAGCAGCAGATGTTTCATTATTTTTTTTTTTTTTTTTTTTTTTTTTTTCTTTTTCCCAGGAAGTTGGATTTGACTTTTTATGTGAATTGTCTCCACATGAAAATTCAGGCCCAATTTTCTGGGAAAACAGGATCAATCTGTCATCTACTGATTCTGCACAGAGAGTGCTGAAGATTAAAATGTCTGGATCCTCAAGTGTGCAATAACACTTAAGTTAGTCGTTAATAACCCTTATTGTAGCAGACATTTTAAAATATTTTTTGTTTATTTTTCAGTTTATTTTTAATGCTTGACATTTTATGTAAATTGTTGGCCTACAGACAATTCAGTGAAATGTCAAGCTTATTTTCTTGAAAAATCATAGGAAAAAAAAAATGAATGTGTGCTACAATTTTGCTTTGGCTTTAAGTGTTAAATTTCTTACAGTCAGGATTCTTCATGATACATTGCATATAGCCATTGCAGCCTACCATTACACAGAACCATGCAACATTTCCATTGCATGTAGAAATTGAATTTTTCATCTGTTGTTATTTCATAAACAATATATACCAAATGTGCTCATTATGCAAACATCTCAACACAATAATAAAATTCTCCTAAAATTTTAACAACACCATTTGGTAACTTGTTTCTAGAAAAATGATGGTTAATGGTTTACAGTGTAGACCTTGCAGCAGCTGATCTGTGTCTGCATGGTTTGCTCAGTCTGTCTGAATACTTAAGAGTAAATATGCAAGTCTCTAAAAGAATGTTGAGACCATGAAAGGCTGTAAGAATAACATAACCCAAGATGCTTGCTGGAGCCATGCTGTTGATAATTCTTCACCAAAGTAACAACAACATAGACAGTGTGATATTAGCTTGTTTTAGATCTTGGTTGAGTTCCAAATTATTAGGAATCTTCATAAATTATTTAATGAAATGTCTAACTGTTCTGCTTCAGGCAGATATGGGGCATAATGTAGATGCAAACGAAGGCCCAAATCAGCTTTTGTCTGATCAAGGCCCTTGGTTTTTGCCTATAGATTCTACAGTATGTGAGTAACAAAGACAGGGTTTATATAAGCAGATCTGAGACTTTGCTGTTTGCATGTTTTGGGGTGAATGGATATATGTCCAAGGGAGAATACTCTATCCAGAAACTATTTGCCTCTCTTCTGAAAGTGGCTATTCTTGAATGAAAGAATTTTCCTACTGCAAAATTGTTTCATTTCCTTTGAGAAGGGATTCATAATATCAGGGCAACAAATTTGTTTCTGCTAGAGTTGTCTCCATTTGAAACCTTTAGAATACTCTCTTTGAGGTAGATCTGTTCACATAAAACACAATTTTTGCATGATTTAGTTTAAACAGTAGTGTTTAACAAAAATGTTTCAAGATGTTAACAACTTGCTTTTACAGCACAATGTGTCCTTTTTTTGTGATATTTACATGTATTATAATTGTATAATACTTTTTGAGCTCACCTGAGCCTTTAGGCTCATAGGTGAGCTTATAGTATAGCCAGGCTCCATTGTCTGTCTGTCCATCTGTCGTCCACACTCTTCAAGTATCTTCTCCTCAGAAACCATTGGGCCAATCAAAGCCAAATTTCATATGGAGCCTCCATGGGCCAGGGGAACGAAAGTTTGTTCATGCGTCTGGGTCACAAGATGGCTGCCATACCCGTATATGGTAAAAACCCTTTAAAAATCTTCTTCGAAACCAAAGGGCCAATGGACCCAGGGCTTGGTATGCAGCATTGGGGACGTGGGCCCTATAGAGTTTGAAAAAATGATGACCTTGGGTTGACCTTGACCTTTTTAAGGAAAGGTCAATTTTTTTTACATAGACTCCTATAGGCAAAACTTTAAAAATCTTCTTGTCTGACACTAGAAGGCCTAGGCATTTGATACTTGGTATTTAGCTTTATCTTATGGACCTCTAACAAGATTGTTCAAATTATAGCCCTGGGATCAAAAATGGCCCCGCCTCAGGGGTCACTTGTTTTACATAGACTCGTATAGGGAAAACTGTTCAAATGTCTTCTCAGAAATTACTGGGCCAATCAGAGCCCAATTTCACATGGAGCCTCATGGGTAGGGGAAACAAAAGTTTGTTTGCTGCATCTGGGTCACATGACCAAGATGGCCATCATGCTCATATTTAGTAAAAACTCTTTAAAAATCTTCTTCTCCGGAACCAATGCAGCATTGGGGACATGGACCCAAGAACGTTTGAAAAATGATAACCTTGAGTAGACTTTGATCTTTTTTTATAGAAAGGTCAATTTTTTTTACGTAGGCTCCCATAGGCAAACTTGAAAAATCTTCTTGTCTGAAACTACAAGGCCCAGGCCTTTGATATTTGGTATGTAGCTTCATGTAGACCTCTGCCAAGATTGTTCAAATTATAGCCCGGGGATCAAAAATGGCCCCGCCTCAGGGTCACTTGTTTTACATAGACTCATCAGCCTTGGTGGCTCAGTTGGACGCGCATTCAACAGGAGGTTGTGGGTTCAACCCCAGCCGGGTCGGCAACATTCTTTCATGGAGATTGATCATGAAATATTTTCTACAGTCATTTTCTCCCTTCTGCTGATTCAAGAAGGGCAGTGGTCAGTTTCTGGCGAAAGAATATGTACAATGCTGGTTAACCACATGGAGAACTAAGCCTGTCCAGTAAAAGAGTGTTTAGGTAATCTGACCACGCTCAACATAACCCTATTGGGTTGACTGAGCCATAAAACCTCAACACAGAGAAACAAATTTACATAGACTCATAAAGGGAAAGCTCTTCAAACGTCTTCTCCTCAGAAACCACTGGGCCAATCAAAGCCAAATTTCACATGGAGCCTCATCTGGGTCATCATGAAACCACATCTGGGTCCCATGACCAAGATGGCCCCCACACCCATATTTGGTGAATACCTTTTAAAAATCTTCTTCTCCGGAACCAAAGGGCCAATGGCCCTGGGGCTTGGTGTGCAGCATTTGGGACATGGGCCCAATAAAGTTTGACCTTGACCTTTTTTTAAGGAAATGTCATTTTTTTACATACTCCTATAGGCAAAACTTTTAAAGACCTTCTTGTCTGACCTAGAAGACCCAGGCCTTTGATATTTGGTATGTAGCTTTATCTTGTGGACCTCTATGATGATTATTTAAATTATATCCCTGAGGTCAAAAATGGCCCTGCCCTGGTGGTCACTTGTTTTACATAGATACATATAGGGAAAAAAATTAAAAATCTTCTTGTCTGAAACTAGAAGGCCCAGGCCTTTGATATTTGGTATGTAGCTTAATCTTGTGGACCTACCAAGAGTATTTAAAATATAGCCTGGTGTCAAAAATGGCCCCATCCCAAGGGTCACTAGTTTTACATAAGTCTTGTTTAAGGAAAAACAAAAATCTTCTTGCCTGAAAACTAGAAGGCCCAGACCTTTGATATTTGGTGTGTAGCTTCAGCTAGAGGGCCTTTACCAAGATTATTCAAATTATGGCCATGGGGTTAAATGGCTCCGTCCCAGAGGTCATTTGTCTTGCATAGACTCTTATGGGGAAAAACTGATAAACTCCTTTTCTTGTGTGAAGCTAAAAGGTCTTGGCCTTTGACATTTGGTCCTTAGTTTTATCTAGTGGACCTTTACCAAGATAACTAGAAGACACAGGCCTTTGATATTTGGTATGTCACTTTATCAAAGCCATATTTTATGTGAAGTTTAATTAAAGCTAAATTCCATACCCAGTTACTGTAGGATACAGAGACCAAAGGTTTTTCAAACTGTACCAGCTACCGTACCTACCATACCCATATGTTTCATTCTTTAAAATTGTTACCATAGGCTTGCTCAGAACAAATAGTCTCAGGTGAGCTACAGGACCATTGGTCCTCTGGTTACGTTTCAGTATACTTGTATAGTTTTATTTTGTTGAACAAAGTGGGTCTATGAAGTTATTAAAGAGTGGGAAATCAGTAGTTGCAGTTGTTGTCTTTTTAATTACACTGAAATGTGAAAACAATATGCACTTCTGTATACTAAAGATGAGCTATGGTGATCACTTTCTATCTGTCATCTGACCAGTCATCAGTGCATGAATACTTCTTCACATCTCCTTCAGCACACAGATAGTGAGAGGGGCTATGGGATTCAAGATTATGCTTTTTGTGCAGGTGTGCCATTTTTAAGCTCTCTGAGCTATGCTCAGGATGAGATATAGTGATCACTTTTTGTCCATCATCCATCTGTTTGTGCGTTAACACTTTAAAGCCAGCCTCGGTGGCTTAGTTTGATGTGTGTCAGGCTGGTGATCAGGTCGCAGGTTCAACCACTGCTGGGTCAGCAACATTCTTTCCTGGAGATTTGATCATTAAATATTTTCTACTGTCATTCTCTCCCTTTCACTGATTCAAGAAGGGCAGTTGTCAGTTTCTTGCAAAAGAATGTTCACAATACTGGTTAACCACTTAGAGGACTAAGCCTGCCCAGTAAAAGTGTGGTTAGGTAAATTGACCACACTCGACATTACCCCCTTGGATTTACTGGGCCATAAAACCGCAAACAAACACTTTAAAATGAAAACCCCTCCAAAGCAGCTGAAGAGATTTGTCCCTAATTAGGTAGGAATGTTGCTTGGGTAGGGGGACTTTAGAATAGCTGAAATTATGGTGATCTGCCTTCTGCTATTGTGATCATTCACCGTCCGTTGTCATTGTCGTTTGTCAGACCGTAAGTCTGTCCACAATTTCTTTAAATGACATTTCCTCCTAAACCACTAAGCCAATTTTAACCGAATTTCACAGGATTGATCCTTGGGAGATACTGACTGAAAAGTATTCAAAGATTCAGAATCCATGCAGGATTCTGATTACCATGGCAACCAAAAGAAAAAACTTTAACAACTTCTTGTCAGAAACCACAAGACCGATTTCAATGTAATGTGGCAGAAATGTTCCTCTACTAAGATTGTTCAAGCCAACATGATTTGGCAGCAAACATGGCCGCCAGGGGGCAGGACTTAATTTCCCTATATATCTGTATAGAAAACTTTACAAATGTTCGTGTCAGAAACCACAGGACCAATTTCACTATAATTTAGCAAGAAATGTTCCTTTGGTTACCCTCTACCATGATTCGTCAAAAAACACAGCTGCCAGGGGTCGGGGCTTATTTTCCCTACATATCAATATAGAAAACTTTAAAATCTTCTTGGCAGAAACCACAGGACCTATTTCAATTAAATATGGCAGAAATATTCCTTTGGTGACCCTCTACCAATATTGTTCAAGCCATCATGATTCATAAATAAACGTGGCCGCCAAGGGGCGGGCTTATCTTCCCTATACATCAATATAGAAAAAAACTTTAAAAATCTTCTTGCCAGAAACCACTGGACCAAATTTAACTGCATAATACATTAACCTATAGATAATGTGCTATTCTATTCTGTATTCAAACCGTCCACAGAAAAACGACAAGCCTTAATCCAGAAGGTCCCTTACCTATGTATTGTCATTCTTTCCGCTATTTTGATCACGTGTCAGTTTCTTTTCTGTGGAACAAAGAAAGTAAACAGAATTTTTTATGGGTGAAAAAATCTAATTTATCTCTTTTCTCCGGTTTATTTTCTTATTTCCTGATATTCTTATGTTCCTTTATCATTCCTTTCACAGATGATTCTATCTCTTTCTTTAAATCAATTTCCAATTTCTTGTTATTATTGATCGTTGATCTATGTCATACATTTTTGTGACTTTTGATATCGACTGTTCGTGACGTTTGTGGTCATATCAAAGCGTCGTGGGATAATCATTCAAACTGCTTATCTTGTTCTTCTTGTTCCAGCTTATCTACGTGTTCGGTCTGTAAAAGCTGAACAGAGAATACATGGGATCTTGCAGACAGGACAGACAAAGACTTTATTGTTCTAGAAGATCTACCATGACAAAGAAAAGACTGGCGAAGAAGAAGAAAGTTGTGCAGTCAGATTTATCTGATGACAACTCTTTTAAAGATAGGATCACCACCCCATAAGGCTGTACCGCCGGAGGTAGGCCCCATCTTGGTGGCAACTCCATGGATGTGAGAAGCATTCATAGTGTAAGTGGTGATCACCAGGTACTGGGCACCAGTCAATGTGTCGAGTACCAGGCACCAGTCACCAGTAACCGGGCACCAGTCAGCAGTCATCAGGCACTGGTCATCAGGCAGCAAACGTTGGGCGCTGAACACCGGGTGGCCAATTATAGACAAATGAGTTCTGAGCAATCAGTGGCGAATGAACCTCAGAACTCTAGAAATACACAAAGAATATTACTACCATTAGAACCAGACTTTAGTGCCATGTCAGATCCCAGTAACTAATACTTGGGAATCTAATAGGCAGACATCTCTAAACAGACAGAGTAGAAGAGATCAGCCTAAGTCAAGACATAAGAGTAAAAAGAGAAGAATATATAGCTCATTTTCGTCATCGTCTTCAACATCTTCTTCTTTGTCCTGTCACAAGAAAAGTAAAAAGTCAAAGAGGTCCAGACACTCACATAAGAAAAGAAAAAGACATTCTTCTTCATCTTCTTCTTCACAATCTATGAAAGACTATGGTAGATACCAAAGACAAGGACTTCCCTCTTCACAGGTTGTAGACGCTCAGTCAACAGAACAACCTGCTAGAATTATAGAGGAAACACCAAATATACATTCTGATAAAGTGGTGCAGTATATAAAATCAGTACTAACAATCATTAAAAATGAATTCTGGCAAGATGTCCTAAAAGCTTTATTAAAGTTTCAGTTGCTGTTAAACGTAGATTGGGATAATAGTACTATTTATCAGACACCTATATTTTGTAATAAAAATCTAACTGTTGGGTGCAAAAGTTTCTTTTATTACTCCTGGTTTGATAAAGGTATTTGTTATATTAGAGACTTATTGGATGATCAAGGCATTTTCTATGAATATACTGTTTTTATTTAAAAAAGAACTATACATACAAACTCTCTCCAATGTCATGGAGTAATTGCTTGTATTAACTGGTTTATGAGGGAAAAACAGATAAATATTAACAGTAATATGATTGGTCACATAATACCAAAAGTAATGTATATTATCCTCAAACAAAAGAAAGGCTCATAAAATTTTTATGCTATTTAAAAAAAATAAATAAAAATAACGTAAATGGTAAAAATTTATACAATTGATGAAAAGTTCTGGGAATATATATTCCAAGCCCCTTTCATGATCACGAAATGCACCAAACTTAGGTGGTTCCAGACAACCATTAATCATAGAATATTAACCACAAATAAACTCCTTTTCCAAACGAACTTGATAGACAGCCCCAAATGTTCTTTCTGTGGTAATAATGATGAAACTATTGATCATTTGCTGTTGAAATGCTCCAAAACACAATTACATGTATTTATATAAGAAATGGTCAGAAGATTTCAGAATATGACTATAACACTAAACCTAGATGAGAAAACCATTATTTTGGGCAGTTTTCCAAAAACAACATCATTTGTTATTCAGTTTTAAATGCTTGTTGCAAAATGTTACATTAATATGAACAGAAGTTCAAAGAAGCATTTAATTTTTTTAGAATATAGAATTAATGTCCATTCACTTTTACTAAGTCCCAGAGAAACGGCATTAAAGAACAACAAATTGCAGGAATTTTACAAGCCTGGATGCCAGTTAAGGAAATATTGGACAATATTTAGTATAGAACTAGTTTATAACTAGAGGTCTTGCTTTGGGTTTATGTTTTATATTATATGTAGAGTTTGAGGGATTCTGGAATCTGGAGACTTTATTTCTAAACAGTAGTGTATACAATAAATGACATTGGTTCAGATTCCTCGATCACTTAGACACAGATAAATATATTAGCAAGGCCTCTGCTAGCATAACAATATCTTCTGTGCTCATATTTAATGCCCCTGTATGGAATTGTTAAAACAATAAACAATCAGCTCTGTACAACTAATCACCCTTTCTGATAGTGACTTTGGTAACAATATACCTAATAAATACTATTAGGGAGAATCCACCTGTCCTGGATGACTGATGATGGAAACCATGAGTTTACTTCCTTCTCTCTTCCTCAGACCTCATTGTGGAAAACATACTATTTGGGTTTTGAAGTATAATGAAGTTTTATAAAAAGTGAAATTTCTAAAACCAGAAGGTACAAATGCAGGCAGTAATGGCTATGCCACCATAATGTTTGCTTTTTCTCTGGGTTTTCCAAAAATTGTTAGATAAGGTCTTTGAGTTCTGCATATCTCTGTCCTCTATAGACTTTTTCTTCCTTAAACCTTCCTAAATATAAGGGTGTAAGGGATAATATGCAAACATAAGAATTAAAAATAATTAAACCCAACTTTATTGTATTGTCATACTGATAAAATATGAGAGTGTTGGTATGAGTGGCTTATCATAATTATGTCCCGCCCTATCAAGGGTGGTGGGACATGTTGTTTTTGGGATGGATCCCGTTGGCGTTGGCGCAAAACTTATTAGATTCGCTAGAGCTTCTTCGAATATTAGTGACTTTAACTGCCGCTATAAAGCCCTTACTGCCAAACTTCTAAGGCAGGGCTATCGTTATTTTAAACTTTGTAAGTCGTTTTCGAAATTTTATATGCAAAATTCTAGATTACCATGTGAATCCGCGCAATCTGATATAGTTCTTCGCTGGTCGTCCATGCATCATTTCATTCTATACGATCTGCCGTTACTATGACAACATCGTCTTCTAATAGTTAAATATAGCGCGCAATATGCGAAATTCTAGATTAGCATGTAAATTTGCGCATTCTGATCATGTTTGTTGCTGCTGGTTCATACATTGTTTCATTCGATATGATCTGCCGTTACTCCGACAAATCATCTTCTAACATTTAAATAAAGCTTGCTAAATGCAAAATTTTAGATTACCATGTGCATCCACGCGTTCTTACCTGGTTTATTGCTGCTCATCCATATACTTTTTTATTTGATATGATCTGTTGTTACTCTTGAACAATGTCTTGACTCATGTGCATGTATGATGCGATAATGCACGAGCGTGAGCGAGTGCATTATCACACGTACACGCGCAGAACCATGGTATATTAAACTGATTTATCTCATTTGCATGTATTTAGATTATCTTTCAAGCTGAATATTGGGAATTTGTCCGCTATGTGATAAATCCTCTGTACATTGTTTTATATGATACGATCTGCCAAGAATCTGGCACATCATCTTCTAATATTTAAATAAAGTGTGCTATAAAATGCAAAATTTTAAATTAGCATGTGCATTCGCACATTCTGATCTAGTTTGTTGCTGTTTGTACATTATTTTAATCATACTCCAGCACATCTAATATTCTAATCACTTCTAATATTTGGATAGAGCTTGCAATATGCAAAATTCTACATTAGAATGTGCATACGCGCATTCTGATCTGGGTAATTGCTGCTCATCCATACATTTTGATAGGATCTGCCATTACTATAGCACATCGTCTTCTAATGTTTATAAATACCACATGCAAAAGAATACAAGCTTTGAATAATCATGCGAAAAAGTTTGAATTATAACACCTTCATTAAAGCCCTCCAGAAAATTATTTGCCGACTGACCACACAATTGTCATGATGTACGCAATGCATCTTATTTGAAAAGTAACAGTCCCACCAAGTAAAAATGTACCTATTCATATTATACAAATCTGATCAGTCTGTGCATTAGCTGGGTACTTTGTGATTCATATTTTACAGTATTTTATACCAATGACCTAATCAGCGAACTGAGTGGACACTATTCTGCACCAGACTGCGTCACACAATCTGATCTGAGTAACACATATGCACAAACGGACATTTTCACTTGATAAGGATCTAATGAAAAGATTAGCACTGATAACACATAATTCTAGCAATAAATTTCAGTCAGGTGGATCATCTGTTCCAGTATATTTTATTTTATTTTTTTTTTATTTCATAAAAGGAAAGAAATATTACTCAAAATAGTTAACAATTATAACGAAATTCTTTGATCTTAATTAGGCTGCGCAAACTAATTTGGTTTGTTCCACATTGGTCATATATAAGCCCCTATGAATACAAATGAGAAACCACCTTATAACATATTAAATCGCAAACTGCTCCAATTTAGTTTTCACAGGGCTTTAACTCTCAAATCACTGCAAACTGCGTTTTTTAACAGAGGGTTTAAAACAAAATCAGTGAGAATAACCTATCAATTGAAATGGTAAATCCCAGCCATTTATATACATGTAAAATTATGTAAATAAATAAATATATAAAAAACAATATAGAAATATTTTCTTGGTAAAGGGAATTTGACAAAGTTCAGATTAATGTAAACATAATACTTGGTCCCAACTGAACCTTTACCACTCTCTGGGCCAATTTGATGACGTTTTTCTTATTTTTTCCCCATAAAACAGGTTTGACATTTCATACAAATGTCCAGTGAAGAAAATTTGCATGGAATGTCAAATACTGTGGAGACAATTTGTATGAAATGCCGCAACCTGTTTTCAGGGTAAAAAAAAAATCAAAATGTCATCTGCTGAATATTTTATACAGTGTACTATGCCTTAAATTATTTAAATATTAAAAACAAGTTCACTGTAGTGTAAAAATACAGTCGAACTTCAATGGCTCGAACATCTTTGGGACTACGGAAATTTGTTCGAGACATGGGCAGTTCGAGCCACTGAGGGAAGGTCAGAAGGCAATTGAAAATAATCTAGGAATGTCTTTTCCATCTTCTATAAAATAATGGTATGTTGAGTGTACTCATTAGAATAGCCTCGATGAGGCGATTCTAATGAATACACACAACATACATTTTCATGATAAAATAAGAAAATTTCCCTTAAAATCTCAAAATATTTGTTTTCTTCAGCTATCGAAAGAATTTCCTAGGGACTCAAAAACGAGTTCGAATCATCCACGGTAAACGAGCCATCCGTGTTCGAGCCATCGAGGTTATACTATATAAGGCTTAACAAAATTTAATAATTCTTTTGAAAATACAAAATTATCTCAATTTAAATTGTTCTAGCAAAAGTTACAAAAAATAATAATAATAAATGTAATAAATAATAGATACATATTATTTAGTTGTAAAAAATGTGGTTTAATATTGTCCAACAGGTATTTTTGGCCTGGTCCAACTGAAATTGGTCCAAGGAATACACCTCGTTTGGTCCAACTGATAATCACTTAGACAAGCAGTCCAAGTTCCAAGTGATTTGTTCCAAGGAATACAGGTCAACGTGACTGCAAAAAGTACTTCTTAACATGGGTTAAAAACAAAATAAGTGAGAATAGCCTACCAATTGAAATGGTAAATTCAAGCCATTATATACATCTAAAATTATTTAAAAAAATAAAATAAAATAAAAATAAAGAAATAAAAAAAATACCACGATTAAAATATTTTGTGAAGGCAATTTGTTATTGAAAGTCCAACAAAGTAATGTAAACTTTGTCTGATTCAAGGTCCATTTGAACCATTACCACTCTCTGGGCTAATTCAGCAGATGACAGTTTGATGACATTTTTCTTATTTTTTTTTTTTTTTTTTTGACATTTCATGAAAACTGTCTTCACTGCGGTTCCAATGGTCCAAGTGATTTGGTCCAGGGAATACACTGACCCGAGATATATATACCCCATACGCCGGGGAACATCGCCATCCAGAAAAGGAAAATTGACTATATCAAAATCGTCCCATTTATCATAAATTTTGGAGGAAACTGTACCATTAGATATACATAGATTCAAATCCAAAAAAGGTGCCTCGGTATCGGAAGAATTGACTTTATTTAAGTGGAGTTCAGTAGAGTATATGCGGTCCACCATTTGGTCAAAGTAAATATTGTCAATATTTAATAAGTCATCAAGGTATCTTGAAGTGGAATTGAAAGCTTCAATAATGTCAGCCTGATTTTCCGGTGAGAGAGACTTCATGAAATCTCTTTCATATCAAAAAAGAAATGTAGTATTTACGCAACTTACCACTACAAATGGCTTCTGGAACCCTGGATATGTGGTGTCAGCGCTGGTTATGGCTTCTTAGCTCAAATAAACAGCAATGGCGGCTCGTCAGTCTCTCAGATCCGACATGTTCTTCTCACAGGCGGGAAAATCTCTCATTAGCTAGTTGCGCGGTCGTCGTGTTGTTGTTGTTGTTCCTCACAAGATGGAACCCCTTTCACTACACTCCTTCCCGTTTTGATTTGTAGGCCCCCACCTCAAAGAACCACAGTACAGTGTAACCTGCAATACTGGATTGTGAGAGGTTATACAAGCCTGATATTGCTTATCCCAGACCATGATAAAAGACAGGTAATACACCTATCCCTGTGGAATGTCCCCAGGTAATTTTGAGGTACATGTAGTAGCGACGGGCCATTTCTGTCCCTGGATTACTGGAACAATTCGGAGGTAGAAGCAGCGGGGCATTTCTTTCCCTGGATCACCGGAACAATTCTGAGGTAGTAGCAGCGGGGCATGTCTGTCCCTGGACCACTGGAGAATGCCCCTGGCACTATGGCGGGGCAACGGCGATGGTATTACTGGTACAGCTGCAACCCGTTCTCCAGGGTGACAGCCAAGAGTTCCTCTGTTGAGAGTCCTCTCTTCCTTGCAACCACCTGGGCTACATCGCCTATGTAGACTGGAGTGTTGGCCTTTAGCTCTCTGTTGACTGCCATGTATGGTGAATCTGTCTCGAGCAGAATCCTGTTTATACTGGAACAGATTTCAAACCTTCCAACTGGTCCTCCGAAAATGTCGAGACCCTTCCAGTGAAACCAAAGTGGCAGTTTGGAAACTCTTGTAACCAATCCTCAACATCTTCTTTGCAGCCTGTGAAACAGTGAAGATGGATTTTCTGACGGGCAACAGGCTTTCCTCACAAGATGCAAGGCTGACATCAGGACATCGGAAGAGTGAAGATCAGAGGATCCCCGGAGATGGTGCACAAGAACTTTGTCAGGACGGCTCAAAGTCGACATCCTACGGAAAAGGTGATCTTGCTCTCTCCACATGTAATCCGGTTCTGTACGATCCAGTCCAATTTCGCCTAAGGCCTTCACCAATGGGTTTGAGTTTAGCAAAGTCCTGATGGTGGAGACGTAGTCCTCGGAGCACTCCCTGACCTTACGTGGGTACACTCCTACTGCTATCTTCCATCTTCCGTCCATAAGAGGGATGGCTAGTCTTGTCTCCGGGTCACAAAATACCATTACTCCACCGTAAACTTCCACAGGAACTCGCGGTTGGGGTTGTGGATACCCAAAGATATCCTGAATGGTGACTGGCGACATCTTCAGTCCCAAGCAACTTCTTTGCTGTCCTATCCAGATGAAAATGGCTGTCAAATGCACGGATTAGCTTCCAAGGTCACCTGGCTTGGTTCTTGCTGACTTGGGGCTTTCACAGTAACAGTGAATGTATGAGATCTTTTTCTCAGAGAAACTAGCCTGGACTGTGTGGCTGCCTCTGAGGGTTCTGAACTAGCTGTCCCAACCCTAGTGTCACGCCTGGAGGCCGGTCGTCTGGTGTAGCTATAGGTCCTGACGAATTCCCGTCTTTCCTGTTCAGATAGCCTGTCCAGTAGGTGAACCAAGATTCTCCAATACATCAGTGCAGCACGAGAATTTATTTCCGGGAAGTAGATCATCAGGGACTGTCCAGCCCGCAAAACGACACAAGCATTGCATATCTCCCTGGAGTGGTCCCCAGATGGTGGTCCCGCTGGCTATAACATCTTGACGATTCTGGTTCATGAAATTCATCAGATCAGTAGCTGTTGAACCTTCACCTAAGATACTAGCAGCCAGCTGATTGAGTCCATTCAGACGCTGTCTGTGAGTATTTGTATGGTCCCTCTGTGAGACGTTTAAGGGCCTAAACAAGGTAGGAATATGTTCCTCGTAATATGATCACGTAGATATTGTGTTGATCTTTCACATCCAACAGCTGGACATTGCTGGTGAGATATAGCTGCTCTGGGTTTTTTTCCCTGCCTGCCCTCGTACTGGACTCGAGAGCCCACGTTTACATGAAATAATTGGCTCATAGCTGGTAGGCCGTCTCTCTCTAACTGGGCTGTCTCTCTCTAACTGGGCTCCTCCTGCCCCTGGAAGAATCGCCTTTTGGGGAACGCCGGCTTCCCGCAGACTTGGAAGTGCGGTCTTTCGAAGACCTGAGGTTAGAGCGGTCTTTTGGGGACCTGTGGCGGGAGTGATATGGGCTCCTGTTGGGGTGTCTGTAGTATCGGGGACCTTCCCTGGAGATGGGACGTCCCCTGTCTTCGAACATCACTCCACTGGGTCTTTCTTTATCTTCGGCTTTATCTGGCTTGGCAGGATGACAGGCACACTGAGGAGCATCTCTTGAGACGACGGTACTGGTCTGACGTGAAACATCCCTTGGAACGTCTGTACTACCTTCTTCCGCAGCGGCGTCTGATCTGATACAAGGAAGATCTTGCCCCTCAGCAGTCACTCGCCTGTCTTTTTCCATAGCTGGATGTAATCTACCTGGTCACTGGTGCTGGGCAACCTGGTGATCAGCTGTTTCCCTTTCTTCCAGCTATGCAAGTGGCTGTCCACCCAACCAAATGGAAAGAAATTAATGGCCCAGTGGCGTGCTTCTCTTAGCCAACCTTCGTCGTTCTTTCGTTTGGCTAATTCATATTGGCCCATTACCAATTCTGCCATCGTAGCAGCATCAATGCTTGGAGTAGTCGCCCCCAATTCCCTAAACAGCTTGTCAGCGCCCACCAGAACTTCCTCAAAGTTCATGAGCCGGGCCCACTGGTTCTTGGCTTCAGCAGCTGATCTCCTGTCCATTCCGGTTTGAGCCAAGTTGGAGGTAGCATGCTTCTTGAAGAAATCTTCAGCCTTCTGCTGCATGCGCATCAGGTTCTGAGTGATTCTATTTTGCTTCTTTGGAGATGGGACCTGCTCCTTGGACGAGGCTTTCCCTGGCTGTTCTGTTGGGCCCTGTACCTGTTCTGGTGTATCCTTGCCAATAGGAGAGTCTTCTAGGTAGGCTGCATACTTTTTCTGCCAACTTTCCGGCTTGCTTTCCCCAGAAGACTGTCCGACACTTGAAAGGAATCGTAAGCCGTCCGGTGATTCTGCTAGCGGGGCAGCAAACTCATCGCCCCTGGATGTTTGGACTGTTCAGTCAGAGGAAGTTGATTCTAGCGGGGCAACAAACTCATCGCCCCTGGATACTTGGACTGTTCTGTCAGAGGAAGTTGGCTTTGAACTCTCTGCAGCAGTCTGTTGGGCTAGATGCGGAGTCGACTTTTCTGACTTCTCATCTCTCCTGATCTGTTGTCTTTTCATCATTCTGAAGTAGAAAGAAGAAGCATTATAACGGCTGTATTCTGGGACCTAACTCATTTGTGAGGGACCCAACCCCACAGCCGGGGAAGTCTGCACAATTGTGCAGTCTGATTGACTCACCATCTGCACAATTGTGCAGTCAGAGTGACGCTCCAGAACACCGTTATAGACTTATCTCTTAGCAACAGACTGAGAATATGGCGGGCATTTATACTTTTTCATGTATAATGCGTCCTGCGGGGTAACGCCAACACATGTTCCATGGAACCACTCTGTACATGTGTCGCACTGGATCATAAAGTCACCCCTATCTGGCTTCCTGCAAATACAATAGACCGGACAATGGCTGCCTGTAGAACTTGACTGACTTTTCTGTAAACCGGACAGAAAATTATTCATAAGCCGGGTCAGCCATTCAAGTACCTTCCTATCCCTGCAAGGTTTCAAACGGTCATGGTTTGCTGTAAATATTGCATTCTTTAGCTTTACTCTATACAAGTATGGGCTGAATTTGGTAACAACAATATTTGGCACTTTCCAGGGAGAACTCAACTTTTTACACTGACCCTTAATTACTGCGGTGTCGAGGAGATACACCAGATCACCAGCTTCATAAGCCTTGATATAGATCTTCAGGTCGTAATCCCGTTTCATTGTCTCCTGTGATGTTTTAAGCTGTTTCCTAGCAATCTCATGAGCTATTTTCATCCTTTTTTTCAAGTTCAGCTATATACTGGAACAGAGATACTTCCTGTGTAGGAGACTTCATTGGGAAGAGTATGTCAACGCTGGTTAACCTCCCGCCCTTGCATCATGCGGTTCGGAGTGAAACCTGTGCTTCTATTCATCGAAAGTCTCAAAGCCCCTGCAATCTGGGCAAGATGTACGTCCCATGATTTTTGGTTACCGTCTACGTAGCAGCGTACAGCGTCCATAAGGGTCCTATTATTTCTCTCTGCTTGGCCATTGGCTGATGGCCTATAGGGAGTGGTCTTGGTTTTATGTATTTGCATCATATCACACAGTGCTGAAAATAACTCAAAATTTCTTCCCTGATCACTCAAAATCTGGAACGGATACCCAAAACGGGAGAAAAAGTCATATACCACTGCATGTGCTGTCATCTCTGCCGACTGTGATGGTAAGGAAATGCACTCAACCTACTTAGTAAATTGATCTACTATCATGAGAATGTGCTCATTCCCTCTTTCTGTTTTTGGAAGTGGACCCACGAAATCCAAGTGAATACATTCAAGCGGTGCCCCTGCATGGAACTGTGTAAGGGGGCAGTCCGGTTTGGTTTCTTATTTCTGTTACATATTTCACACAAAGCAAT
Organism: Anodontia alba; assembly: GCA_964016985.1. Lineage (NCBI taxonomy): Eukaryota > Metazoa > Mollusca > Bivalvia > Lucinida > Lucinidae > Anodontia > Anodontia alba. Next base: position 64,359,504 of record OZ024823.1, on the reverse strand, counting down.
GTACGATTTCACTGCTTGTGAGAGCCCAAACCAATAAAACTTTTCTTTTGTTCTTTCTATGTTTTTGGTTACCCCTTGATGCCCCGACGAAGGGATGTCATGGCACAGGTTTAAAACCAATTCTTTGAGTGATTCGGGGACAACCAACCGTTTTTCTTGGTTCTCGTGCTTCGGTTTCCTCCAGATGAAACCATCTTCTAAGCAGAACAAGTCCCTCTTAATGAAATAGTACTTCGCTGCGGGACTAGCTGCAAACAGGATATTTTCTAGCGGTTCCTCTTTACGAGTGAACCATTCTGTAAGAAACTTCAGGTCGGGGTCCTTCTGCTGTTCTTCTTTCAACTGGTCCCCCAGATTGTCTTTAACTGGATCGTCAGAGTTGACCTGTGAAACTCCAGCTCTATAGGTGAAGGTTAAATTGGGGAAGATCTGGATTTCCTCTTCTAGTATACCAGCCTCTTGCGAATGCGGGGATCTACAAACTGACATTTCTCCAGACGCCTCCCGTATCGTCTAGATGACTTTCACCTATTTCTGAGAAATCGAATTCCTCACCACCAGGGTTCCATGACCAACGCATGTCATTGTCTTTGAGTCCCTGAATGAAGTTCTCCTTCTCTGTCAAACCATCAGATGGGTTGTCATCATCCACTTTTACTTCTTCAAATATGGATCCCACTGCCACCTGACAACATGAGAGAGAAACGACATCATCCACTTGTTCTGCAAAATGGGACCATTTCTCATGGGCTTTGGTACACTTCTGGCACCCACCACAAGGCAGATCTTCGGGTTGGACCCCCAAACGATAATTTGGACAAGATTTTGTATATTGTAATCTAGAAAGCACGTTCGCATTCTCATGTTTTTTTTTCCGGCACGGTGTCTAACCACCATATCATATTGGCTGAGCTCTTCCAGCCATCTTGCCAGTTGTCCATCAGGATCTTTGAAATTTAAAAGTCATCTCAGACTATTGTGGTCAGTTCTACTAAAAACTGTCTGCCAAGTAGATAATGTCTGAATTGTCGAGTAAAACGGACCAGAGCGAGCAGATCTTTTCGCGTGGTGCAATAGTTGATCTGTTCTGGAGTGAGAGAATAGCTCCCATACGCAATCACACGTTCTTCACCATTCTGGACCTGCAACAGCTCCGATCCTATGGCAAAATTGGATGCATTGGTATCCAAGATGAACAAATCAGTACTATTAGGTAAGCCCAGCACTGGAGTTGAGGTTAGAGCTGATTTTAGGCTTTCAAAGGCCAGTTGTTCATCATCTGACCATCGAAATGGGTTCTTCCCTGTTAACCTATAAAGAGGAACTGCAAGTTTAGCAAAATCCTTCATAAAATTACGGTGATAATTTGCCAAACCTAGAAACTGTTCAACTTCTCTAGTACTTTGAGGTACTGGCCAGTTAAGTACTGCCTGGATGTCAACATCTGTTAGCTCTATGCCATTTTTGCTTACAATTCTTCCCAGGAAATCGATTTTTTTTTCTGAAAAAGAAGACACTTTTTAGGTTTTAGTTTGAGTTTAAATCTTCGGAAACGCTGTAAAACTTCCCTGAGATGTTTTATATGTTCCTGGAATTTCGACCCTAAAACCAATATATCATCCAGGAACGCAAGAACTATGCCCCAGAACAATCCAAGTTCATGACGCGGGCATAAATAACTGGCGCGTTACACAAACCAAATCCCATGCGGACATGCTCGAAGAGGCCATATTTGGTAATGAAAGCAGTTTTCCGGCGATCCTGTTCATTAATTTTTATCTGCCAATACGCAGAATTTGCATCCAACTTGGTGAACCATTGATTTCCTGCTAATGTGTCAAGGCATTCTTCCACTAGTGGCAGTGGAAACACATTTTTCGTGGTTACTGAATTTAAAGCTCTGTAATCAATGCACCATCTAACGGTTTCATCTCTCTTTCGGACTAGAACAGGAGCAGAGGCCCACTCTGAAACGGAAGGTTGAATTACTCCAGCCTTAAGCATCTTGTCTAGATGAGCTTCCTCTTCTCCTCCAAAACCTGAAGGTGTCCTGCGCATTCTCTGTTTGATCGGTTTTGCAGTACCTGTATCAATGGTATGCTCTATTTCACTGAAATTACCTAAATCAAATTCAGAAGAAGCAAAAACATCTGAATATTCAGTTAACAGTTCGGCAAATTGAATCTGTTCATTGACATTCAGGTGTTCAACAGACTTCTCATACAGACCCTGCAAACGGCGGGCACCTTGGGCCCTGTTTTCCCCTCCTGCGGGCTCTCTGTCACCTCAGAAACCCTGATACTAGACCTTGGGACAGTCATAGACCCCACTCCCCCCACAGACCCTGCAAATGTGCGGGCACCTTGGGCCCTGTTTTCCCCTCCTGCGGGCTCTCTGTCACCGCAGAAGTCCTGAACCTTGGGCGGGTGTGGGCATCTTGGGCTCTGTCTTCAACTCCTGCGGGCTCTCTGTCACCTCAGAAGCCCTGATACCTTGGGTAGATGTGGGCACCTTGGGGTTCTGTCTTCAACTCCTGCGAGCTCTCTGTCACCTCAGAAGCCCTGGCATCAATGGCGGTCCCTCCATTGTTATCTATTCGGCCTTTAAGTAAAGAATTCTTAAGCGGGACTGGGGTCCCTGTTAAATGTCCAGGCGAACAGAATGAATGGCGTTTCCATTCTTAGGCGGCTACATGACCCCTGGGAGTCAACATCCCCAAGTTGGGGAGACGTTACACCCGAAAATGTCGAGACCCTTCCAGTGAAACCAAAGTGGCAGTTTGGAAACTCTTGTAACCAATCCTCAACATCTTCTTTGCAGCCTGTGAAACAGTGAAGATGGAATTTCTGACTTGGCCACAGGCTTTCCTCACAAGATGCAAGGCTGACATCAGGACATCGGAAGAGTGAAGATCAGAGGATCCCCGGAGATGGAGCACAAGAACTTTGTCAGGACGGCTCAAAGTCAACATCCTACGGAAAAGGTAATCTTGCTCTCTCAACATGTAATCCGGTTCTGTACGATCCAGTCCGATTTCGCCTAAGGATTCACCAATAGGGTTGAGTTGTATGAGAAGTCTGTTGAACATCTGAATATTCAGTTAACAGTTCGGCAAGTTGAATCTGTTCATTGGCATTCAAGTGTTCAATAGACTTCTCATACAGACCCTGCAAACGGCGGGCACCTTGGGCCCTGTTTTCCCCTCCTGCGGGCTCTCTGTCACCTCAGAAACCCTGATACTAGACCTTGGGACAGTCATAGACCCCACTCCCCCCACGCCAGGGAGAATTTTGTACACTATAATTTTCTGAAACTACATTATATAAGAAACAAAATGACACGTTAGCCCTCTGGCGATGGGGGCGTTTACGTGTAACAGCCATGATGCCAACGTTACCCTCAAAACAATACAAATATTTTAGTGTAAATATTGAACTACTCATATTCTTACTTGCTAACTTGCTATTTGCTACTAGTGGATGTCGTTTTATACAGACAGGTACTTTGATATGTTGGATTCCCAATTACTTGTGATATAACTGTTACATACGTTACTAAAAGTCAAAAACGTCATTTATAAGTTTCCTGATACACCGTTTTGGTCGACTATGACCAGTCAGTGACCAGAAATATAATCTAATGCTGTTTTACAATAGTTAACACAATATATCCTCCTTTTGTACATCAAGAAATGAAAACAAGCCAGCTTGACTGAGCAAACGACATAAGGAACGATAGTTTCTTTAAAACAGCCTAAACTTCTAATCTGAAAAGTATCGTTATTTCAAACTTCTTAACATTTAATTGGCTGTGGTTGCAATTAGTTTGATGTATTAAATTATCATGATTGGACTAATGCATTATAAGCTTCGAATAAATGCTTTATACACCTCTTAGTGCTACTTATGTTACTTTTCGAGTGATACTTTATCTACAGTAGAACTTCGATGGCTCGAACCCCGATGGCTCGTTTACCATGGATGAGTCGAACACGTTCTTGAGTCCGCAGGGATTTCCTCCAAATACAATATACGGATAATTTAGGGAGATTTTCTTCTTTTATCTTGCAAATGTATGTTGTGTGCACTCATTAGAATCGCCTCGATGAGGCGATTCTAATGAGTACACACAACGTACGTTTATAATATAGAACACCGAAAAGATATCCCACAATTATCTCCATTATGCCTCCTGGTATGGCACTAATAGTAACCCGCCGTCCCTCATTGGCTCAAACTACCGCTGTCTCGGAACAAATTTTCATGGTCCCAAAGAGGTTCGAGCCATTGAAGTTCGACTGTATATCGTATAAATGGCTGTTGATACTTTGTACATACAAGTGAAGGAACTTCAGCTCTAAAAAGTCAATAACAAACAAAGTAAATTATTTATCAGATACCTTTATACTTTTGTGAATTAAGTGAAAAAAAAACCAAAAAACAAACAAATCTCGCCAATCCTCTGCTGATTGATAATTATATCGTTAAAATATGTAGTAAAATGTACCCTATAACAAATACAGAAATATCCCCTTTTCATACATACTTACATGATATTAGCTCTTCATTGCTTATCTTCTATGCTTAAAGCTGATATTCTAAAACTTAAATCCATCTAGACTGCCAAAAATACTTCACACTTAATACTGTTACACATGTTATATGTCAGTTTAAGTGCTGTGATATCAGAACATTATTTCCTATAGATAGTGTTTACAGGAGAAAGCTATTCATTAGTAAAATACTGTATACTTTCCTAATCTCTACTCAAAAGCCTGAATAAAGTGGAAACAAACGTTCTGAGGGCATGAATTATTCAAGGAAAACTATTTCATAATTTAAGTCTACCTAAAAACACAGTGGTAATCTCAATGATAATAACATCACACATAATATCAACACTATACTGCATTTTTAAGTCATCTCTAAGATGCAGCCAAATACATAGCATATATACTTTGGTACTTCTCTGTTGCCAGAGTGTATAAAATAAAACAGTTTGCTGGCTAGAAGACAGTTTGCTTAAATAAAATCTGTTTTATTATATAATACCTTGTAAAAGACCCAACACATATAGGCCAGTCATACATTATATAATATTATGACATTAAATAAATGATTACCATATTTATCATCTATACAGTGATAAGAAAACCTTTCTGGTATAAAATTATACAAGAGTCTTGTTTGTTTTTTTATTATTATTATTAGTGATATTAGTAATGAGAATAACACACAACAACATTAATCTTAACGATTACCATTCTCTTTGTTACTTTATAATGGACCACCAAAACGTGTAATTGATAATCAAAATGATGATAGTATAAAATAACAAATAGGATTTTTTTTTTCTGCGCCTTATATAAATGGGGATAATATAACATAAGAGAAAGGACTGGTTATGTCTCTGGGCCATATATGCCTTACGACAGTCTGAATTAGATTTAGCTGCCAAGAAACTATAATGAAGTATAAAAAACCTTCTTCGGCCCCTACCTCTGATATACCATCTATTACTAGATTATTTTAATGCCAAGATAAGATAAGGTATTTAATTCTCACCTTCTATTTCCATTACAATTTCAGACATGAAAATGACCTACTACCTGCTGATTGTCAGTGGTACTGTTAAGGTGAATAAATTATTACCAAATATTTTCATTTACCTAACATGTCTGGTAACGTATGTTACACAACTGTGACTGCTATTCTTAATCAGACTCCTTGCATATTTTTACTTTGACTTTTACAACTTTTATTGTGGTTCTAAAGAAAGACCCTACCAAAATAAACAATGGGTTTTCATTACTATTATTATAGTCACATATCCTTTAAGGCCGTTTTCCTTCTGTCCAGACACTGATCATATTTGAGACAAACTCTGGTGCTTACACTACAACTTCTGCTGCTCAGAATAGATATTCTGACACTAAGAATAACTTTTCTAGGTCCTCTCATAGAGTTGAACCAAAGCCATATGTAAGTATGTAATGCTGACTATAGCTAATTATATCCAACAATATTGATCTGATTTTTATTCATGAGTTTCAGCTAAGTACCGGTAGTTTATGTTATATTAGAAAAAATGAACAAATATATGCATGAAACAAATGAAAATCAGGTTGCATACCGCTTTTGTTTTCAACATAAGAGTGGAGTTAATCTCTGAAGGTGCTAAAGTCACTGAATTGCGACGGTATATACTTAATTTCATTGGGTTATGTATGTGTCTAAATATGCCTAATGTTACACACTTATCTTTAAGGATAGTTGTTTTCTGTATATTTAAACGATAAAGTAACACTGTTTGTTTTGGGGGAAAACCATATTACGGTTAGGGAAAGTGTAATATGATTTACTTTATGTAATCCTAATGTATCAGCCTGGTTGAATGCTCAGTCAGATCAGTCCTAGCAGTCTGCTTGCTGAGGTCCTTTGCTATTCATTGAGCACATCGGGAAGACATTCACCAGTCATCACTGTAAACAGGCTCTATATGTCCTGCAGTAGTGAACATTGATAGTGAACAGTTTGTTTTAATGATAGTGAACATTTTGTTTTAATCAGGACTACATGTAAATGCTACTCTGGTATTAAATGCATGCATTTCTTGGCATGAGACTATGCTTGTACCAATATTGTTTAATCAGAAATAATGTTTTATGCTACATACATTAAACATATAACAGAAAGACTTTGTGGTCAACTGCTTAATGTGCAATGTTTTAATATATAGATTTGAAGGTCATAAACAAAAAAAATCATAAACAAAAATCAGTGTAGCAAGCTATAATATAGATCTTCTTAATATACCAAAAAATTCTTGATTAGCAAAGGTTAGTTAGATTGCGGATAAATGAAATAACTACGTAAACATCTGATAATGTAACAGAATAAATAAGGCGAAAGTGCCATTTTTATCCTCTTATTCTGAAAATATGAAGTTACAAAACTTTATTATTCTAAATCTGAGTATTAATTCAAGTGATAAAGGTATAGGTAAAGATCTTTACAGAAACAAAAATCCCTTAAAATAAAGGCATAAAGGTGTTACATATGCTACCATTGATAAATTATTAAGCAAAGTCATGTGAGGGTCTGACATATAATTCATCTGTAGATATTTTATTTAGACATAATGAAATCATAAGCATTTGTTATACATTAAAACCTTCATGACAGTATTCAGTATTTTATGCAAAAGTGGCCATAATGCAGATAGCAACCTTACTGTCAACAGTATTGAATGTATATCTGACGAATGTATATATCTGACAAAGACTTGCTGCATTAAATTTGGAGTTTTGGAAATGCTTACAAAAACTTCAAAAGGATACAAAACAGAGACATTAAAATCTGATGCAGAATACTATACAGAAAACCACCAAAACCCACAATATGTAGATATTTTAGATGTTACCTACGTTACTATGGGCAGAATAATATGGATGAGACAGGTTTTAATGTGCCTATGTATCTCATATCACTAAAATATAATGCTACAAATAAGAATTCACTTTATTTGTACAACTTCTAGGCTGCATTTGGTGTAATAATATATGAAAATGATTTTTTTAATGTTACATTTCACAGTGAGGTGACATTGCTTAACACCCAATAACTGACAAAGTATAAAAGCTAGAGAGATCAGGTTTGTAGCTTTGGAAAGGAAATTTAAATACCTTGTCACGAATTACAAAGTTATGGTCAAAGGGGCAATGTACAATCTACGAAAATGAACTGTATGGGTTAAAATACTCATTTCTAAAGGGTACCGTAGAAAATGTAACATGTGAAACACCATGTAAGGCCAAAAAGAATTTTCAAACATCACATTTTGTAGCTAATGGACTGTTCTGTAACTTCATATATTTAGTTGGATATAATTACTTTTGCTCCAGTTCTCATAGGTTTAATAGTTTCCTATTGTATTATAATTTTTGTAGGGGTAACGAATGTAACAGGCTGTTACTGGGTAACGCCCCTATCGCCAGAGGGCTAACATGCTGCAAAATACTTGCAAGGTAATAGGCTATAAGAAAAACATGGTCTACAAAATTCCCCCTGCGTGGGGGGGGGGGGTGGGGGGGGAGGTAAACCATAGCTGGCCAGCGGCCTATACCTTGGGCAGGTGTGGGCATCGGCTCTGTCTTCAACTCCTGCGGGCTCTCTGTCACCTCAGAAGCCCTGATACCTTGGATAGATGTGGGCATCTTGGGCTCTGTCTTCAACTCCTGCGAGCTCCCTGTCACCTCAGAAGCCCTGGCATCAATGGCGGTCCCTCCATTGTTATCTATTCGGCCTTTAAGTAAAGAAATCTTAAGCGGACTGGGGTCCCTGTTAAATGTCCAGGCGAACAGAATGGCGTTTCCATTCTTGGGCGGCTACATGACACCTGGGAGTCAGGATCTTCAGCTGTAATATCAGAAACGAGATTCTGCACTTAACCTTCAAGTTGGGGAGACGTTACACCCACCTCCCCTGAGCTATCCACGGGAACTGGGAGTATCTTGCACACCGGGAAAGCTGTAGCTACCAGCTGATCTCGTTTCAACTTAATGAAAGTGTCAGTTATATTTAAAATACAAACCTTAGGCTTCGAACAAGCTGTGTGTAAAGTCCTGGGAATAATCACCTTCAAATTATCTTCCGGTTCCAAGATATAATCTGTCATATTTTGTGTTAGTCTGCACTCTAATCTACAACCGAATTAGGTGGAATTTTGACAGTTTTCTCTACAGTAACCTTGGCCACAGAACTATATTCCTTATTAGAGTTTTCTACCTCTATCGGCAATGATTAATATTATCTTGAAGACTTTGGCAGATATTCGTATCGACAGTTTTCTCTGGAATGGGCACTCCAGAGTGTTCCCTCTCGACTAAAAATAAATGTGCATTAGTATTATGCAAGTGGGTATTACAATTTGACTTACCCTGAGTTTCTAAAGTGCGGGTAATATCAGATTTACCCTGATTTTTTTGCGGGTAGATGGCTGTTGTACCGGAGACTCTTGAGTACGTATGTCTGCTTTACCCTGATTTTCTAGACAGCTGACGTCTTCTTTACCCTGATTTTCTTGAATGTGGGTAGTGCAATCTGGATTGTTCTGATTAATGTCAGAAGGTTCTTGGCCTGAAGGAATATTTTCTCCATTCAAATCTGTGTAAGTAGCATACAGTGAGGAATTATTTTCAATCTCTCTGCACCTACTGTCTAGCCAGTCCTCATACTCCCGAGCTGAATGAAGGGATTCTACTTTGGGTGATGATGAGCCGAAACTTTTGTTTGAGTATCTAGGCCCTTTTGCTTTGTGAGTGGCTGGGTCGGACCTAGGCCTCCAGGTCCGACCCACTGTCGTTTAAATCTTCACCTAACATCTGCTGCAGTTTAAATGAAACTCTTTTGTTAGGACAATCTCTTTTATAATGTCCTTCTTCATTACATCTGAAACATCTTGCTGGGCTCTCTGATTTCTTTTCTGGAGAACCTGCTTGTCTCAAGATACTATCCTTGGGTTTAGCCACCATTATCTGAGTTAAACTTCGGAGTTTCTTTTCAATACGGGACATTATCTCGTCCATTTTCTCTTCAAAGTGTGCTACCCTTACTTCTAAATCAGCCTGCCCTTTATCAGATTTTTGCTGATCTGTTGTGGAAAAACCTGTTGGTGCTTCACTAGAAAGTTTATTTTCTGTTTTTGGGACCCCTGAAAGTAACATATCTTTCCTGTTTCTGTTCTGGGGGTTCCCCAGGGGTAGAAGTTTGCTGTACTGCTTGCACTGAAGTAGACCAGACTTGACCGTCATCGCACTCATACATAGAAGAGTCATACCTGGAGTTTCATATACTACTTTGACTGACTTGCGGTCTGTAAAAATTTGATGGTTGTACTGGTACCACTTGACACAGTCAATGGCCTCTTCCATCCTGCTTAACATTTTATTTGCTGCATGCAGTCCAGCATTTTTTGTCATAGCAGCCATGACACAAAATCGTAGGACTGCTTGCTTCTGTATATGTTCGTCTGGCAATCCACGGAAAGCTCTAGTAGCTAAGGTTAGGACTCTGTCTGCTCATTCTTCCATCTTTTCATCTTTAATCTGGCTACTGTTCATGAAAGCTAGGTTTGAGGTCTCTTGTAACTCTCTATAACCAAAGCGTGATTCAAGTCTACGAATAACATCGTAAAAAGAGTTGGTTCGCGCTCATGAAGACTAGCGAAAAATTCCGCAGCTTTACCTTCCAGCACGTACATGAGATTGGATTTACATTCGGGCGATGACCATTTTTTTAGTTGTTGAACTTTAGGTAAAACGCTTCCCATTTTGTTTTTGCTTGGTCAAAGTAAAGTGACTTTGGCAACTGGCGTGGGAAATTCTGTCTGAACAGTGCTTGAGTATAAAGCGGAGTCAACCCTGGTTAAGATTGTCCCTGAACGTCATATTCCATATAAGGTGCACGAATATTTGTGGGAGTAGAAGTTTCAATTTTTGGCACTTGTTGTTGCGGCCAACCGGGCTCAGTTTTAATACTTGGGCAAGGAGGAACTACTTGTGTCTGTGTAGGAAACTGCGTTGGTTGGATAGGAAACTGTGTAGGAAACTGTGTTGGTTGGATAGAAAACTGTGTAGGAAACTGTGTTGGTTGGATAGGAAACTGTGTAGGAAACTGTGTCTGATAATCTGATGGGTCGGTTCTGATACCTTTGTATGGCTGCTGAAAGCGGGATGATCCCTTGAAACTTGTCCGCAGAGTTCTATTATAGAAACTCCTGTCTGATTGTTGCGAGTATCTAGGTTGGTAAGAGGATTCATAGGTTGAAGCACCATAATTTTGTGAAATCCTATGATCCTGATTACCAGGCATGTAACCTTGAGGCGGAGCATTAGCTTGCATAGACTGCCCCATTGTGTAACTGCTGTCCCTAGGAGAAACCCCCATAGTATATGTTGTAGGGATTCTCCCGCTCCCCTCATTAGTATTTCCAAAAGGACTGGACGTATATTGTGGTGGTGGACACCTCAAATTTGATGAAGCAATGGCCTGATCTATGCGGGACAACATTGGTGTCACGGGGTCCTGTTCTTGTGAAGGTGTAGGATTAGCAGCATAGGGCTCAAAGTCAATCATATCTATCAGCTGTTGAGATATATTAAGGTAGCGGACGTGCTAAATCCTCAAGGCACAGGTTCCCTTTGCTATCCCTTAAATCTAGGATGGCATCCGACAGGTTTCTTCCTACCCCTGGAAGTGAGAGCAATTCTCTCGGAGCACAGAAATTGACCTTGATTTTATTACCAGACATTGTTTACTGATGAAAGGAAAATGCCAAGGACTAGTTTTCAATTTGATTTATCAGCCCTTTATCTCCTTTTTTTATTTTTTATTTTTTATTTTTTTTTTTAAGGAAAAATAAATTAAATGTTGGAAAACCGACAAAAACTATTCGCAATCCTCTCTGGTTTAGGTAATCTGCAACTCTGAAATACCCCTGAATATCACGGTCTTTCTCTGTAGACTCACTCTATACAAAATACGGACCGGTCTCTATTCCCCTTGTATTAAACTTGCAGGTCACGGAAACTTATGACACTCGCCGAGTCGTAAGGAAAATTCAACTTCTCCGTTGTTTGTCGCAGCGCCAATGTAGTATTTACGCAACTTACCGCTACAGATGGCTTCTGGAACCCTGGATATGTGGTGTCAGCGCTGGTTATGGTTTCTTAGCTCAAATAAACAGCAATGGCGGCTCGTCAACCTCTCAGATCCATCATGTTCTTCTTACAGGCGGGAAAATCTCTCATTAGCTAGCTGCACGGTCGTCGTGTTGTTGTTGTTGTTCCTCACAAGATGGAACACCTTTCACTACAGAAACAAATCTGCAACAACAGGAGCACAGTAAGTTCCCATCGGAATACCAATAGTTTGTGCCTATAAAGTTTAGTTCCAAATCTAATGAAAATGTTATCCAAAAGATAAACAAGGGCATCACAGACTTTTTGACAAGATTATAAATTGTAATTCTTGTATACATCAGAAGTGAAAAAAGCACATTCTTCGTTGCAAGCCAAATATTGGGTATTCTCCCGAATAAAGTTCGGTTAATTAAATCAATAAATTTATCTTTTATAATGTATCTCCAGTTCCGGACAATCAAGCCTTGGTGAGAGACGCATTATCAATGAGCTGGAACTATTTACATGCATATGCATTTCATCCAACAATTCTGATGCCTTCTATTCTAGCCAAAATACGTCAATCTCGGTACAGAATAGTTCTAATTGCTCCTCTTTGGCCTGAACGTCATTGGTTCTCAGAGGTGTTACAACTACTAGTATCAGCCCCGATTAGACTGCCGTGCTTTCCAAACTTACTAGCAGAAGCAAAGTCGGGTATAAAGACAAGTCCGATCCGATCCGCCGATCATTTTTCGGCCGATCATAAATTTTATTTTTGTCATTGTATCAAAATTATGATTCAATTGCATTTCAGTTTCATATGATAATATAATATAATTAAAATTTACAGTAATGATGTTGTTGAAATCATTGTTCTAGTTTTTGACTGACGATGATTTTTTTTTCTCATTTCAGGGGTATAAAAGCCAAGCTCGGAAGAAAACTAGCCGAGAGAGCATTGCTTGTATTTTGGTCTCTGTTATGTCCATTTTATAAGATAAACTTAACTTGAAATGCTGAAATTTGTGTTCATATACATTATGTTTCATCCAATATGTGTATATGGTTCAATAAAATCAGTTTTTATACTCGTATGAGGCGGAATTTGTACAAAGTCTCCTCCAAGCAGGCAAGAAACACCTCGCACAACAATTCAATTTCACCTACAGATATATAGATGATGTATTGTCTCTGAAAAACACAAAATTTGCAGAGTATTTAGAATTCATCTATCCACGTGAACTTGAAATAAAGGAAACAACGGAGACTGCAGTCTCCTCCTCATACTTGGATTGTTATCTCTACATTGACAATGGAAAGCTTACAACTAGGCTTTACGACAAACGGGATGACTTCAATTTTCCCATTGTTAACTTTGCATTCCTGAGCAGCAATATCCCTTCTGCACCAGCATACGGCGTTTACGTTTCACAGTTAATCCGTTATGCTAGAACCTGTTCAAATTATCAGGACTTCATGGAGTGTGGGAAAGTGCTCACTACAAAGTTGTTGAGCCAGGGGTATCAAAAAACCAAACTGGTAGCAACACTTAAGAAGTTCTATGGGAGACATCATGATCTGGTCAATCCCTACAATGTGGCAGTTTCCAGAATTGTTTCTGATGTTTTTGCCAATGACGCGCCATAAGTAGACTTCCTAAATCCCGGACATACGCTTCTACCGATATTGCCTTCGTTCAGGCCTATGGGCATGGTGGGCGAAGCTTGCTTACCAAGAAATGTTTACTATCCGCGGACGCCTGATTACACCCCTTATTCTGGGGTCCATGTCTGTTGGTCTGAACATTCTGATTCGTCATTCGTTTATGGAATTATGAGTTTGGATTACGGCTTAGGTACCATGACCGCAACTACTTTTCCCCCCGTTTGTTTACCCTGTTGGACGCATCTATAAATAGATCTGCAAACAGTGACGCTACTAACAACAACGTCTTGAAATGAGACGAAAGGGGCGAAATTTTCTGACAGCGGATGAATGTGTTTTAAGAATATTTAAATATATATAATATCTATTATTAAGAGTATTATTATTTCTCCTTTTGCGTCTTCTTCCCTTCTTCTTTTCTTGTACCAGTAGCAAACTATTAAAACATTTTCGTCCGCTGGCCATTTACCATTGTATCTATTTTTAGAACAGTATGCGTGCAAAACAAAGAGAGAGAAAGAAAGGATAAAATGGTTTGTCTATGACATAATTTTCATATGTAAGAAACCAATTATGTTTTAATGACAATTAATTGTCTGAGACACAGTTGGTCATTATATATTAGCTTCACTACTGTGAAAACTAAGATTTGTATATTTTACTGAGCTTGGCTTTTATACCCCTAGACGACAGAAAAAGGCTTCACAATCAAATCTAAAAGCACTGAAAAAAGAAATTTCTTTTGTGGAATATTAATTAGCCAATGTAAGATCATATTAAACTCAGATACTGTACATTTCAATTATACTTAAGACATACCGGAAAAAATAATTTTTTATGATCCGCCGAAAAATGATCGGCGGATCGGATCGGACGGCTTTTATACCCGACCCACAAGCAAAAGGAAAATTCCAACATCAAAATCTTCCAATTCTGGCACTTCAAGCTTGGAAGTTTTCAAGCAATCAATTAGAGATAAAAAAAAGATCGCAAAACGTTGCAGATTTTGTCTCAAAGTCAAGAAGAGCATCTATTAAAAAAGTCTATGATGCAAAATGGGTCGTATACACTAATTGGTGTCATAGAAAGAAGGTTAATCCAGTCTCAGCCCCTCTTACCGTTATAACCGACTTCCTTATATACTTTTTTTCTGAGAAAAATGTCAAATAAGAATCATCAAGGGCTATAGATCCATGATTTCGAATACACAAATTTAAGACTGGTAATAGGATCGGATCTAATCTAGTCTTAAATAATTGAAAATTAAAGATTTTTAAGATCATTGATGAACGTGTGTTATTTTACTCTAATAACCTTGATCTTCTCCCTCCTAAGCCTAAATTATCTTTTCGATATTTGAAACAAGGTACCCAAGAATTTCATATGAAGTATGTTTTGGCTCCAGCTGATAAAGCTGCTAATAATGTTGTTGTTGTGTGACGACTTTATTATATCAATACTCTAATACAAGAACTTGATAGTACCAAAACATATGAACGGATTTCTACTGACGAGAGATCTATTGTCAATACCCATTCTATCGATATTACTTCTAAGTTTGCAGTGAGTATTAAAGAAAAGCAAGACAGACTTCCTACGTTATATTGGTTACCGAAACTTCATAAACGACCTTATAAAGCACGTTTCATTGCTAATTCTAGTTCTTGTGCGACTACTGTTTTGTCCAAACTGCTAACTTCATGCCTTACTGCTGTTAAAAAACATTGGATTAGATACTATGGTACTGTTTACGAAAGGGACGGAATTAACTATTTTTGGTCAATTAAAAATTCTAATGATGTTCTCAATAAATTTAAATCTAAAAACTTTCAGGCTTCTAAATTGTCTACATATGATTTTTCTACACTGTATACTACGTTACCTCATCATCTTATAAAAGATAAACTTATTGATTTAATTAACCGAACGTTTATTCGGGAGAATACCCAATATTTGGCTTGCAACGAAGAATGTGCTTTTTTCACTTCTGATGTATATAATAATCACAATTTATGGTCGTTTCAAAAAGTCTGTGATGCCCTTGTTTATCTTTTTATATAATATTTTTATTAGATTTGGAACTAAACTTTATAGACAAACTATTGGTATTCCGATGGGAACTAATTGTGCTCCTCTTGTTGCAGATTTGTTTCTTTTTTGTTATGAGAGAGATTTCATGAAGTCTCTCTCACGTGAAAATCAAGCTGACATTATTGAAGCTTTCAAATCAACTTCAAGATACCTTGACGATTTATTAAATAGTGACAATATTTACTTTGACCAAATAGTGGACCGGATATACCCTACAGAACTCCAATTAAATAGAGCAAACTCTTCCGATACCGAGGCACCTTTTTTGGATTTGAATCTATGCATATCTAATGGTACAGTTTCCACCAAAATTTATGATAACCGGGACGATTTTGATTTTGATATAGTCAATTTCCCTTTTCTGGATGGCGATGTCCCCCGGCGTACCTCATATGGGGTATACATATCTCATAAGATTCGCCAGAGCTTCTTCAAATCTTAATGACTTTAACTACCGTAATAAAGCCCTTACTGCCAAACTTCTTAGGCAGGGCTATCGTTATTTTAAACTTCGTAAGGCTTTTTCGAAATTTTATCGCAGACACAGTGCCTTGTTAGAAAAATATAGCGTCAGTCTGAAAACACTTCTGCAACAAGGTATATCGGAACCCGAATTTTACGGTGACTTAGTGTACAGATTAAGAAAAATTGTAGGTAAATCTAACTTTTCGGAGCAATTCAGAAAACTTATTAACCGTTATAAAAGAATTGGCTATAGCCTGGATATTATGCGGCAGACTGCATGCCTAGTTGTCAACCCAATCATTGTTGATGGCTATGCTTCACTCTTTAATTGCACGACGGCGGTTCGGGCCTCAGACTCAATGACGGCCTCTTCGTAAAACTTTAACCAGTGGGTTGGGGCTTGACGATATGTCTTTGGCTTGGCCCGCCGTGGTTCAACTATTGGTTTTCATTTACTCTGGCATACAGTAGAATTAGCCATTAGTACTCGTCTTTGTTTATTATAGTGATTAATTTGATTTTTATGTTTTCACTTTGATGCATTGACTGAGTTGGGAGCCTTTATGCGAACCGAATTTTTATGTATTTCTGTATTAACAGTAGCATCGGGACCCAGGGTGAAGTTAGCTAGCTGTAAAAGTGCTTTAAACCCCCCGGTGGTTTACTCTACTGACCGTTCTAAGGCGGTGGTCCCGGTGTTAGTCTTACTCTTTGTTGCTTTGTGGTTTATTCTACGAGGCGATTTGTTGTATGTCTTTCCGTGTGTCATTTTGTTCTTGTGTTTTTCAGTCCTTTTAGTATTCCGATTACCTCGCTTGGGGAAGAGAGAGCTAATCTTAGTGCTTTTCGTACGTTTGTTCGATTTGTGCTTGTTTGGATTTGTCGGTTTCCTCTTCCTCTTGGGGTATGGGAAGGGCTGCGGTTTGTGATTGTGGCACTCCCTGGACTTTTCTCTTACCTTTTTTGTCAGAATTGATTCAGAAGATCTACTTCTGAATTGCAACGGCCAGTACAAAGATCTCTTACTCCAAAATGGGACTTATCTTGGATCTTAGTTTGCCTACAAAAAGCCCCATATGAAGCTCTAGATAAGGCATCTAAACGTCAAGTTACAATTAAAACAACCTTTCTGCCAACTCTTGCCACCGCTAAAAGATGTAGCGAAATTCATGCTTTGGCAATGGACGCAAATCATTTAAGTTTCAATCAATCAGATGGTTCAGTATCATTGATAGTACAAATTGGGTTTTTGCCAAAGAATCAGCTTCTGTCCACTTGCCCAGATCCTATAGTTATCCCTAGTTTAGCTCGAACATGTAAGAGGGAACATTTGGATAGACTTTTATGCCCAATTAGAGCATTAAAATTTTACCTTAAAATGACTAGTTCTTATCGTCAGAATAGAACTAGATTATTTTTGCCAATTAAAAGCAATCATGACGTCTTGAGATGGGTAGCTTATAAAATTAAGCTCGCCTATAGGAAGCTCACCCGAAGAGAAATCTCTTTCCTAAATATTAAGGCTCACAAAGTTAGGGCTCTATCTTTTTCCTGGGCATTCTTAGATAATGTTCTGCTAAATGACATCCTCAAAGCAGCAGTCTGGAATCATCTACTTTTGCAAAATTCTACTTGAGAGATATGTCTCGGCAAATGGCAAATTTACATACTTTGGGCCCAATAGTTGCTGCCCGAAAAGTGGTGGGGGTGGGTGGGGGGGAGGAAAACCTAGCCTTGGATGCTTAAGAAGACTGGCAGCCTCCAAAGTCTACTATACATATGTTAAGGTAATTAATATCTTATATATGTTATTGGGAATCTAGATCATTCTTAATGCAGAAGTTAAGGGAAAAATATATCAAGGTGTTAGAATTAGGGGAGCTCCTTCCTCCTAATCTATTAATTCTAGCACATTATCTATAGGTTTAATGTATTATGCAGTTAAAATGAAGCTTTTATAGTAAAACATGTTTTAACAATACTTAACCTATATATAAGAGATTCCCTCCTTTCCTCCCCGCTTCGCTCAGTTATATTGCTTTATTCTACAAAGAAACTGACACATGATCAAAATAGCGGGAAGAATGACGTCACACAGATAAATGCCTAAGGGACCTTCTGGATTAAGACTCGCCATTTGTCTGTAGGAGGTTTGAATACAGAAAAGAATAGCACATTATCTATAGGTTAAGTATTACTTGTTAAAATATGTTTTACTATAAAACTTCATTTCAATATAATTTGAGATTTTTTCCTTTGGTGACCCTCTACCAAGATTGTTCAAGCCATGATGATTCGTTAAAAACATGTCCTGCCAGGGGTGAGTGGGGTGGGGCTTATTCCCCCCCCCACTCCCCCCTCTCCCCGCACCCCACGACTATATATCTATATAGAAAACGTTAACAATCTTGTCAGAAACCACGAGACCAATTTCAATATAATGTGGCAGAAATGTTCCTTTGGTGACCTCCAACTAAGATTGTTCAAGCCATCATGACTCATCGAAAAACATGGCTGCCAGCGGGCGGAGCTTATTTTCCCTATGTATCAATATACAAAAATTATAGTCACGGGACTGATTTTAACAGAATAATACATTTACCTATAGATAATGTGCTATTCTATTCTGTATTTCAAACCTTCCACAGAAAAAATGACAGTCTTAAGAGTCTTAATCCAGAAGGTCCCTAAGGCAGTTACCTATGTGACGTCACTCTTCCCGCTCTTTTTGTGGTGGGGTATACTGTTTTCACGTCTGTCCGTGTGTCCGTTCGCGACACTGGTTTTTTCCTAATATCTTGAAAACGGAGTGATGGATATTCATCAATTTCTGCAGACACATTGATATCAATTATGTGTACCTACATAAGAGAAAGTAAGGGCTAGAGGCCAAGTCTTTTGGAGTTATTGCCCTTTGTAATTTTTTTCTTAATGCAGAAAAAGTTTGTGTGCATACTATCTCTTTAACCAATGGCAGGAATTTGACCAAACTAGCACACATACATTATCAGGATGGGGGAAAGAAGTGATTAGATTTTGGTGACCTTGACCTTATTTTCAAGGTCACTACATTATAAATACTCAAAAAGTGAGCCTTGTAATTTGGTTTTTTCCTAATATCTTGAAAACGCAGCGATGGATATTCATCAATTTCTACAGACACATTGATATCGATAAAGTGTACCAACATAAGAGAAAGTAAGGGCAAGGGGCCAAATCTCTTGGAGTTATTGCCCTTTGTAAAAAAATTCTTAATGCAGAAAAAGTTTGTGTGCACACTATCTCTTTAACTAATGGCTTGATTTTGACCAAACTAGCACAGCTACATCATCATGATGGGTGAGGTTAGATTTTGGTGACCTTGATCTTATTTTCAAGGTCACTAAATTATAAATACTCAAAAAGTGAGCCTTGTAATTTGTTTTTTCCTTAATATCTTGAAAAGCAGCGATGGATATTCATCAATTTCTACAGACACATTGATATCGATAAAGTCAATGACAATGACAATGACAATGACAAATATTTTATTCAGTACTTCAGGCCACCGGCCCATAATACAAATACTAAACAAAACATACAAGATCGAGTGCAAGATATGATAATTAGATATAATAATCATAGTATTAACTCGTGTAACCCCAAAACGTTTCAAAATATGTATACTAACATAAGATTATATTGCGTGCATAGGCAAGCTCAACAAATTTCTCTCTTCTCAATTTAAATGCATAATAAATATATTTAGCCAAGCTCTTTGTATTGTTTCTCCGGAATACATTGACCTAGCAAACGCTGTGATATCCTTAACAACATTTTCAATGTGGTAAATAAGTATGCCTTAATTCATCGTAAACAGGGCACATCATAATAAAATGGAATTCATCCTCTATCGCTTGAGACTTACAAAGATAGCATATTCTGTTTTCTTGTGGAGTATTATCATGTCTACCAATTTCTATATTCAGATCAGTCTAGATAATACAATTCGAAATTCCAGACGAATGTTATAAAATATATAGCTTGCTACTGTAAATTCAGTGGTAAAATATCTGTAATAGTGTGCCTTACTAGAGTTATTAATTTGTCTATGCCAATCCTGTTTGGTACAATCTATTAATCTCTGCTTAAAAAGTTTCATAACTATATCTACATCCCCTATATTTTCATATATCCAGGCATATCCAAAACCATATGTGTACAAAATTACTTTAACTTTTGATGCCCAGGTAATACGCCCAGCAGCATCCAGGCGCCTTAACATTTTAGAACAGTGATAAGGATAACGATTGATACTCATTCTAGTAAGCTTTATCCAGTACTTAATTTATCTACAATAATAATCAATATAAATTGGATATCTTCCACAATCTCCTCTAGCGAGTATGTATGCTGTCTGCTGAGGTAACTTCAAAAACCTTTTACAAAAATGATCCTGAACATTTTCAATAGAGATTTCAAAACCCGAAATTTCCGATCCATATAGCAATACTGGTTTTACCATTGTGTCAAATAATTTAAACATTTCAGTATAGTCAAAGTAGCCTACATTATACTGTAATTTATATAGACTTATGATTGATTTCCTAACTTTTGTCGCTAAGACTTCTTTTGCACGGGCCCATATTAATTTAGGTGTGACAGTCAACCCCATGTATCTATATGCTGAAACTGTCTCAATGCGTATATCTCTGAAATACCATACTTCATTTTCCCTTAGATACCCTCCATTTCTAAAAACCATAACTTTAGTTTTTGACATGTTAATTCCCATTTTAATTCGATAACAAATTTCAGATGTAATATTTATAATTGCTTGTAACTTGCGGACTGTATCACTGCCTTCACCGAGATCATCAGCATAACCAAGTGCTAATATTTCCTCACATTCTGTAGATATTTGTACACCTTGTATACCAGAATCCTTTAATCCCTCATAAACCTCATTAATAAGCAAACTGAATAAAATTAGACTCAATTTACAGCCCTGTCGAGTACCAATATTGCATGAGAAATATTCAGTACAGTTTTCATTATCTAACTTAACTCATGAACACAGATTACTGTACATTGACCTCAGCAGAATATAAAATTTACCTCTTACTCATTTCCGTCTTAGACAATCCATTAATACATTGTGATCGACTCTATCAAAGGCTTAGGAAAAATCAATAAATAAAAAGTAAAATCTCCGTCCTTTCTTGCTAATATATTTTTGGACCAAAGACATCAACACAAATAAATTATCTATTGTACTGTAACCTTTTCTGAAACCGGCTTGTGACTCGTCAATTTTATTATTTTCTACTGCCCACTGATATAATCTATTATGCAACATTCCAGTAAGTATCTTATTGAAAACATCATTTAATGAGATACCTTTAAAATTATTAGGGTCTGTATGAGAACCTGCCTTAAATATAGGACATAATATGCTTTTAGACCATGGTTCTGGGAAGAGCCCTGTAACTAGTATCCTATTATAAAAAGGTAACAGAATCGAAGCTATTTCATGTAGCGTGTACTTTAGCATCTCGGGAAGTATCCCATCTGGACCACCAGATTTTCCTAATTTTAAGTCATTTATGCTGGCTGTCAGTTCCGCCATCGTAAATGGTTTGTTTAAGATATCAGCATCATTTATCGGTTCTACAGGTTCATTAATTTCTTCTATTCTATTAATTTCTTCAACATTATTACTATAAAGAAGATGTTTGAAGTGGTTATACCATTGATCGCATGTAATATCAGACTCTTGATTCTTTTTATACCTAAATTTTTGGACAGTTTTCCAAAATAAATTACTATCAGATCGTGAACTAACCAATTCCTGTCTATTCTTTGCTTGAAATGCGTCCTTTTTCTGGTTACAAATGTACTTAAATCTATTTCTTGTTTCCTTATATTTATTTAGAGTTTCTGATGTATTTAGTTGTCGAAACTCCCTTAGATGAATATACTTTTGGTTTTTTTTAATCTATCACATTCAGTATCCCACCATGGTTCATTCCGTTTTATATTATTCCTTCTTCTTTTTACTTTCATACTCTCTGCGGCCCTGTGACACATACTGATGATAATATCTAATGTTTCACTCAAATTTTGGCCTAATGTTATCAAAATCCTACTTTTAAGATCAGTTAGAATTATTCTAATTCATCCAAAAACCTAGCTTTCTTATTTTCATCCATCGTTATTTCTGCAAAACGTCGTTAGACAAATGTTGATTTCTGTTGTTTCTGTCAGTATTATAATGATCATCTGTATTGCCAATATTATTTAATTGGAAATTAAGCTTACAATGCAAAGGAAAATGAACCGATCCTGATCTTTTTCCAACTTCAAACTCTGCTATGTTTGGCAATAACGTAGATGAAGCTATGAAGTAATCAACTATGCTGCTACCATCGTTAGCTATACATGTAATTTCTCCTAATTCATCTTTTAGATTTCTTCCATTTACAATGTGGATAGAAAAATTCTTACATAGTTCAATCAATGATCTACCAAATGCATTTTGTACAACATCTTTGGAATTTCTGGACTTCTGAAAATAACATCATCATCATACAATATATCTTGTAAAGACCCACATCTGGCATTAAAATCTTCAGCTAATAATAACATAGCATCAGGAAATTTTAAAACAATTTGCAATAAGTAATCTTCAAACAATTCTATTCCATTCGTACTATCAGCCTCATTATAAACACTTGAAACCTCAGGAGATATGTAAGGAAAACACATTATTATATCATTTTTAAGATTGAAAAAATTACCCTTCAATAATAAGATTACACAATAATTAAAATCCATAAATTTCCTTGTAATATACCCTTTATCAACAAAACTACATCTTACAAATACTGTTACTCTACCAGTGCCTACCTCTGTTTGATAATTTCTTTCTTATCTTAGTAAAGGCAGTAAAACCACTCACAAAATTATCAAACATACTATCAGAGTGACCCCAGGTTTCGCATAAACTATAGATATCAAACGATTGAATATAATTAATTAAACTGATATTAAATTCATGTTTTGCCATTCCTTCAATATTACGATTGAATATAATTAATTAAACTGATATTAAATTCATGTTTTGCCATTCCTTCAATATTCCAGCTCCCAATATATAATTCCTGGTTGCCATTTGAGTCTGTATCTGTTCTATCTGCAATGAGGCCTCGGCCACGCCCTTATTTATCAACTAGCACTATGGTCTCATTGTTTTCATCATACACAAATGCATCACCCTCTATAATAAGTTTGTCATATCTCAGGTACGCCTCCTTTCCCTCTGACTTTGCTTTCCTTATAAACGGTCGTAAGTCATTTCTGGCCTTCATAACTCGTGCCGGATAATCTTCACACATATGAATGTTCTTGCGAAAATCAGCATCTATCTCATCTCTTTCCTCTCCATTTGCTATTGCAGCATCTCCAGCCTCTCTGATGGTTTTCCTTTTCTCCCTATATGACTTTAGAACCTGGTCCTTATGTTTGTAGAATGGGAATTTAATTATAACTGGCCTTGGTGTTTCTCTACTAGACATTCTATGAGCTTTTTCAATACTTATTCTACTGTCATCTATTTCGAGATCTTTACGCATGTACTCGCGCACTTTTCCTTCAGTCTCTTCCCAAGTTTCTCTAGGTGTCTCTTCCATACCATATAGCCTGAGATATTCTCTTCTGGACTGCGCCTCTAAGCGTTCACATTGCTGTTTACAAGTTTCCAGTTCTTCCTCTAGATTTTCAACTCTGGTGGTCAGCATGCTAATCGTACTATTCCTGTTTGTATTACTTTCTTCTAATCTGCGATTGCTCTCTTTCACCTCATTTAAAGATTCTTCAAACTGGTTAAACCGTGTCTCCATATTAGTGACGCTGCTATGGACATTGAGCATAATAGACTTAAGTTCATTAAATCCCGCATCACCCTGTGGACCATGCAAACTAAAACCGGGTTTTGAAAGTCGTTGTTGATTGCTTTGAGTAGGGCTAGTTAACCACGCGTTAATCTGTTGTTGTCCAGCTGATATATTCTGATTTCTCTGTTGACTATGCAGACATGACGCCGCCCCCACGCTGCTTGTACTGCTCCTTAGCGTTCGTTGGCTATTGTCATACTGTGGAGTGCCTCGTCCACGTCCGGGACGATTAGAAGTTCCTTTACCCGTACCCGTACCTTGATGTGGATTCGGTCCTGGGTTTGTTTCAGCGCACTGTGCAACCAACAGCGTGAATAACAACAATCTTATGAATAGTGACATACGCCCAATCTTCAGTGTTTGAAGTGGAAAGACTGATTTCAGTGGCTACGCAAACAGTCCTATCCTCTGACGCCACTGGTCAATGTTTATGCCCATAGTTGACTGTGCAGCAAATTGTTATCCCACCAAGTAGTACCTTGATCAATAGTCGAATTTGACCCTATGCATCAGACCATATACGATACGTTTATATCCCGTCAGCGCCCCTTTTAAAGAAACCGAGCGTAGCTCCAGGTATACACATCGCTTCTGTCGACTCTCAATACACTCACATATAAGGTACTCAGTGGGGAACAGTTAGTATGGACATCTTACGCATGCACACGAAAAATCTTGAATTCTCAGTTTATACGATTTTTATAAATGTTCTGTACTGACCGCTTAACTAAGTATTATTTCTCCAACTTTCCGATATCACGATTTATACACAAAGTCTTGAAAAAGTCCTATTTCAGTTTATTTTATATTCGCCTATGTAAACAATAACATTTATCAGGATGCACTCGACTCGACAATAGGTGATGGATATTCATCAATTTCTGCAGACACATTGATATCAATAAAGTGTACCTACGTAATAGAAAGTAAGGGTTAGGGGTCAATTTTCTTGGAGTTATTGCCCTTTGTAAAACTTTTATTTAATGCAATAAAAAGTTTGTGTGCACACTCTCTCTTTAACCAATGGCTGGAATTTGACCAAACTAGCACACACACATCATCAGGATGGGGGAAAGAAGTGATTAGAATTTGGTGACCTTGACCTTATTTTCAAGGTCACTGCATTATAAATACTCAAAAAGTGAGCCTTGTGTGCACCCATGTGTGCACCCGATCTCATGAATTGACCAAACTAGCACAGGTACATCATTGGAAATAGAGAAAGAAGTATTTAGATTTTGGTGACCTTTATTTCGTTTTCAAGGTCACACTGGCACTTTGAAACTCAAATTTTGATAGAAAAAAGCTTGTGTGCACACTATATCTTGTTTTTCCTAATATCTTGAAAACGCAGCGATGGATATTCATCAATTTCTGCATACACATTGATATCGATAAGGTATACCTACATCAGAAAAAATAAGGGCTAGGGGCCAAAACTCATTGAGTTGTTGCCCTTTGTAAAATTTTGTGTCCATCCGCGACACTTTGGTTTTTTTCTAATATCTTGAAAAGGCAGCAATGGATACAGATATTCATCAATTTCTGTAGACACATTGATATCAATAAGGTGTACCTACATAAGAAAAAGTAAGGGCTTGGGGCCAATTCTCTTGGAGTTGTTGCCCTTTGTAAAATTTTGTGTCCGTCCGCGACACTTTGGTTTTTTCCTAATATCTTGAAAATGTAGCATCAATTTCTGTAGACACATTCTTTCAATAAGGTGTACCTATATAAGAATGAGTAAGGGCTAGGGACCAATTCTCTTGGAGTTATTACCCTTTTGTAAAATTTCTTAATTCAGTAGAATGTTTGTATGCACACTTTCTCTGTAGCTAATGGCTGGAATTTGACCAAACTAGTACAAATACAAATACATTAGGAAGAGGGAAAGAAGTGATTAGATTTTGGTGACCTTGATTTTTATTTTCAAGGTCACGCCGGCACTTTGAAACTTAAATTTTGATAGAAAATAATTTAATGCTTTTTGCTGGGGTATCGAATAAGCGCTGCTTATTGACAGTTTTCATTTGATCACGTGTCGGCTTCTTTTCTATGAAACAAAGAAAGTCAGCAGGATTTTTTTACTGGGTGAAAACAAAATCTAATTTTGCTTTCTTTTCTCTGGTCAATATTCTTATTTCCTGTTTTCTTATGTTCCTTTATCATTCTTTTCACGGAAGACTCTTTTTCGTTAAATCGATTTTCGATTTCTTGTTATAATTGATCGTTGAGCTACCTCATACGTTTTTGCGACTTTTCTTGTTGATCGTTCGCGGCGTTCGTGCGCGGCGTTCGTGATTATTTTAAAACGTTATGGGATAATCATTCAAAATACTTATTTTGTTCTTTTGTTCCAGGTTATCTACTTGTTCGATCTGTTATAACTGGACTAGAAAAGACAAACGAAGACTTTATTCTGCTAGAAGATCTACCATGAAGAGAAAGCTGACAAGAAGAATTGTGCAGTCAGATTTATCTGACAACAGCACCTTTTATGATGGGATCACCACCCCTTATGGCTTTACTGCCGGGGGTAAGTTCCATCTGGGTGGCAACAACATGGGTGCTATAGGCACCCATAGGGTTTCCACCAGGCACCGGTCACCAGTTACCAGGCACCAGTCAGCTTCACCAGGCACTGGTCAACCAGGCACCGGGCCAGGCACCGGTCAACCAGGCACTGGGCAATCTACCACCGGTCAACCAGGCACCGGGCTACCAGGCACCGGTCAGCCAGGCACCGGTCATCTGATACCAGGCACCAGTCACCGGTCACTGCTCACCGGTCACATCAAGTGATCACCAGTCACCGGACACAGGTCAATCAATCACCGGGCACCAGTCACTGGGCAACCAGGTACTGGGCAACCAGTCACCGGGCACCAGTCACCGGGCACCAGTCAACTCACCAGGCACCGGTCATCAGGCAGCAAACGATTGGCATTGAACACCAGGTGGCCAATTATAAACAAAACAGTTCTGGTCAGTCATTAGCGAATGAGCCTCAGAACTCTAGAAATTCTCTATCGTCACTGAACTCGGATTAATAAGTTATGAACGAGCCTCTGAAATCAATGAATAAACAAAGTGCTGATGCTTGGGGAATATGTCAGATCCTAGTATTGTTATTGAACATCTGACAAATACTTGGAAGGCTATAGGTCTGTTCCTCTTAAATACGTACTTGAAGAGATCAACTCTGTTCATATAACACCACAACTTGATAGAAGTGTAGAGAAAACATCGAATATACAATCGATAATTCGGCGCATTATTCATCAAGGATCCAGGATCAGTCTCCAAAATAGATACCTGATCCTTTGATAAATTTTTAATGAAGTCTTCTAAACTTTACCGTAGATGTGTCCGAGAGCTTCGGAAGATCATACTCCCTAATAACTTCTGTCAGGAATTGAACTAATTATGGCGTCGCATTCAACTCCTTTATTAGTTCTTCCTCTATCTAAATTGATAGAAAATTCTACCAAGTATATCCAGAACAATTATAAGGGGATAAACTTGGTAAACACTACACATCAAAGTGTCAATTTATTGACTCCTATGAGGTGTTATACGAATAAATTATAATATTATTCTAATCAAAATATCCTCTCTAGATTCTGTCGATTCACATAGAAGGTCTAGTAGGGGTGAAAATGCCCAGCCCGTTGTTTTTACAATGACTTGTAGTGGAACCCCCACTTTCTTTGCGTTTGATGTGCTAGCTGCTCGAATGCTATGCGGCTTAAACATATTGTCTATCCCGGCTTTGTCCATAGTATGTGTTATCCACATTGCCACTGTGTCTTTAGACACGCCTTTGTGCGGTTTTATTGTGCTTATCAAAGTTTTTTGCCCGTTCGAAGATGTTCAGCCCTCTGTAAGTATTCTGAGACAATACTGTAACAAAACACAACTTTTTATCTTTCAGAAACTTTTCAAATTTCATGGCTTCTAAATGTTGTCCGGGTTTAGACTGTTTTAATAACTGAAGATAAATGATTACTCTATTTCTCCTAATTTGTATGTCCTTAATTTCAATCAAGTATAGAGCCTGACATCTCCGAGCTGATTTAAGTAAAAACAGCATACACAACTGACAACTGATTTGAAACAAAGTAGTATTGTGAAATGACTTCAAATATTCTAATACAACATGTACATCCCGGGTTTTCTCATAACGTGGCAGAGCTGGGCGGGATTGAAAAACTCCTTTCATAAATCTTGTAAGCTCTTCATATGAATTTATATCTGTATTCCCACATATTTTTTAAAACTATTTAGTGCTGATCTGGCCACATTTGGAATTGTACTATAACCCTTTTGTATATAAATCTGTCAAGAACATTACAATATATCTTAATTCGGGTTGAAAGGGATCAATTCTCTTTGAACTGCAAATCCAAGCTACTGTGTAATGTAGGTGTTGTACTTTTGTTTAGTACTGTCTCGCCAGAACTGCAGGATGAGGTCCCTTGCTACCTTTTGAATTCCCCGGTTTTTGAGTTCTCACCTGATATGCAGAAAACACCCGGGTTCAATCTTTTTTAGTGGGTAATTTCTGTCTAGGTCGTGAGGAATGTAAAGGTTTTGTGTTGTTTGCCGAACCTGGTAGCATTTTCAGCATATCAAGTCGAGGAGACTCGGCCACCAACTCTGGGTTCTCCAGATGGGAGACACTAGTACTGCATCTGATCCGTCCTCCTGAACTTTCTGTAGTATCCGTCCAATCAAAATGAAAGGAGGAAACATATATAAAACACTTCATTAGACCATGTCATTGTAAACGCGTCAATCGCTTACGCCTCAGGATCAGGCCTTCTTGATACATATCTTGTTATTTTATGGTTAGTACGTGATGCAAATAAGTCTACTGACATTTCTGGATGAATGCTTTTAATTGCATCGAAAACTTTAGTTGTCAAAACCCATTAAGTGTTATCATTGACTTTTCTAGATTCCTCGTCAGCTTCATTATTATCTACACCAGGAACATGTGCCACACTCAAGTAAATTGTTCTTTCTAAGCACCAAAACCAGATATCGTTGGCTATCATATTTAGTTCCTCTGACCTACCACCAAATTTGTTGATATATAAGCAACTTGTCGTGTTATCCATAAAGACCTGCACATGAATGTTATTGAATTCTTACAGAATGCTTTTAAAACAAATTGACAAGCTTTGAGCTCCAAAATATTGATATGACACCTGTGTTCTTCTGCTGACCACTCCCCCCCGATACGAATATCATGAGTTTTATTGAATGCTCCCCATGCTTTTGTGGATGAGTCAGAATAGAGTATCATTTCGTGGAGGAGGGGGGTGGGGGGGTCATGTAAAATCAGTTTACAGCTAAAGCTGATATTGTTAATCCACCATTCAATTGTAGGTACTATTCGACTAGGGATGGTCATAAAACTGTCGAAATTGCCTTTGTGAATTTTAAGTTGTTCTTCTTTAAGTTTCTCTAAAGGTTTGTAATTCAAAGGGGCAAACTTTATGCCCGGTTCAGCTGCCACTAATTTCCCAATCAGTTTTGCAAATTTTCCGATAGTTACTCGTTTTTGATTGAGGATTTCTTGACATAATTCAATGATTGCCTTATACCTTTCAGCTGGAAGTCTGACTGACATGGTGACTGAACATAAAAAGAACCCTAAAAATACAGCTTGTTGTGTGGGTTGTAATACTGATTTCCCTAACTGTACAATTAGTCCTAATGAATCCATGAGTTGAATAGTATCCATGAATGTTCTGAAGGCATTTGTCATAGGTGGATCCTTGTAAACATGAGTCATCAATATATGCTGAAATAATGTGACCCCTAGCTCTCAGATGAGCAAAAACTGGCTTTAGAATATCGGTGAATACACGCGGCGAATGAGTCAACCCCATGATTAGTGCCGTAAATTGAACACGATGCCAGAACCGGAAATATTTTCTGTCTGCTTCCTGAATCGGTATAGAATAAAAAACCTCATCTAAGTCAACTGACCCGAAAAAAAAAACAATTTTTCCTCATGGTGCTAATTGCTGACACTAATGTTTCCATTTTAAAATGTTGTTTTTCTAAGTAATTTAAGTAATTTGAATTGAAAGTTTTGAGGTTCAAAATTATTCTTATCTTGCCGTCTTTCTTCGGTCGAAAGAAAATGTTTGAAACAAATTCATTTGGATAGTCTCAGTAATGGTTCAATAATTTTACATTGTAAAAACCTATCAACCTCCAAGCATACTGTTCCTCATTGGAAAATTTTAAAGGTTTTGGTTGACTAATTTGAACATTTTTTTTTTTTTATCCAGTTCAAAAACGAGAGACTAACTGAAATTTTTACAGGCTGTCAGATGCCACATTTTATGATCGTATTAATACTATATATCATTTTATTAAACCTTTCTTGGATAAAGAAATTGTCTATCTTTGTGGAATATGGAGCCTTTAAGAAATAAGGTAAAATAAATATATCCGATCAGTCTACCTTGTTTGCCTGTGTCTAAAGAATGGGACTTTAGGCTTATTTTGGTTAGGTACATCTTGAAATTTCTGCCAACAAATTGTGGAAGCCCTGATCAGACTCCACTAACTGTGGCATCCAATCTGGGTCTACACTGTTTGGTTATGTCAAAAATGGACTATGCTTATACTGGTTAGGTACATGTTGAATGTTCTGCAAGTTAATTGTGCAGACCCTGATCAAACGCCGCTATCTGTGTCGTCCAATCTGGGTCTACAATTTATGCCTACGTCCAAAAAAAATGAACTGTATGTAGGGGCCCTAAATGTCCGACGGCCCTAAATGTCCGACATTTTTTTTTTTTTTTTTTTTTTCTGCTGAATAACATTTAAAATGCTTGTAAATAATGGAAAATGATTAAAAAAGCGACGATGGCGAGCAAATTTTGGAAAAAAAAAATAACCGGAGGAAAATTTCATTGTCGGACCCCCACAACCCCCACCCACCCACCCATGTGGACCTAAATGTCCGACAGTATCTGTTTCTGCATTATTTGGAAAGAATATGGTGCGAAACGACATATAATATTCGAATCGTAAGACTTGTGGCAAAGAAAAAAAAAAAAAAAAAAAAAAAAAAAACAGAAGCGGATAAAAACAATATAAAATCGAAGTGTTCGCGGTCTTTCACTACCGCATTTGACCCCAAAGTTGGATATTACCGACAAAAAGCAAAATTCGTTAATAAAAAAAGGGTAAGAGAAAAGTCCAGGGAGTGCCACAATCACAAATCGCAGCCCTTCCCAGACACCAAGAGGAAGTGGAAACCGACAAAACCAAACAAGCACAAATCGAACAAACGTACGAAAAGCACTAAGATTAGCTCTCTCTTCCCCAAGCGAGGTAATCGCAATGCTAAAAGGACTGAAAAACACAAGAACAAAATAACACAAGGTAAGACATAAAACAAATCGCCTCGTAGAGTAAACCACAAAGCAACAAAGAGTAAGACTAACACCGGGACCACCGCTTCAGAACGGTCAGTAGAGTAAACCACCGTGGGGTTTAAAGCACTTTTAGAGCTAACCAACTTCACCCTGGGTCCCGATGCTACTCTTAATACAGAAATACATACAAATTCGATTCGCATAAAGGCTCCCAACTCAGTTAATGCATCATAGTTTAATTTTCATTTAAAATGATGGA
Source organism: Anodontia alba (assembly GCA_964016985.1). NCBI lineage: Eukaryota > Metazoa > Mollusca > Bivalvia > Lucinida > Lucinidae > Anodontia > Anodontia alba. Next base: position 64,328,001 of record OZ024823.1, on the reverse strand, counting down.
ATATAATTAAGAGTCATAAAAAGTAAAATAACGTGTTGAAATAAAAGGACATATAATATGATAAAAATAAAAAAGCCAACATGTAAATTTCACTGTCGGAGATTTAGGAACCCCCCCCCCGCCCCCTCCCCCGCATGTGGACCTAAATTTCCGCGGACCTTAAAGTCCAACAGAATCTGTTTCTGCAATATTTGGAAAGAATATGATACGAAACGACAGATAATATTCGATTTCGTAAGACTGGTGACAAAAAAACACCACAGAAGCAGATAAAAACTGTATAAAATCCAATTGTTCGCGGACTTTCACTACCGCAAGTGACCCCAAATATGGATATAACCGACATAAATCAAAATTCTGTAATAAGTTTCATTTTCATTTAAATGATGGAATATAATTATTAAAGTCATAGGAAGTAAAATAAAGTGTTGAAATAAAAGGGCATATACTATAATAAACGTCAAAAAGTAAGCCAAAATGTAAATTTCACTGTCGGACATTTAGGAACCCCCCATGTGGACCTAAATGTCCGCACATCACGAGAACATGCCTATATAATGTTGACCCCCTTGAACCCCACTTTTATATAGGAAAACTGGGGTTTACAGGGGTATACATTATTTTCTTATTTCTGCTCAAAAACATAGATTGTGGGTACTCGTTAGAACCGCATCGCTGAGGCGGTTCTAACGAGTACCCACAATCTATGTTTTGAGCAGAAATATGAAAAATATCAGAATTTTTTATTTGAAAATTTCCTGTTTTTGGTGGTAAAATTTTCAATATATTTGAATAGGCGTGTTTTCGTAATGAGACCTAAATGTCCGACAGAATCTGTTTCTGCAATATTTGGAAAGGATATGATGCGAAAAAAATTATATTCGAATTAGTTAGACTGAAGGCGGAAATACGGAAGCCGATAGGGGACACGTTTTAGTCCTACGTCTTATTAGTTCTAAAAAGTGTCCCCTATCGGCTTCCGTACGGAAAACGCTAATGATGCAGATAAAAACATCATAAAATCCAATTGTTCGCGAATATTCACTACCGCAGTTGACCCCGTAATATGGATATTACCGACATAAATCAAAATTCCTTAATAAGTTCCATTTTCATTTAAAATGATGGAATATATCTATTTGAGTCATAAAAAGTAAAATAAACAGTTGAAATAAAAGGACTTATAATATAATGCAAAAATAGCCAGCATGTAAATTTCACTGTCTGACATTTAGGAACACCCCATGTGGACCTAAATGTCCGCGGACCTAAATGTCCGACAAAATCTGTTTCTGCATTATTTTGAAAGAATATGATTCGAACACGCAGATAATAATGAATTCATAAGACTGGTGGCGAAAAACACCACAGAAGCACATAATAACACCATAAAATCCAATTGTTTGCGGACTTTCACTACCGCAAATGACCCCAAAGATGGATATTACCGACACAAATCAAAATTCTTTAATAAGTTTTAATTTTATTCAAAATGATGGAATATAATTAATTGAGTCATAAAAAGTACAATAAAGTATTGAAATAAAAGGACATATAAAATAATACAAAACAAGAGGCCCATGGGCCACGGCTCTCTCACCTGAGTGAAATAGCCACTGCAGATATGCATTTGTTATGCAACATTTTGTTTTCAATTCTGGCATTGCAACTAATGAAAGGATTTGGTTTAGGGGCTAGCTAATGCATTAAACGGAATAAACCTCAAAATACCTCATAATTATGTCCAAAATAGCCTACAAATAGCCCCTAAACCTTGGCTGTTCACCCGATAGATGGACGGACACTAAAAAATTCGGACAGTATAACATAAGGTACTTGCCTTTTTTGTGGCGAGGGCATAAAAATGCAATTTTACCGTTTTCCCATTATAAGTCAGTGCTAGTTTTCTGCTGCCATGGCAACCAAACCAAGAGGCAGACCACCATAATTATAGCTATTTTGAATTGCCCTTACTAAAACAACTTTTGTACCAAATTAGAGTCATACTGCTTCAGTGGTTTCGAAGTTGTCATTTGAAAAAGTCCTTTTTCAAAATTGAATGTTGCCGTGGCAACCAAACAACATGGCCACCGGTCATAAAACATAAAAACTGGATAGACAATCATCAGATGATCATAACTGCCAAATATGGCTAAAAATCACTTCACTGGTTATGGAGAACGTGCAATTTAACCTCTTTTCCATTATAAGTCTACGGGAGCTTTCTGTTGCCATGGCAACCAAAACAAGAGGCAGACCGCCAAACGTTTGGCTATTTTGAATTGTCATATGCCAAGCAACATTTGTACCAAATTAGAGTCCTACTGCTTCAATGGTTTTGGAGGAGTTGCCATTAAAAAATTCCTTTTCTTAAAATATAATGTTGCCATGGCAACCAAACTAAATGGCCACTGATCATCAAACACATAAAATGGGTAGGCAATCATCTTATGATCACAACTTCAAAATATGGTTCACATCACTTCAGTGGTTATGGAGAAAATGCAATTAAATAATTTTCCCATTATAAGTCTATGGGAGCTTTCTGTTGTCATGGCAACCAAACCAAGAGGCAGATCACCACAATTTTAGCTATTTTGAATTGCCCTTACCCAAGCAACATTTGTACCAAATTATAGTCATACTGCTTCGGTGGTTTTGAAGGAGTTGTCAACATTCTTTTTTTTTAAATTTAATGTTGCCATGGCATCACTTCAGTGGTTATGGAGAAAATGCAATTTAACCATTTTCCCATTATAAGTCTATGGGAGCTTTCTGTTGCCATGGCAACCAATCCAAGAGGCAGACCGCCATAATTTTAGCTATTATGGATTGCCCTTAACCAGGCAACATTTGTACCAAATTAGAGTCATACTGCTTAAGCGGTTTTGAAGGAGTTGTCATTTAAAACATTCGTCTTTCAAAATTGAATGTTGCCATGGCAACCAAACAAAATGACCGCTGATCATAAAACACATAAACAGGGTAGACAATCATCAGATAATCATAATTGCCAAATATGGTTCATATCACTTCAGTGGTTATGGAGAAAATGCAATTTAACCATTTTCCCATTATAAGTCTATGGGAGCTTTCTATTGCCATGGCAACCAAAGCAAGGGGCAGATCACCATAATTTTAGCTATTTTTAAATCCCCCTACGAAAGCAACATTGGAGGAGTTGTCGTTTGAAAGTGTTAACGGACGGACGACGGACAAAAAGTGATCACTATAGCTCATCCTGAGTATAGCTCAGATGAGCTAAAAAAATGGCCAACATGTAAATTTCAATGTCGGACATTTAGGAACCGCACATGTGGACCTAAATGTTCGGCAGAATCTGTTTCTGCAATGTTTGGAAAGAATCTGATGCGAAATGAATGATAATATTCGAATTCGCAAGACTGATGGCAAAAAACACCCCAGTAGCGGATAACAACAGTATAAAATACAACTGTTCGCGGACTTTCACTACCGCAGTTGACCCCAAATATGGATATTACCGACATAAAAAAAATGCTTTAATAAGTTTCATTTTCATATAATATGATGGAATATGATTATTCGGAATGATTTTAGCCATTTTTGATCTATAAGTCACCCCGTCACAAAGTTTCAAGTCAACTGGCTTTTGGGTTTAGGAGAAGAAGCGAAAAAAAGATTTTCAAGATGGCTACCATGGCGGCCATCTTGGATTTCCCATCAGCAGGATTTTAGCTATTTTTGATCTACAAGTCACCCTGATACTTCCTACCAAGTTTGGAGTCAATTGGCCTTTCGGCTCAGGAAATGAAGTGAAAAATAGATTTTCAAGATGGCGGCCATGGCTGCCATCTTGGATTTCCGATCGCAATGATTTTAGCTATCTTTGATCTACATGTCACCCCGATGCTTCCTACCAAGTTTCGAGTCAATAGCTTACCATGAGCAATTCGTGCTCAGGTGAGCTAAAAATTTGAGCAAATTTGGCTCAGTGGCTTCAGGGGAGGTCGTCTGAAATTCTCAACAATTTTCCCATACAAATGTTATGGTGCTCATACAAATGCATAGGGAAGCAAACTTGACCTTGCCATAAAAAGGTCAAATGTCAACGTACGACAATTTTTTTAGCAACTTTGGTAGAGCTCCTGTCCCCGATGATTTGCGCACAGATTCAGCCCCAAGGCATCTTCGGTTCTGGAGAAGAAGATTTTTAAAGGTTTTTATCATATATGGGCATGGCGGCCAGTTTGGTCAACGGACCGCGACAATTTTAGCAATCTTTTGTTTCCCCACCCTTATGTGGCTCCATATGAAATTTGAGCAAAATTGGCTCAGAGGCTTCAGAGGAGAAGTCGTTTGAAATTCTCAACAATTTTCCCATTCAAATGTATGGGGCTCATTCAATTGCATAGGGAAGTGAACTTGACCTTGCCGTAAAAAGGTCAAACGTCAACGTACGACAATTCTTTGAGCAACTTTGGTAGACCTCTCGTCCCCGATGATTTGTGCAAAGATTCAGCCCCAAGGCGTCCTCGATTCTGGAGAAGAAGATTTTTAAAGGTTTTCACCATATATGGGCATGGCGGCCATCTTGGTCAACGGACTGCGACCATTTTAGCAATCTTTCCCATTCCCCCGCCCTTAGAAGGCTCCATATGAAATTTGAGCAAAATTGGCTCAGTGGCTTCAGAGGAGAAGTCGTTTGAAAATGTTAACGGACGGACGGACGCACAGACAAATAAGATATGATTTATCATTTTTATAAGAACAAATTCAACAGTTATCTTCTATCATCAACTATTGTTATTATCTCAATTAAGACATAGAATATTGATATTGATGTTTCTCTTTTTTCTTATTTCTGTTCTAAAACATAGATTTTTGCCTTAGATTACAGTGAACCCTCGTTACAACGACAGCATTTGTTCCCAAAGATGTTGCCATTAAAATGAATTTGCTGTTGTAAAGAATCATATATGGACAGAATGATCTGTAATAAAGACTTTGTTTTATTCTTGTTTCCTCACAGAACATATGTTTTAAGGATGGCCACAGCGCTGCCTCAGTGAGGCGATTCTAACAAATATCCAAAACATATGTTGCTTGAAGTTTTAATGCAATATTCTTGCATAATTTCTCATTAACTCTTTCCTCTTAAGCGAAGGTTTCATGACATTCAAATTGTCATTATAACGAATTTTATCGTTCTAACGAGTGTCGGTGTAACGAGGGTTGACTGTATCTATGTTTTAGAGCAGAAATAAGAAAACTGAAAACATTTCCAGATCACCCCACCTTATTTTCCTATATAAAGAAAGGTTAATTGGGACTTCAGTGCATATAATTGGTAACGTAATGGCAAATCTGAACTTATCCATTGATATGTACAGTATTTACAGTAATGAAGTTACTGAAATAACCTCCTCAGCTTCATAAATGAGAGTCAAATCATTTTATAAGTTGTTTCACCTTTTGCTTCCTACAACACCAAACAGCAAACAAATTATTTTTTAGGGATGGCCACAGTGCTACCAACATCTTAAGAGAAAGAAGTAAATACAAGTGTGAAAGCAATAAATTAGTAAATAAACCAAAATCATGTGAAAATAAATATGATGAGCAATGATCCAAAACCAAACTCCTGCTCCTAACATCAAAAGGGAAAGAAGTAAAGGTATCCAGCCATGCATTATTCATAGAATAACAAGATTCCTATTTGGTCTGACCAGCTTAGCTAGATCCAGAATCTGCCTAGCCAAATAGCAATTTTTATTTGGACTAAACAGAGTTTAGCCAGATCCGGAATCTTACTAAACTAAATATTAATTTATCCAGGTCCGGAATCTGCCTAGGCCAAATAAGAATTCCTATTTGGCCTAGCCAGAATCCGGATCTGGCTAAATTTCTGTTTCGACTACCACATATACAAACATAATATCTCATTTAGTTTACATACAGGATAGAAAGCATAACAAGCACATACAGTTATATTGAGAAGTACAATAACTAGAATTGAAACGAAGCCGATGCTATAATGTTATTCTATATTATGAATATAATTGTGCTCATGGGAGAGGTGCACCTACACATGGTTTCTAAATGTCCGACAGTAAAATTTACATGATTTTTTTTTTTTTTTTTTTTTTTTTTTTTTTTTTGTATTACATTATATGTCCTTTTATTTCAATACTTTATTTAACTGTTTATGACTCAAATAATTATATTCCATCATTTTAAGACTTTTGATTTATGTCGGTAATATCCATATTTGGGGTCACTTGCGGTAGTGAAAGTCCGCGAACAATTGGGTTTTATATTGTTTTATCCGCGTCTGTGGTGTTTTGGCCATCAGTCTTACGAATTAGAATATTATCTGACGTTTCGCATCATATTCTTTCCAAATACATGTATTACAGTTCTGTCGGACGTTTGGGTCCGCAGACATTTAGGTCCACATGGAGGTCCCTAAATGTCCGACAGTGAAATTTACATGTTGGCTTTTTTATATTATATTATATGTCATTTTATTTTAACACTTTATTTTACTGTTTATGGCTCAAATAATTATATTCCATCACTTTAAATGAAAATGAAACTTATTAAAGAATTTTGATTTATGTCGGTAATAGCCATATTTGGGGTCAAATGCCGTAGTGAATATCGTCGAACAATTGGATTTTATATTATTTTTTCCGATTCTGTGGTGTTTTATGCCACCAGTCTTACGAATTCGAATATTATCTCTGTCGTTCCGCACCATAGTCTTCCAAATAATGCAGAAACAGATTCTGTCGGACATTTAGGTCCGCGGACATTTAGGTCCACATGGGGGGTTCCTAAATTACCGGCAGTGAAATTTTCCTCCCGGCTATTTTTGTTTATGTTTTTTCCTCCAAAATTTGCCCGCCATCATCGCTTTTTTAATCATTTTCCATTATTTACAAGCATTTTAAATGTTATTCAGCGAAAAAAAAATTGTCGGACATTTAGGGCCGTCGGACATTTAGGGTCCCTATATCTGTATGTTAATATTGGGTTAGGTTTTATATCATAACTTGATCGCAATGGGCCAGAATCCAAAATAATGTCTCATCTCAGTTTGCACACATAACGTTTTCATAAAGACATATTCATAATCCAATAAGAGCCAGTAAGTGGTACATTAAACCACCACCGAACTACGAGCGGGAACGCCCTTTTCAAAACAAGTCAAATACTAAAATGAATGCAATTTCTATGTATAAATAGACAATAAAGATTGATGCACCAACCAATTTCCTGCATTTTCCATGCTAAATTCCTGTTAGTCATAATCTGCGGTAAACATTTACAAAGAAAGGAACAAAACATTTTTTTTATGGTTGATGTAGTGATGATATCAGTGCATGTTCTTAAACAATAAATCTCTGATCGACACAACACAAAAGACTGTCCGAAAAAATACATATTGAATGCCTGCATGCACTTTACATCACCAAAACCGATTGAAACTTTAATCCTCAACAATACCTATAATTCCCTATGAAAGTCAATCACAGCTGAAACAGGCGGAGCCTTGTCTCTTATCCAATCCTTGTAAATATATATATCTTTTGGCCGTTTCGGTATTTCGTGGTCGTTTCGTTATTTAGAGTCGTTTCGAAAATTCTAGACACCCACGTATATACATATTCGAGGCACCCACGTATATATAAAAAATATCGTGTGGCTTCATTTCGCAGGATTTCTGACTATTTGTTTATTTGACATACATGTACAGTCAGGGAGTATATTAACTTTTTTTCCACAGACTTCATTGCAGTGTTTAAGTTATGAGAAAGTGACTCTTGAGTTGTTTCGTGACGTTTTTTGTCCCTCACTAGCAGGTAAAATACACATTGTCAAATTGACCCTTCTGCTTTCATACCCGGGATTTGGGACAGATGACTGCACATTCGCCAAGTCCCGGTTGTGAACGCAGGAGAGTCTTTTTTTTATTCTATACATAGAAATGTGGCTTAATTAGAAGTAATACGAGATTTAAGAGAAGAGCAATGGATTAAAGCTACTCTCGGCCGCGAAGTTTGCGAAGGGGTGGCATATTTCTCTTGTAATCAAAATACGGTAAATTATGAAAGCGTCTAATATGTATTTGGGAGAAGAGTCTACATTCTACATGAGTTCTAAATTTCAGCCCGATAGGTGTGCATTAAGTACCATTAATTGTTTGTCAAAATTTACTCCCGACATTGTCTACTCCCGATCGCGAATTTTTGCGAAGAGGTGGGATATTTCTCTTGAATAAAAACAGAATACGATAAATTATGAAAATATCTAATATTCATTTGGAAGAAGAGTCTATATTCCATATATGTTCCAAATTTCAGCACGGCAGGTGTCCATTTAATACCATTAATTATTTATCAAAGTTTACTCCCGGATCCCTGAGCCGGCTCCTGAGCGTAGTCCCGGCTTTTATAATCGTTGTACGAGGTCATTTGGAGCAGTCTAAATAGTTATCAGGCACGCTAATTAATACGCATTAAACAAACGTCCGAAATTGAAAGGGATAACTAGAAAATGAGAATTGTACTATTCTATGTTGAAACACCGTCACTTTTTTCAAACATTGAATGTCAATGTAAATTGACATAATCGATCATTCTGAGATAATTCTAAAATAAAATGACAGGAGTGTACTGATATAAAACGAAAACAATCGTCAAAACCGAATACCCTTTCTGTTATTAAAAAGAAAAAAAAAAGTACGTTATATTAATTCAAATTTTCTTAAAAAAAAATAGCATGCATATGGCAAAAATATACATTTCAAATGTATAATTTGATCAGGTTGCAAATTAATATTGTAAAAAACGTGTTTTTACTTTTGAAACAACGTGAACTTCGGTAATTGACAATTTGCTTACAGCAATGAAAACCCCAAACACATGAACGCATAAGCCATTATCTCAAACCCATCACAAATGGCGCTGCGTACCTGGCGCTGCGTTGGTACGCAGCGCAATTATTTTAATTGTGCGGCAAATTATTTTGGTCCCGGCCTGGTTCCGGGCACATTATTTCGTAAACTGATGTATAAACTATCAAAATTTTTCGGTTTGAGAATTTGCTAGAATGATTTTGGTTAGCATATACCAAAAAAAAAATTACTTGTCATTTACTACTTTGACGATACTTGCAAAAACTTTGGACACGGTCATTTGCGCGAAAATTTCGTCCCGTCTTTTCTCCGGCCGACATGGGCCTATTCAATTGGCAATATTTCCTTAACAACAGGAAATATTTGAAATAAACGTCAAAAAGATTGCCTTTGGAAACAAAGAACACACTACAAATAAGAAAATGGGAGTCTCGGTTTTATTGAGACTCTTCATAAGCAGTAATGAAGTTTGCAACACTGCTTACGCCTTCTAGCGTTATGCATTTTGAAGAAGACTCTATAACTAATATGCCTGCCAAAAATTATTTAATTCCATAAAGGATAACGGCTTTTCCTTGGCGATCAAACTTTGGTCTCGTTTTTTTTTTTTTTTTTTTTTGTCCCGTCTTTTTCCGCGCGGACCTATCGAATGCAATCGTTCCATCGAATTACACCGCCCCCCCCCCCCCCACTCCCACCAAAAAAAACAAACAAACAAAAAAACCCAAAAAAAAACACCCAACCCACTTTTTATTTATTCATTATTATTATTATTTTATTTTATTTTTTTTATTTTATTTTATTTTTTTTATATATATATAAAATGTATTCATTGACTTTTCTGCACTTGTATTATTGATTTACATCCAATTTAAGACATTTAAAGCTCATTCTTAGGGGATAAGGGTTAATGAGCAGTTATGTTTATTAACTTAAACAAAAAAAAAAAAGCTTTGCTATTTCACAAAGAAATTATAGAATCAAAGTGTCGTCTGCTGCAGTTGTGATTGGCGCCTTAAGGGTTAAAAGGAGATCATAAATTAATTGTACCAACTAACAATATATTAAAATATAAAAAAAAGCCTAGTCACACCTCCACGAGCTGCAATTAAGAAGTTGCATAGGCCAAAGTTTTGTAAGGTTACTCTCCCTTTATCAGCTAAGCTGGAGACACAGGACACCATTTTACTGTCGTTATTCCTTGATGATAAAAATCTAAGGGACTGGAAACTTCACTGTGGTTATTTTTAACTGTGATTTTTTTAGGTATATAAGAATCAAATAACAATGGTTTGATCAGAATTTGCCAGGAGACAAGGAAAATACTGACGCTCAAAGTACATTAAAATTCTGTCGAAAAATATGCCTGGGTGTCTCCAGCAAGAAAGATAACTCTTGGTCTTGGATGTCATCAGCAACTTCTCAATTGCATGGTGCCAGCTGGAAACTAAGGATAAAAGTTTAATCTTGGGCTAATGTGAAAGGGCGAACACATGCTATTATTATATAGTGCAATGCCAGAAAACGTTATATATGCAGATTAAGTCATAAATTCAGAAACACACTACATCAATATAAATGAGTAAATAGATCTGTCTGTGCACTAAAATGCATCAATATATGCATCAATATATGTATTTTGTATGTATATACATATACAATATATGTATAAATAGACCTATATTGTATATTTTATTAAACGTGCAAAGCAAAGCTTTGCCTATAGATAACACGTAGCATTTAAATAAAGTTTATTCAAATGTAGTTATGTACTTAAGAACTTAAAAACTTTGGACAACATGACACCTTTCATAAACAATGGTTGACCCAGCATCAAATACCAGTTCTGACCATCGCTCAATGACGCTGGAACACATTTTGGCCCATAAGACTCTTCTCGAAGTATTGAGAGAGGATTAAATCTATTTACTTCGCATTAAAACTAATACAAAAAATTTTCAAAGTCCAAATTCCAAAATCAGATGCCAAACGAAATGAAAGCTAGCCGAACTTACATCATACTGGAAAAAAAAAAAAGAAAAAATGTGCACGAAAAAGCTGGCATTAAGTCACAACTTTGGAAATTCCGTGACGTAGTTTTTGTTGTCCGCTAAATGTTCCGGGGGTTTTCCTGTCGCTGTTACCGCGTTTGTTTACACTGTTTTTGGAGATGTAAAGCTGGCATTTACGAGGGTGATGCAAAAAGTTCTGTCACTAATAGGCTTCCTTGGTTTTATCCCAGGTATATTTTAAAATGCTTCACTGCGCTTGAATGGTGTGTTCAATAGCTAACGATGCCCGTTTATTTCGTTCAAATTGCTTTCCAACTGACCGAGTTTCCTTCGAAAATATACCAATCCGTTCAAAAGAAGTGGTATGTATCCTAGTATTTCTAAGTGCAATGCTAAGAGGTGCGGGTGCTGTTCTCATTTATGCACTGCGTCTACCGTTTCTTCATTTGTAAACGGTAGACGCTTTTCTGTAGTAAACATGTTCGATTTGACCTGAAAGTCTACAGATTTGATATATGTTATAACCTGACGTGCTGCAAACTGCAAACTGCAGTACGTCGGGCAAACTAATCGTATGTTAAAAAACAGATTTAATGAACACTATCGTAGAATGAGTAAGCCTAAAAAACCTGACACTTTCCTGTACCGTCACTTTAAACGTACAGGTCATTCATTAAATGATATTTCTATACAACCAGTGGAAAAATATACTACGATGTAAATTCTACAGCTAGATTTAAAATTATCAAACGACACGAAACTGAATTAAAATGGATCAAATCATTACAGACAGCTTTCCATTGGGCTTTAATGACAACATTTATCATGAGGGTAATATTTCTATATTGCCAGATTTTGATATTTTCTTGCTACTGGAATGTCGAAAACGTAAAACGAGATCTCACGGCACTAGGAAAAACGGCAACTATAAACGTAAATTGCGCGCGTTTAAAAGAAACAATACTAGGCTGAAGTGACTGTCTATAATATTATTGAATCACGGATGCCACTCAATGCTTGCATTTCTAAGTTCATTAACCATTTCTGCATCACGCATTTTGGACATCGAGGCGAATAAATTCTACGATAGATCTAATCAGCTGTATGATGCAGCTCTTCTAACTAGATGTTATATTCAACAAGCTCTTCGTCCTTACATCGATTCTGAAATTAATCACAAACGTCATTACATCAAGGTATCTTTCATTAATAGAGGTATAAATTTTTATAGATTTGCCTAGTATCTTCCGGGACATTTCGGTGATCTCATCCATTCCTACTTACTTTCAAAATTCTGAAACACCTATAATTTGCTATAAATATAACAAACCGATAAGATCTATCATTTTTAATTTTTATAAACTTGTTTCAGGTCTTGATATTGATACTAGCACTCCTGATACCTGAGATTGTAAAGACTCAGTGTATTGCTATCCTACTGCTGGTCATATTATTACTGGCAATTTAAAAATTATTCCTGATTCTAGGATACGAAATATTATTTCTAAAGGACCGAAATACCGATTTCCTTCTAATATTGATTTCAATAAATGTAGGGAAGAAATCGCTGCTGCCTTGAATGAATTCGGTAATCGATGGTGTAAGCGAGAGTATGTTGAGCATAAAGCCCTAAAAGAATGGAAACTTAGCATTTTGAAACTAGTGAACAAACGCATTTCTTTCTATTCTAAAAATACTAACTTATTACCTCCTAAACCGAAGACATCTTTACGTCACCTTAAACTAGGTATTCAAGAATTTCATAAGAAGTATGTTTTGACTCTGGCAGACAAGGCCGCTAACAATGTTGTCGTTGTTTGACGGCTCCACTATGGAAACACTCTTCAGCAAGAGCTTGGTGATACTAAGGCCTATGAACTACAACCTTTGGCTGAAGAGAGGTCTGTAGTTAATGACCATATCTGTTATTCAGCCACCAAGTTTGCTGTAGATGTTACTGAAGGCCAAGACAAGCTTCCTACATTATATTGGTTACCTAAACTTCATAAAATACCTTACAAAGCACGGTTTATTGCAAATTAAAGCTCTTGTACCACCACTGAACTTTCTAAATTATTAACTTCATGTCTTACTGCCATCAAAAAACATGCAATTAAATATTGTGACAAAGTTTTCGAAAGATCAGGGAGAAATCTCTTTTGGTCTATAAAAAATTCGAATGAGGTTTTAAATAAATTGAAATCCAGACAATTTCGTGCTTATAGTCTGTCTACTTATGATTTCTCCACGCTTTACACTACACTCCCTCATAATCTTATAAAAGAAAAACTAAATGATTTAATTGAATGGACATTTCATAGAGAAGATTCCCTCTACCTTGCATGTAATGTAAGAAATGCTTTTTTCACTTCTGAAGTGCATAAAAATTACACATTATGGACATGTCAGAAAGTGTGTGAAGCTCTCACCTTTCTACTTGACAATATTTATATAAGATTTGGTACTAAGTTATTTAGACAAATTGTGGGTATTCCGATGGGTACGAATTGCGCACCCCTTGTGGCTGATTTGTTCTAGTTTTGTTATGAAAGAGACTTCATGATGTCCCTTTCCGTTGAAAACCAATCTGAAATCATTGAAGCTTTTAGCTCGACTTCAAGATATTTGGATGATTTATTGAATATTGACAATACCTACTTCGACGGTTTAATCAGTCAAATTTACCCCCCAGAACTTCAGTTAAATAAAGCTAATTCTTCTGATACCGAAGCCGCGTTTTTGGATTTACATTTATCTATTGTAGATAGGTTTGTTTCCTGCAAAATTTATGATAAACGCGATGATTTTGATTTTGAGATTGTAAATTTTCCTTTCTTGGATGGTGATGTTCCTCGTGCGACATCCTACGGTGTTTATATTTCACAATTAATTCGATTTGCCAGAGTGTCTAGTCAGGTAACTGACTTCAACACTCGTAATAAATTGCTAACTGCTAAACTTCTTAATCAGGGTTATCGGTATCATAAACTATGTAAAGCCTTTTCTAAGTTTTATAGACGTCATTCCGATTTACTTTCTAAATTCAATGTTGGACTTAAATCTCTTCTGCAGCAAGGCCTATCGGAACCCGAATTTTATGGTGACTTAGTATATAAATTTAAAAAAAATATATGCTTGCAATGACTTCAGTACCCAATTTCGTAAAATCATTCTTCGATATAAAAAGATTGGGTACAACATAAATGTTATACGACAGACAGTATGCATGGTTGTTAACCCAATCACGATTAATAACTTTGCTTCCCTCTTTAATTGCACGCCAGCGGGTAAGGCCTCAGATTCTATGATAGTTCCAGCGTAAAGGCTTACTTGAAATTTAATTTTGGGTAATGTTTGTTGGTACTTGATGCTCTATCTTTGGTCGGGCCCACCGGAGTCTTACTGTTGGTTTTCTTTTCCTGTAGCATTTCAGTTGGTTTGTGCTGTCGAGTCCTCATCGTTGTTTCATCTCTGTAATTAGTTGATTTTTGTGTTCTCGGAGATGTAGCACTGATGAGTTAGGAAGCCTTCATGCGGACTGAACAAATTATGTGTCTAAACTGCGGCAGAAGTAAGGGCGAGGATTGTGGCCATGTAAAATCGATTTAAGCCCCCTAGTGAAATACTTTTCACAGACCGTTCCAAGGCGGTTCTTCTGTCATGGTTTATTTTTGTTATAGTTCGTCTTTGAATGTGTGTGTCGCTTACATCTTTTTGTTTTGGATAGCCATTTGGCCACTTTGTGGGAAAGTAACTGTCCGTTTGGCTTTCTGCTAGTGATGTTTCCATTAGGGTCCAGGTATTTCGTGTTTGTGTTTCTTTCCCTTTCATGTCTCTGATGGGAGGTGTGGGATAATTGTATCGATTCCTGATCATTGCCTTCCTTTCTATTATTTCAAATTGAAATAGATGCAGTCATTTACACTGACAAATTTACGTGTTACAATAAGAAACGACCCAAGCAAAGGATGGTCAGGAGTCCACCTTTTACGTGACAACGCCTCCTCTCATAAGTGTGAGGTTGTTAAGTCTTTTTTTGCTTCTGAAAAGGTGAAAGTTTTAAACCAATCACCTTATTCACCTGACCTGAGTCCCTGTGACTTCTTTTTATTTCCAAGGCTAAAGAAAATGCTTTCTGGAAATAAGTTTACATCTAGAAGTTCTCTTGGCAGCGCTGTTTATCAGTGTCTCCAACAGATACCAAAAGAAGACTATTTATCTGCTTTTCGCGACTAGGTAAAAAGGTTACAAAAATGTGTTTCAGTAAAGGGGGAATACCTTGAAGGTTTGTAATAAAAATATGTTTAATAAAACGTAGCACTGAAGTAATCCGAACCCAGTGACAAAACTTTTTGCAGGACCCTCGTATGAAACCAGCATATAGAGGCAAAATTTTAAGGTAATTTATTCATTTATCTGATCCAATATGCATAAATGCAGTTTATTGCTTGAAACAAAATAGGTTTTACAGGAGGTGCTCTGTAGGCGCTTGGCATTGGTGTGGATTTTGTTTCTTTAAAAAAAATGAGTGTGCAAGTCATACATTAATATGTATGGGGATCTGAGTATTATGCCAAATATATGGTGACTTGTTTCTTGGCGAAACGCTTAATATACGGTCTCTTCGCTCATTGTAAAATTTGTTTTAAATAATAATAATAATAATAATAATAATTGTGCGTGATGACGTCACAGTAGTGGTGGTCGAAATTATCCAAGTCAATAGAAATTTGATGGACCTCTTTGATTGAAGGCAACTGCCTTGCCCTGTCTTACATACTTTTAGTCAAGAAGTCGAGAAGAAATAGTACTGTAACATTAATGTCCACCTGGTTTTCTGAGTTTTATTTGTTCATCAGGGAGAAGTATAAAGACTAGGAGTTCTGGGCCACTTCCCTTAGGAGCCGCCCCATCAACCGTGGACGCCCCCAGCCCCCCCCCCCCCCCCCCCCCCCCGTTCCGACCTCCCTCTAGAAGCCACCAAACCAACTGCGGAGGCTCCCACGTACACAAACAATTGGCAATTCTGTATGTACGTCGAGACGACTTCGCTGTACACAAACAATTGGCAATTCTGTATGTACGTCGAGACGACTTCGCTGTACACAAACAATTGGCAACTCTGTATGTACATCGAGACGACTTCCTCGCAGAGCTCGGGCGCGCTTTGGCTCTTCCTGAGGCCCCCAAGTGAGCATAGTGAGAGCCAGTGCCCCTGGGGACGGCCCCCGCCCTCGCCGGCCCAGGGGTTCTGACGGGACGGCCGCTTGAGAACCGCCCGAGCACCAGCGGAGCTGGTAGGGTCGGCCAGCCTGCGCCCCTGGGGACGGCCCCCGCCCTCGCCGTCCCGGGGCTCTGAACGCAAAAAAGGGAGGCACTTACCTATGTCACGCCTGGTTCACCGAGGCAAAGAGACCTATAATGATGACGCCAACCGCAGCACAAGCCCCCGCAGCAAGAAGTTTGTTCCTTTCCCAGTGACTGTCGTGTGATTCCTGGGGGTGGAGGTATTCTCGATCCAAGGAGCCAGCTTCACTTCAGCAAACGATGCAGCCCAGTCTTGGATAAGGTATATCTTTTTTTCTTCCCCCTTTTCTGCACACTGGACCGCTAAACTTCCAGAAAGAGCCACAATGGAGAGGACGCGTGCCCAGTTTAATTCTCCAATCAACAGCTGGTCCAAAACAACCTGAAACGCGTCTCTGCTGACGCCAAACTTTCTAAAATATTCCAAAGTGTCAGAGAACCGGACATCACTTTCTAGTTGAGCACAGATCCTCGAGATACCTTCGAAAATGTCCCTGTCGGCTGGAGAATGGTCCTTGCACATTATAAGATCCAGATATCCACTCCCTCCCAGACGAGAGTCAACGTAACAGGTAATAATTTCACTCATGCCATGTTTGTTCTGTATTTGTCTCTCTAACACGAAAAAACTATCCGATTTATCTGGTGCACATCAACTTGAGGTATTTACAAATTCATCCCTGAATGAATATTTTAACGCTCTGAGTAAAAATTTCAGCAGATGACATATTGATATATTTTTCTCAGAAAAACAGGATTTGACACAGACAGGTGGTTCACCCCAGGACTGGGATGTGGGTGTAAAGAATTCTACCCAACTCCCGGGGTTTAAAGTACCGTGGACCGACATCTGCTGAATCTGCCCATGCATGGTAAGGGTTCTTATAAAATGTGTGTAAAGGATTACCTGTATCGATTCTCTATTGAATACCGCTGGTTTCCTGCTTCAGCATAGAATTTCTATTGAATACCCTGGTTTTCCGCTTCGGTTATTGCACAACAACACTCAAAGCTTTTATATGTTAAATTTACAGATATTAATCGCCCTACGGGGCACTGTACAGGTTTAAACGTAGCGCTACGACCCATACCCATCCCTTGCCGGCACTTCTAGTAAGCCTCTAACGACTTACGCCCCAATCATAGTTAGGTACTGAAGGCAGGAGTGGTCGAGCATTGGAAGTATGAGAGGTCCTGGTCAAGAAAAAGCTCCCCCCCCCCAGAGATAAGATTTAAAAACGAAAAAAATGACCAGGACCTCGGGGGGCTTTAGCTGAATTTTTGTGCGTGAGATCGAATCCCGGCGACGGCCTTTTTTTTTAATGCACCCGCAGGGTCAGCTGCTCAAAGGCGGGTTGGACCAGCCTGCGCTCTTTTTTTTTTTTTTTTTTTTTTAAGCTCGCGAACAAGAAATATTTATCGAGAGGTGGTACCAGCTTTGTTGAGCTTTTCCAAGAGCTTAGTGCGGGCTGTTAGCATCGCCTCGTCTCTCATGAGGTGCAACAGCTGCTTTTTTTCGATCTCGGACAGGCCGCCCTGATTCTGACGCCCACGACGAATCTCAGCCTTCATCTGGTCGTACTTGTCGACCTCAGAGAGAATCAGGCGAAACTCCTCCTCGGAGATCTTATCGTCGGTCAGCGCGGTCGAAATGCGGTCTGCGATTGTGTTTAGCTTCGACTCAGCTAAGACACGGATCTGGTCATGTTTCCTAGCTTTGACTCCAAGCCTCCGACCAATGAATTTTCCGCCGGCTCCCAGCAACCCACACACAATCGCTCCAGCCTGTAAGCCAACGGCAACAGGCACCGCGATGATTGTTGACCAGAGTCCAACGCCAGAAGCGGCCAGGCCCACGCTGGCAACTGAAAGCGCGGTGTCGAGTCCGTCCACGACATTGACCCCCCGCCGGTATTTTTTGTAGAGCGAGGCTCTGAAGTCCCGTTCCTTTTCGAGGCGGGATCTGACCTCGGCCACGTGCTGGTCGGTGATTGTCTCCAGTCGTCTCAAGTGGTGGGTACAGTCCCATCGTGCTTAACTATCACCGCCGTCGGACTGGTTCAAATGACCTAACGCCACGGAGCTTTGATCTGACGAGAGATCAAGGGGCGTAAATCGCAGCCTTTTGAGCTCGACAGCTGGACCGACATGGATTTTGCTTATATCGAGTAAGCTATAATCCGCCTGATACCCGATCCCCACAAGTGTAAAACGCACTTGAGGAGGCTCCTGTACACTGATATAGGCTCCCACCTCTCTACCCTCGTGCGCTTGGGTCCACGAGCGTGAACCCGGGTAAGACATCAACAAAGTCGTCGGGCCGATCTCCCAGGACAAGCTCGAGAAGGATCGTGGAATGGGCAATCCCACGCCGATGATCCCAGCCGGGGCGAACTCAGAAACCATTTTGAGAACGCCTGGCCGGCTATTGCTCGTCTTCAGGGTATAGCGCTCGGAAACGACCACGTTCTTGGTCCCGGGGACGTAGGAACACAGCCGGGTACCGGCATTTATCACTTTCCGAATCTTGTGCTGCTGGGCCGTCACCACGTAAGGAGCCGAAACTTTGACGTCCACAAGCCAGCCCGTTTCTTGAACGGGGTCTGCAAAGGCGACCCACCTGCTCCCAGTAAACGCCAGCGTGTGAAGCTGCCTGGTGGCGGCATATGAAAGATCCACATCGCTCAACCCTCCGAGCTTCTGCGCCCCACCTCCCTCTTGGGTGACGACCTTTTTTCGTTTGTACACCCCGTCGGACAGCTGGAGGCCATACAGCTGTCCCTCCTCCCCATCCTTCTCGAATCCTTCGGTATCCCCCAGATCAGCCAAAGCCAGCCCGGGGCATTTTCTGGCGCTCCCAGGGCCACCCGCGTCAGACATTTCTTATTATATGTAGTGTTGCGCTCACGTGGTCGAAGCATAGCTTTCTGCCACTCGTGTCTAATATTGCGAGCGTTAGCTGAGAAACAGTCCCCGATGCCAGCCGTTTGTACTGCAAGCCGGGGAATGTCTCTGTCCAACCACCCCCACACCTTTCGTTCTTGACGGGGACGGATCTAAGCAGAGTAGAGGGGGCACCGTTATGGAGGTTCTCCGTGGTGCTTATCTCTGCGAGGTGAACGCAGATCTCCCTGTAGACAGCAAGCCGGTGTGGCTCGTCTGCGGTGTATGTCTTGAAGGGCTCGAATGTGTCTCGAGAAAACCCAAGGAGGTCGTCTAGCCGGCGATTTAAGACCAGACTTTTCTCTGCAGACAGCTTTAAGCGGCCGGTTGGGGCGTGCAAACGAAGTTCGGCGCCCAGAGGCTGGAGCACATCATCTAGCTCGCAGGCATTGTAGTACCCATCGGGTATCTTCAGCGTGGTACGTCCGGTTGAAACTTGATTATTCTCTAACGCGGCGCCGATATTGAGCCAGCGGTGGTAATACGTGAGCTTACAGAGAGCGACCTCCAGACCCCGCCCCCCCCCTCCCCGCACACACACACGCAGTAGCAAGATAGACCAGTTCCCCATTTTGAATGTCGGTGAGTGTGACGTACATAGTGACCCAAAGCATGGACAAGAGGGCCTACTCGTTCAAAAGCTCTGCAACATATCGGGCGGGGGGCCATTTCAAAGAGAAGCAGGTGCTCTCTCTGGCCAGCCAGAAGATTATGGTTGATGACGAGGTTGGTGACTTTCAGGCCTCTTTCCCAGACATCTTCGCCCAGTACCAGAATACCCCACTCACCGGGAGCCCCGTCACGACATCGAATAAGGCTTGGAATTCCTGGAAAACCACTCCGTTCGATTGGTGGCAATGCCAGCTCAATTTCGCCCTCTGGTGCGCGACTGCTGGCTGCGGGGTCTCTGCTGATGACCATCTCCAAGCTAAAGACCCCCTTCTCTCAGGTCTGTATCGCTTCCATGTCTGTTATACGACGAGGCGTCTGCTTGTGGAGCTAAAAGTCGCCCTCCCTGGGGACAAGTCCTATTCTTGGTATGAGAACGCCTACGATGCCAGAGCCTACAAGCGGCTCTGCACCGAGTTCGGAGTGGCACCTAGCACCGACTGGAGACAAAAGCTAGACAACGGGTGCCAAGGCCTCGGATCTTGGAGCACGTATAAGAAGCCGTTGGGCGCCTACCGGCATGCGCACTACTCCGATGGCCCCTTCTTCCACCCGAAGGACGCCATACGCCATAACCGGGACATATCAGGGGCGTGGACGATGTTCATTCTCGATAAATCAGAAGGCTTCATGCAAGCAGGTGTGGAGCGCCTCAAGACAGTATACGGACGTATGTGTGGGCTATCCTGGGAGCGCAAGTCCAGACGCGCTCGAACATTCTCAAGGCCGGGACGGGGTTCGACGCTCAAAAGCAGTTCCTGGCCAACGTCGAAGACGCCATCGCCTCGCCCGTCGACATCCCCAGCAGCATCGCTCGCTATCAGAAGACGCTCCAGTATGCATCAACCCCTCGGTCTCGACATCTCCCGTTGTCCCAATGACGTCGTTGGTCGCGCCGGAGAGGTCCTTCAGCTCGATGGATTCAATGTTTTTCGGGAGGGTTTCCTCTGCGTTCTGGAGTGTTTCCACAGCTTTTTTGCCAAGCCGTGATATCCCCGATCTATAACCAATGAGCCCTAGTGATCTCCGAAGCGCATATGCGCCTTCTTTCCCATATCTTGTGGCCAGTGTTGATAGGGCTAGAAACCGGAAACCTCCCCTCGTCGCAGAGATAGGGATCTTTTTGTCGTCAGGTGTCCAGTAGAGTGTTTTGCCGTCGTCATCAATCCCAAACTGGCTATAGTCGATCCTGCCTTCGGGGCGCAACCCATAGGCACGGTTCACTTCGTTGTAGAAAGTATCAACCAGGCGCTCCTTCTGGGCCTCAAGTTCTGCCTGTCTTAACTCATCTCGCAGGTTCTGAAGAAGGTCCCCGGACGTGTTTAGCTGTTGCTGGACGTCCAGCGGTGGGTCCATGGTGGGGAGGTCGGGGAAGTCATAATCATCATACGCCACGTCCTCGGGGTCGAACGTGGGGTTTTCGAAATCCATCGCGGCTCATTTGAAGGTTGTTGCGTAGGTTCAAATACACACACGCCATGGCTTCGAGCAAATTCGGACGCAAGCTTAATCCTTATAGGTGCCTCCGCGAGCCCCTGGGGGTCAAAGGAGTGCGGCAGTCCGTCGTGATTACAAACAACCCGAGCACGATTGATCAGAATCAACAGTTGCTGGTTCGATTCCCGAACCTCGGCGCGCACGGCGTGATCGTTCCAGGGACTGCCCGCCTGGCCTTCAGAATCACGCTGGATAGTGAAGATGCGAACCAGACCGTGGTTCAGAACCTGGGCCGCGCCATCGTGAAGAAGACCGTGATCAAGATCTCCGGCAACGAGGTGATGTCCGTCGACGATAGTGACGTCTGCAACTGTTACGGCGATCTCTGGAAGACGGCCTCGGAGAGGAAAAATGAGCAGTACCAAGGCATCGATACGTCTGGTAACCGAAACACAACGCGAATTCGCATCGATGCCGGAAACAAAGATGAGGCAGTGGCAGCCGACAAGGCCATCGCCGATGCCTTCGGCAACCGCTTCTACATCCCGCTTGATTTCGAGCTGCTCGAGAGCCACATGCCGTTCTATCAGAGCGCGCTGGGAGACCTGCTGGAGTACGAACTGACCTTCAACGACTACAGCCGCGTGATCCGGGCCACAGGCGATGCCGGCGCGTCCTACAGCGTCGAGAACCTAAGTCTGGAGTATGACATAGTCACTCAGCCGGAGCTGGTTCGCATGATCGCCAATCAGTACAACGGCCGCCTCGCGATCCTGTACGACCGGATTCTAAGGCACCGAAAGATTAGGAAAGATAAGAGCGACACCCTCTTGAATATCAACCTCAACGTGCCCGCCCGCAGCATGAAGGGGGTCTTGATGCTCTTTGAGGATGTTGCCGCGCAACAACCCTTCGCTCGCAACACCGAGGCCTTCTATAACCCGAAAATAACCAAATGTGAGGTCACCATCGAAGGGATCCCCAACCAGCTCTTCAGTCAGGGGATGCGTGCCTATCAGATGTGGGACGAGGCACTGGTTATTTGCACCCGGCAGGAAACGCCACCCCGTGGTGGCAATGGTGGCGAAAGACCTGGCCCTGGCAGACGTCTCTCTGGAGAATTCCTGACAAACAAGTATGCTTTGTGGCTTGACCTCAGGACAACCGATGATGACCGGCTTTATGACAGTGGCCGCCGCATAGAGAATGCCAGCGAAGGTGTGACGATCCAGTTGACAAAGAAAGCAGAGGCGGTCGGGCTTTGAACATCTATATCTTCATCATCATGGATGCCCAGCTCAACCTCGAAGATGGCCGCTTCGTCTCCGCCGTCTATTAGCCGGCTTCTACCCAACAGCGCCCACTCGGCATTAGTGTGCGTGCAGACAGGATCCGGAAAAACGGCCTTCATCCTGCGTCTGCTCGAGGGCCCCTACAGGGGGATGTTTCGACATATTGTGATCCTGTGCCCCACCATAGAGCACAACAAGACCTACAAGCAGTGCCCCTGGATCTGGACCGACCCTGAGGTCTTTGTGCTAGACCCTGGAGAGCGCCTCCACGACTACCTACGGGCCTTCTACCTGGTGTTTAGGGGCGAGCCAACACTTTTCATCATCGACGACTGCTCGGCCACGAAGGCTCTGACGCAGAAGAAAGACATGCTGTCGGAGTTAGCTTTCTCGGGCCGCCACGTCGACATAAGCGTCTGGGTCCTCACCCAGAAGTACAACGCAGTCCTCAAGGACCTCCGTGAGCAAACGCGCTGGGTCTGTTTGTTCCACTGCAAGGATCGCGACAGCTTTGAAGACTGCCTGCGGAAGAACGACGTGATACCGACAAGGGAACAGCGGGCGTTGGTGCGGCAGCAGCTGGCCGAGAGAAAACTCGCCAAGCTTCTGCTGAAAACAGATCAGCCTGCTGCTTATATAGTTGTGTAGCAATGCTTCCTGTTACTGAAGGACTGCTGGTCGCCGTGCTTGGCACGCATTTGGTACTGCTGGTTTTTGTTGCTTGGCAAATCGCACAGTGTCTGCGCCGAGTCGCACTCCATATTAGACGGGCCCGCCGGCTTGTAATAGGCGAAATGGACTGTGACGAACTGATTGATGAGCTGATGTCAGTCGCTGACCCGCAGGGTCAGCGGCAGAGGCTGGCGCTGGTCTAGCCGAGGGGGCTCCACCGGCAGCCGCCCCAGCGGCGACGCCAGACGCGCCTCAGGAGGAAGAACGGGTGCAAAAACACCGCGAACGGCTCACTGCCATCGCGGCGGGAGGCCAAGCCGGGCAGTACGGACTGAGCATTCACAGCCGATCAAATCGACGCTCTGGACGATACCGAAATCGAGAAGATGTACGCCCGCTACGAAGCAAGGCTTGGGGCGGCGATGACGAAGACGCTGGGGTCTGCGGCGCTCCAGCTTTATGCGCGGATCGCGGCCATGTTTCTCCCGATCGAAAACCAGCCAGGGCTCATCGCCGACCTCGAGGGAGATCCCTTTGTCGGACACGCGCTTAGCAGTGCCACCTGCGAGCTATATCAACGTAATGGCATGTTCTTAGCACCGTTAACCGCTGCGCTGACCACCTTGAAGCACTGCCAATTTGGACACTGCTGCCCTGTTAGAGTACACGATGGAGGAGACGAAGCAGGAGAACCAAGAGACGGCGGAGGAGCCAGCACAGAGTCCTCCAGTGGAAAGTGTTACGCAGAAAGTTAAGGATCCAAAAAAAAGTGGCAGCCGGGCGTGCCGGCGCTGCCGCCCGAAAGGCAAAGCAAGAAGAACGACTTCTCGAGCAGCTTCGAGCAGCCAAGGAATCATTTCGCCCCCCTCCCCACTCCCACCCCACCCCGCCGCGCCTGCCAATATTCCTCCGAAAGAGGCGGACCAAGCGGTTTCCCGGCCGGAACGCCGTGAAGGACTAACTAACTGGACCCCATGGATCGTTGGGGCTAGTCTTACGGGCGGGGCGCTCGTGTTTCTCCGAAACGCGCAAACGAGAAGTCCCGCGTCGGTGGCGGCAGGCCCCGTTGACTCCACGCCCAAGCAGCCTGTGGATAAGCCCCCTCAGCCAGATCGGCAATTAAAGGCTAGCCCAGACCCCTTCTATATGTAATAGTGCCGCCGCTATGACAACTCCAGCAACCGACGGGAAGATGATCTTGAACGCGCTCTATCACAGCGCGGTCGTCTCTGGCTTGGCCATGGGATACGCCCGGCTCGGGAAGATGGCGATGGGGGTAGCCCCCCGAAGCTGGACTTCGCGCCCCGTGACGTCGGCATGGTGATATTAGACGTCGCTCTCGCAATGATGACGTTCTAATTAAACAGGGGATCATACCTGCTGATATCATGAAGTAATGGCAAGCGTTGCAATGCTCGTTGGGGGCGCCCTGGTGAACGCCCTGGCGTTCTCCGGATCGAACTACTTATTCACCATTTTAAGAAGCTCCGAAGAGCGCAAGCGTCACGATAAGGCAGTCGAACAGCTGCAGGCTGCACAGGCGTCATGGTCCCGGAAGCGGACCGAGCGCCTGGACTTTATCAACGAGGAACTTCGTCGGCGAGGCCATGCCGTAGAAACCTTCAGAGACGTCGACGCGGCAATGCAGGAATATGCCCAGGTCACCGGGCACAACCTCGACCCCCTGGGGCCCGAGCCCAAGCTCTCCGACTTTTATCACCAGAGCGGCCAGAGAAACCGCGAGATTACCTTCGTGATCCTGGGGATGGCCGCGACCGGCTTTGTGGCCTACCGATTCGCTAAGAAGTGAGGCGCGTTTTAATTTAAAGCCTGTTTTCTGCGACCTTATATCATGGGTCTTCCCGAAGAGCTTTACTGCGCAATGCTCGAGGTCGGCCACTGCGCCCGCCGCCACAAAATCCCCGGCCCTCTGGCCCACACCATGATCGATATCGCGCAAAAGTCGCTTGAGCTCTGGCGGCAAGATGAGAAGACCGCAATGCGTTTCGCCGCGGGGATGCTGGCTGGCCCGACCAACCTCCGGGCGACAACTGGACAGCTTCCTGAGCCTGTGGCCTCCGCATGTTGGAGGCTCATCGGGCTGCTGGAATACCATGGCCGATAGTAAGCTCTCTGCCCTATACTACAGCCCCCGGGGCTACTGGAAGGGGCTCGCAGCCATCGAGAAGCTGGCGTCTGCAGCAAAGGTGACCGAGCAGCAGGCCAAGGACTGGCTCAAAAGGCAGGCCATCTGGCAGATCTATCTGCCTGCCCCACGGCGCGTACCGCGGCCGAAGTTTGACGTGGCGGTGCCCAAAGAGGTCCATCAGGCGGATCTGCTCTTTCTGCCACACGCCACGTAGGGCGGAAAACCTTCCGCTACGCTCTCACGGTCGTTGATGTAGCCTCACGCTACAAAGAGGCTGAGCCTCTGACTAGCAAGACCGCGGCAGAGTTCGCCGATGGCCTGGCTCGGATTTACAAGCGAAGCCCCTTGCGGTGGCCGAAGCTCCTTCAGGTTGACCCTGGGCGCGAGTTCATGGGTGCGGTGAGCCAGCTGCTCGCCAAACACGGGGTCGAGGTCCGACGTGGACGTGTTGACATCCACCGGGACCAAGGCGTCGTGGAGCGCTGGAACCGGACCCTGGCTGAGCGGCTCTTTGGACACCAGTTTGCTCAGGAGATGCGCCTCCCTTCGGGTCAGAGGTCAACAGAGTGGGTGGCTCGACTGCCTAGCGTCGTAGCCGCTCTGAACGGCGAAGTGACCAGGTTGACTGGCAAAAAGCCCTCCGACGCCATCAAAGCCAAGACTGTGGCGCAAAAGCCCTCCTCTGTAGTTCCCGACCGCCCTGTTGGTCTCAAGGAGCAGAGGCTCCCTTCAGGTGTTGGTGTTCGCTATCTGTACCAGCCTGGCGAGCTGGAGGACGGTCGGCGCCGCGCGACTGACCCTGTATGGTCTTTAACGGTTCACCGGCTCGGACGCTCGGTGACCAAGTCCGATGAGCCCGTGTTGTATTGCTTGCAGGATGGGCCTCAGCGGGGCTTTGGCAGGGAGGAACTCCTCGTAGTGCCGCCCGACACTCAGCTTCCGCCGGATGGGGTTCTCAAGCGCTGAACAGTTCATCGATGTACGCATCCATCGCAGCCTCGCCAGCCGGAAGGGCGACTTTGTGCCCATAGGCCAGCGTGTCCACCCCATTTTCTGCGATCCAGCGCTTGGAGTCGAAGGGTGAGAGCGAGACCTTATTCAGGCGCTGCCCGTAGATGCGATGGCGCTCTGACCATCCATGCTATGGCGGAAGGTTTGCTTTTCGAAGAGAGCCTCTTTGTACTGCTCATGTCTGATGTGCTTTTTCACGACATTCTTTTTCACACCCTTTGCCTTCTTGATGTTTCCCCCGCCGGCCTCAAGGATTGAGTACATCTTAGGGCGCAGACCGATAAATTCGGCGATGGGGCGCCCCGCACACTCGTCCTTCATCTTCCCCAACGCCTGTTGGCGATGCTGTGTAGTGGGTGCTCCGGCGGGTAGTCTGAGGTGTCGTAGAGCTCTGCGTGGGAGGCCATGTCCCTGAAGACATCCTCGGTCTGGACCTCGAGGAGGAGGCTGTCGGTGTCGGTGTAGAGGAGCTGGCAACGATCCCCGTACTGCCCCCGGAGCTGGTTGTAATAAAAGTCGTACATCAGGTGCTTGGATAGATCCAGAATGCTCATCCCCACGAACACCGGGCGATTGAGCGCTAGGCGGCTCTTGTGGACCTGGATAGCAGCCAAGTCGTCATCGAAGATATTGGCCCGAGCAAATGCTGGGCTGGCGATGAGGCGCCTGAGTTTGTCCTCCTCATGCGAACGCACCAGCTTCACATTAACCCGCTTCCGCAGGTTCTCCATGGTCTTCCCGAAGATCGAGTTGTTCATCAACTTGTAGAGGTCCTTCTCGAAGTCGCTGGCGGCCTCCGGAGCTCTGTTTTTATCCGGATGTATTGCTCCATCCAAGGTCTTTGGTCGAATCGGAGGGCACGATGGACCGCAGTCAGACGCGAGCCCAGAGACAGGTACAGCTGCAGATTCCGATAGTGAAGCACATAGCGGTCCTTGTTGCGGAAGTTTGGGACCAGCTTCTCAACCTCTGTTGGCGCCGCCCCAACGCCGAGGAGGTCGTGCTGATAGTCCGACATCCACTCCTTCTGAACCACCATGCGCTCCGGTGCCAGCGGATATGAATTGTGCGCGTCGTGTAGGTCCTCTGGGTACTCCAGGACCACCTCAAGTATGTAGCCCTCGGGGCTGTCAGCTGGTTGCTCTGCGATAGTTTTTGCCAGCTGCTGGCAGTTATCCACCCACCGAAAGCCGCCGGTGGGGAGATATTGACTCATAGCCCAACCGTAGAGATTGTTCGCATCGAGGTATAAGATGTGGCTGCTTGGCTGCCCTGGGTCGTACCCCCCGACCAGGGGATTGTTTGCTCTGGCGTGGCGCTTTGAGGCCACTGAGATGCCTCCACGCAAGCCCTTCTCGATGAACAGATGCTGGTCGTAGTCTGTAAGCAGCTCTAGCTCAACGCCTGTCTTCTTGAGCAGGGCGTCCCAGGAGAGCCCCGGGCTGGTGTAGTAGTAAGCCGGGTCCAAGCCGTACTGCTTTTGGCAGGTCCGCCGAAAGGTTTCGAACACGTCAGCGAGCAGCAGGACGTCGGTGCGGCAGTATAGGTCGCTGTAGTCACCCAGCGTCTTGCACTCGTCTTTCTCTGTTGGGCTCGTGTTGGGCTGTTATCCGGAAAGCCTCTGGCGGGTTCGCCGCAACCAGCTTGCCAAGGGAGGCTAGCAGGAATTGGGCGCTGTCAATGAAGCGCAGTTGCCCGAGGGAGAAGGAGATATACTTCTCCGTGTTGTTGGGGATACAGCTTATCCCGCACTCCACCTTCGAGATGGCCTGCGTCAGCAGGTGGGAGTCATAGCCCGCAGGAATGGTGGTGGTAAGGGGGTTCAGCCGCAGCTTGAGGTTGCAGGCGGTATGGGCCGCCCCTCGATATTTACCTGTAATGTGGCTGTGGTCACGCACGGAGTCGCCCTCGAGAGGTTGTCACATACATGGCACGTCTCAGCGGTGCGGAAGGCACGCCAGTCCCCCCGCGTCATCCTCATAGTCTGAGGATTAAATAGCGCCAGCGTGATTTCGAGCTCTTCTTCCTGTAGTGATTCTAAGAAGTGCTCTGCTGCATTGGGACCTCGATATTGGACTGGCGACCCCGTCTGGCCGTCGCACCGAACGACGATGTAGCTATAACTACAAGCCTCATGGTGTTGTGTCCTCTGGGTGTTGGTCTTCGTGGGGTCGAGCTCAGGCCCCTCGACTTTGGCGGTGAGAGCCTCAAATTCGGCGTAGATGATGTAAGGGGCTGGCAGCAGCTTGTGGTGGTTCTGGAAGGCTAGTTTGTTTTTACCTTCTTTCGGCATCTCCACCCGTACAGCTGTCTGACCGATCCCACGACACTCTGGCCTGTGAGCTTCTAGCAGATCCTCCCTTGTGTAGCCATGAAGACAGCGCTCACAGAAGTGCTTGCGGTCATTGCACTTGCTCTGGTCGTGGAGCAGGCGGTTGAGGTCCTTGATCCAGGTGTAGTGGAACTTGGTGTCGATCTCGATCAGCAGGACATTGACCCTAGGCATGTCTTCGGGCTGTTTGCTGATGTGGTGAACAATCACCCCCTTATCCCACCCAAAGACGTTGATGGCCAGGTCGTTTTGTAGCACAACCTTGGGCACCTGAGAGATTGGTGTGGGAGCATCGATCCCTGTGAAATCTAGACCGTCCTGCAGTGGATATTTGCTAGGCCTATAGGCGTGCTGCCCATGGGCAACAGGAAACAGAGCCGATCGGAGAGCCCACCGCAGGCAGTGGTTATCCTTATTCTTCACACTGACAACTGCCTTCTTGAGTTTCACCTCTACTGGTAGTGGGATGTAAGAGCCTCCCCGCAGTGGCTGATATCTAGTGATGTCCAGCCAGAGAGTCTGTCGACCACCCACCCCGACACTCTCTGTGTCCATTTCTCCAGAGTTTCTTGGATCGTGGGGAAAGCTTGATTGAGGGCCCCCTTGATTTCACTGTTCAGCAGAATAGCCTCCTGCTTGTGGCGCAGCACAGGGTCTGTGTACTCCTCACTGCTGTCTGGGTTGTCCTTCCGTAGCTGGACCTTGAGAGCCAGCTGGAACTTAACACCACCGAGAGCCTTGATCTCTTCCTCGAGCTTGGCCCGAATCTGTGGTCGCACCCCCTCTAAGAAAACCCTGGGGTCTGCACCATGGGGGTGCCCTTGAGGCACATCCATCTGCCATCCTCGCAGGAAGCTACCGATGACCCACGGAGTTTGGCGAAAGACTAGTTTATCATCCTTCGGGACAGTAAACAAGTCCAGGATCTCATCCTGGTACTCCCCCACGGATCTCAAGGATTTTTGACGAGGGGTAGGATCAAATTCTTCCTCAATGGCCTTCCTCTTCCGGTCCTTGGGAGACGGACGTGGGGGTCGATATTTCACAGGTTGCAAGGGCTTAAATAAGCGCCTTTTCACCGTTTCAGGGATGGGCTCATCGAGGATGGGCCTTCGCCGGCGTGGGGCCGGGATGGGCCTCTCGCCCGGCATTTCTGAAAGGATCTCGATGTAGGCGTCCATCCCAGCCGTGTCGGGTGACGGCACGTCGCGCGGGGCCGGGATGGGCCGCTCGCCCGGCATTTGCATCTCAGCAAGAAGCTGGTCGATGTACTCATCCATGGTGTCGGATGGGTATACGTAACCGTTTACTCCCGTCTAAAAGTGAATTTCGATTGCCGCCAGACGCTTACGGATGGGTATACGTAACCATTTACTTCTGTCTAAATGGGAATTTCGTTTGCAGCCAGACCTTACGGATGGGTATACGTAACCATTTACTTCTGTCTAAATGGGAATTTTAATTGCCGCCAGACGGATGGGTGTACGTAACCATTTACTCCTGTCTAAATGGGAATTTCGATTGCCGCCAGACGTTTAAACTCGGCCATGAAAGCCCTATGACTCCTTTGCCAGGCACGCATCTGAGCTTTATGGTAACCACAGTCAAGGCATAGCCCGAATCGATTTTTGACACCCTTACCACACACCATGCATGGCTGTGTGCCGGGACCTCGTCAGGCGGGCGAGGTGAATCTTGCAATGATCCCCCAAACAGCTCTTGCCACAAAGCTCCGTAGAGCCGATAACCAGCCACTGGCATCTGTTTTGACCCTTCATGGTACCTCAGGCATATGGAAAGTACTACATTTCTCTAATTGGAATGTATAAAAGGAGCAATGCGTTCAGAGCCCCGGGCCGGCGATGGCGGGGGCCGTCCCAGGGGCGCAGGCTGGCCGACCCTACCAGCTCCGCTGGTGCTCGGGCGGTCCTCAAGCGGCCGTCCCGTCAGAGAACCTGGGCCGGCGAGGCCGGGTGCCGTCCCCAGGGGCTCTGGCTCTCACTATGCTCACTTGGGGGCCTCAGGAAGAGCCAAAGCGCGCCCGAGCTCTGCGAGGAAGTCGTCTCGACGTACATACAGAGTTACCAATTGTTTGTGTACAGTGAAGTCGTCTCGACGTACATACAGAATTGCCAATTGTTTGTGTACAGCGAAGTCGTCTCGACGTACATACAGAATTGCCAATTGTTTGTGTACGTGGGAGCCTCCGCAGTTGGTTTGGTGGCTTCTAGAGGGAGGTCGGAACGGGGGGCTGGGGGCGTCCATGGTTGATGGGGCGGCTCCTAGGGGGAAGTGGCCCAGAACTCCTAGTCTTTATACTACTTAGGGTAACATGTTTTTGCCAAGCAGGCATATGACGTCAATACAACGTTGCCTCAGTGTTTTGAATCTCGGAGAAGGATTTTAAAGATCAATTTTTTAGTTTTTACTGTTATAACACAGCAGCGGTTCTTGTATGTATTTTATTCCTGTATAAATGTGTATGCTAATTGTTGGATGCAGACGAGACAACAGTTCAGTATATTTCAAAGATAAAGCTTAAAAATGCGTATAAATGACAAATAGTACATACGTATCTGACCACTGGTGACTAACGCACTTGACCAAAATTCTGACAGTTTATTAATGTTGATGATCGGACCAGAGTGGTACGATGTCAAGTAGAAGGGACGAAAACATGCCTTGTAATTGCCAATTAATGAGATTTTAGTCGGACAGCATGGAATGATGATGTCCGTTGGGTAGCTCATGTGACAAACTTCACATTTCTCGAATGTTCGAAGGCGTATATATACTGAGCGTGTTTTCTCGTTCTTCAGTCAGTGTTTCAGCAAGCAAAAAGTCTGCTACTGTATGCAATAAACGTTGTCGTTCTAATTTTCTTGTGCGTTATTATTTTTGACGGACGACTGTGCAACAAAAGTTGAATTGGTGAACCGTGACCAAGATCTGAAGAAAAGGAGAAGAACTAAGGTAAGTGTCTTTTTGATCATTCGCTTTCCCAGTCAAGGCGGATAGGCAGTTGACAGAGCAGCTTGGGGCTTTGTCAAATTTTGTTGGCAATACCAGTATAAGGCAGTTTATTACACCTCTTGATGGTAAAAACAGTAGAGAATTTCATCCTTGGGTACAACAAGTCGAAAGTTTTTGTAAATTAACGAATGTACCCGTGAACGGCGTAAAACTTTTAGCGTATAACGCTAGCCGAGAGGCCGTAAGTAATTTTCTTGCCAGATACTTGACTCAATTTCCATCAGCAACTTGGGATATGGTAAAAATAGAACTTTCACGAAGGTTTTCGACTATTATTGATCCTTCCCATGCGTCTGTTTTCTTGCGACGCATACATCAAAGAGAATCAGAATCGGTACAATCTTATGCAGAAAGGTTGATTGAATTGGCAGAGCAAGCTTCTACGGTTTTAGACAACGCTGCGCAACAAGCGTTAGCCACGCAGTTAGTTGGGTATTTCATTGACGGTTTAACGTCGGATCAAATTAAAATGAAACTTCCCAGGTTAAATCCTCCTACATTAGATGAGGCGGTAAATAGCGCAATATATAAGGTAAATTTGAGGAAACGGTTTAATCTCCGTTGGAGGAGAGATTTGCAGCCTGATCGGCCTGGGCAAAATTATCAATATAGACAACAAGGTAATGAACAGACTCATAAGAGCAGTATGAACGGAAGGCGCTGTTACCTGTGCAATTCGCCAAGTCATTTACAAAGAGACTGCCCTACGAAAACGCAAGCTAAAATGTAAAACAAGAGGAAAACAATCAAGAACAGAAAAATACTTTAAGCTAGAATCCTCCCTCTATCGTGAGGCTGCAGATAGAGGGAGAAATAATGCATCAACGTTTAAAATATCTTTAGTCGGAAATCCAAATTCATGTTGTTTAACATTAGAAAAAAGGAAATTTAGAGCTTTGGTAGATTCAGGAGCTGAAGTAAGTCTCATAAATTTGAAAATTTATCAAATTTTAAAAATAAAAAAAACCTCTAAGGAAAATCGATGTAAATCTGCAATCAGTTAATGGCAAACAGCTAAAAGTTCATGGATTGATAAATTTAAACTTTTCGCTTAAGGGCACAAATTAAAGTCAAACTTTTTACGTAGTATCAAATATAAACAGAAATATAATTTTAGGACAAGACTGGTTAATAAAAAAATGTAGTTAGAATGTATTAAGACTTAGGCTGCCTAAGGGTAAATAACACTTATGTCCCCTTAACTGAAGACATTCACATAGCATCAATTGTACGGTTGAAGTCTACACTGGTGTTTAAACCACACACCGCATACAACTGCAAAGGCAGAGTGAAAAGTAACCCATAAGTATCAAAACCAAGCATTTATCAAGTGTCGTCCATTGAGCAAAGTTTCAGTAATAATTACCCGTGGCTAGAAATGATAAGCGCGGTCATAAAATTAGACGAATCAGGGCAATGTCCAGTACGCATAGTAAACAACACAGGGAAAACATACAAATTGAAAAAAGGCTGTGTCATAGGAAAGGTTAGTCTAACTGACGAAGAGTGCATACATCAAATAAACTCAGTAAACACAAACGTCACCAGTCAGTATACTCGGGAGGAGTTATCGACTGAATTAAATTGTCCTGAACAATATAAGGAAATTATAATTAACCTTTAAGAGAAAAACTTAGACATATTGGTAAAAAAGGACACCGATTTAACGCAGACAGACACAGTAAAAATGAAAAATTTACACCTATGACCATACCCCTATTAAACTTAGACCCTATCGCACACCCCTAAACACTCGAAAGATAATTGACAGAGCTGTAGATGAAATGCCTGAGGCAAATATTATTGAGAGATCAAGGTCAAGTTACGCATTCCCAGTAATTGTTGTAGAGAAAAAGGATGGAAGTAGTAGGTTCTTTGTAAAGAAAGCTAAATAAAATAACAAGACCCATGGCTATAAACTTACCACTGATAGATGATGTAATAAACAGGTTGTCAGGTGCTAAATACTTCACTTCAATAGATCTCCGAGCTGGCTACTGGTAAGTGAAGTGCCATGAATCCTCGCCGGATCTTACAGCCTTTACTTGTCATAGGGGCCTTTTCTCCTTTAAAGTCATGCCATTTGGATTATGTAATGCTCCAGCAATATTTACAGAGCTCATGAGTGTGGTTCTGAGTGGCCTAGATGATTTTGCAGCAAGCTACTTAGATGATGTGTTAATATGGTCAAGCACCTTGGAAGAACATTTGGTTCATGTACAACAAGTCTTTGCAGACTGCATGCCTAGTTGTCAACCCAATCATTGTTGATGGCTATGCTTCACTCTTTAATTGCACGACGGCGGTTCGGGCCTCAGACTCAATGACGGCCTCTTCGTAAAACTTTAACCAGTGGGTTGGGGCTTGATGATATGTCTTTGGCTTGGCCCGCCGTGGTTCAACTATTGGTTTTCATTTACTCTGGCATACAGTAGAATTAGCCATGAGTACTCGTCTTTGTTTATTATAGTGATTAATTTGATTTTTATGTTTTCGCTTTGATGCATTGACTGAGTTGGGAGCCTTTATGCGAACCGAATTTTTATGTATTTCTGTATTAAGAGTAGCATCGGGACCCAGGGTAAAGTTAGTTAGCTGTAAAAGTGCTTTAAACCCCCCGGTGGTTTGCTCTACCGACCGTTCTAAGGCGATGGTCCCGGTGTTGGTCTTACTCTTTGTTGCTTTGTGGTTTATTCTACGAGGCGATTTGTTGTATGTCTTTCCGTGTGTCATTTTGTTCTTGTGTTTTTCAGTCCTTTTAGTATTGCGATTACCTCACTTGGGGAAGAGAGAGCTAATCTTAGTGCTTTTCGTACGTTTGTTCGGTTTGTGCTTGTTTAGATTTGTCGGTTTCCTCTTCCTCTTGGTGTCTGGGAAGGGCTTCGGTTTGTGATTGTGGCACTCCCTGGACTTTTCTCTTACCTTTTTTGACAGATTTAGGCAGCATAAACTTAAGCTTAAACTAAAGAAATGTAGTTTCCTTCAAAAAGATACCCGCCACTTGGGCTTTGTCATATCTAAACAAGGGGTAAAACCGGGTTGGAGTAAGGTGAAGGCAATCCGAAGCATGCCCCCGCCTAGTAGTGTCAGGGAAGTTAGGGGTTTCATTGGGGCTATGTCCTGGTATCGCAGATATGTACCCAACTTTTCGAAAATAGCAGACCCTTTGATAGCTTTGACAAGAAAACATGCTAGGTTTAAGTGGACACCTGAATGTCAAGCCGCTTTCGAATTCCTAAAAGAAAGTCTTACAGTCATTCCACTGCTTGCATACCCAGACACCAATTTACCTTACAAGTTATATACCGACGCAAGTGCAAACTGTATAGGGGCCGTTCTTTCTCAAGTGCAGGAAGACATTGATGAAGACGGAAATGGAACAGGTGAGATGGTCGAAAAACCTATCTATTTCCTGTCACATAAACTTAGTCCTACTCAATGTCGATATTCGACTATTGAACGGGAATGTTATGCTATCTATTATGCATTACAAAAGCTACATACTTACTTACACAATGCACAGTTTGAGATCTTCTGTGACCACCAACCCCGAAAACATCTTCTAGGGAGCCCAATGATGAACAAAAGGGTGCAGATGTGGGCATTAACCATTCAAGGGTACAATGCAGAGATTAAATATATCAAAGGGGCATCTAACTTCTTTGCCGATATGCTTAGTAGGTTTCCCGGAAGCAATGAAGACAAAGTACCTCAAAAATGTCAGTTACTGACGAAGGGCCAATTCCTGACGTGTCTGACAGGTCGTATGAGATAGGAGTGATTAACTCCAATGAAGCTGACATAAATCGATTTGCTTCATGAAAATTCCAAGAAAATGACCAGTTAAGTAAACCCGACTCATTCGGCTTTGACATGAGTACTGAACAATTAAAAGACCCTGAAATATATGCAATTAAAAAGCAGTTAGAAAATGAACAAACAGAAAGCAAGTCTCATAAGAAATACATAATATTAGATAATATTCTGTACTATATTTCTAACGTAGATGAAGACCCCGCAGTGCGGCTATACGTCCCGACTCACTTGACTGAGAACGTAATGACAAACATACACAATGTGATACATCTAGCGTTTGACAAGACATTTGAAGCAATAAGATCAAAGTATTACTGGCCGAACCTTTACAAGCAAGTTTATGACTATATTGCTAAATGTGTAGACTGCCAGACCCGAAATATGCAAAAAGTCAAGTCGCCCTTAAAAGAGGTCGACACGCCCCCATTTCCCTTCGCAAAAATGGCAGTTGATATGGTTGGACCCTTACCCAAAACATTATCAGGTAATCAATATATTCTTAAGGCTATTACCTGATAAGAAAGCTGATGTCATCGCTCATCTCATACTAGATGAGATATTTCCACGTTATGGCTGTCCCCTTGAGATCGTTAGTGACAATGGTAAGGAAATGTGCAATGCGACATTGGAAAACCTGTTTAACAAGTTAAATATACGTCACAGAAAAACAAATGTCTACAGTCCGAATGAAAATAGAATAGAACGTTCACACATGACCTTGATAGATGTACTCTCCAAGAAAATAAAAGACAACCCCCATGCTTAGGATCTGTACTTAAATCAGGCCTTGGCGGCCATAAGATTCAGCGAAAATGAATCCACTAAACAATCCCCTTTCTTTTACCAGTTCCAAAGACAGTACTACCAACTGATAACTTGCAAAGACCTCGCCGAAAGTATTACGGCGATGACGTCATAGAAAAAGGTTTAGAACAGTCTCACAAGGCTTTTGTGTTAATGCATCGTAGGCGGAAGCAAGCTCATCGAAGGCAGGCCAAATACGCAGATAAAAATCGTAAAATAACAGACTTCAAAGTAGGGCAACCCGTCTACCTTAAGAAACATAAAAGAAACAGCAAAATAGATAAAAAAAAATGGAGCCCATATTATGGGATAATAAAACAACTAGGGGAAAAGACTTGGGAACTACGGGATCAACTGACTGGGGAGATTGTAAAAAGCAGTGCTGACAATATAAGACTAGCTAACATAGATGAGTGGGAAATCCCAAAGTCACAAAATCAGCGAAACTTTCGCCGAGCTCACTATGCAATAACTCCTGAAGGTACCGAGAGCGAGACCGTGACGTCCGACTCAGAATCGGAGAGTCCTGAAGCTCATCTGGCGAAAAAGTACCGAAAAGTGAGATCAGACTTAGAAGAGGAAGATCATATTCCTTTGGTTGAGCTCGCCCGCAGATTAAAAGCTAGGAAAGCTAGGCTAAAACAAGAAAATGCAGACTAAGGGTCAAGGGAAATAACTCAAAATAAAGATTTTAAGGAATGTAAATCTGAAATTAGCACAAATGAGATGGAAACAGCTTTTGAAAACACCAGCGCTTCAAACAGTGAAGACAGTGACATAAGCGGTCCCACAGAGAATTCTGATGAGGATCGTGTTATTAAGATGGAAGCCAATAATGTCTTCAGAAATAAACGAAAGAAGTACCGTAAAGTTAAAACGGAAAAGAGAAAAGTTAAAAATTTTCTCGAAAGTCTTGTCGATGTGTTATAAAGCTGCCAATATAAATGTTATAAAAATAAATAAAATAAAACAGAAAAAAATAAATAAATGAATAAATAAATAAATAAATAAAAATAAATACAGATATCATATCTGGGTGACGGTACTAAATTTTGTGTTGATGTTTTACATTGCAGAGAGAGAGAGAGAGAGAGAGAGAGAGAGAGAGAGAGAGAGAGAGAGAGAGAGAGAGAGAGAGAGAGAAGAGGAAATAAATAAATATATATACATAAAAACACCAGTCATCATATTAGAATACTCATTTGTTTTGTTTTTTTGGTTTTTGTTTTTTTGCTTTGAAACTTACGTAAATTTGAAAAAATAAAAATGTCTTCTAACAAGGTTTGCCCTGCTCCACTTTTCGGATTGGACAAAAATCTGGCTCTGATAGAAGAGTCTGATGTCCCCAGATTGGTCAAAATGGAACTGGGAAATCTGAAACTTGGGGAGAATTTAAGGTTGATAGATACGAACCGGATTTTCTAATCTATCTACTAAAGGCTCTTGTAGTTTTCCAGGTCGTAAACGCCTAGCTAAGGCCGGGCTGAGTGCTGACAGCATATGGGAAGTCGAACGGAATAAAGGAGTAATCCGGGATTACTTGACCCAGGAAAAAGAATATGGGACAGAGAATCTACTTAAGCCAACTTCCTTGGACATGAATTGTGTATCTGAAATAGCATATTCGGAACCGACTCTTGGTTTAAACATATTTATTTCCGAAATGTTTACATATACAACACATACAAAAATACAACAATAGGATTAGAACGAAAGCATAAAAGCTTATTTAGTTCCTTTCCTATGTGGATGACCCACATAGACGGGTCACTACCGAACCTACTGCAATTCCACTCCGAGTACTACAGGGAGTTACGAAGGTGCCTGGACATGAACAAAGCAAAGAAGTCTGACCTACCGCGAGGTCTTTGACGACTTACTTTCCTTAATGAATCGACACAGTAACGTCGACTACGAACGATCTTGTCTAAAACTGTTTGAGATGTTAGAGAGGGGGTGGCATATGACGTGATCCAATGGCTGGGATCAATAGGCGTCTCCATTTGTTTCAGGAAATTGCTACGCATAAAGTATATGAAGGTCCGGAATAGATTGATCGGGGAACAATTCGGGTATGACCCGCTAGGGAGCGACTCTTGCTAAGGTCAATAAAGTACGCCCGCAGAAATCTGCCAGACCCCGATGATGACGCGGAAGTAGTGGCACGATTACGCCGCTTGGAAAAGTTTTATATGAGTTATAAAAGGGAACTTTTTAATGAAGCAGAGTGCATATACGAAAGGTCTAGGGGTATATGTAGACTCTGATCTCTGCATTAATGGACCATTCCCAACAGGCGGGTCGAATTAAGTAATGGTATTTGTGTCTTTCAGGTTGGAATGGCTCGAGTGATGTTATTGATCTTCACTGGACTCTTAAGTTTGGTTTTCGTTGAGTCGGATCCTGCAGTTGATCATTCGATAATTCACGAAAATGTCTTGTACCATAAAGAAGGAGAGATAGCCCTCTCTAGTTCTCGATGGATTTTAATTTTAGTATTGGATATAGGGGTTTATGAACGGTTCATTGATAAACTTACTTCTGATCTCAAGATGGCTAAGAACCTGACGGTTTGGATGTCAAAACATTACAGTAGTGATAAAATGGCCGGGTACTTGTCTGTTTTCCAATCTCTTCAAGACCAGCTCATAATGTTAAAAACATTAAATATAGTTTCTCAAACATGAAAACATTAAAACGTAGGCCAAAGAGGGCTTTATTTGGATTTATGTCAGGAATATTAGGATACTTGTTTGGCACTTTAAGCAGCTCCAACCTAAATGTCATACGAGGTAACATTAATATATTAGCTAAGAACAAACAGTTGATATCGCATACTCTAGAAAGAAGTCTATCGGTTCTAAAGTAACGCATTCTGAAATTGCTCAGAACCGACAGAGCATAATATGAGCTTAACTATACCTAATTTAGTGCCACAGAGGCCTTTCTGTTATTTAAACTTCATCAGTGTGACTAAACCTCAAAAGTCTGGAAATGAAACGTGTGATGCGCATGTCTTGGCAAGCAGCAAGACATACAGAAAGCAAAATAAGCCTAAAAAGTGGATCCCGAACATGTCATTTTGACAAGTCAGTCTTCGTTTTAGAAAATGTTTTGAATTTGTACTATAACAAAGATTGAGGTATAAAAATAGTTGTTTAATTCAGTACTTAAGTACTGACTTTAAGACCGCAATATCAACCTCGGTACTTAGGAACTGATAAATGACATAATAGATGCAAATGCAAAAATTGATAAGGAACTAGATTTTGTGGCTGAAGAATTAGGACACCAAGTGTTTGAATTACAAGAATCTGTACATTTATTTGCCACCGTAGATATGGTAGTGGAGGAAATGAGAATTGCGATTCAAAAGTCAATGTACTATTTCCTTCGGCTGCAAGAGCAATTGAATGCACTGTCTGCAAATAGACTATCTCCCAGCATCATAGAATCTGCTGAATTTAAGACGGTTCTAAAGGACATCGAGACTCAATTACCTAAGTCTTTTGGATTACCTGTAGATCTCGATGCCGAACTTTGGCCATTACACAAACATCTATATTGTCAAACATTAATGGAAAATAAAAGAATAATAATAATACCTATACCATTAATAGATTATACTAAACAAATGGATCTTTGCCAATGAGTACTGTTTATCAGGTCAATAATAAAACGCAAACGGAAATGTTGACTTATCATAAACTCGAGTCCGAATACATTGCCATCAACCCTGAACGCACTCAATATATGCTCTTAAATCAACATAATAGAGATGTATGTAAGGTAGGGTTTCCTAAGCTTTGCACCTTAAGGAAACCCATTCATCAAACAAATCTAGCAAGCATGTGCATTGTAGCAGTGTTTAGTAATAATAAGGAAAAAATAAGACGCCTGTGCACTACTGTAGTAACTTTCAGTAATGACCTACTGCATATGCAATATTTAAGTGAAGTCACCTACATAATAATAACTAGGACACCCTTGACATTTAATTTAGCCTGTGATAAACAAGTGCGCTGAAAGATTGATATTACTGTACCTTATGGGTTTATTAGAGTCAGGAAGGGTTGTAAAGCGACGTCTGACAGTGTTACTCTTAACGCAGTTTATGAACATGGGTCCTCGCATAAAATTCATAATAATGCACTTAGTATTTTACAAATGTATAACTTCTCAAATCTAAAAATATGGGAGCCGTTTAAAGCCAGCATGCCTAACTTGAGAGGTGTTGTTAGATTGCCGCAGAAACTTAAGGAGGTTCCGGTCGAACAATTCCTTGAAGGTAGATCAAGTCAGACCTATGGAGGTCAGACCTTTTTCTTGGTTATTGTTTGATAACTCTTGGTATTGTAACTTCAGTTGTTATGGACATTCTAATCTATCATAAATGTGGTGATACAATTGCTGGTTGTTTGCCCGACGCCCGCATGAAAAGTGGTAATCGAGGGGCACGAGCCAGCGTTCGATACTCAAGCGACCCTTGTCAAGAGATGGAGGAACTACCAAGTCCGGAAGAGTACAAGTCTCACACTAGATATAAACAGAAAAACACTGAGGGATGCGATGACACACTGCAGCAAACGAAAGCTTTGCTGAACAATGAAAAGACGACGATAGAGCCAGACAGCCGGGAGTCAATGGGAGGAATGATTTGCCTCATCCCCTTACAGCCAACTAATCAGTCAACCAGTGTAAAAGAATAGTAACTTATTATCATGAAAGACTGTCAGTGGACAATGTGAGTATCACACAACGAATTTCAGCCTAATGTGCTTGTATCCACGTGACTAGTTAACATAAGTAATAATCAGACTTTTATCATTAGTCAATTCTCCATATCTTCAGACATAATTGCAGAAAAGAACCAAGATAGTACATACCACGCACAGTCAATACGGACGACAAAAGACAACATGTCATTTGAAAAATAATTTAAATCTATACGATCACATGGTACAACTTATTCATGTAATTTGGAAACTTAAAAATCTATACGATCACATGGTACAACATAATGGTACTACAAAACTTGATACCACGTATTGGTACTACTAAATACGGTACGACACAGTGGTGCTACGCGCTATGGTACAACATAATGGTACTACAAACTATGGTACAACTTATTGATACTATGAACTATGGTACAACATAATGGTACTACGCGCTATGGTACAACGTAATGGTACTATGAACTATGGTACAACATCACGGTACTTCAAACTTTGGTACGACGCAGTGGTACTACGAGCAATGGTACAACGTAATGCTAATATAAACTATGTTCGAATGACGGAATTCATAAATAAAGACTAATGCTTGTAGCTGTGTGTCTCATGACAAACTTTAGACATTTCTCAAATCTAGTAAGAACGGTAGTGAAGTGAAACACTACATATTAACTTATACTAATTAATGAAACAACCCTACTGTGTTACTGACCATTAAAGTTATTGAAGAACGTAAGAAAAAATATGCTAAGGATCCTTAGCATACTTTTTGAATACCTTAGGGGGAGATGTAACACAGCAGCGGTTTTTGTATGCATTTTATTAATGTATAAATGCGTATGCTAATTGTTGGATGCAGACGAGACAACAGTTTAGTATATTTCTTAAAGATAGAGCTTAAAAATGCGTATAAATGATAAATAGTACATACATGTGTCTGACCACTGGTGACTAACGCACTTGACCAAAATTCTGACAGTTTATTAATATTGATGATCGGACCAGAGTGGTACGATGTCAAGTAGAAGGGACAAAAGCATGCCTTAATTGCCAATAATGAGATTTTAGTCGGACAGCATGGATTGATGATGACCGGTGGGCAGCTCATGTGACATTGAAACTGCGCATTTCTCGAACGTTCGAATGCGTATATATACTGAGAGTGTTTTTTCGGCCCGCTCACGGGCGGCCG
This sequence comes from Anodontia alba, assembly GCA_964016985.1. Classification (NCBI taxonomy): domain Eukaryota; kingdom Metazoa; phylum Mollusca; class Bivalvia; order Lucinida; family Lucinidae; genus Anodontia; species Anodontia alba. The sequence continues at coordinate 64,285,694 of OZ024823.1, read as the reverse complement.
AATATACGATAGGATTTTGCTTAGAAACAGCGAAAAACCTTGAACGTTCCAAATGTGTGGAAACGGCTGGTTTTCGGCATGTTCATTCTTTCCAGTAGTTTGCGCTGAAAACCTGTGTTTATTGAACGCATACAGCCATTGGCTGATTTTAGCTCGACCAATGACTTTTGCTCTTTCAAACCAAACCAAGGCTATGGCATTTTAGGAGCACTCGATTCCGATTACATGCAGGTGTTGAAACCCAGTAACGCATCGGTGCAACGGGTTAATCTAAATATTGGGAAAAAAAAAAGCTAACAATATGGAAGTTTGGTCAGCACGCAGAATGAAAGGTAATTGGGCAGAGATCTGTACATCGAAAACACAATAGACTGATTTCTGCTTATGGAAGTGCACTTGCTTGTAGCTGTCATTGTTGTTTTAAGCTTCTGTCTGATAACAGCAGATGACAAAATGTGAGATATTTGTTTTCTTATTTTTCACTGAAAATGGATCTTGGCATCTTCAAAGCAAATAATTATAAAACAGCAAGCTTTTGATATTAGAGGTATCCAGATTGCTCAAGATAAGAGGGGGTACCCACATAAAATTTTCTTATTTCTCCATAAAAAGGAACACGTTTTTTGTAATCATTAGAACTGCCTCGGCAAGGCACTTCTAATGAGTACCACAACATATGTCTTTGTGGAGAAATAGGAAAAATAGCCATACTTTCATTGACAAACTGGCTATATCTGGAGCTATTTACCTAGCTAAATAGTTCTCTTATTTGTCCATGAAAACGTTCTTTTAGAGAAATGCCTCAATGGGCTTTAGACCATTTCTGCCAAGGGAGGTAACCTTTACCACACTGGGATAATTCAGAGACAACAATTTGGTGATATTTTTCTTATGTTCTCCAGAAATCAGGATTTGACATTTCATGCTAATTAATTCCATTGATGACGATATGTATGAAATGACAAATTCTGATTTTTGGGGAAAATAAGAAAAAAAAATTCAAATTTTCATCTGCAGAAAAAAAAACCAGTGTGAAGCATTGAAAAGATTAATGAAATGCCATCTATCGGTACTGGTTTCAGGGAGAAGTAAGAAAATGTCTGCATATTCATATGTTAGGCTATAATTGCTGATATTTTGTTGCTTTGGAGATAAAAAGAAAATAATAGTTTTAATATATTTAAGAATTCTGTGCAAAAAGATAGTCTTGGATGGATGGATGGATATTTTGTTTATAGACGCTCAACCCTAAAAGGGCATATAGCGTCTAATAAGTTTTATGTTATGATGATTTTATTTAATGAGAAATTTAAAAATATCTAGGATTGATGTGTTTATTTTAAAGAGATAAAGTATCAATGATTTTAAGTGATTAAAAATACTGATCATATTTTATTAAAAAGTCCGATCTCTTTAAGAAAGTCGAGTATTTTCTGAGTTGGCATATCAAAAAGTTCCTTTATAGTTTTTATATTAAAATACTTTGTGCGAATGTGATTAAATTCAGCACAAGTGATAAGAAAATGTTTGACTGTGAAAGGTTCATTACAAGGAATGCAGAATGGAGCTTGTTCATTGTTTAAAATATAAGAATGAGTAATTCTAGTGTGTCCAAGTCTACATCTCGTGATTTTTGTTTGTTCTTTTCCGCTGAGATTAGAGAATGTGCATTTGCTGTTAAAATTTGGTTTGATTTCATTTAATTTATTATAAGTTTGTGTTTCCCAAACAGACTGACATTTGTTGTTGATGTATTGACAGACGTTTGATTTAAAGTCGGAGTGAGGAATTTTGAAATTGGTTATTACTAAGGATAATGCAGATTTGGCTTCTGAATCTGCTAATTCATTTCCACGAATATTAACGTGGCTGGGAAGCCAACAAAATACAATTTCTTTTGAAGCGGAAAGATAATAATATTTTTTAAGAATTTGCTGAATTAATGGGTTTCTATGGTGTAAATCTTTAAGAGATTTTAATACAGAAAGAGAATCTGAATAAATGATAAACTGTTTTTCAGACTGATCTCTGATATGGTAAAGTGCAATATCAATTGCCTTGGCTTCGGCGGTAAAAATGGAGCTATTATCAGGTAATCTGATACTGTCAGTAAAATTTGGACTAATAACAGAACAAGCAACTTTCTCATCTTGTTTCGAACCATCTGTATAAATTGACAGGTAATGTTTATAATTTGATTTGATTTCTAAAAATTCATTCTTAAAAATATGCGACTCGACTTCTGTTTTTTTTATTTTTATGAAGGTCTAAAATAATCTTTGGAGGGTTTAACGTCCATGGCTCTTTTGATGGAAAAGAAAAATGCTGAACATTTTTAATATTGATATTGGCCTCTTCAAGTAACGGTTGTATTCTCAGGCCAAGGGGTTTAATAGCTGTTGGTTTATTATTGTAAAATCTTTCATATTTAGGGTTAAAAACACAATCATGAGCTGAATTACGTGGATTGGCGGCTAATTTAGTAACATATTGAAGAGACAATTTCTCTCTTCTTATATACAATGATGGTTCATTTGATTCAGCGTATAAACTTTCGACGGGGGAAGTACGAAAAGCCCCTAGAGCCAGACGTAAACCTTGGTGATGAATAGTATCCAAAGATTTCAAATAAGATTTTCTAGCGGATCCATAAACTATGGATCCATAATCCAGTTTAGATCGAATTAAAGATCTATAGAGATTTAAAAGAACAGTACGATCTCCTCCCCAGTCGGAACTGGAGAGAACTTTAAGAATATCAAGAGCTTTTAAACATTTAGCTTTTAAAGCTTTGATGTGTGGTATAAAAGATAATTTGTTATCGAAGAAAAGACCCAGGAATTTTGCTTCACTGACGACTGGAATTGGACTACCGTATATGGTGAGATGAGGATCTAAATGTAGCTGACGTATCTGACAAAAATGAACGCATTGAGTTTTTGTTTTTGAAAATTTGAAACCATTTTCTGTTGCCCAATCTTCTATATTGTTTAAACATCGTTGTAGTTTGAATTCAATGGTTTCCATATTTTTCGATCTAATAAATATTCCAAAATCGTCAACAAAAAGTGAACAATCAAGGTCTTTCACACATTTAACAATATCGTTAATTTTAATGCCAAACAAGGTAGGTGATAAAATGCTTCCCTGTGGTACACCTTGTTCTTGTTTAAATATGTCCGATAACGTATTACCTTTTCGAACATTAAATGTTCGATCTGATAAAAAGTTTTGAATAAAAAGTGGTAATCGGCCTTTAAGGCCTAATTTATGTAAATCTTTCATGATGCCATGTTTCCAGGTAGTATCGTAAGCTTTTTCTAAGTCAAAAAATACAGCTACGACATGTTCTTTTTTAACAAAGGCATCACGAATAAAAGATTCCAAACGAATCAAATGATCGTTTGTACAGTTATTTTTTCTGAATCCAGCTTGATATTTTGTTATAAGCTGGTTTGATTCTAAGAACCAAACCAGTCTATCATTAATCATTCTCTCCATTGTTTTACACAAACAACTTGTCAAAGCAATAGGTCTATAGTTAGTAGCTTCAGTATGATCTTTATTTGGTTTTGGTATAGGTATAATCGTTGCTTAATTCCAGTCTTTTGGAAATTTTCCAGTGATCCAAATATCATTTAAAATATTTAATAAAGTTTTTAAAGCGTTATCGGGTAAATGTTTAAGAATTTGATAATGGATGTCATCAGGACCAGCAGCTGTATCGTGAGATTTATTAAGAGCATCTGATAATTCTGAAGCTGTGAATGGTACATTATATTTTTCATGATTTAGTGACGTAAAATTTAGATGCTCTTTCTCTTGTTCCTGTTTTATGTTTTGAAAGGTTTCGGAATAATTTGCACTAGAAGAGTTTTTCTGAAAATTCTCTTCTAGTGCATTGGAAATATCTTTAGTCGTTGAGCATATATTTCCATTTGATTTAATATGGACATGCTTGTTATTTTTATTTTTGCCAGTAATTTTTCTAATCATGTCCCATATTTTCTTTGCTGGAGTTCTAGAATTAAGTTTGGAGACGTATTGCTGCCAAGATGTTCTTTTAGCCGTTTTTATTGTCTTGCGAGCTTTTGCTCGCATTTGTTTGGCATGGATTAGATTTTCTTTTGTTGGCTGCCTATTGAACTTTCGTAAGGCAGATTTTCTTTTATTTATTGAATTTTTAACATCTTTATTAAACCAAGGTCTATTTCTTTTTGAACGTGTCGAGGACTTTGGAATACATTTTTCGGCTACATGAATTAATGTATCAGTAAAAGCTTGTATATCATCTGCTGTTTTAAACATTTCAGGATTTAATTTTTCATTACATAGCTCCATAAAATTCTCCCAGTTTGCTTTATTGAAATTCCATCGGGAATGATGGTCTTCATTTGTCGATTCAATTTCTTCAATTTTAATTGGAAAATGATCGCTCCCATGAAGGTCATCTAAAACTGACCAATCAAAATCTAAGTAAATATTTGGAGAGCATATAGACAAATCTAAAGCAAAATAATTTCTTGTAGGAGAATGAAGATAAGTTGGTTGTTTATCGTTAAATAAACATAAATCATTTTCTGCAATAAAATTTTCTATTATTTCTCCTTTGTCATTTGTATCCAGACAACCCCATAGTTTGCTGTGACTATTAAAGTCACCTAATAATAAATAAGGACGAGGTAACTGGTTTATAAGATTTTCTAAATCGTGTTTAGAAAATTTACAGTGTGGAGGAAGATATAGAGAACAAATTGTTATGGATTTAGACAGAGTGACATTTACAGCAACAGCTTGTAAATTACTATTTATATCTATCTGTCTATGAGGAACATTTGATTTTACAAGGATAGATGAACCTCCTGAGGCTTTCTGATTTTCAGTTGCGATATGATTATATAAACTATAATTTTTAAAATTAATATTATCTGTATTTTTTAAAAAGGTTTCCTGGAGACAAAAGACAGTCGGAGAAAGTTGTTAAAATTAAAATTTCGTTATAATTTGCTTTTAGTCCTCGACAGTTCCACTGAATAATTGATTTTTTTATCCATGATAAATGGAGAGATGATTTGAAAATAAGGAACTTAATCCTTTTGTTTTCTCTGAGACTGCGAGAACATGGAGGAGTCAGTCTCTAACTCCATGTTCTCAAGGGAATCGAACCGATTGACCAACTTGATCGGATCGGCCGACGCCCCTTTACTATATGGATTTGGTACTTTATCTTTATCTTTTTCTTTTCCATTTTTTCCTTTCTGGTCAGCTGTCCTGGACCTGGATCTCTGTTGTGATCCACTTGTTTTAGTCGGCTGTGTTTGTGAACTGTTTTGAGATTTTGTTGGTGGTCTAGACTGATGAGTAGATGTGGGTTTAGGTTTAGGTTTTAGAGTAGGAGTAATAACTTTTGAATTTGCTTTGATGACAGAATCTTTTTCGTTAAACTGGGTAGAACTTTCTTTGGTTTCAGGTTTAGTGTTTAGGGATTGAACAACTTTTGCAAAGGTGATTTCAGGTTGATTTTCTTGAATCTTTTTGGCTTCCAAATAAGTATTTTTTTGTGTAACTTTAATTTTCATTATTTCTTTCTCTTTTTTCCAAATTTCACACTGATTTGATTTTGATTGATGGTTTTTGTGACAGTTCACACACTTGGCTTCATTTTTACAAGCATTTGTTGAGTGATCAAAGTCACCCATACCACATTTTTCACATACTGATCCAGGTAATTCAGGACAGCCGTTTTCATGATGTACAAACCTCTGACAGTTGAAACACCGCAGAGGATTTGGAATGTAGACTTCAACCGGTATAATTCGGTAAAAGATTTTTAGTGATTTCGGTAAAGTTGTGGTGTTGAAAGTTAGTAAAAGTGTATTTGTTTCTATAAAGTTTCCATCTTTTTTAATTTTAAAACGTTTGCAAGCTGTTACTCCTTGTGTGTTAAGATATTCTGTGATATTTTCTTCAGTTTCATGTTTTAGCATCCTGTCACGGATAATACCTTTGCAACTATTGAGTGTTTTATGTTCCGTGACAGAGACATTAATGTTAAAGAATTTTGTAATTTTCAAGAGATTATCAGTTTGAGATTTTCTGTTAGTTTCGACCAAAAGAGTTCCATTTTTTAATTTTTTTACATTTTTTGGAGTGCCTATTAAAGATTCTATTTGCTTTTCTATGATGAAAGGAGACAGTGAAGTAATTGGTTTGTCTTCCTTACTCGAAATCACTAAAAATTTAGCGAAGTTCTCATTTGCTTTGAAAGTAAAAGTAGTCGGTTGCGTGTCGTCCTCCGAAGAGTCGAACGCCAGAAATCGTTTTCGAGAGGCCATGATGATGAAATTTTTGATTCGATAGCTATGCGCCCCACCCTCCATGGAGCCCTACAAGGGGACGTTTAACAGAAATGGATCTCCTATTTCTAACGTCAAGGCTACATTGCTATTATACTCGGTGTCAAGATCAGAGTCTTCAGCTCGGCCTCATGCTTAGATGATTTCCCACCTATTCATCTAAATTTCCATAGAAAAATTTATGAACAGTTGAGTTCATCCCCCTATCCACAGCCTCCACTCACAGAGGTTTCCGCCAAAGTCCCAATACAAGCCCACCAATTGACCCTTCAGCCGCCGCCCATTGAAACTCACTTAAAGTTAGAGGAACATGAGAAAAATAAGCCCGGTTTGGTACCATAAAGATACGTATGAAAGAGAGAAAGAAGCTAAGAACAAGTTGTGCGCTTCTAGAGCTTGGCACGACTGAGCCGATTGATCCAGGCCGGATCTAACCCAGACCGCTCTTCTATCTGAAATAAGGGCCAAAATGATGTGTTGAAAAGCTGGAGATCCCTGGCCTTTCCTCAATCATCAGGTTCCCCTCTCCCAGCATACGAGACGCCACCCACGGCAAACAGGTGGTTCCTGTTTTAATAGGGGATTACACCCTATCCACTACAGAAGGAAAGTGATCTGTAGATTTTATTCCCTACAGACAAGGGAGGCCGAAAACGTCTGGGAAATTGAAAGGTTATTTTTAATATAAATTAGGAGATCCATATTTAAAATAAACAGTTTATTAAAAGAAGGATTCATTTTGGATTCATTTTTTAAGAGAGTCAAACAAATAAGCTGTGTTAGATGATATGTAGCTTTCAAATGATATGTAGCTTTCATACCTTGAAAAACGTTTAGTTTTTTATCTAACAATATTAAATGCATCTTACTTTTTAATGTGGAGAATGCTAGAGTTCGGAAAAAAATGACACAAACACAAGACAAACACATGTTAAATACAGATGAGGTTATAATCTTCGTCCCATGTGCGACCCACGGGCACAGAATGATACACAAACAAATGAAGCATGTTAGTAACATGAGATAGGAAAGGTTTAAAAGGATAGATCTCGCGAAATTTGTTTTTTTTTCCAATTTAAGATGCATTTCAATAAATGTAATTTTATAGTCTGGAATTATACCGGTTGAACGGACGGTTGCTCTGTTATGTTAGGGGTTTTACCCAACTGCCACAGAAGCGGAAGGCAGCCACCTATTTCGAGGGCCCGGGTGGTCACGGGCGGCCTCTTTTAGACGGCTCGTACGTCACGCAGAGGGTACGTCTGGCCTATTCTAAGCCCGGGACCAGCACGGGACAGATAGTCTTGGATATTATTAGAACTAACAGTTTGCATAGCTCTTGATAAGGTGCTTTTTTTAAATCCAAAAGTATTGATATTTTTCTTATTATATTTTGTCGGTACTGATTAGAAGTGCCTAACCGAGGCGCTTCTAGTGAGTATCCACAGCATATGTTTTTATGGAGAAATAAGAAAAATATTCACCAGATACCCACTCTTATCTAAATCTATGAGAAGGTTCTGCTGATAGCGATAATCAACAGCTGTAGGTATGGTTTTGTCAGCTAAAAGTTATTGATATTTTTATTTCTCTATAAAAATATAATGTTGTGCGAGCCAGCCTCGGTGGCTCAATTGCAAGCGAGTCCAACTGATGACAGAATGTTCTTGGTTAGACCCCCGCCAAGTCGGCAACATTCTTCCGTGGAGATTGACCATGAAATATTTTCTACGGCCATTCTCTCCCTTCCTGAACTGTTATTAACCTATTCTGGTCTACTAGGGTACATTGAGGTTAATTTATTTTCAACTTTTAGGACCTTTGACGATACTTACCTATTGTATGTTTTTACCCAGAAAAAAGGCTGGATATTTTATTGACGCCTCCAGATGAAGGCGGTCATTAGATTGCAATATTAAAGTTTTAATCTCTCTCTCTCTCTCTCTCTCTCTCTCTCTCTCTCTCTCTCTCTCTCTTTGGAATAGATAAGACATTTATTTAAATACTGTGCATGCTGTGTTAAAAATTCAGCAGACAATTTAAAAGTATGGTGAATTTTTCTTATTTTCTCAACCAGAATAGAATATGACATTTCTCGTAAATTGTCTCCTGAAGAGACAACTTGCATGGTTTGCCAAAGTCTGTTGTGGAAAAAAATAAGAAAACATTTAACAGACAATTTGCATTGAATTTCAAATCCAGCCGTGCGGGAAAAGAATAGATAAATATTACCAATATTTTGTCTGCTGAATTGGCAGAGGAAGCACTAGTAGGCACTCTTTTGTTAGCTCAGATGGGCAGTTCATCTGAATTACATATTGTGTAAGCAAAACACCAGGGCCCAGTTGTTCAAAGCGTCGTTAGCTTAACGAGCTCGTTAAGGGTCATTTCGTTAACTGTTTTAGCGGATTCAATATACAATATTCTGAAATTTTTTGCTGAAAAAATGTGAGTAGCTTTTGCGCACTGCAAAAGCTACTCACATTTTTTTCAGCAAAAAATTTCAGCATATTTGCGTATCACTCGATGTAAATTTTAACGAATCGTTAACTAACGATGTCATTAGCTTTGAACAACTGGGACCAGATAATAGGCATATGCTGTGAGTACCCACTAATGAAAAAGGAGTGATATTTTATTTCTACGCGAAAATATACGCTGTGGGTACCAATTAGTAGCACCTCAGTGAGGTGCTTATAATGATTAACCGCAACACGTGTTTTTGTGGAGAAATAAGAAAATGATTGTTTGGCTGTTTCACTTATCTGGAGCTTGGCCCAGTAAGCATTCTTTATAAATCTATAGCGGGCTGTTATCGGCCCGTCAGGGTAGCTGACGGGCCGATAACGGCAGCTATAGATTTATAAAGAATGCTAGCTGTGTGGCTTATGTTAGCTTGAGTTATGCCCCATGTATATACACTCGGCAGATCTGTGTGATCAGAAAATATATGAACAGCCAGTAGCTGAAATACACAATGTTTAACTTTACCCAAGCAGAATTTTAGCAATACTATTTCCTGTTTGGGCCAGGCCATGCAGCCAGCCTGAGTGGCTCAGTCGGATGAGTGTCATACTGTTGATGGGAGGTCGCGGAGTCAAACCCTGCCAGGTCGGGCAACGTTCTTACTTGAAGATTAAATATGAAATATTTTTTTATGATCATTCTCTGCCTTCCGCTAATTCAAGAAGGGCAGTTGTCAGTTTCTGGCGAAAGAAAGTGCACAAGTACAGGTTAACCGCTTAGAGGACTATGCCTGCACAGGAAAAAGTGTGGTAAGGAAAACTGACCAGCCCGACAAGACCGTAATAGTGTTGACTGGGCCATCAAACCAAACCAAACCAAACACCAGACAGAATGATGTCTTCATGACAATGCAGACAGTGAATTCCCAGATCAGTTTTCACATCTACACAGTCTGATCAGAGCCTTTGCTACGCGGATATAACATTTTCCCTAAAATTTCAGACATACGCCTGAACAATGTACACCCAGATCAGATGTCACAGGTGGCATCTGATCTGGGTCTACACTGTTTGCCACTCATCCAGCCAATTTGGGGACACATTAGCATACAGTAAAATGGTCTTGTTATTAGCTCACCTGAACTTAAGTTCAGACAGAGCTATAGCAATCACCACGATGTTTGCCTTCCACAGAAGTTTAAGTTTTTAGTTATTTTTTAAGAACTCACTACTCACAGACCTCATGATGGGTTTAGTTCATATTGTATGAAGGTAGATATTGGTCTGCAAATGTCATCAGCACCATCTTAACTCGTGGCTATGACCTCAGGGTCAAGATCATGGACAGAGTTTTCATGTTAAAAGTTTTTGGTTCAAGTATTGCCAGATCTTATGATGGATTTAATACATATTTTTATGATGATAGATATTGGTCCAAACATTTCATCAGCATGCCTATAACCTTGGGGTCAAGGACTTAGACTTAAACACCATAGATGTGTTGTTTTTTTTTGTTGTTTTTTTCAGTGCATTTACAATGGACACCTCAAGCAAAAGGTGGCGTAACACTCAAATATAATGATACAGCTAAATACTTCGGAAAGTTTTTTTCGGCCCTTTCACGGGCGGCCGAATATACGATAGGAGTTTGTTTAGAAACTGTGAAAACCTTGAACGCTTCAAACGCATTCGTAAGTCCGCAAACTTTCTTGTAAAGAATTCGTGTTTTGGTCCACTTTTCTCACTTACAGCACTGATACTTGGATTACTTATAAACTAAGACATGCCCACCGGAATTCAGGCATGACGTTGTTAATAATTTGCGTAAGAGTCTGTTTCTGACCACGTATCAGACCTAGGGCATTCATTACGTACTTCTTAAACAGCAAACCACAACTATAACTATTATTTACACAATTCGTCTTGAATTCAACAACTTGACAACCATATGCTATACGGGCCGTTTCTAGCGTTTTTAAAAAGCTATCCTTGTCTCGTTCTTCAGTCAGTGTTTCAGCAAGCAACAAGTCTGCTACTGTACGCAATAAACATTGTATTTCTGATTTTCTTGTGCGTTATTATTTTTAACGGACGACTGTGCGACACTGTTTCAGTGGAATTGCTATATATAACTATAGAGCCTTTTGTCAAAAAAACAAAAAAAAAAAAAACATCAAAAGCCACTGCGAAGTTATGCCAGCTGAAAGTAAAATCACAGTTTTCACATTCGAAAAAACTTCATATTGCTATAAATAGAAATACAACCCACAATGCTATATTTACATCCCACAAATTGGCCACAATGCAACATTTTATTTAAAGGTAAAACTTCACAAATATAATTTGAATAGGTTTTCCTTTGATTTTATGGGAAAAAAATCGAAACTGTTGACCAAGTTGTACCTTTGAGGCTAGTATAGGGGTTTTAGGGATGTGGTATAATTGCCTTTTTACTTCAAGGGGTATGGGATATTTGACATTTTACTACCAGGGATGTGGTATATTTGAAACCCAGTTCGATACTTTTATGGGTATTTAAAAAAAAAAAAAAAAAGTAGAGATATTGCACAGAATAAATAAAAGAGTTATAGGATATTCGTCTGTTGACTTCCAGGGGTACAGGATATTGATGATCTCACCCCCCCCCCCCACCCCACCCCCCCCCCCCACACACACACACACACCACCACCACCACCACCGCTACCACCACCACCACATCCTATACAAACCTCACCTTCTCTCATGCACGCAAATGAATATGCGCTGTCTCTTTTGTCTGGGCAATCAGACCTGTCTCAGCCTATCAATGCGCTGGAGTCATGCAAGCAGCCGAGAATTCGGCATGATTCCTGGTTGTGTACTATGTATGAAGTTTTAGTGAGGCTTTCCCAGGGGTTTGGGGGAACAAGGGATCATGCTCATTAGTCTTTTCCTTTCAGTGAGCATTGGAAAATATGTTAAGGGAACAAGGGAGAAAATTTCCTATATATGGCATAGTACGGATGTGCGTGCTGAATGGCCCCCTTTTTCAACGCTGCCAGGTATAGCCCCCTTTTTTCAACAAAAAGTATATGACTGACCCGATTTTTCTTGACTCACGTGTGAAAGGCCCTACTTTTCTGACATTCCGGTACATGCGTATATTTTTTTCACTCAGAGATTTTTCGGGACTACTTCTTCTCTTTGTATTCGCTGAATTAACTGCGATATTTGTCTAACTACCAGCAATAAATGGATATAATACATCAAAGGGCAGTATATCAATTGGTCAAAATTTTGGACGATGAAGTATATGAATGGGTCCGATTTTTCAAAGGCCAGGTATATAAATTGGTAGGTTCCGAAATACTGGTTCGCACACCCGTACCAGAATTACCTCCAAGTTGTCCCCCCCCCTCCCCCCGCCCCTCCCCCCCCCCCCCCCCCCCCCCCCGAGTCTTCCAGTCTCCGCAAAGAGGAATGACAGGGCGGCATATGCGAGAACGGGTGGTTTTTTTTTGGGTTAATGGATTCATGTAAATGATAGAATATTATTATTCTGACTCGTTTCTGTTTCGGTTTACAGCCCCGACCCCCCGACCCCCCACCCCCACCCCCGCACCCCCTTTTTTTCACTTTTTTATACATGATCGTTGATAAGAGTTTGATGATAACTGGAGTCCCGGCTAGAAAAACT